>OU343222.1:349640130-349860342 GCA_910596185.1 Chrysanthemum makinoi
AGTTGGAACCTATTAGTTCGTACCCAGCACTGTACTTTCCTTTTAAATAACTTAACATATAGTGTCAAACAAAAAAATAAAACTTTGCTTTCGAATTCTCTTGGTGGCGGAAAGGGTGAAATGTCGAATACTAAAGTTCTGCTAGACGATATTTGGTGAGCGAGGGAAAGCGAGATCGCGGATTCTCGGTGCTGGTGGATCGGGTAAGTCGACCTTGATCGATGCTTTAGCGAACCGCATCGATAAAGGAGCTTAAAGGTACCGTGACATTACGGTGAAATACTCGAGTCGAAATTACTTAAGGTTATTTACGACATGTCATAAGATGACTTATTATTTCCCATGCTAACTGTTGAGGAAACACTCATGTTTTCTGCTGAGTTTCGACTCCCACGGACCCTCTCGAAGTCGAAAAAAAAAGCTCGAGTTCAAGCGTTGATTGATCAACTAGGTCTTCGAAACGCTGCCAAGACGATTATTGGAGATGAAGGTCATCGAGGGGTTTCGGGTGGGGAAAGACGACGTGTTTCGATAGGTACGGATATAATTCACGACCCGATTGTGTTGTTTCTAGACGAACCGACATCCGGGCTCGATTCTACTAGTGCTTTTATGGTCGTTAAAGTGCTGCAAAGAATAGCACAAAGTGGAAGTATTGTGATCATGTCTATACATCAACCAAGTTATAGGATAATGAGTTTGCTTGATAAGTTAATCTTTCTTTCGCGAGGGCAAATGGTGTTTAGTGACACTCCATCTAAACTACGATTTCTTCTCCGGCATCACGGAACCCGATCCCGAAAATGAAGATCGAACGAGTTCACTCTTGACTTCATTCGTGAGCTCGAGATATCGGGTTGAGGGATCAAACCGTTAGTCGATTTTAACAAGTCATGGAAAAGAAACAAAACTTGTGACACAAGTTGTGTTAAAGGGGTCAAGATGTCACTCAAAGATGCTATTAGTGCAAGTATTTCTAGAGGTAAATTAGTCTCGGGTGCTACAAACATGGACTCCAATTTATCGACTTCGGTTCCAACGTTTGCAAACTCGTTTTGGGTCGAGGTTTTAGTCATCGCCAAGCGTTCGATGTTGAACTCATGGCGGTCTCCTGAACTATACGTGACTCGGTTAGGTGCAATAATTGTCACGGGTGCTATACTCGCGACAATATTTAAAAAACTCGATAATTAAGCCACGGGGCATCCAGCGGCGTAGGATTTTGGTTAGCGATGTCCACAATGTTCTACACGTGTGCCGAAGCGTTACCCGTTTTCCTTCAAGAACGTTACATTTTCATAGAGGAAACCGCATACAATGCTTATAGACGGTCATCATACGTTGTGTGTCACTCGATTATGACGATCCCTTCGTTAATTTTTCTCTCTTTAGTATTCGCTATCATAACATTTTGGGCAGTCGGGCTTGCGGGTGGGAGTATGGGGTTTTTCACCTTCCTCATGTTCATTTTCGCGTCGTTCTGGGTCGGGAGCTCGTTTGTGACATTCTTATCAGGTGTCCTTAGTCATGTGATGCTCGGGTACAATGTTGTAATGGCATTTTTAGCCTATTTTCTACTCTTTAGTGGCTTTTCATCACTGGTGATCGAATCCTGATTACTGGATATGGTTTCATTATCTTTCGCTAGTGAAGTATCCTTACCAAGGTGTGTTACAAAATGAATTCGATGACCCGACTGAATGCTTTGTTCGAGGGACTCAAATATTCGATAACTCGCCGATAGGGTCAGTGCCGGATGATCTGAAAGTAAAGCTACTAAGGAGCATGAGCAGAACACTTGGTGTTAGTCTAACGAGTTCGACATGTTTAACAAATGGTGCAGATATATTGAAGCAACAAGGTGTTACGGATATTAACAAATGGGGGTGTTTTTGGGTTACTATAGCATTGGGTTTCTTTTTTAGGTTATTGTTTTACTTTGCTTTGTTACTAGGAAGTAAAAACAAAAGAAGGTAAAAAAAATAATGGGAAGAAATACTATTATACCAAGCTGTAATTTAGTACTTACTTTTTTCTCTTTTACTTGATGATTTCAATGTTGGTTTCTTTTTTCTTGAGAGATATAATGTGTAATTTTTTCGCCTGTTTTTCAAAGTTTTATTGCATGTTATGTTTGCTTTTGTTATAAAACTTGTTAGCTAGTATTGAATGAGCGAAGCATGCAAGTTAAAAGTTAGAAACACACATGGATATAATTCAATATACGTGTACATTTAAATGTTAGAATCAGTTTTCGGTTAGGAAAGTATACTCGTAACCCTTTTGACCAGAAGGGGCTAAAATTCTCAACCATTATTGCCAATTTCCTTGATAGCTATATAGGAAAAGTTCAATATAAATCTTAAATTTATCATAGATCCAATTAACTAATAATAGCCATTCATTTAAAAAAAAAATAAACTTTCACTATTTTTTTTAAATTAAATATCTCGCAAACCGTTAATTGTTACAGCGATAAATCATAAATCGCGGCGAATTAAATTATCTACATAGATATGCACTACTATATATTTTTAACAGTTTTTTTTTTTATTCGTGAGAAAAATCGTATATGATTTGTGAAAATCATATATGATTCGATTTTTAAAAATCATATATGATTTTGAAAATCATATATGATTTGTGAAAATCACATATGATTCGTTTTTAAAAATCATATATATGATTTCTAATGTATAAATTTTAAATTTTGCGAAAAAAATTTTAATAAAATATAGAAAAGTGCGTATTAATAGAAAGATAATTTAATTACGTCGCTGATATTCTATTTATAGTTTAAAGATTTCTGGTTTGCTGATATATGTTGTTTTAAAAAAGTGAAAATGGTTTTTATTAAATTTGATTAAAAATAGATAGCTAAGATTGGTTTATTGGATCTATGGTAAATATGAGATCTATAATGATCTCAACTCTAACTATATATAGATGTTAGGAGATTTTTTGGTGGAAATTGTAGGTATTTTAGTTCTAGCAAACATATCTACTCTAATTTCAAGATATATAATGACGTACATGCTTGTGTATACGCATCAACTTGTTAAAATTATTGGAAGTGAAGTCGTCGAACATTTATATTTGATTTTGTTCCGTGTGAATGCATGAAATCCATTTGTCTGTCTACATCCTATTCAGGGAATTTGTGTACAAATGAGAAGTAATGCTCAAATTATATCACTAGGTTCTAATGTTCTTTGTATTAAAGAGATTACATTATATTTAATAGGAAGTGAACAAACTTAACCGTAAGTGCTAAACTCGTCTATACCAATGTGTTAGGCCTGTAGGCTTTTATTAATTAACCTCTCAAACTTATAAAGCTGCGGCAGAAATATTAAGAGTTTGTCAGACAAAAAATAAAATAAAATTGAAAAACAAAAGCAAAATGAAGTGTCCCAAAATATGAACTGGGTGCTAGATTGAGTCTCATTTCGATGCAATCCAAAATACACACTACCAACTATTGTGAAATTTGTTAGGTATGAAACAGACAAACCAAATTCGATGCAAAACCAAAACCAAATGCAAAACTAGGCGAGAGCAACAAATACATAGAAAAACAGAGGAAACGAGCGATTGCGGATGCGTAGCAATTCAAGCGAGGCTGAGTATAGAATCAGGCAAGAAGAAAAGAGTAGAACAAGCACGAAGGTACATATCAATATAAGACAAAACCAGGCGCAAAGCACAATCACACAAAACCAGAGCTAAAACATGCAGCGTGAAATCAGGCGGAACTAGATACATGGTGGAATCAGACAAAACGCATACAAGTCAGAACCAAAGTAAATTGTTGATAGCTAGATGTAACACGTAACTACTCAATACGTACTTGGATTAGTTAAGATTGTAATATCACCATCAACAACACCATTGCAAAACCAACTAGCCAACAATAATTCATTACGATCCGATGCAAATACCAACATCGCGAACAATCAGCCATCGAAACTTAAACATACTAGAAACCGAAATCGGACCTAGTATACCAATTCTCCAAATCTAATCCTATAAAACTAGTTACCAAACCACTGACAACCAAACAAAATTATGCCGTACGATCAAAATAGAAAAGAATATAAAACCCAGTCGTGTAGGTCTCCAATTAAAATCAAACGGCAACCAAAATCCCAATTTAAGAATTAATTCCACATAACTAAAAGATGTTGACGAAACCGTCTAGAGGTGGCAAAGCGGTAGAGCAGACTAAGCGGTACTTGGCCAAACGGTATATATCTGAAATCATTTAATAAAATATCTAAACGGCGAAATAAATTTCTTTAACATAATATCTTATTTATATTAAAAAAACTTAAATATATTACATAAAAATATTTAACAAAATGATTGTAATGTTCTGATTGAGAAAAACAAATGTGTCGGTTAGCCATTTAAGTTTTAATGGGCTATATGTGCCCATTTAAAAAAAACGAGGTTAAATGTGCCTAAATATTTAAAAAATTTGCCCATTTAGCTCATATTTTTGCTTTTAGTCACATTTTATCACCTCTAAAACCGTCAAACCAATACCAATAGCAAATATGTAATTTATTCAAATACTCTCGATTGATCCAAAATAACATACTGCCTACCATACCACTGACCACTGATTCAATATGTGTCTATATGTTGTAAAAGATACATAGAAGCCTAAACTCGCTATTGATTAGGATAATTGCCTATTTGACGATCTAATAAAGGCTAGTGGTTTCTTCGCAGCTGGCGGCAGTGATTGTGGCGGGATCAGGTTGGGCAACAGCCCATTCCGCTCTGGGTTGGCCCCCTTCATGTCATGGGGGTGGGTTGATTCAGCATTATGAAAGATGTATCAACTGTCAAAAAAAAAATAAATAAATAAAGGCTAGTGGTTGGTTCCTTAGCTTAATGTTTGCAACTAAACATTTCGGCCGAAACTAATTAGGGGTTTTAACTTACCATACATACTCAAACGGTAAAATCTTCATTTTTAAAAAGAGTGACGTGACCACTTCAAAATTCTTCACACATTAAGATCTCAATGATGATAATTAAAAGTCTTTTACAACTAACTAGACCACTCTGAGTTTTTTAAGTTTTAGTAGATCGATGACGCACAGTATCCTTCTCAATTTCTCACCGGAAAGCATTAATGCTTAACCATGAAGTCGGGCAAGGCCACTTGATCCATACAAATTGACGACTATTTTTGTTTGTTTCGTTTTTAACATGTCGAAAGATTTATAGTTAATTGTACGTCATAATCACTAGTTGTATCGTATCATGTTCTTCATTGAAGAAAATAAGCTTACGTTCCTATCAACCATTAATTGTAATCTCAAGTGGAATACCTTCAACACAAAGATATTAATTATACGAGTAGTTCCTAAAATGATCATAGAAGAGATCAAATGTATAATTGGGTATATACATACACAAAAATTCCGAATTGGCGACGACATGAACCTCGGATGTAAGCGAGCGGTTAGAGTTTCAGACATAAAACTCAAGCTCGCGACTTGATGCTAAAACTTGAGCTCGATCGACTTTTTGATTTCAAGCTCAAGCTCGTTCGAGCTTTAGATTTCAAGCTCGAGCTCAACTCGTTATCAAAAACTTAGGCTCGAAAACTCGATTTGAGCTCCGATTATTTCCAGCTTCGAACCAACCGATGAAGACTCGACATATGAAGCTCGACTTGACTCGATTTTTGTAAAATTTAAGTAAATACATGTATATAAAAGAGTAAAAGTGTTATTTAATTGAAGCTCAATAAAGCTCGTGTTGGGATTTTACAACAAGTTAACCAGTAACCTCTACGAGTACGCAGCGGATAATGGATCTAGTTAATACAATTATGTTAACACATAAATAATAAACATATAATTAATACATTATTAATTTATTAAAAGGGATATAGAAAATCTAACATTGCTTGGCAATTGATCTCTAATAGCGGAACAAGAAACCAATACGAAACAAGTATCTAAAATAGATACCTCGAAGAGTATCACACACAAACCCGATTAGCGTATCGTTGATTAAAAGCGCTAGTCGAAGCGTAATAAAAAAACCAACAACAATTTGTCACCACTTGAATATCTTGAACAATAAAATAACAAGATCAAACTTGCTACAGCCCAAGAACTAATAAACGTTCGAAGAAACGGCTCAAACAGTACCCGATATCGGACAATGCGCGATGTAAATTACTTTTTGTCGAGATATGGAACTGACCGAAAATAAAACCCTCACATTGATGTTGCTGTTGTGTCAACGGGAAACAAAAAGCAAAGCACCACTAAATATTCTAAACACTTGTATCAAACAAGTTTAGAATTTGACAAAACCAAAATCCTTGATTTGAAACAAGTTTAGGATTGATTAAAACTACAAAGCTCTAAGTAACTTTAGAGGTAAATTATTTGAAGCTTTGTGTGAAACAATGGTTCGGTTTCTATAGGTTTAGGGTATATAATATGCATATCAATTTAAGAGAGAAGTGTTTGCTTTTATAGCAAATTCAAGCGACCATTCATTGGTTTGAGCCTTGGTTGACAAGTCACCAAGCCCAGTACCCATTCCTCTCTTAGTCTTGCCCGATGGAACACTGAGGGCTCATAATATCCACATTACACCCAAGCCCATAACACAACTTGTCCATGGGTCGAGATATTAATCGGGTCAAGTTATAAGCATAACTGGTAATGATTCAAGTTTAAATTACGTTCGACACGTATACTCGTGTTTATCGTGTGTGCCCCCATCGGCTCACACACTTCTAGTCGTTTATGTGTGTTTATAACTCCCACAAACCAACAGCTCCCACTTGGGAGTTGGTGTGTCGAATGGCACAAAACTAACGACAGGCGCCTACAGCGCTCTCACTCGCTTTATAACTAAAAGTGTCTGAGAGAATAGTTTCGTAAAAGTTTCTCAGTAGCATGGTCATTCAATGTCTTGCTCTAATCATCCTTTGTTATAGATACCGTTAAACCATGGATTATGGATCTCAAATCATTCCATATAGTTTAACCATTTAGAATCTCGTTATAGAATTTAATTAGATATACCAAATGTAATCAAGTATCATCTTGCATTACCCTTTGGGTTCGGGCGAACAATTATCTTATTAATTACGGGAAGGCGCCATGGTATCTTTTCTGCACATATCAAGTGGAGTAACAAATCCTTTATTGACTACAAGTGTTGTGGATCTGTTTCACATCACTCCGAAATATAGCTTTTATAACTACCTTTTTCAGATAGCGTTTTGCGTATACTTACAAAAAAATGATATCCACACATAACAGAACTTACTTGCATCTCAAGTCTAAGGATGAAGATAACAAACCATTTTCAATATTTTACTTATGACAAGGATCCAAAAGTAAATGTTTGAAAGTTGGGAATCCAATATGCATCTCTAGTGAATACATATGAGTTTGGTGGGAACAATCCACATTCTCGTTAGAATATAACCAACACTCACATTTGCCTTACATAACAATATTCCCATATTGTTAACCGACAATGGACATATTTAGATTAATAAAATTATTCAAGGATTAAACATGCAAATATAGGATAACAATTATTATATGAATGAATAACAAATACCAAGTATCTTTATTCATCATAAAGTAAAAATTGTCTATCAATCCCAATTATCCAAATACTAAAACAGATATGCATGAAACTTATTTAGTAAGTTGAACCTTAATGTTACCAACATTCTCAACCTTTCTTTAAAAGAAAAACTAAATAGTTATCTGAGTAAACTTTCCGAATACTTATTTCAAATATCACATATAGTGAGTGATTTGAAATATAAGATGAGTGTCTTATCTCATATGCTCATACTATTGCAAGAATTATAGTATGGAGATGTCGTCTTACCTACATGAGGTATTAGAAATCAACGACATCTTGACAGTCATCTTCAAGTTTCTAAAAGTGTAAAGTATTCTTATTCATTAATATATAATGCAACAATGCTCTATGTTGAGCATAACTAGTTAGCAGATTTATCATAAAAGATGAAATCTTACTACAACTAGTATTAATAATCCTCTAGCATCATTTGTACTTATACAACACTATGCTTAATTAAGTAAACATTTATAAAACAATAATCTAAACACTCTCAATTAGATATTGTTGTTGTCAGCTCATTTGTTCTTGTACAAAAGCAACAACTAGTCTTATACACAATATAATATATACATGATGAATCCTTAGTTAAAACAACATAAGGTTTCTATCTATGTAATAAATTACTCCAAGTGAAATATATCATTTAAGACTTGCTTGAATAATATATTGCATTTGTGTTAGACTTTATTTTTCACATTTGTTTATTCCATATAAACATCTATTCCAAGGTTGTTTGTTTTATTCCTAAATTTCAAGTGAAGTTTCATTCCAAGCTTAAGGATCAATATCTAGCTTAAATAGAATGATATCTACAACATGTAAATTTTAAATAAAAACACAATGCTCCTACTCAATATCAGATGTACTCAAGAGTTATCTTAATTCATTGAGAATCATATTGTAATTAAATTCAAGATCTCGACTCTTAGATGCATGATCATCAAAAATGGATTGCTTAAATTTTGTATACTACATAAAGATAATATAAATTCATAACCCTTTTGATTACACACCGTCCTCGCAAAAGGTAATCATAAAGAAAGAGTTATAAAATTTAATTGTCATATTCAACATACAAATCACATGTATGACAATTAAATATCTTTATATAATTAATGCATATATTATATAAGAAAATTTAATCACAGTCAATTGCTTAAGTATGATTAAAAACTTCTTATTAAATACCAAACATTAATATGTATACAATTTTGTCCTTGTGAGTCATTCTTCAAAAGAAACTCATTCCAACCTCATAGGTTAATTGTTAGGCGAAATTACAATCAAGCTCAAAACTCGATTTGCCTTTTAAGGATTGCATCTTATCATTCATAGTTCTAAAACATTTATCAGATTCAAGATGTGATAACTTATTTTAGTTAGCTGATTTACAAGAATCTTCTAACTTATATCCCTCAGCATTGATATTAAAAATATCATTCAAGTGATGAGG
Organism: Chrysanthemum makinoi; assembly: GCA_910596185.1. Classification (NCBI taxonomy): domain Eukaryota; kingdom Viridiplantae; phylum Streptophyta; class Magnoliopsida; order Asterales; family Asteraceae; genus Chrysanthemum; species Chrysanthemum makinoi. The sequence goes on from OU343222.1 coordinate 349,649,234, forward strand.
AATCCTTTCGGATTTATGAATGAGAGTAATCATTATACTTCGGTCAACATTTTCATGTTTAACCTTAGTATGACATTAATAAATGCATTTTAGAAGGTTAAGTATTTTGTTCTCAAAAACTTTGAGATTTGTATATGCTCCCACTTACTTTTGTAAGTAGAGACAACTCTCTAAATACTTAGTATTTAAGCAACAATAAATTGTTCTTTATCGGGAACCACAAAATACATTTTAAGTTCTCATCTTTAGATTTGTTAATAAAATGCTTCATAAGATTTTAACAAATTCAGAACTTAAATCAAGACAAAATGGAATTCCTTCCAGCAACTCAAATTATGGTTTATAGAAAAACTCTAATTTAGTATCACTCTTTAAACCAAAGCTCTAGCAGGTTTGTGTTTAGTCAAGCTAGGAAGAACAACAAAACTACAATCTTCAAGCTAGGAAGTATAGATAAATCAAAAATCCAAAAGGATTTAGGATTCATTTGGTTTGAGTGGAAAACCTAAAATCCTAATGAATTAGGGTTTTCAGTTATAGGTTGTCTTGAATACCTTCTAGGTTTGAACTCTATTGAGTGTATCAATGACACACACAATTTCTAATCTTGATATGTTTTGGAGGTAGAGCAATTAAAGCTATCAGTAACCAAACGATATGAATAAGGTTTGATCTAACACGTTAGACATACCATAATGAAGTGGTATCCTATTAGTTATTAGAATTGTGAAACTATATCAGAATTCTATAGATAACTTAATTCTCTTTGGACCAAATACTTGTCAATTGGGTCAAGCCAAATTGCATTTAAAGTATTTACGACCAAGTGCATGCAATAATGTATATTCATTGAACAATACAAGAACCTTATGTTACGTGTTCACGAAGACATAAGCTGTTCAATGATTTATATGTTCATGTGTTAACAAGAAAACATAACATTTCAATAATACATTATCAGTCTTTGAATAATTGAAAGCCTCATGTTTATGTGTTAACGAGAAGACATAACACATTTACTATATATACTTTATGTTATAAGTCATTGATTAATTCAAGAACTTTATAATTATGTCTTAACATGTAAGCATAATTATACTAACAAAAGTAATCATGAGCATAAACTCTTGAGTTCTATAGTAATTTCAAGTTAATTTTATACTTCAGAATCATGATCATTATCATATAACTATAATTATATTGACTAAAACATGTAGTCAAATGTATGATATCTTATCACTATATCATGACATTTGAATGTAGTAGGGCAACAAACATCTAACGTGTTCAAGTCCTAGTAGAATCATTATTAGAATGTAGTAGGGCAATAAACATCTCATGTGTTTAAGTCCTAGTAGAATTATTAGTTTCATTTACCTTGCGGTCAAGAGATACCAATAATGTTGTTGTTCCTTGCACACAATTTTAGATTTCTCTTTGTGAAAGGTACAACATCATATTATGAAAACAAACAACACATGATTGATTGTTCAAATTATTAATGTCATATATACCATAAGTAGTTTAGAACCATAACATGTAATAAGGAATTGTGGATTATTATTCTATAGATAACAGTTCAAGCGGCGAGAAGGCAACGTATTATCTTATAAAATAAAATGCAATTTTCCTTTAAGCAATGGTTGTTCATATTAGGAAAGTAATGGATTATTTCAAAGCTAGTTTGAAATGATATGGGTGACTATCAAGGAATAAATCCCGTAGCTCCCACTGAAATTGACAACATTACATGAATGATATTTCGGTCATAAATGCAACCTCCCACTTGGATTTGTCAACATTGTAAGTGTTACATTTCGATTAAGCATATAGTTTTATATATACTTTCCTATTCTCTTCAATTGCCTACAAATAACATGTACTTAGGTATTAAGCAGAATATATGAAGTTCTACTTATGTAGACAATGGACTAGCCATTCTTTTATTCAATTAACTTGAATCTTTAGCATGCATTCCTCCTTTATCGTCTACATAGCCCCAAGGGTAATTAGCACTTTAGGAATAATAAGAGTCCAAGAAGATTACATAGCATATGCTAGTAATTCCTTTACTCTTTGCGGTTTAAACTCATACATCGTGACAAGTGCAGGATGTTATTTATTTTGGTAGCTCTAAACACAATGTTTCCAGTAACACAAAATATTCTATCTTTCAATTAACTCTAGACCACGAAAAGGGTAATGAAAGATCATATAAGAGTTTATCAATTTTGGAATCCTATCTTAGTTTGTCAACTAAGGAGAAAAGATAGGTATAAGTCTCACTCTTCTTACTAGGAAAAGAGACTAAGTTTGTCTTTCAAAAAAAAAACAAATTTGTTTACGAATTATGTTGCAATAAAACAATTAATCAGAACATAAAAGTTCAATTATAGTATTTTCGATAATTACATTCTTAAAAGAATTAACTACCCAATTAATTACTAATTAAGACTAAGATCCATCTTGCAACCCCACTTAATTATCATAGGTCGACCGGTGTAAAAAAATAGGACAAGAGGTAGCGTGGCGTTAATTGCAAAATGCAACTCTTAGATTTATGAGACTTTTTAAGGCATTAGTATCAAGTAATAATGTCAAAAGCATGTTTAGTTCTCATCTTATGCCTCGGGTCAAGTCGACCGGTTAACTTCGATATAAGTCGACCAAGTATGAACGTGTAAAAATAACCGAGTCGACCAGGTGAAATAATTACCATGGGTTGAAAGGCCCTTAGGTCGACCGGGAAGTCAATCCAAGTGCAACGTGTCCATAGTTGGGTGGCATAGACTTAATATTAACAAATAGGTAAGCACATATAAATGTGGTAAAAGTCGTGTACAAAGAAGCATGCAAAACAACTTTGTAACACTAATTTTAAAACTTTGGTAATGACAACTTTGTATCATCATGGTTCCACGGTATCCAATCGAGCGCCTGTGGGGAGGCAGAGGACCGTAAAACGCCGAGCATAACCTTAGACATCCTTTCGATTGAGACGTGCTCACTTCTTTAAACCCCCTTTAGAGTTTGTTCTAGTGGGTGAGCCGTACATCCCAAGTGTCCATAGCGTCTTTTTTAAATTCTTGGCGTGTTTCATATCTTAGGTTACTTTATTTTACAAAAACAATTTTCCACGAATCAAATAGCAGGTCACAATGAGCATAGTATTTTGGCGTGTAAATAAAGACCAATATTAATGTTATGGTTACGATATGTATTATTCCATATTGCATACAATTAGGTGTCAAAGCAAGTAATAATGCACATATAGGAATCACAAACATACAAGCATAAACATTAATATCAATAACCACATATTGTTCCGAGTTCTCTTGCGAGTCTTCCCCAAAAGGAGAACCATAAGACCGTCACTAGGATGCAATACCTAGATCGCCTCATACATCACTTAGAAAAGCAATTGAGTGGGTCTTGTGGCCGGAAAAAAAAAACACATAAAAGCATGGCAATCCCAATTAACAAGTAATTACGCAATATATGTATTTAATCAATATGTAATTCTAATTATCACAATAATTCTAATTAGCAATTAATAAATACAAATTAACTTTTAATTCTAATTAGCAAGTAATTTTAATTTAACATGTAATTCTTAATTAACAATTTAATTTTAATTAACAAAGTAATTATAATTCACATGTAAATTAAATTCTAATTAACAAATTAATTCTAATTATCAATATAATTTTAATTTGTGTGTGACTAGTTATTATTTATTAAAAATTGACAAGTATTGCATGTAGTTGTCAAAATTAAAATAAAACAAAATAACTAAACTAGGTTTCATGCAACCCGTTTAAAACATGTTTATTAATATCAGAAACGTGTAACCCATAATCGCAAAAACGAGTTGACTCGTGATGCCAGCGTTGGGATTTTAGAACAAGTTAACCAGTAACCTCTGATGCAGCGGCGGATAATGGATCTAGTTAATACAATTATGTTAACACATAAATAATAAACATATAATTAATACATTATTAATTTATTAAAAGGGATATAGAAAATCTAACCTTGCTTGGCAATTGATCTCTAGTAACGGAACAAGAAACCAATACGAAACAAGTATCTAAAATAGATACCTCGAAGAGTATCACACACAAACCCGATTAACGTATACGTTCGATTAAAACGCTAGTCGAGAACGTAATATAAAAAACCCAACAACAATTTGTCACCACTTGAATATCTTGAACAATAAAATAACAAGATCAAACTTGCTACAGCCCAAGAACTAATAAAACTGTTGAAGAACGGCTCAAACACGTGCCGATATCACGGGACAATGGCGTGCTTAAATTACCGTCAGATATGGAACTCGACGAAAATAAACCCTCACATTGATGTTCTTTGTTGTGTCAACGGAAACAAAGAAGCAAAGCACCACTAAATATTCTAAACACTTGTATCAAACAAGTTTAGAATTTGACAAAACCAAAATCCTTGATTTGAAACAAGTTTAGGATTGATTAAAACTACAAAGCTCTAAGTAACTTTAGAGGTAAATTGACTGAAGCTTTGTGGCAGAAAACAATGGTTCGGTTTCTATAGGTTTAGGGTATATAATATGCATATCAATTTAAGAGAGAAGTGTTTGCTTTTATAGCAAATTCAAACGACCCATTCATGGGTTTGAGCCTTGGTTGACAAGTCACCAAGCCCAAGTACCCATTCCTCTCTTAGTCTTGCCCGATCAGTGGAACACAAGGGCTCATGGCTATCCACATTACACCCAAGCCCATAACACAACAGTCCATGGGTCGAGATATTAATCGGGTCAAGTTATAAGCATAACTGGTAATGATTCAAGTTTAAATTACGTTCGACACGTATACTTGTGTTTATCGTGTGTGCCCCCATCGGCTCACACACTTCTAGTCGTTTATGTGTGTTTATAACTCCCACAAACCAACAGCTCGCGAGCTTCACGAGTCAAGTATTTTAAAGCTCAAACTCAACACAAAAGTATACCCCGAGTAGCTCGAGGTCGAGCTCGACTCGATTATATCAAGTCAATTTTGAGTAATTTACGAGTCGATCTTATATAACTTGCGAGCTTTCTCGTCTCTTACACCTCATATAAACCAATGAACGACTCCATCATATTAACTACATATAGTGGAATCTTTTTTTTTCTTATTAGATGTCACTAAAACATCTATTAAACTTAAACTAAGCAATACAAATATTGTAATAAAGTATATTGTACAAATCGTTCAAACACAAAAATAACAATTTAAGAAATACAAATAATAAAGTTGAGATAAGAGTTATTTTACATAGTAAACTTTTTTCACATACCAAAGGACTCATCCCCACCCTCCATTTAAAAAGAATTCAATGGCTGAGATTAAAAACATTTCAATATTTCACCTATTTTATAATTTAAATATCTTTTAAACCGTTAATCGTTAAGCAAAAATAATAACACTATCACGACGATCATTTAATTATCTTTTAATGGACCGGCACTTTGTTATAGTTTCAAAAAAAAGAAAAAAAATATATTGTTTTTCTCACGTTCTTTTTCTATTTTATTTTTTTTGAAAACTGAAATTTGCATGAAAAAATCACATGTGATTAAATATTAATTTGAATATCACATGTGATATTCAAATTAGTGTGTTAATCACATGTGATTTTTTCATGCAAATTTCAGTAACGTAAAAAACGAAAAAATGTAAAAAAAATCGTGAAAACACGAAAAGAAAATTTCGAAAGTATATCAAAGTGCATACTATAGAAAGATAATTAAATGTCCGACGTAATAGAAAGATAATTTGGTTTACTAACTATTTACGTCATAAGATATCTCAGGAATGATTGGCAGAAGATCCTAGGAGGACTTGGATTTTTGCCTTGACCCTTTTGGTTAGAAGCTCTTGCATAGTAATCTTTTTGATATGCTATTACCTATAATTTGAGGTAAAAAGGTTAAAGTACTCTTAGCCAAACAAAAAAAAGCGAATGAAAGGAACCAATTGCATCAGGTGTGTGAAGGTATTTCTTATTCCTTTTAATGTTTAAATGATTTTGAAACTACGTTATCATGTCACAATACTCTTTAGCTTCACTCGTCAATTTACATTTATTTTTATATAATTCATGCTTTTTTATAAAACAAATGGTTCTTGTACAGAGATGAATAATAACCCGTATTGATATATTTATTAGTAAATAGCAAGGTTGTCAGGATCGGGATCCTACCTAGGATCGTTTTTGGCTTTGCAAGATCGTGATCGTAGGATCGGATCGGGATCTTAAGATCCTATGAAAATGTGTATATTTTTTATAGGGGCGTAGTTATATATATATCTCGGAATAAGTCTACACTTAGTCAATTTGTATACTATATAACGTTAAAAAATAAAAAGAATGCCCATACTTCAAAGTTTACTTCGTGGTGAACAATAAATAAACCAGTTTTTTGTTTATCCTGTTTGAAATGTACATACGCAAGACTTAATATAAATTAATAAATCATATGTGTGTTGGTAAAAATAGCATGTAGTTGTCGTGAAAATATTGTTAGTCATTATCGTAATAATTTTGTACTTAATTTAGCCAATGCTAACACTAATTTCCTACAATACGCATCTGTCACTTTAAACCGAATGGTCATTTGTGAAAAACAATGAATTAAAGTTCAAAAAAAAGAAAAACAATGAATTAGTGATTGAGATTGGGCTTTTTGAATCAAACATGGGGCTTAAATGCTTCACATAGAAAAAAAGTCAAAAAATGGTTTAAGCAACGAGATCGGATCGTAAACGATCCTGCGATCCTACGATCGATCCACGATCTGAACGATCCTACGATTCAGATCGATTCCGCGATCCTGATCGTTTTTTAAGTGTAGGATCGTAGGATCGTGCGATCCTACGATCAGGATCGCGATCCTGACAACCTTGGTAAATAGGTCAAATTGCCATATCTAGACATTTGGCTATAGCTCAATGTCAGGTTTTGATTGGTTTTACTTATTGACAGTTATTGGTTTTTACTTATTGACATTTGGCTATAGCTCAATGTCACTTTTTGAAAAGTAATGTATCTATGCTGGGAAGCCGTTACTTAATTTATTCATTGGATATTTTCTAGCCATTTTTTACCTGTCCTCTTTCGCTACAGTAAAATATGTTCCCGATAATAATAAATCATGGCCAGGCTTTGATGACAAGTATATATATATATATATATATATATATAAATATATAAAATTTCTCTCCCCTAAACCTACGACAAATGCAAATCTTAAACCAAATTCAAATTCTATTCTAAACCCACTTGTAAACAAAATGGACCCTTAAAACTTAAACCAAAACCCAATCAAAACCCGCATAACAAACGACACCTTGTTGATCTGATTTTTTTTAGTGGGATTTTAGTGTTTGACCACAGTGTGACACAAATGGAAAAGATAAATGAGAAAGATAAAGACCAACAATGGACACTTATGCATGATTAACTAAACCAATTAATGTTTTTGCTAATAAAGAGTGATGTGTAAATAACAACTTCATAATTTTTAGGTAAAATCTGGCTTTTTTAGGATGATGTTCTTGGTTAATAAAATAATTGTAAATTAAAAACAAAATAAAAGTGAATAAAAAGACAATGAGATATTAGTCATTTTGCAAGGCTTTGACTTTTGGCTAATGGAAAAAATAACAAACGTTAGTGAAAGGGACATAATTTGTGCAAAAAAGGTGAACAACAACAATATTTTTTATAATTAAAGTTTGATAATGGCACAAAATGCAAAAATAAGATACCACGAAAACATTTTTTGTAATATACACTAATATAATACAAAAAATTTCATACATTAGATAGTTGTATTTCATATATATTTTCTTATGATTGCTTGTATATTGTTTTGTGTAAAGCTAAAACTAATATGTGTAAATCACCCGACATATAGTAAGGTGTTGAACCGTTGAACGCCAATATATGAAAATCTTTCTTAAAAATAAGGCCCAAAATTTGCACCGTTTTAGAAATATCTTGTTGATAAAATAAAACTAAGTCTTCTGGAATTTGAAATTTATGGTTAACAATTTCACGACACCAAAGTTTTAAAAATCACACCTGGTTCCTTCTAACTACTTTTCTTCACGCTCTCAACACACTTATGTTTGAGGTGCTTTTTAAAAAACTACAAAAATGGCTCAATTTTTTCTTCTTTGAAAACTCAATTGACTAATGAGAAGGCTCAATTAAATTGAGTTTTCGCATTGGTTAATCGAATCTTTCAATTTAGCCAAAATTGAGTTTTTTTTATTATATAAAAGATGTGTAAACTTTTAACAACCTATTTTTTTTTAGAGTTTGACTCATGTTCGGATTGACCCGAACACGAATAGACCTGGCACAAGTGAACCCCGATCCAAATCAACCCATATTCGAGATTTAAATATGCTTGGTTCGGGTATGATATATGGGGTACTTTACCGTATGAAAATTGGGCAAATGACAAAAAAATGCATCGAACTTGACACTTTTTATAATTGTGTGTAGCCAACTATTTTTTTTTCTTATTTGTGTAGTGAACTTTCAAAATTCGATTATTGTGTGTATTTTGTGACCATTTTACCTTAATTTTCAAATTTTGAAAGGTAAAATGGTCATTTTACAGAGAATAGTCACAAAATACACATAATGATCGAAATTTGAAAATTCAAGACATACAATAGAAAAAATAGTTAGCTACATAATCAATAAAGATCGTTGATCGATTTTTTTTCATTCTTCTATAAAATTCAATAAACTGATAAGCCCATTTCAACACAAGTAAAATTAAATAAATTAAAATAATAATAATAATAAATATATATTATATTTTTAGTAGGGTTTGTTTTGCTATTCTTTAGAGGAGTGGATCTGCCAGTTAGTCTCTCGGCTCCCCACTAATTTATTGTAATTTCTTATTTTCTAATGAAATGATGTTGTATAAAAAAATAAAAAATAATAAAATATTAATAATAAATAATATTAAAAAAAAAGTAAAAAATAAAAAAATGTGACTCTCTATGTATATCTCTTAACGCAAGTACAGTAAAAAACAGTAGTTAAGGATGACGTCACCGAAGAAAAAGGAACGTGATGCGAGCATTGACACGGCGGTTATCGATATTTGCCGCCGTGAAGTCGGCCGTCTTTCTACCACAAAATTCTTTAATCGCATCGCTGCTTCTCAGGTTTAATAACCTTTTTAATCATCATCATCATCATTTTAATTATTAGCTCAAGGTAGTGTTTGGATTAGCAGCTTATCACCCCCAGTAAACTCTTTTAGATAACAAGGTGTTTAGTATTGCTAAATTTTATGCAAATAAGAGTGACCCAAATAAGCAAATTAAGCACTTCTGTTTGGCTAGGCTTATTTTTAATAAGCTCTGATTTTGTGGCTTATTTTGAGACTTGTCGGCTTTTATAAGTTTATCATATCATAATAAACTTAAATAAGCCCCAATTTTACGGCTTATTTTATATAAGCCCCAATTTTATATAAGCCCCAATTTTACGGCTTATTTTGAGACTTGTCATGAAATTTCGGCTTATTTTTTATAAGCCCCAATTTTACGGCTTATTTTGAGACTTGTCATGAAATTTCGGCTTATTTTTTATAAGCCCCAATTTTACGGCTTATTTTGAGACTTGTCATGAAATTTCGGCTAATTTTTTATAAGCCCCAATTTTGTGGCTTATTTTGAGACTTGTCAGCTTATTTAAGTTTATTATGATATGGTAAACTTATAAAAGCCGACAAGTCTCAAAATAAGCAACAAAATTGGAGCTTATAAAAAATAAGCTCAAATCGGCTTATGATAAATAAGCTTGGCCAAACAGGGTTTACTTATTGCAGTTGACATAAGTAAATTCAATCACTATTTCCTCAGCTGCTTGTGCTTATAATATAAGCATAAGCAAAGCCGGACACTATTTATGTTATTAAGGCATAAGGTGTCTGGATACTCATAACAGCTTATTGTATTATGATAATGCAATAAACTTACCCCAAACACACCCTTTTGCTGGTTAAATATATTTATTTCTGTGAGTGACAATGTATTAATAAATGTCTTAGGATCTAGTCCTACGGCTTAATCTATTGAGGAAGCTAGAAAATCACCGAGGATGTGTGAACACAGTTAGCTTTAATGGGGAGGGAGATGTTCTCGTGTCGGGCTCCGATGATATGAAAGTTATATTTTGGGATTGGGAAAATGGAAATGTTAAACTTTCTTTTTATTCGGGCCATGACGGCAATATTTTTCAAGCAAAGATTATGCCGGCCACTGATGATAGAAGCATTGTTACTTGTGCTGCTGACGGTCAGGTATTTTTTTACTTGAATCATAATAGTGATGTAAAAGGTCTTCCTGGTGAAAACAAGCTTGATTACTATATTAGCTGCAATTAACGGCGAAATATCACCTGCGTATCCCAATTTGAATATGTCCATTATATTTTCATTGTGAAGCTTAACAAACATCTATTAGGTATCTATGTTTGTGATATTATCAAAGAAATTAATCATCGAAATGATTTGTTTTCCTTCAACGGGTAATTTGCGGGTTATATTTGCTAACAAAACAAAGATCTTTTTACGTAATATACTTTTCAAATTGGCCTTTAACTTCTTTACCAACGATAGCTCATACAAGGATATTCAAAATTGTTGGTACGAATATCAATTCCCTTGGATCATGAAGTAGCTTACTTAGGATTTTTAGAACATAGGTTGTATGCTGTAGCTTACCATCATGGTGGGAAAAATATATCTGAGTCTATTTCCATTTTAGGTGAGGCATGCTATTATCCCAGAACGTGGACAAGTGATTCCAAAACTGCTTGGAAAACATGATGGAAGAGCTCATAAACTAGCTATTGAACCTGGGAGTCCGCACATCTTTTATACATGTGGTGAGGACGGACTGGTCCAACATGTAAGTCAACAAATGATTCTTCTATATTCACTTAATTATTGGATTAGTTGAGCACCTTGGTGTTAATATCATGGAGGCTCTCACATTCAGGAGCTTTACAATGTTTGTCTGTTTTGTTTTTTTGTATGCCTGGTAAATTTGTTTTTCATCTTTTTTTCCAGTTTGATCTAAGGACAGGAGTGGCTACCAAACTTTTTACCTGTCAACCCATGCGTGCTCAAAGTTTTGTACGAGTTATTAATCTATATTCCATAGCTATGGATCCAAGGAACCCTAATCTATTTGCGATTGCTGGTTCAGATGAATATGCTAGACTATACGATATCCGTTATTACAAGTGGGACAGTTCAACCGATTTTGGTAAACCATTTGACCACTTTTGTCCAAGACATTTAATTGGTGATGAAAATTTGGGGATAACAGGATTGGCATTCTCGGATCAGAGTGAGCTTCTTGCATCCTACTGTAATGATTCCATCTATCTTTTCTCGAAGGACATGGGTTTGGGAAGTGATGTAAAAGCAATATCAGATAATAATTTGGTTAGTTCTGATTCAGAGATGGAGACTGATGGCAAAGGTGGTCCCCAAGCCTACAAGGGGCATAGAAACTGTGAAACAGTAAAGGGTGTCAACTTCTTTGGACCTAAATGTGAGTATGTCGTGAGTGGGTCTGATTGTGGGCGGATGTTCATTTGGCGGAAAAGTGATTCAGAACTCATTCGAGTTATGGAAGCAGATAAGCAGGTGGTAAACTGTATCGAAGCACACCCACGTACAACTATGCTTGCTAGTAGTGGGATTGAACGCGACATAAAGATCTGGACTCCGAGTGCAGTTGATAAAGCAACTCTCCCAACAAATATTGATGAGGTATGTTTCTTTGCTTTTGAAATTTTGTGGTACTTTATTGTTCTCTAAATTATTGTTGTAGGTATTATAATCGGGAGATTCAAAAACCTGTGGAGAACATTCATGGGCTAAAAGCATACAATATAGCATAACTTTAAAAGAGGATACACTGCACACTATAAGAGCATGCATCACCCACACAATACTAGATTTTTGTTATTCAGCGTAATACCTATAGTAACTAAGATCATGTACACTACTACCAAGAAGTGGTATGAGGGTGCGGTGGTCAATAACAAATAATTAGCAAGTGTGTAAATTAATAAAAAGAGTGGTGTAAAACGGTTTTGGTACCTTGGGACATGCCCTGAATTAGGGAATAGATATTCAACATGCTAACTTTATTAGTAGTAAGGACCTTAAAAAGAAACTAGTTAAAGGTTTTAAATAAAAATTTAAACACAAACTCTTTGACTTACTCGTATGTCTAAGCAGGTCGTCCAAAAGAATATACTAAGGTCTTTGGTTTTCGAGTCTTCCATTGCTTCCCTTTTGTATTTATTGCACCCAGCCTAAATATTGGTCGAACTGTGCTATAGATGTCCTTGATGAACATTGTTCTTGGGCCTTCTTAAAATCTTAAGCGTAGCTGATCCTTGAGACATAAAAGTTCAATGCTGACTGAACTTGCCTAAATACTCAAGAGAATTTGTTGATGCTTTTTAAGTAAACAAACAGTACGGAACGGACTAATTTTCCATTAGCCATTAATTAGCATCAGGAGTACATAGTAATATACATATTGGTTATATGTTGTGTATTACAGTAGCTAATTGCTAGAAACAATTGATTCAGTAAAGTAAGTTCAAAGTTCAAACCTTTTGGACAAAAGTAAGACTTACACTTACTACCATGGTAAACTACATCAAGAACTAGTTATGGTATTTAGATAGTTTTTCGGTATCCTTGGTTTTTGATGATATAAAAACCTGATACTTAGTACAATACGTTGCTTGGTGGAATGTAGTTAGGGCATTTGCTGCTATTTGGCATAACTGTTTTTATTAGATGATCTCCAAGGTATTGGTTTCATGTATGGCATCTTATGTTTGGACTTACAATTGATCTATTGGTTTCATGTATGGCATCTGATGTTTGGACTTACAATTGATCTGTGATACATGCATAATCCTGAACTGAAGTTAATAAATATAGTATCCAGAAAAGCAAATAAGAGTTTTTTATATAGAAATTCTGTAGTTGATCAGCAATTTGAATTTAAAAATAAAAAAATCAATTCCGCTGCATTTTATGAATTTTATAAACTAGACAAATAACCACGCAAAGCAACGGTTTATTGCGGCAAATAATTATATTTGCGAAATCGTGATTCAGGTTCGACCCTTGATGCAAAGCGTGTGTTTTTTGAAATACAAAGCATGTGTTTTTTAAAAGTTGTCAAGTTTAGAATTGATCAAGCTTAATAAGGTGTATTAAGGGGTACTTAGGGTAATTTAGGCAAAATTAATTTAAGTTTCAAAATTTAAAAAAAACACATACACTCTTTATAAAGTAGTAGAGAAGAGATATAAATAGGTAAATTATTAAATTCGAGTAGCAAGTTTTGCTATTTGAATCATATCTATTGTATTTGAATTAGTGAATTGAGTAGGTTGAAAATTATATTTAAACTGCACTTTGGATGACTTATAACCCATAAAACTCAGTCTAGTGTGGATTTGATGTTATTTCGTTTCTTGCGAGTTAAAACGTGACCGTTTGGACAATAATCCCAATTGACTTGTTTTTAAATAAGTTGGTTGATTTGCCACCATCTAGGGAATTGCCTCTTCTGACTTATTTTGCTATATTTTTTGGATAAGGTTTTTGTGTCTCGTCGGTTTCATTTCTTTCCCAATTGTGATGTTGACTCTGATGAAGAGGATTACTCCAGCGACGAAAGTTCCACCAATTATAGTGATAGCGAGGAAGAAGAAGAAGAAGACGGTTATGATGAGGACGACAATGATGAGTATGATGATGATGACGACGATGACGAGCGTGATGATGATGGCGAGCATGAGGATGAGGAAGAAGGATGCGGAGATGGAGGAAGAAGATGATGGCGTTACTAATGATGTTCCTTATGAAGAGGATGATTCTGAACTTTTTGATAGTGCCACTAATAATGAACATGATCACTCTCTTGGCGATTTTTAGCGATGATGAAGACTGAGAAAAGGTTTGCAGTTTATATTCTTCTGGTTTTCGTCTTGAAACAGCGGGATACAGATGTACTAGATGCTTAGAGCTGTATTCAGGACCTTTATTTTGTTTGAACATTCAATGCTAACAGTAGTTTCATCAACGATGATGATGAAGGGTTTGAAGTAGGGGTGTTCATCGGTTCGATTATCGGGTTGTTAGGTTCATTCGGTTCGGTTAGTTTGGTTAAAAAATCGTGTATAAGGAACGAAGTGAACGGAATTAAAATGAATAAACCGAACGAAAACCAAACTCCCATAACCGAAAACCGCACCGTATAACCCGAATTACATAGATTTAATTATTTATTATTTTTTATATAGATTTTTAGGCAAAAAAAAAAAAAAAAAAAAAAATCAAACTTAAAAAATGTTATATTATAGTATGAAAGAGTTTTAATATCTTTTTTTATATAAAAATATATTAAAAAATGTATATATTTATTTGAATTAGGTTTTCAGTTTGGTTTTTGTTTTAGATTGCTAGAACTATAACCGAACCGAGAACCAAATATTTAATTCGGTTAGGTTTGGTTTTAGCAAATTCGGTTTGGTTATAAGTTTAGTTCGGTCATTTTTGGTTCTGTTTGGTTTCGGTTTTCGGTTTATTTGGGTATTAACCAAACCATGAACACCCCTAGTTTGAAGAACATTTTGAAACTTCAAATTGTACATAGCAAGTGGAAGAATATGTTATTATTCTTCCGGTTTTGATATTTTTGCTTGCCGTTTAATGTGTATTATAATTAGGCTTAAATTTTTGTTTGCTACGTGATGCCATGAGGGCCACAAGCCCACAAAGCCCATACATTTTAATCAGTATCAAAAGCAATCACGTATCCAAAATAAATACAATAATACATAATACATTATAATAGGGCCTTTGTGTAATTATAGCAGAAGTTAACCTAAAATAACATAACATTACTGGGATTAATTAATTAGAACTACTTGAATACAAGTAATTAACTAGATTATATGAATATGAAGTTTATAAAGATTTATATAAAAAAGTTAATCAAACGGACTAAAATACTAAACGGGCTTGGTCGAGGAGGCCTAGCCCACTATCTTTTTAAGATCGGCCTATGAGAAAGAGAAACATTATTACACTGGACGAATACCCGCGTAAAGCGACGATATATAGCGGCAAATAATTATATTTGTGTAATCGTGATTCTGGTTCAAATCTTGATGCAAAGCGTGTGTTTTATGAAATATAAATGTGTGTTTTTTTAAATTAAAATAGTATGTATTTTTTATAAGTTGTCAAGTTTATAATTGACTAAGAAAAGAAATAATTTAAGTTGTCAAGTTTTTTAAAAGTTGTTAAGTTTAAAAGGTACTTGAGGGTAATTTAAGCAAACTACATTAGTTTAAGTTTTAAGGTCCAAGATTTCATAAAAAGACACAACAAAGTACTCGCGCGATGTGAGACGGGTACCCTGTCACTATTTTGCGATGAGCAAATATGGTTTGGTTACACGTTGTTTTCTAACAATAACCATAAAAAAGAATGATAATTTAAATTAAAATAGCGTTAAGCAATAACAATGATATATAACCAGACATATCACCTAGTCCAAACAACCGGTCAAAACCACCTAAACCAAACAAAATGGTGGCAATGACGACACATGCTATTGGCAGTGGTGTCGGCAGATTTAAATGTTGTTCATGGCAGCAATATGTAGCTTTTTCGAGAGTTGTGTGTTATTAGCTTTGACAGAAAGAGTGTGTATATTTTTAGTTTATATATGATTTGAGGTTAGGTTAGGTGATGCTTTGAAATAGGCTGTTACAAGTTTTTGCAATGGGTTGTATTAATTTAGAGAGTTGTTACAAGTTCTGAATTTAATACACTTAGTTTTTAGATGTAATATTTATTTGTGCAATGCAAAAACTATTGAAATTTCCTTTATAAACAAGTGTTAAATCTTAATTTTTCCAGTCTTTCATTATAAGCAAGTTTCAAATATTTTATAAAGTAGCCGCAAATGTCTACTTTTCTTTAATATGTAATTCAAATAAGATCCTAGAGTTTAACCACTGGGGGAGAGTGGGTGAGCTTGCTTTCGACATTATAAGCAAGTTACAAATATTTTATAAAGTAGCAAAGATAAACTTTTTATAAGCTCTGAAATTTGAATATTTTGCATCAAAAAAAGTGATGTGTGTATCACCCCTCATTTAGATATCATGAGATAATCGATAGGTTGTTTTTGCTAAGTGAGCACGAAGTAACTATGATGGTGCACAAACGATTCGACATCATAAGAATTTACTGCCTTTTAACTTTTGCCTTAACATCTAAATTTAGTTCCACGGTTCCACCTTAATGCATGCAGCTAACAAAGTTATACTTGTGTATAATGTTTCTCATGTGAATGCAATGTGACTGTTAGCAGGGTCGTCTCGTGGTTTTAGGTGACTTAGGCTATAACAACAAAAAGGCCTCATTACACTAATAGATTAAAAAGAAATTGCATATAAACTTGAATTATATAACACATATATGTTTAATATTATATGTATATATATATAAAACTAATAAAAATGTGTTTTTTAAAAGGCCACGTCGCGGCTCTATTCACACCCCTCCGAACCATGACTATTAGACTTGGGAGTTTTTTGAGTGACCGTTGCATTTCCAAAATTTATTTAACAAAGTATGTACTTATAAAACTATTTAATATATAATATTATTTCATTTATTTTATTAAACATACTTAAGCATCCATTATTCATACGCAGCGAGTGTCTTCTGTTCCACCTTTGGTCGCCTCCCTCACCCAAACTTCGGCTTATTCAATTCTTCGACTACTAAGCATTTCTGAGACAAAAAAAACTCCATAACTAATCTACCTCCAATATTATCTTGATGACAACGTACGACTGACATTATTGTATCCGAAGAAACAAACTATGTTAGGTAAAAAAAAAAAAAACACATAGAGTATGATTACATACACATGTATGGAACTGCTTCTAGTCGCTGTTCGATGGACTTTGAGCTCCCGAAACAACATTTTCTATGAGTTCTAATGAATTAAATTTATGTTTGAAATGTTCAATTATTATGGTTCTAATGTTTCCATGACATCCTAGTTGTTCAATTACTTGCTCCATGACAAGTAACAAACATCCAGTGAAATGTTCTTCCTCACACATACAAGTTTGGAGTTTTAAGTAATTGACATTTTAACATCGAAAAGGAAAATATCATTCTTTTAATTAATGTTTAAAAGAAAATTAAAAGAGCATATTAATGATTGAAATTTTAAGGTTGCGTTTAGTTGAGGGAAAACACCCCTGTTTTTCACAAAATGTTTTGTGGAAAACAAAGAAAACAGAGATCGCGTTCAAATCAACGTTTTCTAACAAAATGTTTTGCAAAACACAAATCCCCTATTTCCTAACTTAACAAGAAAAATTACAAAACAAATTTTAGTTGTTTTCCTTGTTTTCCTTTGTAACCCTCAACTCTCCCTCCCTTTTCTTCAAAACAGAAAATAGAAACATCAACTAAACGCGTTTTCTATATTTTCAAGTGTTTTGTGGAGATTAATTCTCCTTCCAATTTTTTACAAAACTAGAGATAGAAAATAAGAGAAATTGTTCTCCAACTAAACGCACCCAATATTTGAGTTTTGTATTCATATGGAGTATGTTTTAACGTTTGATAATATGGGTGCGTGTTTGAATGCGTGTAATAGTAAAAACTACTTTTGTATAAATATTTTTAGAGGTACATATTTTGTTAAATTAATTTCAGAGTAAATTTCATAAATTGTTTCTACCGCTTGGGCAAATTGCAGGTTTTGTTCTAAATAGTTTGAAAATGCAGAAATCGTCCTTTTCTGAAACCTTTTTGCAAATTTTGGTCCCTGGTTTTAACCGACGTTAACTGAATTCCGTTAGCAGTTACACGTTAGCCCTTTAGCTAAAGAGCGTTGCAGCATTCGTCCTTTAAACAAACAACCGTTTATATACGTTTTTAAATACGTTTTTATATACATTTTTATATATGTTATTACAAAAACGTTCTTATATCGTGTTTATACATACTTTTATATACTTTTATCGTTTTATTTTAGTTTTTGTATACGTTATCATATTCGTTTTTATATATGTTTTATAAATACGTTTTTATATACGTTTTTTACACATTTTTATATACGTTTTAAAATACATTTTTATATACGCTTTTATATCTTTTATATACATTTTTATACACGTACTTATATACTGTTTATACATTTTGTTATAGGTTTTTTATACGTTTTTTACACGTTATCATATACGTTTTTATATATGTTTTTCAATACGTTTTTTATCATTACTACAAAGATGTTCTTATATACGTTTTTATATACGTCTTTATACATGTCCTTATACACTTTTTATACATTTTTATATAAGTTTTTGAATTTTGTATACATTTTTGTAACGTTATTATATACGTTTTTTATGTGTTTTTATATACTTTTTATATATGTTTTTATATACGCTATTACAAAAACATATATAAAAATGTAAACAAAAACGTATATGATAAAGTATACAAATACGTATACAAAAACTTATTTAAAAATGTATAAAAGGTATATAAGTACATGTATAAAAACGTATGTAAAAACACTTTTGTAATAACGTATATAAAAACTTATATAAAAATGTATTTAAAAACATATACATAAAAGTATACAAAAGTATATAAAAATGTATATAAAAACTTACACAAAAACGTATATAAAAACGTATAAGAAAACTTATATAAAAACGTATACAAAAACTTATATAAAAATGTATAGAAAGTATATAAGAACATGTATAAAAACATATGTAAGAACGTTTTTGTAATAACGTATATAAAAATGTATAAAAAAAGTATATGATAACGCATACAAAAACCAATATAAAAATGTATAAAAAAGTATATATAAGTACGTGTATAAAAACGTATATTAGAACGTTTTTGTAATAACGTGTATAAAAACGTATATCAAAACATGTATAAACGGTCGTTTGTTTAAGGATAGACGATGCAACGGTCGTTAGCCAAAAGGGCTAACGTAACTGCTAACAGGATTTATTTAACGCCGGTTAAAAAAAAAGAAACGACCTTTACACTTTCAAACTATTTAGGATGAAACCTGTAATTAAGCCAAATTTTAAGAACAATTTATGCAATTTACTCTTAATTTTAAAAGCACTATCCTCATCTAGAAAACAAACTCGTTTGATTTGATCTATCCGAAATATTAAATACATAATAAATGCATCAATATTATTGGATGTGCTTGGAACAACCTCCGTTTAATAAAGACATAAATGTCGATTTTGACTAGTATCTTGTTATTATCCATATATAATAACACAAATTGATAGATAAAAAACAAATAGTTGCAAAAATAATTTGACATCTCATTTTTCAACTATTCAATCGGTGTATCTGAGCTAACTGGAATCTTTTAAAGGTTTTTTTGTGTATAATAATTCGCTGTGTAAAGTTTTCTTCTTATCTCATAAAAAGATAGTAATTTTTAAAGTATAAGATTCCATTAAAAGTTGCAATCTGCATTCACTACTAGTTGTTACTCCCTCCGTCCCAAAATAATTGTCCCCCGACAAAAAACAGATAGTTTAAGAAAAGTGTATTTATTACAGCTTTCTCTTTCTTACTTTTTGACAGAGCGGTTTTACCCTTAAGTAATTAATTAAGGTACTCTTTAAAGTTTGTAATAATAATTTCAACCAAGGGCAAGATAGTAAACTTGATCAAACATTCCTTTCTATATTTAGCATGGACAATTATTTTGAGACATACAAAAAGGGAAAGATGGACAATAAAATTGGAACGGAGGTAATACTTTTCTTTTTCTTTTTTTCTTTCTTTCTTTATTTTTTTTTATTTTTTAATAAACATGATTTCCGACTTTTTAGTCAACTAATCCATGATGTTTGAACCCAAAATATTACTTTTCTTTTAACATCGTTTACTTCTAGAAGGAGGTTTAACCATCTACATCTAACTCATCGTATCCTTTGACAGAATGAGATATTATTGTTGTTGTATGTATATTTTTGGATGTGTAAACCCCTTAGGTAATGCTAAAGGCTAGTATAACAATTTTTTATTTGGGTTCATAAAAGATGATTGATAATACACACAATGATTTAGAATTTGGTAAACATCATTTTCTTCTAAATTGTCGGTTTTGACTTTCAAACGTAAAAGGAAGGGCTAATAATAAAAAAAATATCTTATCTTGTGCACCCTTTCCTCTTCAGCGAATAATAAATTTTTCTTCAGTGGGTAATTTACTTTCAAATTCATCCTCTTTGGGTATTTTTGAAAAAGTATGACATTTTGCCCTCTTACCCACCAGAAAGAAATGACATGGTTTTTTTTTTTTTTTTTATCATTTGCCTAATTCACTTCAGTTGTTTAGCTTCAAGCGTTAAACCGAAGTAGGATTTAGCGGCTTCGCGTTAAACCGAATTAGGTTAACAGCTAACGCTTAAATTAGGAAGAATTATATCACAACCTGAAGTACTTGCATATAAATTTCTGTTCGTCACTTGTTGAAGCATAGAATAGAGAGTATACTATGACTAGATTAAGGGTGTGTTTGTTTGATTAAGATGTAACACATCGAATCGACTCACGCATCTGAATTTGACTACCACATCTTACTAATAAGAGGTAGCTATAATGTCTGAATCAGAATGAAAAAGTGTTGTTTGTTTTTAAAATTGTCCGAATGATTTTAATTTTCCTTTTTTAAGTATATATTAAATTATTACAAATACGATTAATAAGTAAATAGTGTAAACTTAAAACAAAACATTTTATCATAGATTTAACACAATTATAAATCATTAAATAAATTATCTTAATACATATCCAAAATTTAACATAATAAAACTAGGGCAAATGATAAAAAAGTATAAATCTTACTTTTTGTCATTTCTTTCATGTGGTAGAGAGGGGCAAAATGTCCTACTTTTTTGCAAAATACCCTAAAGAGGATGAATTTGAAAGTAAATTACCCACGAAAAGAAAAATTTGTTATTCTGTGAAGAGGAAAGGGTGGCAAGTATAGTACTTTTTTTATTATTAGCCCTAAAAGGAACTATATACCAAAGCAAGAATTTAATTTGATTCGGTTGGTGTATTGATATTCTTCTTAAAATATATAAAGATTTCACACAAATCATTCTTTCACATATATTGGACAGAATATTATATTATTGGTATACATGAATCATTGGATAAAAACAATTTTCAACAATGTGGATATTATTGGACAGATTTATTCCTCCCCCGGTTGTACCTTGTGTCCTTGTCCTCAGCATTGTCGTACGGCTTAAATTCTTTCCATTATTTTCTTCTAGACTATCCTTAAGGTGAGCACAGTATTCATGAAAAGCATGTTCATTATTCCTGAGATGAGGAGGAATATATTTAACTGTCACAGTGTATTTGCAGTCTAAGGGTGATTTTGAGACAACATTCTTATTGAACACAAGTGGCGGTTTCCCATTTCCCGACTTCGATTCTCAATTTCCTTTTGTAAAGACGTTATTTTTCGTTGTTTTGGTCACGGGTGACTTTTATTGAATCATATAACTCTTTAAAATGTCGTTTAACTTTTTCATTTTCTTCTAGAAAACTCGTGTTTTCCTTTTGTAAGGCATCAACTAAGTTTTGAAGATGAAAAGTTTGAGAATTCTGAGAATCTAAAGGAGGAGGCATTTGGGAGCCTGTCATGTTGTTCGTTTGACCCTTTAATTGAGAGATTTGGGCTTTCAACTTTCGATCGTGTTGCGAGCTTGAATCTGTTCATCACGTTTGTTAATTTGAAAAACTGCATC
Source organism: Chrysanthemum makinoi (assembly GCA_910596185.1). Lineage (NCBI taxonomy): Eukaryota > Viridiplantae > Streptophyta > Magnoliopsida > Asterales > Asteraceae > Chrysanthemum > Chrysanthemum makinoi. The sequence continues at coordinate 349,671,203 of OU343222.1, forward strand.
AAACTCTGGAGCATCCGAGGATGTCTTGATATTTGAAGTTTTGACATTTTCTTTAAGATGTTGATATTTTAGTTGTAAATTAAAATGCTCAACTTCGCTTTAGAAAAATGTTTATCCAAATTGTCGTGATCATCCAGTTCAATTTTCTCGTTTAGTTCAGAATTAGTTTTTCAAGCTCAATGACACGATCATGGGAGACTTTCAGTGCAACCGATAATTCATGAAATTTGGAAGCATTAATGGAACAATTTGTAGCGTGAAAACACATCTGAGTAATACATTGAAATCGGGTTCTCATTTAGTGTATGCAAGTTATTTCTCTCAATCTCATTATATTTTAGTGCTCGCTCATAGTCACTAACTTCAACCATCATTGCATCAAATTCCTTTTCCATTCCCTTAATATCAGTTTCTATCCCATTTTTAAGACTCTCAAAGTGATCTTTAAGAAGTTTAAAGAAAGGCATGACCTCAGTTAAATAACATTCTTTCATTTGCTCAAAACCTCTTTCTCCTTCCGTAATACTCAGATGTGATCCTTTTCTTGCAAGTTTTCTCAAAATCGACAAATAGTTGAAGTATAACATATTGGCTAATTAAGGTCTTGCTTTTAGTGGCAATTGTTCTAGGAACAAGATGCATTGGTGTATTAGGAGGATACATAGTCGCTCTAGGCATTTTCCAAGAGAGGGTTTGTTTCAACAATATTTTCAGTTTTCCGCTTATCTAAATCCATTTTCCAGAAAACTTGTTCGGGAGTCAACAATGTCCGAGGTTTAAACATGTTCAAGGAAATCCAGTTTTCCTTCCTGTAATCATGGGGTGTGATCTTTATTTTCTTCTCTCTACATTTAGGATCATCTAATTTCATGTTCATCTTTTCCCTAGTGACTTCATCTGATTTCTTATCTTCCTCAGTGCACTCAACGCAACTAGGTTTTGTCTAGGTTTTAGGATTTCATTGCCATCATAAAGAACCTTATGAGCATTTCTAGCCCTTTTAATGACCTCTGGATTTGGTTCCTCAACAAGGGAATGCTATGTTTATCGCAGGACCCTATGCTTAGTGATCATGTGAGCAGATCGAATGGTGTTCCTTGTATGTACAACTTGTTTTCAAGTTTGTTTTCAAAGTTTTCAGATTAGAAAAATCTTTCAAGAGTTTTGATTCCTTTGCATTAAATTCTTGCTTAAGCATTTTCACATTTTCTTGAAGTTCTTGTTTTGCTTAGCTGTTTTAGAAAGTTTTTCTTGCAAGGAATTTAACTCTTGTTTTAATACTTCTTCTCGAAAATTACTTTTTCTAATAATTGTGCGCACTTGGTCATCCATTTCCCGCTCACGAGTGGTCAACTCAAATTTAGCACGTTGTTCATAAATAGCAACACGTTCTTTATAGGCATTTAATTCGATATTACGAATCATCGGGGAACGCAGTGTATTCATAAAAAATATAGTCATTGTTGATTGCGCAGGAGATGCATCACTCGGTACAACTTCACTTTCACTTTGTTTCACATATTGATCATATGGGACAACATTGATATTACCCATATTTTCACTATTTGATACAAAGTTTCATTGATAGTACTTTGTCATGCATCTTATGCACATCAGCATCATCGTTATAGTTTTAGTACCTCGACGAGATGAGTGTGTCTTTAGATGGGCCAGCCTGTGTTGAAGAGGAGATCTTGGGAGAAACCATTGGAGAAATTCTAGCCATAAAGATTGTGTGTGCGAGAGTCCATCATCCACATCGAATCGTATGCATCACAATCAGCGACTTGAAAGGCATTCGATGATTGTGACCTATCTCTCACGAATAGCCGCTCATCCACATCCGCATCATAGCTTGGCATTGCCCTCGACAAGAAACAACAATTCCTCTTCATCCAAAGTAGCACCATTATCCCGAGCTTGCAGACAAGCATCTTATCTCTCGGTAATCTCGCATTTTGTGGGCGTTTTGGAGATGCGGTTCCTTGCAATGTGTCCCCCACCACCACAATTATAACATTTGATCGGCTTAGCTTGACCTTGATTACCATTCCTTCCTCGATTCTGATTAACAACATAACTTCTACCAGCTCCACCTCTTCCTCGATCATCTCTGTCTTTCCGAATCTGGTTGCACCACGATCCTCCCATCTTTAACAGTAGCTTGATTGTGTGGGTTAGATCTTTGCGAGGTTGTTATTGGTTTGTGGGAGAGAATTATATTACACTGGACGGATACCAGCGTAAGCGATAGTGTATGTGAAATAATTATATTTCATGAAATCTTGATTACTTGTTCGATCCTTGATGCAATACGTGTGTTTTTAAAATTAATATAGTGTGTGTTTTTAAATTAATATAGTGTGTTTTTTAAAGTTGTCAAGTTTAGAATTGATTAAAAAAATACATAATTCAAATTGCCAAGTTTTTTAAAATTTGTCAAGTTTAAAAGGTACATAAAGGTAATTTAGGCAAAGTACATTAATTTAAGTTTTAAGATTGAAGATTTCCTAAAAAGTACACTTTTAAACTATTTAGGATGAAACCTGCGATTAAGCCAAATTTTAAGAACAATTTATGCAATTTACTCTTAATTTAAAAAGCACTATCCTCATCTAGAAAACAAACTCGTTTGATTTGATCTATCCGAAATATTAAATACATTAATAAATGCATCAATATTATTGGATGTGCTTGGAACAACCTCCGTTTAATAAAGACATAGATGTCGATTTTGACTAGTATCTTGTTATTATCCATATATAATAACACAAATTGATAGATAAAAAACAAATAGTTGCAAAAATAATTTGACATCTCATTTTTCAACTATGCAATCGTTGTATCTGAGCTAATTGGAATCTTTTAAAGTTTTTTTTGTGTATAATAATTCGCTGTGTAAAGTTTTCTTCTTATCTCATAAAAAGATACTTTTCAAAAAAATCTCATAAAAAGATAAATTTTAAAGTATAAGATTCCATTAAAAGTTGCAATCTGCATTCACTACTAATCCATGATGTTTGAACCCAAAAGCAAAGCAAGAATTTAATTTGATTCGGTTGGTGTATTGATATTCTTCTTAAAATATATAAAGATTTCACACAAATCATTCTTTCAATATACATTGGACAGAATATTATATTATTGGTATACTTTTGTATTCTGCATACATGAATGAATCATTGGATAAAAACAATTTTCAACAATGTGGATATTATTGGACAGATTTATTCCTCCCCCGGTTGTACCTTGTGTCCTTGTCCTCAGCATTGTCGTACGGCTTAAATTCTTTCCATTATTTTCTTCTAACTACACTATATTACTATAAAACCCTTTATCTCAAATATATTTATAATTTTTAATTCTCAATGTTTGGTGGTTACTGATTTTCTTTTTAGCGTGAGGAAAACTGAAAACACCACGACACTACAAGCCTTATAAGTCATAAGTGACACACAAATTCCGGACTTGCTCTTTGAGATGCAAAAGATGACGAATGAATCAATAGCCTCTATGATGCTGAATTATGAGCCTAGAGCGGATGGCATGCTGGCAGATAGGGGTGTTATTCGGGTTGACCCGGTCGGGTTTGGGTCAACTCGGGTCAAGCCTTAAAAAAACATATCCGAACCCGACCTTGTTTAGAACTCGGGTCGGGTCAATTCGGGTTCGGGACAACTCGGGTCGGGTTAATTCGGGTTCGGGGTCAACCCGAGTATTTTTACATTGTAAATGTGTTATTTAGCCGGGTTAGTCGGGTTTGGGTCGGGTCAAGGCTAAAAAATATACCCGAACCCGACCTTGTTTAGAACTTCGGTCAATTCGGGTTGACACAATTGACCCGAATATATTTTTGAACCCGATTGACCCGACCCGAATTGACTCGGGTCGGGTCAGCCCGAATGACACCCCTACTGGCAGACACATGCCCTTAGCAAAAAAATAATTGTGTAAACCCTTTTTAAAAAATATCTGACTATTTTTGTAATTTGCTTCTTATAATAAACTGATTTGTAGTGTAGTTTTTAAAAATTATCAAAGTTTGCCACACGACCATAACTTTCTGTCCCCGCACCTTCATGTCGGAGTTGCAGTTTACAGGGATATAGTTTGAGACGTCATTTGAATATACTATATCTACCAGTTTTCGTGAGTTTTCGTAAAACTAATAACTTAGGCTGGGCACAATTGCATTGTCAACATCGGTTGATCACCTATTAGGACCGACTTTGAAGTCGGTCATCTCCATTGTGGAGTGAGGGTCAAAAATCGGTCAAGCATGCAAGAAAAGGAAAATCGGTCATTTTTTCGACCGATAATATACACACCAAAAAATGTCCTATTTGATATTTAAAAAAAAAAAAAAAAAAAAAAAAAAAAAAAAAAAAAAAACAAAACTTGGTCATTAATTGGGGCAACTTTGTCGTGTCTAGTCACCGTAGAGAAAGCTGATGTGGCGGGGTGACTTGGGTCACAAGTGTGCCCAGCCTTAGGACAAACTATATTTCGATACAGCGATACTAAGGGTGCGTTTGGTATGCTTGATGGAATCACTATAGGTATAGGTTTGAGAATAAAGTGGAATGGAAATGGGTATGTAGATATCACTTTTCATGGGTATCCACATACCCACAAAATCATACTCCTACGAGGAAACCCACATATCATGGGTATCCTCATTCCATTGTGATGGGCCCCATAACCAACCAAACAACATTAATCACTTTAAAAGTCATAGATTTATTCCCATAGTGGGATACAAAACGCACCCTAAATAATATTGTATTGAATCATTTTAGTAGTAGAAATTCAAATTGGTAACTTTATTATACAAGACGTGGCCAACGTATGACATTATGACCCACACACGCACATCACATCTATGTGGATTGTGTGCAATCTTTTTTCTTTGATTCTGTAACAAAACCCTTCCCTAGTTGTGCCTTGCACCAGGAACGAGTATCCCAATATAATTTCCAACATGTGTAAGGTATTCGTAGTAATTAGTTAGTTAGTTGCTACTCGCAATGGCTGTTAAGATTGAAAGTTTATCGTGAATTGGTTTCTGGTTATAAATCATAATGGTAAAATTGGAGACCTTTTTTTTTTAAAACTTTAGGCACTGTTATTGGTAATAAAGACCAATCATCTACTAAACTCATGAAACATTCAAAGATCTAAACATGATAAAAGTAGTGACACACTACTCATTATGGATTGAAATTTATACTGGGTTATATTAACAAGTAGTATATTTTAAGGCGATGAATAGTTGTCCAAAATCACACTTAAGAGGATCAACTCCATGTTTTATATTTTACTTTAAAGTAGCTCATTTATTTACAGCATTTTAGGCTGTGAATTCAAGTGACGTAACAATATAGTAAGATATTAAAAATTAAAAATCAAGATCCTATATATCATACTTGCTGAGAAAAGTTCAATTAAGGACTCTTATTATGGTACATACTGAAAGACTTAATTTCACTATCTATTTAGTTTGATCTAATGATGAAAATTTAATTTTACGTTTAATCTTAAAAAACTTTAATTATCCCAAATATATAAGACGTTTTCATTTTCATTTATTACACACACTTAGTGTGTGTTTGTCTCTCTTCCCTTTCCCCAAAATTAGTTAATGGTCTTCATCTTCAATTCTTCTTCCATTCTTCTTCGATTCTTCATTCTGATCATCTTTATCATCTCATCATCAAGTCTCGATCATCATTAAGTGTATTAGATACTCGAATTGTAGCTCATGTTAACCAGCGGTGACCTGGAAAGGTCTTCCGGTGACGGTGACGAGAAGATGATGTCATTATCTGTTAAACCTGATGAAGACGAAAAGATGACGTCACTTTCGTTAAATTCGAAATCATTGAGATCCGGTTGTCGTTGTTTTTCGATACGACAGATATAATGGTGGTTGTGGTGGTTGCCATGAATAAAGGAGGGTTGTTGGTTCACCGGAAAATATTGAGCGTTGACCGTTGATCAACAAACACCTCCTTATGTGTCTTGTTTTTAAAGTTAGTGTTTGATTAGCTGTTTGAATGATGAAAAATGTGTTAAATTTATTGATATATTATTTTTATCTTGTTGATAAGCTGTTTATGATAGTGTAATTTTGCTTATTATTTAAGCTGTTAGTTTAATTTTGCTTTTAACTGCATTGGATTGCTGTTTTTCTATGTGATTGCTTCATTTCAAAGCTATTTTGAATCTGCTATATATCATATGTGTAGTATCATCTGTGTCTAAGTTTGCTTATTAGATAAGCTCTTAGTTTAATTTAGTTTGAACTGCATTTGATTGTTCTTTTTCTTGATGTGAATGCTTCATATTAAAGTTGTTTTCAATATGTTCTGCACCATATGTGTAGTATCACTTGTTATATTTGGTAAGATCTTAGTTTATTTTGCTTGAGCTGCATTTGGATTGTTGTTTTCAACTTTTTATTTATATGAATGCTTCATGTGAAGTTTTTTTGAGTCTGTTCTGCATCATATGTATAGTATCACTTGTGATATTCTGTGTTATATCTTTTTTGTTTTATGTGTATTGTTTGTTTTGATGAAGGTGTTGCATAGGAAACAAGATGGTTAAGTTGCATGTTGTTGTCAGCTTTTTATTCGATGTTGGATTCTATGTTGACACATATTTTGTATACTCAAGAATTGTAATATCGTACGTATACCACAACAGTATATACCAAGCCATTGGCAAGGAATTTAATTCCAGAAGAATGAAATTATCAAAAGGCTTGCAATTGAGGCATCTACTTTAGTGGACCCGCGTATACATATATTCAACAATAATTTTTCTATGTTTTGTAATTTTGAACAAGTGTTTGAGGAACCCTTTTTTTATTATTATTTATAACTGTTTGAGGAATTTCTGTCCTGTTTTGATTTTTCAAAAATTTAAATAGATGTTAAAATATTTTCAGTTTTACATGAGTTCCACTTTTATATATCAGTTATGATACTATACTCTAAAGGTAAAGAAAAGTGTTTAAGTTTCAGGTGATGCTGAAGCCGAATGTTGAGCCGGCGATATATGACAAGTGATGTTTATTATTTCTTGCATATACACTTGATAAAATCCGAAATTCATTATCACATGTGGTAAGAATATGATATTTCACATTTTTAGTTTAGTATCACAATTGATAACACATATATGTAGATTACAAAAACCATAATCGCTATCATTTTATATGATGTTGATTATCTATTATGAATTCACATTCTTAGTTAGGTATCCCAATTGATAACACCTTCATGTAGTGAACATAAACTATTATCATTAGCATGTATATTATGAACCAAAAGATTATAGTACCAGTTTGTTAATACAAATAAACCATAAAAATGTTTATTTATATTTTAAGATCTTCTTATATTTTGTCGATAACAATCGTAAAATCATTTTAACGAGATAAGTAAAATACATAAAGTTTTGAGCCAATAGTTTACTAACTCACTTCACTAAAAAAATAAATTATCAAACATGTTTAGTTAAATACTTTACATAAAATCATAACCATTTTTATAAAACACTTATAAGTAACTTTGGTTACTTACATTTTTATAAAAATACATACCAGTTAAATGTAACATGTAATATAAATAAGTTGGACTATCCATAACCTAAAACCCATGGACCATATGCATGACATCAAAATGAGTAAAATCCATGACCCATGACCCAAAGTTCATAACCCATGACCCAAGATGTCTATTACATCATGCATGACATCACATGACTCATGGACCATAACCCATAACCCAAAACCCAGAATTGTAACCCAAAATCCGGACTGGTATTACCAAATAGCCGGATCCTTTGGATTACACTGGCCGGATCCCTGACGGATCCGGCTGATCAGAGGACAGTTTTACCTATAAATAGTTGGCCATTTCCTCATTTCTTCTCACCACTTTTAGATATATATTCTATCTATATTCTTACTTCACTAACCTTATATCCAAAGATCATCTATGTAGCTTTTCTATTAGTGATTCTATAGGTTCCTCTTAAAGGCGAGATCACGACGTTTAGCATAGAAGACTTGCAAGCTTGAAGACATGGGTTGCTAGACATCATCATCACAAGATCACAGAAGTGTCTCTTGTTGTTGGTTCCTCTCAAGCATGTCATATATGTATTGTGTTAGCTAGTGGTGCTTGGATTACTTCCTCGGTATCTAGCCTTGTACTGGATAAAATGTAGGCGACGTAGGTTTGGTTCTACCTTGTGGAAGAACTCGGTATCTAGCCTTGTACAGGATAAAGTGTAGGCGATGTAGGTTTAGCTCTACCTTGTAGAAGATCCCGGTATTTAGCTTTGTAGCAGAAAAAGTGTAAGCAATGTTGTGAAGGCTTCTCTGCCAAGAAAATGAGCTTGTGTTGTGTAGTGATTACAAACTCTCGAGTTGGGTACTCGGGGAGTGGAGTAGGGCAAGAAAATAAATACTTGTGTTATGGTTGTGTCTTTCTTTTTCTATCTCGTAGTATAGTTTAATCACATCTAACTATCAATATCCAACACACCAAAATAGATTGACATAAGTCGATCTAAAAGTTTTAGAGTGAGGTTATTTTGCAAACCAAACAATGCTCACATACAAAGGGACACATCCCAAGCGTCCATCTACATCTCATTCAACGGACAAGATTAAAGAACCGTTTCTAAAAAAAACAAAACAAAAACACGGAGGGGCACTTTCGTAAAATAACAACCTCACATTGATTCAACCAACTGAAACGAACCTGCCCTTTTTTCTATCCACATTCATTTCTTTTTCCCACCCCACTTTTTCCATCCACACACACTAAAAAACACACAATTACTCACATAGAAAAAAAGATCAAAATCTGTCATATAAACCGCAAAACAAACACTAAATTTACTAAATCAATCGTAAAATCAAAGCAAAAATGAAAGAAAAGGACGCAGATGATGGTACTCTCAAAAAATACGGCACAAACGACGGTTCCGACGAACTTCCCATCAAAAAAATTGCTTAAAAAAAGAAGAAAAAAGCGGTTATAAAACAACTTAAAAAAGGCGAAAAGCGGGTCAAGGTATAATAATATACCTTTGTTGATTTAAACACATATTGTAATATTATTTACTGTTATTTATTCTTAAATATTGATGCATGCATTTTATATAGTTTATGTTCAAGTTTATGTGATCTTATAATATGTAATGAATATTTATTGACGTTATTGTCAAGAAAACTGTGATTCGAAATTAGTTTTTCACTAGTTATAGAGATGTTGTTGATGTTATTTTAAAGAAAAGTGAGGTTAGAAGGCTAAGCCTTCGGATAAGCACTGAGCTAAGCACAAGGATATGCGTGCATTTGACTTTAAAAAATGAGTCTATAAGTTTAAATTAAGTTGATATTTTTGTGATGATAGGCTAAGTCTAAGGACAAGCCTTTGGCAAAGCCGAAGGCATACCACGACTTTTGGCTTAGCCGTAGACTCCGACTAAGCTTTTTTATTACAGTAAGCATTCTTTTTTGTTTTTTTTTCATTGTATATCATATATGATAGTAAATGTTATCAGTTATTTGTAGATTATGTTGATATTGTTGTGATGAAAAAGTGTGGTTTAAGGATTAGAAGAAAGAAAATCCTGATGTAAAGCCTCAGGCATAGCCAAAAAGTCGAAAATCTGAAGAATCACCAATGAGGTTCACAGGAGGTGTCGCTAAAAAGTTCGAGATGAGAATCCCAAGTGACAAGAGTGAAGAAGAGAATGAAGTGATACATCAAATATGGAAAATGATATTATGTATTTCTTTTGGTTAACCAAAACCTAGAATCAAATGGTGAAAGGTTGAAGATGTTTATACTAGTTAAGATGTGTTTGTGTTTTGTTTTGTTTAATCAACGCATGATCACATATGATATAAAAATTATTATCAGACACATGTTATATCACATGTGATTTTTTACTAGTTTATGTAATAAAAAATTATCAATGCATGATCACATGTGATATAATAATTATTATCAGACTCGTGTTATATCACATATGATTTTTTACTATTTTTGTAATAAGAAATAATCAATGCATGATCACATGTGATATAATAATTATTACCAGACGCATGTTATATCACATGTGATTTTTGGAAAAATCACGTATGATTTTTAGTAATTTTTTACTAGTTTTTTTAATAAGAACTAATAAATGCATATATCACATATGATTTTTCTGAAAATCCCACATGATTTTAAGAAATAATTAATGCATGATCACATGTGATTTTAAATGGCCATGCTTAAATAAGTGTATGGTATTGATCTTAAATTCTAAATCCTTTCGTTTTGTAGACCCAAAAGGCGCCTCATCTTTTAATCATTAGCGCTCAATTCCTAGGACATCGCATTGCAAAATTCTATTTTAAAAAACTTGATTTCATTTGGAAATCCACCTTTTACTTAACATGCAAATCCAGCAAGATTACATTTTATCCAAGACACTCTAAAGGGATGTTTAGATAACTTATGTAAGGTGCTTATAGCTTAAGTTATCAAGCACTTTGAAGCTGTTTGGGTAAAGCTAATAAGACTAAATTGTTAATTTGTTTATACGAGTAATAAAGAATTTAGACAATAAGCCTAAAAATCAAACCCAAAATATAAGCTACATCAGAATATCATTATTATTCGAAACAGATCATAATCATATGCTAGTAATCTGGCATTGTCTTGTTGAGCACATAGATGCTCATTTGAACATCATGGGTCAACAAGTTTTAGTTTAGTAGTTAACACAACAGAAGCTTAATTTGTGTTTAAGTAAGACAGCTATGTGTTTAATCTATATATATCATAGATAAACATAATAGGATTCGCAACCCTTTCAAAGCATTTGGTTTCAAATTTAACCAAAATAGCAAAACATAAATGTCTAGTGAAAAGAGAACAATCAAGAATTCAGAAATGTAAATAACACATTCAAAATGCTTCTCATGCAATATATATAATCATCTCTTGTCCATCAGATCTTCAAAAGTCCTTAACGATACTGCAATAATCAAATCGAAACAAAATTAGATGAGTGTTGAAGGTTAGAAAAACCATTTTAGATTGTACAACAAAAACAACAAATATGTGTTACAATGAGGTCAATAGAAAAAATAAGGTACAAAGAAAACTGGTCAAAAGCGTCAAAAGTCGGTTTATGCGTATTCTGATGCTTACAGCCTCCTAAAGTGTGTTCGTTATGGTATAATAGTTTTTTCATGCCCAGCTACCCAAACTTTAAAAGAAAAGATTTTGTTTACAACTTATGCTGACCCTACACATCATGAACTAACCCTGTACTTAAATAGTTAAACCTACAGTTTTTGCTTAAATCCAATTCCGTCAATTTTACCAAACTAGCTAATTAGCGAATGCAGACACAATGCAACAAAGCCATCGAAGTTGGTTGCAGCATGTGATCACATTAAAAATATATAGTTCAGTACAAATTTTTAGCATTGACAACACAGTAAAATTAAAAAAATGACGAAATTTATATCCACTCTTGGTAAACATTAGAGATACTATCAATGAAAGAGTCAGTGCAAGTTCTTTCCAATTACTGCATACCTTAATGAACCCGTTTTCCTTAGCATTGCTGTGGAAGCACTATATGCATGTTCAACCCATTTTTTGACATGTTTCCTATATAGTCTATCCTATCTGACCCATTATCAATAACTACAACCAAAATCAACCCATGCTAAAACAAACGGGTTATAATGGCCATCTCTAGATTCACCAACAAAGAGTACCTCCTTTCGAAAGACCAACCATCCTAGACCAAAGTATACTGCAACAAATGGAAGAATCAAAGGAGCAATGACAGAGTAACAAAGGCTAATTGTGAGAATAAACACTGAAGCTATATGTGTAATGTGTGACTAGAATATGGTGAGTTTTAGGTTTATCTCGATAAACCCTATTAGTAACATAGATAATAGTTGACTATGCTTGATCAATAGGCCTTACTACTTAATTACACTTCATCAAGTAACACTTGCCATACCAGCCCTATTCATTGAGCCGCTTCAATGAAAGTGTGCTTGCAAGGCTCGAAAAAAATTGAACTAAACAAAATGTTGAAATAGGCACTCATCATTATTAGGCAGAGCTACACGTTTTGAGTAACCTTCTAGCAATGTAATCACGTAAGCGACAAGATTACGCAACCATGAATGAGTAAAAATAAACATGTTATTATGATATCATATATGATATATTTAAAAAATAAAATCAATTAAAAACATCTAAAACATAGTTAAATATCACATGTGATAATATTAAAAATCAACTTAAAACAACTTATTACTAATGATAAGCTAAAACCAGCTAAATTCACCTTAAAAATAACACATTCATTAAATCAAAATTCTAACTTATAGTTTATTCAAAGCTTAAACTACTGAATAACATAGTTTATTCACTATACTTTAATTCTCGAAAACAGAAGTGCATTTTATAATACTAGTTTCAAATCACATAAAACTGCTTCATTCTCTTATCACTTTCAACTAACTCGGAATCGCACATTATATACAGTAATAAAGCTTCATAAGAATCAGAAGTTTAAAACATGATGTGAACAAAATAATAGAAATAGTAACTGTGAGCTTACAAATAACGTTTGGTGTTTGACCAATATTTTTGTATGCGATAATCTCTTCTTTATATCGAGCCTTAAGATCCGAATAGGTCGTAACCGTATTTCCCCCAATTTTTTTGTTCCAAATCCATAAAAGCTAATTTTTTTCTTCAAAAAATCAGAATGATTAAATGAAAGAGAACATAAATCGAATCTGATCTAAATCGTCCTTGTTTAATAACATGACGATGACGGTGATTATGAAAATAGATGATTTTGATGATCAATTGATGAGTTAAAAAGTGAAATTAGGTCTTAGAAAATAGTTATTGAAGTTAGGTTGAATGGAAAGAACCAGGAGAGAAAGAACATGCACTAAAGTGTGTTTGTGTGTGTTTTATGAGAGTTTAATATCTACGTTTTGGTTTATATACTTGACCAAAATACCCTCGTAGTGTAAATGGTGGGTTTAATTTTGACCATTAGATCAAATGAGGATGAAGGGTGGGGATTAATCCCTTGGTATGTAAACAAAGTTTTGTCCTCAAATGATCTTAAATCAAAGTTTTAAAACAAAATTTTAATCGGTAAAACTATTCAACCCCCCCTTCTAGTTTTCTACACAATTGTTAAAACATAAATTCAAACATAACACCGAACACATTGTTTTTGAAATAAAATCAAAATGATTTGATGCAACTATTTTCATTAACTTGTTCAATTTACTTTTGTTGTTCAACAATCTTCCTCTTCATTTCTTCATTAAACAGCCCATTCATTTTGTTCTCATATGGGTTTTCTACTGCAAACCTATTTGCATACTCAATCATCAGCTTCTTTTGGCTGTTCATTTCATGCAGAAGGATACCACAGGTTATATCACATGTGTGTTGGCTTTTTTCAATTTGTTGAATTAGCGGTGGTGATGGAGGAACATGTGATATCACCTATGATTTCTTAGAGGATATCACATGTGTTTGAGCTTCTTCAGTTTATTTGTGAAGATGTTGTGCTTTCAACCACAACTACAGTTGTTTCTGATTCTTTTCTTTTGATGGGGCCTTTTTTTTTGCATTGGTCGCATTCAAATCTACATCAAAAGATTTTCATATTTTTTGTTAGTGTAAAAATAATTCATTTTTTCAATATCATATGTCAAACAAAAAAGTGTTCATCATCACATTAAATGTACTACCAATCAACAATAATTTAACTGTTATATCACATGTGGTATTGTTTTCAAATCACATTTTTATCAAAACATGCACAATCTATCCATTAAAAAAACAAATCCACCACAAATCTAACAGAAGCATCACAATATCTCTTGTTATCTGTTAAACCTAACCTTTAATCTCTCACATTATAACAAAAATCATCACATCATCACAAATTATCAAAAACTAATCAGTAAAACACACTACTAATGAATCTATACCAGTAAAAACTAAATTATTATCACAAAAATCCACAATAGACAACTAAAAGGAACAAAAACACAAAAATCTTCATAAATAGCATAAAAACACAAATAAAATACACAAATAAGAACAAAATCACAAGAAATAGCCAAATAACATCAGAATAATGGATCAGAAAAACTGTACCATCATCCGGAGTTTTGATTGGTTCATTTTGAATTTTTTTTGGGATCCGTTTCTGCATGCATCGATTCTTCCATTTTTATGTGTTTTATTTGCTTTCTACGGTTAGTAACGGTTGATTTTTGATTTTTATGTTAGGTTTTGAATATAGATAGAGAGAGAAAGTGTCTGAAGTGTGTATATTTGTGTGTGGTTGGGATTTGGGGGAAAGAGAAAAATAAGGGTTAGAAAAAAAGTGGGTGGTTGAAGTGAGTTATTAGATATCTTTACATTTTAAGTCCTTCCGGTTTTAGTATTATTCGTTAGATCTTTAGTTTTGTGTGGTCTAGATTCGTCCCTCAAAATATAATGATTATGTGTCTACAAAATAACTCAGACTCCATACTTGTTACTCCTCAAGAGTAAATTGTGAACAGTGACAAAAAGTTTAAGATATTATTATAATGGGGTCTATTGCTTCCCCATCTCTCACTTTAACATAACTATCAATTACTTCATCTGTCTAAAAATAATTTTTAAAACACACGGTTTAAAAAAAATATAATAATTATTGTTTTTTCTCTCGTATTTTTTTTATAAAAACGACAGTTTTATTCTTAATTAATTAAGTACTATTTTTCTTAAAGTTTGTAATAATAATATCAAAGATAATATGGTAATTTATTTCAATTTCTTTTATCTATTTTTTGTAGTGGACAACGACATTTTAAAAGAAAATGTGGACATCAATATCGAGACAAAGAGAGTAAATTTAGTTAATTTAAAATAAATAATGCTATAATCACATAGATTTTACAAATAATTTTCACACAATAATATACAACAAAATGATTTGTTACAAAATAAAGAGTTGGTGAAAGAAAAGAAAAAAGAGTAAGCTATCCAAGTGTCATGATATCTATGAATGTTTTTTTTTTTTTTTAAATTTCATGTGGTTGTTAAAATAACTGATAACTACTTTTAGTGATACCCCTTATAGTAACTTTGGATTCCTCTCTACATATATTTATGTCTTTCACGTTACATAACTGAAAACAAAACACACACAAAAAAACCATTACTCATGGATTGGGAGTGGCTGTCCGAGTTCTTAAAGGGCATGATAAAGCCGGCAGCCGCCACTGCGGTGGTGTTGCTGGCGGCTTTATTATCGTATTCTCAGAAACTTAAACTAGAAGGAGAGATGATTTATGCCATAGTTAGAGCTTTCATTCAGCTCTCAGTTATTGGATTTGTTCTTCAGTTTATTTTCAACCAAAATAATGGGTGGTGGATCATCCTTGCTTATCTTTTCATGGTAATAACTTCTTATATTGCATTAAAATTTCATTATTGCCTTTAAAATAATTCAAAAAAAAGTGTAAATTGGCGGGAACACATGATCCCGGGTGCCTTTTGACACCAGCCATTGTCCACCCCACAAGAAATAGTTCCCGCAACTCTCCTGGCCTAGTTGGGCACCAACTGGAGTGAGCACGAGCGAAGACTCGGACCCCTGAGCTCTTATTTCACAAAGTCTTTCCGGTGTGCACATATGTTTTGCGGAGGTAGGTACCTATATGAAGGCAAATGCCAAAGATGAGACTTGAACCTGGGTCAATTGACTCAAGTACAAGTTCTCCAATCATTGGATTAATGCTTCATTGGTTGCCTTTAAAGTAATTATTACCAGTCCAAGGAAGGGCGGAAATAGTCTCGTGATTAAACCGGTGAGGGCGTGTATATCTGACTCAAAAAGGCTCACCCTTCCCGGTTAACCTGAACAGTAAAACCACGTCATTTTAGTTACTAATAATCAGTTTGAATAAGCTACTAATTGGAGCAATGTCAAAAATTGTTGCATTATGTTACAAATGTTTTGTTTTATTTATTCTAGGTTTCTATAGCCGGTTACACGGCCGGGCAGCGAGCCAAACACGTGCCTCATGGGAAATATATTGCAGGGGCATCGATTTTAGTGGGTACGACGATAACGATGTTGCTACTCGTTTTGCTAGATGTTTTCCCTTTCACTCCTCAATATATTATTCCGGTTGCTGGAATGATGGTTGGTAATGCAATGACTGTTACTGGAGTCACGATGAAAAGGTTACGGGATGATATTCGAGCACAAATGAATCTAGTAAGTTTCAGAAGTATACCTTATGTTAAAGAGTGTTGATACTCACACCACATTTATTTATACTTTCATCACAATCTGTGCATTACACTGTTGTACACTGTGTTATACATTTTGCATAAAGTGGTGTAAGTATAAAAAAAATTGGTGTGAGTATCAGCACCTTATGTTAAAACATGTAAGTATATTATGGGTTGGTCAATTTGGTTGTTTATAAGTTTACAAATTTGATCGACTAACTTCATATAGTTAAAGAAACAAAAAATTAAGGTTACCCAATCTTGTTTTTCACGAGGGATGGAGGAGGTGAGATGTAGACAGCAATACCCCTACCCGAAAGTAGAGAGGCTGCTTCAATTTTCAATAAAAATGTGTATTTTGAAACTTTATGAACATATGAAGCCCAACTTCAGCTTTTGACATTTTTAAATAAAACTATAGCGGATGAATTTGATAATTGAACTAGACTTGTCAACTTGATTAAGGAACTTTCATATAAAAAGTTTGCGGTTTAAGTGTAGTTTTCGATTGACCTAGCCAAATCGAAAACGACTCATGTTTTTGGTAATAAATTTAACATGTAGATGTCTAACGAGATAATAATTTTTATTATGTGAAGGTGGAGACAGCCTTAGCCCTCGGTGCCACACCACGACAAGCAACACTTCAACAAGTGAAAAGGTCTTTAGTGATTGCACTATCACCGGTTATTGACAACACGAAGACCGTGGGCCTCATATCACTCCCGGGAGCCATGACTGGACTTATAATGGGGGGAGCATCTCCGGTAGAAGCCATTCAACTTCAAATGGTGGTGATGAACATGCTCATTGGGGCTTCAACAATGAGTAGTATCATGTCAACTTACTTTTGCTGGCCTAACTTCTTCACAAAAGCTTATCAATTGGAAACAAAGGTTTTCTCCATTGAATGAGGGTTTGGTGATTGAATGTTTATAAGGTGGATGTATTCATGTTAGTTAGATTACTTCAATGGAAGAAAACGCTAGCACATTGATCAAAACTCCTGTAGCCAAGGGGATTTAGATGAAATGGCGTCTAACGTTCTATATTTTTCTACTTTTACGGGTCTCTTTCTATTTTTTATCTTGGCCAACATACCATTAAACTCAATGTTTTTCAATTTTGGCCATCATTCCAGTGGTTAATGAGACATTGTTGATACACACGCAACACCGTTGGGACGATATGTAAGTATTAGTATCATTCACTAAGTAAACACTTAAAATTAATCGGTTGTTGTTTCCTACCTAACGTACAAACTTTCCTCTTAATAATAATGATCTTACTATCTATCTTACACTAATGAAACATGCTTGAACAAGTTACTATATAGATCAAGTACTTGTCATATATGTGTATTTCAAATAATTGACAAAAAGTTACACGCTATTTAACTCTGCCCTGCCCAGACCAGCCCACCAAGCCAAGCGCAGCCCAATATAACCCAAAATTTTTTTAAGGGCAATTTGATACTGACTGGTGTTTAAACGAGTAAATAGGCCCCCGCCGTGTTGCGAGTAAATAGGCACCCGCCGTAAGCTATTGTTTAAACGAGTAAATAGGCACCCGCCGTGGTGTGGCGGGGCTTATTCGCCGTCAATGTATCTTGTCTTTTCTAATAAGAAAACGCGTTACTGATACTATTGGACCAAAGAACTGGTATGCAACAAGTACATACCACATCAAATGTATGTCGACGACCAAATGTATGTCAATGACCGCGTTTGTTACATTGGTTTCAAACAGTTTCAGTAATTCTCTTTTTGGTTCGCGTGCTTCATTCTTATTAAAAAGAACTAATAAATATAGATCAAGTACTTGTCATATATATGTGTGTGTCTATATATATATATATATATATATATATATATATAAAGATCAAATAAAAAGACAAATATCCGTAAAAAGAATAAAAATAATTTTTTTTTTTTTATAAAAAAGTTCTTAAAAAATTTCAAAAAAATCTCACAAGATCGGGTATGTTGGTGAATGAAAAAGTTGTGAAGGAAGTTTTTCTAAAAGTGAATACTTTTAGAAAAAATTTATGAAAAAATACGTTTGTGCATTAAATCGCTTTTTTGTGCATCAAAAATTTGTTTTTTCACCAAACTTCTTTTGACTTTTTTCATCAAAATAACATTGCGCATCAAACTAAAACAAGTTGAAAATTTTGTGCATCAAAATTCTTTTTTTGTGTATTAAAAAAAAACGTATAAAAACTCAAAATTAGAAAAACTTTTTTCACAAAAGTTTTATACACCAACATACCCGATCTTGTGAGATTTTTTTGGAATTTTTTAAGAAATTAAAAAAAAATTATTTTTATTCTTTTTATTGATATTTGTCTTTTTATTTAATCAAATAACACACACACACAAACACAGTCATCTACATCACAAAACCAGTTTCCTCCCACTCATCATCTACATCACCACAACCACACAGCCACCTCACCATTGCCAATCACCACCACACCACAACAACATCACACCATACCTCTACCACAAACATCATACAATCACTTCTCAATCTAGTTAGTTTTATTAACAAATTGATCTTCCCGTTCATATTGTTGATTTAAACATGCTACAATTATGTATAATTATCAATTCCAGCCACTGGAGTAACTTTTTAATTATGTAAGTTTTTAATTGTGTAAAATCTGTAAGTTTTTAATTATGATGTAATCGTTTTATTAAGTTTTGTTGAAAGTTTATCTTCATATCATCATGTTTTCTACAAGATTTAGAACAAATTTTATGTAAAAAAGCATAAAAAATATGTTTATTAAAGTTGCACTCCAGGTGTTTGATAAAATGTATGTATAAGATTTTATAATTGTGATGCACTAATTTGTAGCATATGTGTTTAATATTAAATGATGTGGCCTCTTAGGGTATATGTATGTATATTTGCATTATCAGACTTACAAGTTAGGGCATCAAATTGTATGAGTGCATGTATGTTTGTGGTTGTTGCAGCAGGTTAAAATATTTGTATGTTTAGTGCATCGTTGAGCATATTAGAGCATCAGTGAGTATGATTAGTGAATCATCAAATACGTTAAGACATTAGTATGTGTGCTTAGTGTATGCGCTTGTATATTTAGTGCATCGTTGGTCATAGTAGAGCATCTGTTTGTATGTTTAGTGCATTGATAAACAGATTAGGGCATCAGTGATTATCATTAGTGCATCGTCAAACATATTAAGGTATCAACGTGTATATTTAGTGTATCCGTTTGTATGTTTAGTGCATTGTTGATCATAGTATGACATCCATTTGTATGTTAGTGCATCGTTGGAGATACTTGGGCATCCCTCTATATGTTCAGTGCAACGATAGACATATTAGGGCATTAATAAGTATGATTAGTGCATCATCAGGCGTAACTAATATATTTCAGTTGAAGTAATTAACTATAACTAATTATTAATACAAATGTCATAATTAATTATTAACTAATAATTAGTTTCCTATAACTAATCATTTTTGTAAGTAACTAATTTGTATTATGTTAATTCAATTCCAATTGAAGTTGAATCATATGGTGGAGACGGAACTAAAATGCAGTTCTTGACCGATGATATAAGTGATCCAATGTTGCTGCATATATCTGATGCTGGTATGCCAACTTTTGCTCCTACAATATATGTGTTAGAAACAAATGAATCTAGAGAGTTGTCTCATAAAGGAAAATTTTCAGATCAGAACCTTCTTATGTTTTTGTATTCAAGGTATAGTAGTCTCGTTTTTAATTGTTATTCTGTAATTTACTAGATTAGTCAAAGAGTTAATTACATAAATGGTCACTGTGGTTTGGTCATTTTTTCACTTTCAGTCACTAAAGTTTTTTTTTGGTTCACTTATGTGGTTTGCCATATGTTACCTTGATCCATATCCGAATAAAACGACCAAAATGTCCTTGTCATCTTCTTTCACAATATACTAACGACGTTAGTATAAAGGACTAACGTCGTTAGTTCTTTTCTACGTTTTCATCCGTATTTACGTTTTGTCCCGTATTTACATTTTTGTCCGTTTTTACGTTTTCGTCGTTTTTACGCGTTTCATCCGTATTTACGCGTTTTCGTATTTACACGTTTTCGTCACACATTCGTTTTTAGTGCGCGTACCTGCGTTTTTAGTCCATATTTACATCGTCCGTTTTACGTTTCATCCGTATTTACAAGTTTTCATCTGTTTTTACCGTTTTAGCCGGTTTTACGCGTTTTCGTATGTTTTACACGTTTTCATCCGTATTTACGTTTTTGTCATGATCGTATTTCATCCCGTTTTTACGTTTTCGTCGTTTTATCGTTTTCATCCATATTTACGTTTTTCGTCCAAGTCCGTATCTACGTTTTCGTCCGTTTTTACACGTTTCATCCGTTATTTACGTTTTCGTCCGTATTTACATTTCGTCCGTTTTACCGCGTTTTCGCTTTTTTACCGCGTTTTTGCATGCTTACGTTTTCGTCCATATTTACACGTTTTCTCGTTTTTACTGCGTTTTCATCCGTATTTACCACGTTTTCATTCTGTTTTACATTTTTACCGTTTTCATCGGTATTTACACATTTTCATGTTTTGTTTTTTCGTCCGTTTTACATGTTTTTGTCGGTTTTACGTTAATCCGTATTTACCGCGTTTTAAAACCTTTTACAAAAACGTTTCGTGTTTTTGCTTACTTACGTTTATCTTTTTTACATGTTTTTAGTTCGTAATTACGTTTTCGTCCGTTTTTACGTTTCACGGATGCATACGTTTTTAAAAACGTTTTACGTTTTCATTCGTAAAACCGACAAAACGAAACTAAAATGTGTAAATCTTGATGAAACGTTAAAAACAGCGATGTACGAAAATGTGCAAAAAATGTCGATCGAAAATAATGTTAAAAGGCGGCGTAAAATCAGAAACGCGTTACTGAAAACGCGGTAAACGCACGATAAAACGAGCAGCGATAAAACGCAAAACGTGTAAACGGACAACGTGTAAAACAGCATGCGGATGAAAACGTAAACGGGCAATGTAATGAAAGCGTGTAAATGCGACGAAAAGCGCGCGTAACGAATGAATGCGATGTAAACGCGGATAAACGTAATGCAAACAAAAACGATATAAAACGGACTAAAAACGTAAAACGTGTAAACGAATACGCGAATAAATACGGATAATAACGTGTAACGCGATCGCGCAACGTAAAACGCTGCATCGAATAAATGCGGATCGTAAATCACACAAAAACGTATAAAACGGGGCAAAACGTGGAAATACGATGAAAATGTGTAAACAGAAGCATGTAATTACGGACGAAAACGCGTGTAAAAACGTCGACAAAAACGATAAAAAGCGAAACGTGTAAATCGAATAACTTAAAAAACGTAAAACGGACGAATTGTAATTACGGACGAAAAAAGCGTGTAAAAACGGACGAAACGTGTAAAACGGCGATGTAAAACGGAAGCGTGTAAATACGGATGTAGCGTAGAAAAGAACTAATGACCGTTAGTCCTTTATACTAACGGTCGTTAGTTAATTGTGAAAAGATTTTAAAAAAAGAGTTAATTACATAAATGGTCATTTGTGGTTTGGTCATTTTTCACTTAGTCACTAAAGTTTTTTTATGACAAGGACATTTTGGTCATTTTATTCGGATATGGACTGGATCTGTAACATATACCAACCACAGTGACTGAACTAGTAAAAAAAAAACTTTAGTGACTGAAAGTGAAAAAATGGCCAAACCACAGTGACCATTTATGTAATTAACTCAAAGTAACTAATTTATAGTATGATTTTGTAGGATTATAAGAGCACAATAGAGTTCTTTGTGGCCCATTTCTTGATTCAAGAATGAAAAACAAAGACTAAAATGGTACGAAAAAGGAGACCTTGTGGCTTGAATTGATAAGTAACTTAGCTCTTCAGAAAACAAACTAATGTAGACATTATAGTCTTTAACAATGGGCATTGGCGGAGTCACGTCAAGACTGCCAAAGGGTAAGATCTTATTGCATCTGTGTTATACACTAGTGCATCAACATTATACATTACAATTGTTTAATATTGCATAAGGATTATTCATCGGTGTAGTAAACATTGGGGTTGTTATCCAAAATAAAAATTTCTAAACATTTTTAGTGCATCCGTATTAGAAAAATAAGCCATCTGTATGAATATTGCATGATGATAATTAACCAGTGTTTGGCAATTTGCGTATATTTTAAGGCATATGTATTAAAAGAATAAGGCATATTTATGGAATATTACACAATGATTGTTCAACTAATTCAGGTTCTATTTAGCAATACACATTTGACCTGTTCCCATCTGTAACTTCCTGGAATGGATGAATTTAGTAACAAAGATGATTTTGTCAGACGAGAATATGACATTTGTTTTTGGTTGAACGCTGACGATTTTTTACAAGATGACGGGTTTATAGGCATCGAAAGGTAAACGATTTGAGAGGCTTCTCTAAATGTTTCAGATTCTGCAAGAATTTGAAGGTAGTCATTGCTTAGCTTGTAAAAATATTATTTTCCAGTTTTTGTTTAGCTTACAATATCTTAGGAGACGTTGTATTTTATTGTAGCATTACTCATCAATGTAAAAATGCATCTCTTGTATTCTTATTGTCAAGTAAAGTTTATAATAAGATTAATTCGTTCATAACATGACTAGGTATTTGTATGTTTATTGCTATTTTTTTGTTCAACTATATTTGTCGGTTGATATATTTTACTCCCAATCACACAAGAAGTATATTCTTTTTAAAATACATTGTGGAAAACTAGAAGGGGGGGGGGTTGAATAGTTTTACCGATTAACTTCGTTTTAAATTATTTAGATCGACTAATGTCAATCTATTTAATGTGTGTGTTGGATGATGATAGATAAGCATATAAATAAGTGATGCAAAGATAAAGAGTAAAGGAACACAAAACCACGACACGAGTGTTTATAGTGGTTCGGCTACAAGTACACCTTCCTTGCCCTACTCCACTCCCCGAGTTCCCCACTCGAGAGTTCGTAAGCACTACACAACACAACCTCCTTAATGTGGCGAAGAAACCTTCACAACGTCGCCTACTCTTTATCCGGTACTAGGCTAGACACCGAGTTCTCCACGAGGTAGAACCACACCTATCACAACGTTGCCTACACTTTATCCGGTACAAGGCTAGATATCGAGTTCTATTACAAAGGAGGAACTACTACCCAACACTACACCATTACACGACTACCACAAAGGAGACACACTCCTTATTACAACATCATAAGGATATCAGTATCCTTTAACCCAAACTATCTATCTTGTACATCGATGCACCATATCGAATGTACACCCTTGGTACCTTTCACTAATGCCTTTGACACGACCCTTCGACACCTTTCACTAATGCCTTCGATATGACCCTTCGGCACCTTTCACTAATGCCTTCAACACAACACTTCTAGGGAGGGAGAAAATAACTATCAACAAGATACACTTCAGTGGTCTTGATGATGACGAAGCTTAGCAACTCATGACCTTGAGCTTGCACGTCTTCAAGAGGTGGTGATCTCGCCTTTGTGGGAAACCTAGATAATCACACAAACATAAAACTACATAGAATGATCCTTTAGATCAGAGGTTAGAGATGTTACAATACTAACAAAGAGTATGTGTAAAAGTGGTAGTGAGCAAGAGATAAATGGCTCATTATTTATAGACAAAAATGTCTAATGTCCCACTGTTCCCTCCCCAGAGGGATCCGGCTAGTGCAATCCTAGGGATCCGGTGCTGGGTCAGCTTAAGTCCGGATTTCGGGTTGTAAACCGGGTTATGGGTTATGAACCATGGGTTATGGGTAATGTTTTATGAATACCCAACAAGATGCAATGTATCTAGACATTGGGTAATGGATCTTGGATCATGGATAATACCCAACATGACTTCATGCATGATGTCATGCAATGGGTCATGGGTTATGGATCAAGCTCCATGGGTATGGGTCATGGACTTTGGGTTTTACCTAACAACATTCATTGTACCTAGTCAATGGATCATGGGTCATGGGTCATGGACTTTGGTTTTTACACATTACATTACCCATTACAATATACAAAGTATATATGCACATTTTCATATTATGTAAACACTAGTTGTTATACATATGCATTTCTATAAGATGTAAACAATAATACTTGTTTAGTGTTTTATATGAAAATGTAAGTGTGTTAGTAAACTATTGGCTCAAACTATTTATGTGTTTTATTTGTTTCGTTAAAATGATTTTACGTTTGTTATCGACAAAACATTAAAGATCGTAAAATATAAATAAACGTTTTTATGGCTTATTTATATTAACAATCTCCCCTTTTTTGTTGATGACAAAACATAAGATTATTTAAAAAAAAAAATCGTAAAAATTTGAATTGGAGTTTTTACTCTCTTTTCCCCTTTTTTGTCGAAACAAAAAGAGTGTCAAAAAGAAACTAACACATTGTTTTGAGAAAAACGTGTGAAAAGTAATAATATGAAAAATAGAGAGTAAGAGGAGAGAAGGATTCTCGTCTTAGCTCCCCCTTGACGGATGCTTCCCTTTGTTGAGGGCATTAAGTAATTAGGAAGACTAAGCGAGTGTGTTGCAAATAAGTTTGCAAATGGTTTTGTTTTTGACGAGATGCTCCCCCTTGACGAGTGCTCCCTTTTGAGGAGGACGTCAAGTAGTAAAGAAATCCTAACTGATAGTATTGCAAGTGTTTTTGCAATTGCTTTGCTTTGACGAAAAGCTCACCCTTGTTGAGGGTGTCAAAGTCTTCATGTGTATTTTGAAAATCTACAAAACCAAGGTTAGAAAGCAAGTATATGATGCATAATTTCTTGCAAATGAGATTTAAATTAGTGATAAAATGAGCTTTTGTTGCACGGATCCCACGGTTCCTCCCCCGTCTAGGCAAAAATGAGGGATCCGTATACCTGCATTCTTATGACAACAATGTGGATGTAAAATGTGAAGTTAACATCAAAACGAGTTATGTATTATGGCACTAAACATATTCTCATAACCGTATAGCACACAACATGTAATATCATTCAATAAAACGAGAGAAATGATGTACATAACTCTAAAACTAAGAAAATGATCAAAACACAAAGTATGGTTCCTATCAAGTCTAAGTTACACCTAAGATGAGAACACCACTATGCTTGAGGATGATTAGATTTGTGGACCTCATCAAAGCGTTCGAGGAGGTGATAGAACATGAAACGTAGCTCGGCTCGTACTTCATGTACTAAGCCTTCAACATGTTGAAAATGATAACAATCTTTGTCATGGCTAGGGAATAGTGGTGGTAGGAATGAAGTGGTTTGAGGTGGAAGGTTGGATGAAGAAGGTGGAGGTTCCACAAAATATGGAGGGATTTGTGGAGGTACGTTTGATAAGGTTGGAGATGGTTCAACTAAGGATGAAGGTGGTGGAATATGTGTTGATGATGGTGGTAGAGAGGTATCTAATTCCATGTGATCCGGTTGTTGATTTTGTTGATTCCTCATAATCCAAAATGGACTATTTGAGGGTGATGGAGAAAAGGATACGGGTGCTAGTGTTGTTTCAACACCAAAGTTTGGTTGTTGCGCCATTTTCTCAATTGAGGAAAATGTTGGCAATGGTGGATGAGATGGCCTAGAAGGCAAGTCCTCTAAGTTGTAAAGATGTGGGGATGAGAGCGGAGTGGTGAAAGAGATAGCTCTAGGTACTAGAGGTGACAATTTAGGGGTGTTTAGTTTAGGAAGTATAGTAACATTTGGCAATGGTTGTCTTGTGGGAACAATCCTTTTGGGAATTGGTTTGATTGGTAGAGTTAGTTGTGATGGAGTTCTAGTGTTTGAGGCTTTAACGGGTGATGATTCGGTTGAAGAGATTTCGTGAATAACCCGAGCAAGTTTCTTGGGAGGTCCTTTAGTGGATGAGTTAACACTAGGGGCTTTCCTCATGGTAAGATGGTAGAAAAGGAATATGTGAAAAGAGAGTTTTAGCTACTGAGAATGAGCGTGTGAATGGTGATTTAGATGTTCTAACAAGGAGGTTTATAAAGGGAAAGGATTGGTGAGTGAATTAAAGCTTAAGCCACTAAAATGCTTCAAATTGCAATGATTTGCATGCATAAGAGTCAACTACAGAGTTGCACTGATCTAGGAAGTCAATTAAGACAAGGTGGAGTGTTTAAGTTGACAAAGAGAGCTTGAAATGATTATTTTAAGTAGGATTAGCTTTGTCTGAGCAGCCGGTTCCCACGGGTCCCTCAAATGAGGGATCCGTCTAGGCTAAACCTAGGGATCCGGCTCTCAGCAGCCAAGGAAAAGAAAGATAATGTTTTGTAAGGTCTAGTACCTACACATTTTGAGTGTTTCAGTCTCATCAGGTGTCTTAAATGATCAAGTGAAATGAGTGAGGGTAGCTAATGATTGTATTTTATGGAAAGAAATGGGGTTTTTATGAACACCAATGGGTGATCAAAGATGACACTAAGAAATTTGAGAGTGTCAAGTAGAATCAAATGATCCTAGAGATCAGATGATGATCAAAATGAAATTTAGAAAATTCCTTAAAAATTATAAGAAATGAAAAATTAGTCTTTAGCCTATTTTGAGATAAGGATGACTAAAATCAATTTGCTAAAATTGAGAGAAATATCAAGCAAGGTGTTTTAAGATGTGAAGAACAATGTGTGAACATTGGAGCAGAGATATGGTGAGTTTGATGAAGTGATAATCAAAAACACCTTGAAAGTGATCCTAATTTATCTATGAGTAAATGTGAGATCACTGAGCTTGAGGAAGACTTAAGTTATCCTAAATTGTCATGTATAACTAGTCTAGTAAGGTCTGGAAGATTGGATTGATGTGAAGATGTTTAAAAATCTACTTTTGTCTGCCCGGATCCCACGGATCCCTTACTTGAAGGATCCAGCTAGTTACAAGCCAGGGATCCGGCTTCTGGGACTGGTTTACTCCACAGAATATATGCAATAATTGTTCTAGATGGTAAGTCTTGAAACTAATGATTTCCACAGTAATTATACAAACAAGACATGGTAAGAGTGGCATGTAAGAACATCAAATGATCAACTAACGATTCATTTCATAGATAATGATTAAGTTACAAAGGAAGATAAACGACAATTCTTAGGGATTGATTTTATTTAAAGAAGGGACTAAATGCCTCATGCGTTTTCGTTTGATGGATCATCAAGTGGGTTGTGAGTAGTAGATAATTCAGGAACGAAGAATGAAGTGATGAGAGATGTGTTCAACGGTTCCATCATTTTGTTCAAAAGTATATATAAAGGACTTTGAAATTGAGGTTGATAGTACATGACATGATGATAAAGGCGTGTTAGGAACATTCCATATGGAATTAGCTTGTTCTTGTTACCTTGGAGGTTTACAATTCGCCTTGCAAAGAAGTAGGCGAGATTGTATGGTTGTTGAGTTAGGAGACAGTAGATTATGTGAGCACAACATGCAGGAAGTATCTCACGGTTTCCTCTAAGACTCCAAATATTTTCACGTAGAATAACTACGAGAGGTTTAAGATCATCTCGGAGATTATTTGTATGGATTATGTTTGGATTTGAGTAATTGGATTGAGGAGTGCATAAAATGCGAGTTATTTTTTGAGGAGAGAGTATATATGAACAGTATGGAATGTTTTCTTCACGGTAGTTAAAGAGAGAATCAAGAGACCAATTTTTAGTGAAGGAACATTATCCATGATTTGGAATTCGGAGAATGTGAGCAAATTTCTCAAAGTCAAAACAAACTTTTGGTTTTTGATCCAAAACCATAGTGATAGAGAACGATCCTCGTTACGAACGAGTTCAAATTGACGGAAGAATTCCAAAAAAAACCACGGACAAATTTTCTCGTTAATCCCAAGAAGACCTTCTAGTTCTATGGTGTGGAATGAGGTATTGATACCTTCTTGGTATAATAGAGGTGAGTCAACAACACATCCTTCATGAAAGCAACGAGTTTCGAGATTATTGAACCCACGAACATGATTCCCAGGTGTGTTGGGCTCAAAAGATATATTAGGAATGTAGACACAAGTGAGTTGATGATCGAATTCATACTCATGAGTCATGATGTGACCTATAGACATGAAAAGTATCATTTACATGAATATGTTAGGACAAAGTAACATTTCAAGAGTGAGAACATTTTTGAATGGTGACAACTTAGTTCAATCCTTTTTTTTATTGAAATGATATGATATCCTAATGTTTTTAATGACTATCCTATTTTTATTAACAATGACAATTAACTTACTTTGTTCTAATATTCTAGTAGGGTTTTCCCTTTTAGAGTAAGTTTTATGAAGTGGTTTTTATGTTGCATGAGTATATGTCACCAGGTCTACGGTTCTGCCGGTTCCCTTTTAAAAGGGATATGGCTAGTTAAAATTCAGGGATCCGTGGATCTGTAGTTTTGACAGAAAAATGATCTCGATGTAAAATTGGTTTTAGCAACTTTTATGTTATAAAGAGAAATGTGTTTTAGCCAATGTTACTACTTAAGCATGCATTGGTGATTTCGAAACACGTCAAGGTTTGAAATGTGCGAAAAAAGAAAAACAATATAACAAACACAATATGAGAAATAAATGAGATAAACTACAACACTAATTATATTTCATTTCAATGCTTAGAGCAATATAAAGGATCGGATAGATGATACAAATGTAGATTAATAAGACAAAGTACATGTCTCCATGAGAAAACTTGATCATGGGATACACGAGAGCGATTAGCAATATGATGATGAGCATGAGGGCGATGTAAACCATGGTGATGGAGATCTTTCTTGGTTTAGATTTCTCAAAGTGAGATGATGAAGAAGATGAAGTTTGAATGTAAGTTAATTTGAAAGTGGAAGATTTGAAAAAATGGGGTTTGTTGGTGATATTGGACGATCGAAGGAGTATGGGAAAGGATGATTTTTTGAGATTTGTGTTTTGTTTTATTAGTATTTAAAGGATTTGATTTTTAGGAATTAGGTTAAGATAACACATAATAATATACCTAGGTTTAGACGAATGAAAACACGTATGCACAAAGGTTTTCTAATGAAGCCACGTATATCACAAAAACATATATTGGATATTTAAATAAATGATAAATAAATATAAACATATAAGTTTCTAATTAGTGAAATGCAAGCATACTCATTCTTAGCTAATGTTACTTAGAAATAAGTTTTATGAAAGTCATACCTCTAATGCAATTTTGAGTGTCCCTTTCTTTTGACAAAGCGTATCAATGGACAACTCCGGTTTCTTCGAGATCTAGTTGGTAGTATGTTTAGACACCCTTTTTGAAAAGGTTATCTTATTACCAAGGAATCCTGATGGCTTGCTTATTATGAGTTCAACTAAACAAAATGACAAGAAAGGTTAGTGCATTTTGTAATACAACATAAGATGTAGAAAAATTGATGTTGTCATCCAATAAACATCCAACAAGAGTGTTCTTAAAACATAGCATTTGTTTTTAGAAAGTTTCCTTCCTTGTAGTTTTCAAACAGACACGAATCGTATCAAGTTTTTAAAGTACAATATACTCTAAGAAACTTGGTAACGAAGCTTTGGTACCAATTGTGGAAAACTAGAATGGGGGTTGAATACTTTTACCGATTAAAACTTCGTTTTAAACTATTTAGATCGACTTATGTCAATCTATTTAATGTGTGTGTTGGATGATGATAGATAAGCATATAAATAAGTGATGCAAAGATAAAGAGTAAAGGAACACAAAACCACGACACGAGTTTTTATAGTGGTTCGGCTACAAGGAAACCTTCCTTGCCCTACTCCACTCCCCGAGTTCCCCACTCGAGAGTTCGTAGGCACTACACAACACAATCTCCTTAATGTGGCGGAAAAGCCTTAACAACGTCGCGTACTCTTTATCCGGTATTAGGCTAGACACCGAGTTCTTCCACGAGGTCGAACCACACCTATCACAACGTCGCCTGCACTTTATCCAGTACAAGGCTAGATACCGAGTTCATTACAAAGGAGGAGCTACTACCCAACACTACACAACTACACGACTACCCCAAAGGAGACACACTCCTTATTACAACATCATAAGGATATAAGTATCCTTTAACCCAAACTATCTATCTTGTACATCGATGCACCATATCGAATGTACACCCTTGGCACCTTTCACTAATGCCTTTGACACGACCCTTCGGCACCTTTCACCAATGCATTCGATACGACCCTTTGCCACCTTTTACTAATGCCTTCAACATAACACTTCTATGGTGGGAGAAAAGAACTATAACAAGATACACTTTAGTGGACTTGATGATGACGAAGCTTAGCAACTCATGACCTTGAGCTTGCACGTCTTCAAGAGGTGGTGATCTCGCCTTTAAGAGGAACTTAGTGAATCACACAAATATAAAACTACATAGAATGATCCTTTGGATTAGAGGTTAGAGATGTTACAATACTAAGAGAGAGTATGTGTAAAAGTGGTAGTGAGCAAAAGAGAAATGGCTCACTATTTATAGACAAAAATGTCTACTGTCCCACGGTTCCCACGGATCCCTCTCCAGAGGGATCCGGCTAGTGCAATCCTAGGGATCCGGCTGCTGGGTCAGCTTAAGTCCGGATTTCGGGTTGCAAACCGGGTTATGGGTTATGGGTTATGAACCATGGGTTATGGGTAATGTTTTATGGATACCCAACAAGATGCAATGTATCTAGACATTGGGTCATGGATCATGTATAATACACAACATGACTTCATGCATGATGTCATACAATGGGTCATGTGTTATGGATCAAGATCCATGGGTATGGGTCATGGACTTTGGGTTTTACCCAACAACATTAATTGTACCTAGTCAATGGATCATGGGTCATAGGTCATGGACTTTGGTTTTTACACATTACATTACCCATTTCAATATACAAAGTATATATGTATATTTTCATATTATGTAAACACTAGTTGTTATACATATGCATTTCTATAAGATGTAAACAATATTACTTGTTTAGTGTTTTATATGAAAATGTAAGTGTGTTAGTAAACTATTGGCTCAAACTATTTATGTATTTTATTTGTTTCGTTAAAAAGATTTTACATTCGTTATCGACAAAACATTAAAAGATCGTAAAATATAAATAAACGTTTTTATGGCTTATTTGTATTAACATACAACTTTAGCCATTCATCTCCATTACATTCAGTATATGCATTTGTTTATCATTTACATTAATGGGCGTGTTCATTCTCATATATTACTTTAGTGCATATGTTTGAGTCATTTTAGTGCATCTGTTAGAGGAACTTGAGTGCATCTGTTTGATGTACTTTGTGCATCCATTTGTATCATAAAATCAAAACAAGTGAAATACTTTTAGGTTCATGAAATTGACGAAAAGGCGACTCCAAACAATGATAAGACAAACATGGTTATCGACCAAGCAAAGATTCAAGTTTACGAGCCTTTAAAGAAAGACTCTACGAAGATACCACCTGTTACATCATCCACTGATAACAACATTCCTAAGCAATGAATGTGATAAAGAAATAGATTTATATTAAAACCACAAATATAGAATATAGAACTTTATTATAATGAAATCTTGAAGCTGAAGTAAATTCATATTTCTGAACACGATACTAATATATACAAGATCTATACAAATTGTGTATCTTCTTTACTATAGGGAGTTTACAACACAAGATGTAAATGGTATTATCTACTTAACTTGTTGCACTTATTCAAAACCAATGCCTTTGCGCTACTTTCAAAAGTGGGTTAACTTTAATTTATGAACATTCCATGTTTTCTATATCAGGTTATGCACTTTAGCATCCACTCCAGGCATTGTCAAACATACAAGTAGAAATCCGTAAACTATATGCATTTGTAATAAGCATCCATAAAATACGGCAATTACACACAAAAGGGAAACATAATAAAATATGACGCAAATTTACTGCATCTGTTTTATGAACTTAAGTGCATATGTTTGAGTCACTTTAGTGCACCTGTTTGGTCAAGTGAATGAATTTCAGACATAAATCAAACCAAGCTCTACCTGATGTGTCTTGATTTTACTTCTAATACTCATACATAAAATTTACAGTTTATTACTCAAACGAGCATTTAAGTATTTGCTAATCATTAAAAAAATAAAATAAGGTACAACGCAACTGCCATAGTCCTTCTAGTGCTTTGCCATACAAGTGAGATATATCTTCCATGGTAAGTCACCTGAGGAAGATTGGTGGAGATTTCACTTCCTCACTCAAAGCTGATATTGAATTATGTATAGCTAGGGCAACACCTTTCAGTTGATTAACAAGCACCTGCACAGGAACAAGTGTGAATAGGAAGCCTATTTTACTTGAAATTTTACAATAGTTTAGGTTGATATAGGACACCGCGTAAGAAGCTCACAGAAATTCTAATTGAAAGAGCTAGGTTTAAAATTTTCCAATATAAAGATCAGTTATCATAAAAAGCAATGACTATTATAAACATGCATGTATACTAGCTAAATATATGGACCTTCACCATCGTTATCTTTTGCCTATAAGATTAAACGTTACAGGGATCAGATGTAACATATAGTGTTTCTAATAAAGTGAATTTCGAAAAATTTACATCCAATTATAAACGTCATGCATCAAAATTTACCTTTGGATGTTACAAAAATTGGTATCTTCTTGCTATTGTATGTATATAATAGCTAAAACTTGTAACCTAACGTCGTAGCACATGGTATGATGACGTGGTGATACATATAGTAACAAAAAATCTGATGTTGATACAATTTTCTTAGCGAGTGTTTTTATCCAAATTTTATATCCTCTTGCCTAAATTAATTAAGGCATCACATGGTATCTAGAATCTATTCACAAGAAATAGGGCATCACAATGTAAAATTAGTGCATCGCAGTTATAAAAACCCATTCAGAAATTTTATCAAACACTTGGTGTGCAGTCTTTTGTAAACATGTTTTCCATGTATTTATTTCTCAATTTCGTTTGAAAATAACTATTCTATACAATGAATAATGTCAATAAAGTCTAAAAATCGTTACATCTATAAACAAATATGATGATTAACGAATCAAGGTGCATAAAAACAAAAACCTAACTCCATATGAACAACAATTCATTCTGATAAAACAACAAAAATCACATATAAAAGCTTTATAATTGATTTTAAGTAGAAAATATAACAAAACTATAATCGAATTCAGTTACATACCTCATTTTGATCTTCGATCTGATAAATTATGATGAAATGATATTAAATCTGATAACACGATATGATATTGAATCTGATAACACGAAGTCAGTTACATACCTTACTAAATATGATAACACGATATGACTTCGTGATGAGATGATTTCATCAATCTTCATGGTTGTGATTTCGTGATTCTTCGTGAATCTGGAACAAAGATAAAAAAAAAGTACAGGTTATAGATTTAGAGAAAGAAAAAAAAAAGAAAAAAAAATAGGAATTATATATGAAAGGTGTGAAATTGCAAAACCTTCCCTTTAAGAATGAAAGAAAATACAATTTGGTCTCTGTAGTTTGGTGCGCAAAAAAGGAGGGGGAAGAGTAGGTGATCTAATAGTTGAGATTAATTCTCTCACTTTTCCACCAAGATCAACTTTTTAAAAGAACCAATCTCTCTCTATATCTCTCTCTCTCTCTCTCTATATATATATATATATATATATATATATATATATATATATATATATATATATATAGTGTAACTTTCTTTTCAGAACTCATATAAATGTGAGAACTTTCAGAACTCCTCTAAACCAATCAAATTTTAGTAAATTATTTTATATTTAATTTAGACTAAAATACACCGTTGGTCCCTAAACTTGTCACTGCATATCGTAATGGGACAAACCTTGCATTTATCATCGTGGGGAGTCCAAAACTTGGGTTTTTAATGCCAAACTAGTCCCTTGACCACTAATGCCAAAGTCAATGTCTGATTTTTGTCATGTAGTCGAGGGTATTTTAGTCCATACACATTTATAATTTTGTTTCTGGTACAAATCACCATGAACACCTACATTCCTGTTAAATGGAGATACCATATTGTGTTCTAAGGTTGCTACTTTTAACATACAATCTCAGCATCTCACTCATTAATATGTGATGAAGACTAAAACCTATGGAGTAAATAGCGTGGTTATCATTTATCAAGTGACATATGATGCTCTCATGGTGAAAAACATACCATTGGTGCTTCACCAGAAAATAGAGCTCAACTATAACTGTTTTTCTGCAGAAAGGAAAAAGGACAAGTTGATTTGCGTACCAAAAAATCTGATGGTACATTTTGTATCATTGTTGTAGACTTGTAGTGTAAATTTATTTGGTGCTTATCACAGTTATTTGCATGGTCTAATAAACTGTCATACAAATATACAATCATCATCCATATTATGTCATAACGCCCAAAGACA
Source organism: Chrysanthemum makinoi (assembly GCA_910596185.1). Taxonomy (NCBI): domain Eukaryota; kingdom Viridiplantae; phylum Streptophyta; class Magnoliopsida; order Asterales; family Asteraceae; genus Chrysanthemum; species Chrysanthemum makinoi. The sequence continues at coordinate 349,706,120 of OU343222.1, forward strand.
TTCAAACCACCAAGAGGTTTGAGTTTCAAACCTCACCAAGTACAGATTTGAGGGTGGCCAGGGAAATGATCTGAAACGGTCACGAGGATACCTCGGTTAGGCCGCGTGCATTTGAGTTAAAAACTCGTCCTCTCTGGGTAACCTGAACATAGAAACCTTATTAGTTTACCAGTTTTTCCATATAAAGACCCTTCAACTGTGAAAAATGTACAACGCCTTACTGAGCAAAACTTGCATTCCAATTTTCATGCTAAAGGCCAAACTTTAATTAAGTTCCATAGTTAAAGAGTACAATAAATTTAATCAAATCTTACATAAACTGCTCTTAACAGCCAAAAATCCTTAGTATAATGGCAAAGAGAAGTGACAAATACAACAAAGACTATATCCAGTAAAAAAAAAGCAATCACCTAGCCCATCTCAAGAAAGCAATTACTATGACGAATGTAAGGATCATGCCTCCATATTTAATCCATTGATCAACTCGGTTTCGCCTCTCGATGAGCCTCAATACTGAATTTGATAGCCCTAGTGTGTTAAGCACATCCAATGCTTTTCGTTGAGCACCCTGCACAAATATTCATCTTGGTGAATTGTTCATTATATGCACAAGTCAATCTATACTTTAAAAAAAAACATCAACATTTTTTATAGTTATGACTGAGATAATACACGTCCAGATGCTTCTGATGCTTCAACTACATATGCGTATTAAACTGGAGATACATGATTAGAGCTATTGACTGAGTTTTTTTTAACTAATTTACTCTACCATTGACTGGATTTTATGCCACAAGGCAATGGCCCGGTAACCTTGTTAGCATCACAAAGAACTGTAACTTTTGTAACATCTGTTCACCTACATACCATGTAGTAGAACAAAAAAGGAAGTAACAAAAGAGAATTAAAAATGGTTGATTAGAACTCCACTGAAGCTTTGGAGGTCAGGAGATTGCAAACAAGATGAAAAACTTATAGCTTCATTGGTACAATTTATTAGCAGGGGATTTTTTTTTTATCAAGCTTTGGATATCAGGCCTAGGAATAACTCAAAATAAGGAGAATTTACCTTTACATGATATAAGCCAACCTTTAAAAATTCTTCTTCTTCATCCATAAACATTTATTTATGATATAAGCCAACCTTTAAAAGACTGAGAATTTACCTTTACATGAGTGCTTGGAAAAGCAGATGTTCTAAGAGTTTCTTGGGTCTCATCCATCAGTTTGCGTCTGGGTATGCTCAATATGAAAGCATCCTGATCAGCGGTAGCAGCCATAGACGTAATTCTATAGCCATTCTCCCATGTGATGAACATACCAGAAACGAGAAGAGAAGAAACAAGGTACTGACAAAATCAAATGTAAAGAAACAAACGTATAAATGTGTATGGACTAAAATACCCTCGACTACATGACAAAAATCAGACATTGACTTTGACATTAGTGGTCAAGGGACTAGTTTGGCATTAAAAACCCAAGTTTTGGACTCCCCACGATGATAAATGCAAGGTTTGTCCCATTACGATGCGCAGTGACAAGTTTAGGGACCAACGGTGTATTTTAGTCTTTAATTTATTTTATGTAATTTTCATAAAATGATCTTTTATACAAACATAAATCTACAATGAATTCATTGAATGTCTTTGTATTTCAATCAAGAAAATAAGACCATGAACAATACCTAAGAGAATTTTACTATGTTTATAAAATCTACTTGCACACAAATCTACAATGAATTCAATGAAAGTCTTTGTATTTCGATCTATTAAAATAGACCACGAACAATATTTTGAGAAAATTTTACTATTATTGAATGGTGTATAAGAGTTCTATCGGTGCTCACACTTATATGAGTTCTCAAAGAAAGTTCCCTATATATATATATATATATATATATATATATATATATATATATATATATATATATATAGAGAGAGAGAGATTGGATCATTTAAAAGTTGATCTCAAGAAAAGTGAGAAGTAATCTCATCCATTGGATCTCCTTCCCTTCCTCTCTTTTTCCTTCCCAACTCAAGGGGCTTCTTTGTTACTTTCTTTATTTTTTAAGGTAAATTTTGTAAATTTTTCCCCATTCCCTTATTTTTTTTATATATACATTAGTTTTTTTTAGCTTATTACGAGTACAATTAAACACATGATTATTTTTTTAGATTTACCATTAATTAAGATTAAAACATTAATATCTTATTTTCTATTTAGATTTACCATTTTACTGAACAAATTAGACATACAACGTGTTCTACACAACATAAATTCATTCACAGAACTTAAAAAAAAACACTACTTTCAGCATTTTTGTACAACATAACACACTTTAAACCATCATATTCAAGTCTGCTAGATCGTCCATCTTCCTGGCTTCTTTTCTTGACACCAGTTGCAGGATCTTGAACCTATTTTGTGCCTCTGTAGCTTCAACCTGAAGCAATCATGTGAAATTTTATTTGCATGGAACCAAAAAAAGAATCACATCATTCATTTCAAACATAAGAATCCAAAGTTTTGGTATATCGGGATGTGAACTTACAAACGATTGGGCGATTTCCCATGAATAAATAGAAAGAGGGATGAATTTAAAACTATTAAAAACTAATTAAATTCCTAGAAAATACTATTTAAACTAAGAAAATTCTGAAAAAATACTTTTTATGACATTTTTATTTTTCTAAAACTAAAAAAAAATTGAAATTGTATTTTTCTGACCTTTTTCTAATTTATTTGCATTAAAATCTAATTAAAAAGCCTTAAAAATGAATTTAAATGCAGAAAAATAGCAAAAGAGCATGGAAAAATATAAAAATTCTTAAAAGTCTAAAATGATACTAAGAAGCAGGGAAAAATAACAGAAACAACTTTTGATTGCAGGAAATATGATTTGGGCACACAACTGATATGGAAAACAATAAGAAAATAAGCTAAAGGCCACTAAAAGCTACAATAAGCTACCACAAGCTAAAACTAACCTAAACTATCTGAGAATAAGCTACTGCAACTGATTTGAATCCAAAAAGCTCAAGTAAAAGGTAAATAAGCACAAGTTTAGTTTCAAACTACCTAATGCCAAACGGCCCTCAAGTGGCGACTTTAAGCTCAAATCTAACTAGCATGGAAAAATCCTAAAATTAAACTAAAATAGGCTTGTAGAAGACAACCAATCAGAGTGCTTGTATCCAACATTTCAGCTAAAATGGACTAAAAACAAGGAAATTAAAAATCAAAAATAAGAAGGGATTGGGATACTAGTGTGCTGATGCAGAATAGTTAAAAAGGAAACATGCAGACTTGATTAAGCTAAACAATAAGCTTCTAAGGGATCCTAAGGCAATGAAAATAAGATCTGTACTAATACCTACCTGAACCAACAAACTAATCTACAAGTTAAGTTTAAAAATCACTACGTTAGCTAATGTAAATGCTTGATGTCCTGATGCACAGGGGAACAAAACTCCAAACTACCTAATTCAAGCTACTAAAAACTTAAGCTAGAGATTTTTTAATTTTTTCCTTTTGTGAAAACTTAAACCAGCTATTGAACTAGAGATTTTATTTTTGCAAATTTTAAGAATGACTAAAATGAGTGAAATACTAATTGAATTCTCAAAACTAAGTTTGGGGCGAAACCACTTGACTAAAACAGATTTATGAAACAAAGGAAATGATAAATTTGATGTGAAACACTTAGAAACATTTATTGATAAGGCTTACCAGATGAGGATCTTGCAAATTGCAGTTATCATAGTACTTCCAGGTAATACAAAGCGGCGTAAAATACGATCAATGCAAGCATTGCAAGTGAACGCGCCTTCTTATCTCTCAAAGAAGTATGTCCAAGCGCAAAATATGAAAGATTAATAAGTCAAGTAGTAACTGTCACGTAATCACATCCTATGTTAAAGAAAATCAGTCGCGTAAAGTGAAGCCATAAGAAATTGAATTGTATATTTTTTCGGACTATACCCAATCCATTTCCAAGATATACAGCAGCTTTAGAAGGCCCTTCTTTTCTAGGCAAAAGCTCACCTGAGATCCGAGTATGATTTGATAGTCCTTTTGAGACCCTCCTGCAGTAACCAAAATTTGATTCAAGATTCTTTATAAAAATATGTTTTCAACGAGAAAACAGATCAATTACATAACTTCTAGGTCCTGCTTGTTTATCAACAAAGTAAACAAACGCTCCATACTAGTTAGGAGAAAAACTACTACCATGTTAAATAAAACAGGCATGTCAAATCTGGAATCGAGTAATGGAACATGAACAGACCTGAAGGGACACAATAGGTAGATAACCAAGACGATCGCTTGCTTTTGCGAATTGAATGTTCGCTTTGCAAGTCGGCCTGATTCTTGAAGGCGTCAATTGTGGTACTTTCACACCATATGGAGCTAAAATTGTATAAATACGCTCCACCATACGTGCAATAGGCATCATGACGACGCGGAATCTTTATTCTTGGCCTGCAAACTACATAAAATCAGAAATAAAGATATAGTGAAGCTAACATATTATCTTTCCTAAGAATGCACTTGTTTATAATAGTGTAAATATCAATGAATGAAGTCGTGAACAATCATACATCTACAGTGATCTACTGGATTTGTTAAAAATAACACACGTATAGAGGGACGTACCACGAGAGAGCAAGAAAAAGAATATGATTACCTTTCATAGCCAAGGCCAACAAGAATAAGTGACATGAACTCCCAAAACTTGATTGGCTCCATATTAGTTATAAAGTAAGCCTGGTAAAACAATTTGAAGTTATAATCAGACTTATACATATGTTGGTTTTCGCAGGTAAAACTGTTTACATACATAACATGCGGAATTACATAGAGATATACAAAGAGATGCACAAATAGTTCCAACGATGCACTAACCATACACTACCGATGCACTAAATATACCTTTTCGATGCACTAATCATAATCATAGATGCCCTAATATCTACCTTTTCGATGCACTAATCATACTCATAGATGCCCTAATATCTACTTTTTCGATGCACTAATCATACTCATAGATGCCTTAATATCCGTTGTGGTTACTTTTTCCCCTTATATAATCAGAAATATTTAACTTATATTCTTATCAAATCAACGCCCCATGAGCTTTAAGATGAATGCACACTCTAAGTTGATTCATGGGTATAGACATTATAGTAAATAAACATTGTATAATCTAGTAGTATCGTTTAAATGGAACCTGTTGCCTCTCCACACGCGATGCCATTGTCTTGATACCCCGTAAACAGATCCAACAATCAAAAGGTGCCAGCCCAACGCCTTCCGAATTTTGAAGGAAATACAAATCTTCTGCTAACCTATATCAAACATTAAAAAAGCTAATGTGATTTGACTATAAAAGAAGAAACTCAAAGTCACTATTTATAGCTTCAAGTGTGCTCTTTTACTAATCCAGCCACTCATCATAACTAATTTTTAGATAGACAAAAAAGTATATTAGTGTTCGAACTTGTCTCGGTATAAGCTAGTTTTTATTTTACCCACTTGACCCGTAATAAAAAACAACCAAATTGAATATAATATAGTATACTTGGGTTAAAGTTGCATTGATACCCTATAATGTGATGCTCTTATCAAACTAAGAGATGCACTAAACATACAACTAGATGCCCTAACTTTCTTCACAAAATCTCATATGTACACATAATATATATAGGTTATTTTAAATATAGTTATTTTCGTCTTCTCTTTGGCTTTACAGTTCACTTTCCACTTTCTTCACAAAATCTCATATCTATACACATAATAAATATAGGCCTAAAATCAGTCTACGAAAATTTAAAATTATAATAACTAGCTGACCACACAATAAATTACAGACCTGCTTTTCAAGAGCACTTGAACCAAGCCTCAGATGTACGTGAAGGTTATGTTTGGCAGCAGCTCAGAATCAAGAAATGTCCCGGAGGGAGATCTGTATACATAAAAAATAAATGATTCCTGATAAGATGATCAAGTACTGCATCGCCTACAAACCCAGAAGATGGCCTGGAAGCATGAGTAATTGCTTCAAACAACATACCCTTATCGCGAAATTTAATGTTTAAAGCGGTCTCTAGAGAATCAAAAGTTAATGTTTGAATAATATCTGCTATTTTCCACGTGTCATACCAGTAAACTAAAATAACAACTACAAAGAACATGGGTCGAAAATAACTATCTATTCGACCCCAATCCATTATGGCCCGCATTAAAAACTACCCCGTTATCTGCTATTTTCCACGTGTCATACCAGTAAACTAAAATAACAACCATAAAGAACATGGGTCGAAAATAACTATCTATTCGACCCCAATCCATTATGGCCAGCATTAAAAACTACCCCGTTTAGCCCGACTGTATAATGACAGCTATAAAAACATCACTCGTTACCCAACCAACCCATTTGGCCTTCTCAACGGTCCAAAATTGGCTAGTCTTAGCGAACTTTAACAATGCACAAAAACACATGAATCCTAGAAAAGTTAATTCAGGAATCATTACCAAGTGCCTAGTTCTCGGGGCGTTTCAAGTGCTCTGACTTGTAGCAGTTAGCAGCAGACAAGTTGGCAATAAGTGATCTGGTCAAAATGCAACAGGTATAATCAGATTAACAATGTCAAGAATTGCAACCGCATATAATAGCAACAAGTGACTTTTTCGGATGAAAAAATATCTACCAACCTCTCGCCACCAACAACACAGACAGCACATGTACCAGTTGGTGTGGTTTCATCCTCGTAATAGTGCACCTAATAAACATCATCAATACAACAATAGGTAATTCATTCAATGTAAGAAATAAAAAACAAAAAGACTGGAAACAAATTAAAAAAGAAAAGAATAGTACATTAAGTCCAGCCTTCTTTGAGTTCTTTGTCATCTCCTCCCCGTACTTGTCCTTTCCAATACAACCCATGTAGCTGGTAGCACCAGGGATTTGAAGCATCCACTGCAGTAAGCACACAAACATGGTAAACCAGTAGTTCCGATAAATAAATCCAAATTAGACAACATTACAGGATTTACAGCTGCATACCTGGGCAACTCTGATTGAGTTCTGAGTAGCACCTCCAGCAATGTACTAGACATTGTATTTGGCATACAATTCATCGTACCTGAAAAGAAACCGAACCAGACTAAGTCCATTTGAAAACTAAATTATATTTGACAAATGACGAAAAACATGTAACATCCCATATTAGGATCTTAAATTCCTAAATAATTCTGTCTATCTAGAATAAATACACCATATAAACAAATTTGCATCTATAATGAGATGATACATTTTCCAATGTCAATCCAAGCAATATACATAATTCGGTGATAATTTTGTCAATACAATGTTTCAATGAGAATAAGTGAATAACACTTACATGGGCAAATGCTTGTCTTCAGCAAGAATAGCGTTGTTCAACTTGACATCATACCTATAATTTCAAACAACCATTGATTAGCTGACAATAAACACTAGCCCTCAAACGATCATTAACAAGTAGTTGATATACAGTATTTAACATCCAAACAACTAATTTTCCACATGTTAGCAGTCTTTCTTTCACACAGATAAAAATAGGTAAAACATATGAGGTTTCCCTGTTCATGTTATGTTCGCAGCCTGAGATATCCCCGTGATCGTTTCCGGTCCTTTCCCTGTACACCCCCAAATGTGTACCTAGTGGGGTTTGAGCCCTAGACCTCTTGTGAGAAGGTTAAGTGCCTAACAATAGGCCATTTGGCGATGTTCAATAGACTTTCAAACAAAGAAATGACGAAACATGTCACATAATGCTCTAATAATCTTACAAACAGATGCCCTGATCATATAAAATGGATGCCATAATGTATTGCATGACGCTTAATCAAACAAATAGATGCTCTAATCATGAATCCATTGTTCACTAATCTCGCTAACTAGTATTCCCTAATTTTCAAATGAATGATATCTAAATATACAAACGGGTGCACTAAACATAAAATGGATGCACTAAACATACACGTTGATGCCCAAATTCATTCATTTTTTTTAACATACATACACACCGATGCACTAATGTGTTCATTGATGCACCTAACATACAAACAAATGCCATATTCCCAATGATACAAACAGATGCCGTATCAATCTATAATAACATCCCTAAATTTATCACTTGATGCACTAACCAAACATTCCTGATGCCTTAATCTTTTAACCCGAACCTTTATTCATTCTTAACAGATGTCACAACATTAATCGCTGATGCATTAACAAAACAAACATATGTCGAACATGCCACGAGATGATCTAATAATACACAATGGATGCATCAATCTATATCGCGATGCTCTAATCTAACAAAAATATGTTGTAATTTAAATTTCTTATACGGATGCACTTATTCAGACATAAAAAATACTATAACATATTATTTATATAGATGCAATAAAATGTAATTTTATGCATACAAATTCATTAAATGTCATTCATTCCACAATAACACTAATTATTTTATAATTTTCACAATGATGCACTTGAATAACATAAAAATTAAAAAATATGTAATTAAAAACTTACAGTTGTTTATATCTCTGGTTCGATTTCAATGTTCTTATGGTGTACGACGGATGTGTGACGGATGGTCTGGTGTGCGGTTCATGTGGTTTAAGCTTCTCCGATGACGATGGAGTTGATGGTGGCGGCGTGGAGTGTTGGCGTTAGAGATGATGGTGGCGATTGAGATGGTGGCTACGGAGATGATGGTAGCGGCATGGAGTGGTGGCGATGGAGATAATGGTTGCGACGGAAGACGGTGGTGGTGGTGTCGGTGAGTGTGTGTGTTTGAAACAGGAGTGCTGAATTGTGAAAGTCAATTCCTTTGTTTTATTTTATTTTTTTCATTTTCTACCCTAAACTTTCAACTTATTCATAATTTACCCTGTAACTTTTTTTCTCACTTTTCTTTCTAATTACACTTTTCTCAGAACCGACTCTCTCTCTCTCTATATATATATATATATATATATATATATATATATATATATATATATATATATATATAATCTAGATCAAATAAGATCAAACTTAAAGTTGTTAAAATGAGATCAAACTAAAATTTGATGTTTACACCCTCCTTACAACAAAAATAAATTTTTTATCAACTACAACTAAAATTGTTAAAGTTTCGATATATATATTTTTTAAATTTACGAAACCTAGATGATACACTTTGATTAGAAGTTTAATGTGTATCAGGTTTTTGTATGTGTATCATATTTTGGAATGTTTATTAGTGCAATGTGTATCAGGTGTATCACTAATCCAAACTCATGTATCATTTGGTTATTAGTTGCTAAAATGTTAATTTGTATTAAAATATTATTTTTATGTGTATTATTGCTAAAATTGTTATTTATAAATGTTTTAGTGATTTTTTAGACTTAATCTTATTTTTAGAACTTTAAGTTTGATCTCATCGTTAACCCTCCCTATATATATATATATATATATATATGGTGAGGATCAGTCGGATTTTTTAATTCGCATGCGATGTGCGGATAGATCTGGACCGCCCATTCCAGATCTGATCTTGATTTTTTGTAAAAAAGTCAAGATCTGCGCTATCTTCACGGTACCAATTAACTATGTAAACGATTTTTTTTTAATTTTTTTTTCCTTTTGAGGGATCCTTACTATTGGTTTCTTCTTTTATTTTTTTTATTTTTCCAGATTTTTCTGAGCACTTTTTTTTTGATTATGAGTCTTACCATGATATTAACGAAATTATGAGTTCTATTGTGATATTATGAAACTATGATATTATAAAATGGTGATATTATAAAACCAACTGTGATATTAAGTTTTTTTACATGTGAAAATGAAACATGATATTAAGAAACACATGATAGTTACTATGATATTAACAATTTTATTAAAAAAAACATATGATAGTTACGGTGATATTAACATATATATTAAAAAAAGAAAAAAAGTTCATGTGATAGTAAAAAGGAACAGTGATATTAACATTTTTTTTATTAAAAAAAGAACGGTGATATTAATAATATTAGTAAAAAAACAAAAAAAGTAGTGTGATATAAAAAAAAATTAGTGTGATATTAACAATTTGTATTAAAAAAAAGAAGTTTATGTGATATTAAGATCATATCTTGACTTTTGTAAAAAAGTCAAAATCGACCTTAATATCACAATACCTTAATCATGAAAACGATTTTTTTTGAAATTTTTCAACATTCTTAATAATTTATCATCCTCTTTATTTTTTAATTTTTCAGATTTTTTGAATTTTAGAAAAAAAACTACTGTGATATTATCCGCACCATCCCTACTTATAATCCAATCCATACCGATCCCTTCTATATATATATATATATATATATATATATATATATATATATATATATATATATATATATATATATATATATATATATATATATATATATATATATATATATATATATATAGGCTCCGGTTCCATTGAGAAGGTTTTATTTTGAGAAGATTGAGAAATCTTCGTTTGAACAAACTGATTCATGTTTTTATTTGATTCACATGTAAACATCATTTTATGGTAAATCGAATCTATAAATCACAAATTTGATTCACAAATCATTGTTAAAATCGAGTTATGATGACGATTCATTAAATTTGTACAGATGATTCAGTATTCTGCATATATCACAAAATCGAGAGATTTTTAACATTGATTCAAATTTTTTTTACACATTTTGAATTTTAATCACATTAAAATGAGTTTTACGCTTGAAAAACATGAATCAAAGTTAAAAACTATCGTTTTGAAAACTTTTCTCAATCTTCAAAATAAAAACCTTCTCAATCGATTCGGATTATATATATATATATATATATAGGCTTTGGTTCCATTGAGAAGGTTTTCAAATTGAGAAGATTGAGAAGAGATTTTAGCCATCCAATAATATTAAATTTGAATCAATTAATAAAGCATTTAAAATAATTATAAAGGTAAATAAGTAATTAGATCAAGAAAAAAATTAATTTAATATTAATGGCTCATTCAATTTTGGTCTCAAACATTTCAAAATGGTAACTTACTACTCGAAGGTAGTTTTAATTTCCAGTTCTTGTTTTCTTCTAAAAGTTGATCTCACGTTATTTTTTATTTTTTTAATCAATCTTTTGTTTCTTTTATCTATGTTAGATTATAACTTTGTAGCAAAGAACATGAAGATTCACAAAGAATTAACAATAGATTCACGATTACAAGCGGAAAAAACCATATTTCTATATATTTTTTTATTGAATCATATAAATATGAATCGTCGAAATAATGAATCGTTGAATATTGAATCATTAATGAATTATGATCGTTTAAATATGTGGATAGTGAATCATCAAAAAAAATTAGTCTTTTGATTTGAATCATATATGAATTGATGAATCATTAAAAAAATGTTAGTGCTTTAATTGAATCATGTATGTATCATAATATACACATTGGCAAAATTAAATACAAAAAACCAAATAATTGAATAAAAAACAATTTAGCGAATCATTGCAACTAATGAAGTTGTTAGAGTATTATGCATTTATATATGTAAATTGGTACACGTATTACTGATAAAAGAGATATTATAAATGAAAAGCTGAACATTGGCCAATTCCACATTCAGATTTGTTTGGAGCACAAAATAAAACGATTACTTTAAAGAATATTAAATGAAACATAGAATTAATTAATGAAAACTACACATTGTCTATCTTACCCTTCACTTGGTTTGATGAGATGAAGGGTTAAGATTACTTTTCACTCTTCTCAATCTCAAACTCTTCTCAATCGATCCGGATTATATATATATATATATATATATATATATATATATATATATATATATATATATATATATATATATAGGAAGGGTTATTTTCAGAACCAAGAAAAATGCGAGAACTGCGAGAACCAACATCAACCAATCATAATTTTTTGGAAATTAATTTTTATTATTTAATTCAAAAGGGTATAATGGTAAAATTACTTTTTTTTAATGTTTTTTGAATTTTATTAATAAAAAACGTTTTTTAATTCCTAAACTTTAGGATTTTTTTTTATTTTTTTTTTGGAATAGATTTTTTTTTCTTGCAGCATTATTTCAAAACGTGCATATGTGTTTTTCTTTTATATTATGTAATTTACAGATATTTCTTATTTATGCACATGTGTATATTTTATTTATGCACATGTGTTTTGTGTATGCACAGTATCTTTAAATAAAAATTTCATAAATATAAAGACAAACAACAAAACTTTAACAATAATTTTACAAATTGTATTACTCTAGTGATATAATATTCAACTTTATAACAAATGTCATTATGTTTACACTTGTATTCAAATTTATTATAGATATACGAAGTGTGCACATTTGCATAATCCAATGTCATTAACAGCTTGTTCATCTTTTAATCATGCACATGTATTTCTTTGCTCGTTTAAGAACCAATGAAATCTGCACATGTGTTTTCAATCCTTTTGCACATGTGTTTTCAATCCTTTTGCACATGTGTTTTTAAAAACACATGTGTTTTAAATCCGTTTGCGCATGTGACAGCATCCTTCCACCATCATCAATTATCATTCACCACATCAATACATGTGCATTCACCGTCTTAGTAATCTTGAACACAAAGCAAGAACTTTATGCATAGATGCATTTTTGTCATCGACTTCATGAATCAAATGATAACCTGCAATTCCATATAAACTTTTGATTAAAAACACATATGCACTATAAATGAATTTGAATATAAAATCGATTCACAATAGATACACTGTAAATGAAATTATATAATATACTAAAACCCATAGGGTGAGTGAACCAAAACAAGGTTATTACATGCTACTTATCATCATAATGTTCAATCCTATTGGTTGGTATATTGTCATTAGCACCAACTCACCAATGAACAGTGCAGCCTTTGCTTGGGTTACAAAGTTGTGTTTTATTTCTACTATAATCTAGACCTTTCTTTCAATCCTTTCATCCTCATAAAAACACACACACGAAACCAGTCACTCTCACCTCTCACTACCCAAATCAAATAGAAATTAAACCTCTCAAAATCTTCCAATTATATCTCCAAATTATATGAACAGATATCCACATCACCGTTGATTTCCATGATTTTTACATAAATTATTCTTATAAAATTAAATTTTTTGAGTTCGATTTAATAAGTTGTTACTTATGTTGTCGTTACAAACAGATCAACGACAAGTAACCAATTTCAAGAGAAAAATCAACAACAGCTGTAACAGGTTTTTCTTATTATACAATTAGGTTTATTTTTATTTTTTCAAATTAGGGTTTTAATTTTGGTGAGTTTGATTATTGTTTATTAACGATGTTCAATTTTGGTGTCAAAGGTTTGTTAATTTTTTTTTGCTGAAAAGTGTTGTTGGAATAATTGGTTGTGGATATTTGGATTTGGGTGTCTTTGGAATTGGGGATTAATCACGAAAATGTATGTTTTTGCAGCAACATGGGTTTCAACTGAGATGGATCGGAAGATCAGGACATACCCATATAAATGGAACCGAGTATCAGCTGAATCAAATTCATTGGCACACGGCTACTGAAGACACCATCAAAGGACACATGATAAAGCTGAAGGTGAGTTAACAATTTTACACCTTTCTGAATGTTCAAAAGCTGTGATATCAGTGGATTGTTACACTTCATTAGTAGTAGAGTTGTCATATATAAGAGATATGTGATTAGGGAGGTGGGTTTGTAAAAAAATTTATGCGGTTTGGTGTTCTATGGGGTTTAATTGTAACCTTATTGCATTTTAAAAAATTGTTTTTCTGGGTTAATTAATTGCATAAGGGTTTTACAGGTTATCAGTTAGTTGATCGATGGTGGTGCTTCCGTTGCTGCTTATCGGAAACAAGGTCATAACACAATAACTTTCGATGAGTTTTATTTTCTATAAAGTGTCACACTTAAAAAAAAAAAAAAAAACGCGGCTGGATTATCAAAAGTTATATTTTAGGTCAGTTTAAGCTAAGATTTGAGTGAATGAGTAATTTTGGACAAGCAAGTTTTTACTTTGTCAGCTTATTGATATAATTTAATGTAAAAATGTATTTTTTTCCGTAAAAAATTTAGTTTCTTTATCGAGATTCTCCTTTAATATACGTTCCGTTTTCATATATGCAATCAGTACATAAACAACATAGTGGATTTTTTACGTTTCTAGCAGAGGAGAGTAGATGCATTATGCATGTTTCATGGTGAGATTGAGGCTGAATTGAGGGATGAAGGGAATGTTGCTGACACGTAGAGAGTTGATATTTCGGTCGACCTTGGAATGTTTGAAAAGCAGGGTAGATCCAACTATGCACAAAGGTGTAAATACAGACCAATAATATTCAGTATCAAGGGCGCGCAAAACACATGCTTCAGATGAAAAGTGTTGCTTGGAAATGTGCCACTTTGTCAGGTATCTATTATTTCATCTTATTCTTTCTTTTGTCTCTCTTTATACTTGAACAAAATATGGGGTGTTTGTTTAAGCTTATATGGTCGTTATCGTGCATAAGTTATTAGGGGACTACATTGCATGCCGTCAATTAAATAATACGCGTGAAGTAACACACTATGAAGAAATGCTTGATAAAACATGGGATTCATTTATAGACTCACGTACCTGTTACATGTGTGATTTGCAAATTGGTTAAGAGAAAAAATGAATTTACTATAGAAGTTGTACATGACTTCAATGTTGTTGTTGCTTCCAAGCTATTTGAACATGAATTCCGTGAAGCGGTGAACTAGATGGATACAACATCTTCTTCTGTGTTAAATTGAAACAAATTAATTGGTATTAGTTAAATCTTAGAATTGGTCAAGTTGTTTACACCGGCAAGTTGTTTAGGGTAAAATTCAAAAGAATTATTCGGCGCTCTATGAAAATAGCGGGCTACCACGTTTATGACAACGAGGTTATTTCATTATCTATTTTCGATCACGTTTCTTTGAAATTTTTAATTCCATCGCTATTTTAAGATTGTCTTTGTTATTACAGGCACTTCAATGGCCACAACAATGAATGACAATACTTTACGTTAAAATAATAGGCCAGCCCCCTTTGCCAAGTTGAGGTAACTTGATTACTTATTTTCCGTGACATTAATTCCCCGTTGTTTGTGCTATCCTTTGACAAAGGTCACACGATAATGTGTTTGGGATTAAAGAATAAGAGTCAAAAGAGGCTCGCTCATTTCATGGTTTCCCTGACTTACAATTAGTAAGTGTTTACCGTTGGTAAAGAAGGGTGTCAACGCGATTGCGGGTTAACAAAAAAAATGCTACTTTTTTTTTTTATAAAAATCTTGCGTTTTGTTTCGTTGCACACCAAAATGTTCGAAGAAACGTGTTAACTAAAATTTTAGTGACAATTATGGTTTGTTTCGTTTGTAGTTTCTGATGGAAAATAAAGAGGCTCCGGTAAAGAAGCACCAGGGTATTGAGGCACGACCGAAGGACATTAGTCGTAATGTAATATGGTTAGCCGGAGCTTTTGCGCGTGTAACGGGCATTTGTTTATGGTTGGTTCAAGTAGGAGGTAAAGATTTAATGTTTGATTTTATTTTTATTTTCTATTTTTATAAATAACCTTGAATATGGGTATTTTTCGTTTCTCTATTTTTGTTTTCCTTCTTTTGCAGCATCGTAACATGATGTGGATTTCCTACTTTGTTGGATTAATTAGCTGCATCAACATTTGGCTTTGAATAGGTAATCAAAGTGTGCGGATTTTTTTTATATTTGTATGATCTTTTTGTGTTTTTGATTATGGAGTTTGCTTGAAATTTGATATATTTTTGATTTAGGTAGTGTAGTTTGCTCTAATCGAATTTTTTTTATTCATTAGAAATAGTGTGTTTTTTTCTTCTTTTTTTTGTCATCTTGAAAGTTAGCTCAGCATTTGGCTTTCGTAATTTTGATGTGTTTTTTTTGGGAAATGCTTGGTTCCCACTTTAGGATACTCCTTGCTGGATCAGTTCTAATTTTGGGTTTCTTGGCTGTCATTGACTATTGCATTTACCTATTTTTTGGGATGCACGTGGTATACCTATTAAGTTTTCAGAGTCTGATTATAGTTGTTGTGTCATTGTTGAATTTTGCCTCGGGTTGGTTTTTGCGTTTTTTAATAGTTGGGATTGTTGATTTTTTTAATTATACAGAGGCCATGATAATCGGTTTAAACCTGTATGCAGCGAATCGATGAAAGTTGAGATTTTACGTATCTTGACGGGCAGCTAACTGAGTTTGCAGTCACCATGGTTCGTCCTCTTTTTTAGATTCTTTGCAGTTTTGAGCCTCAAAGAGTGACACATCCTTAAGTGGAGGAAGTCAGTTGTTGGCAGATTTCACAAGTCACATGATATGCAGTTACTTGGAACAGATAAGCATTTATTTTTTATGGCCTTTGGTTTCTTGCTACATTAAATTAACCATTTTCGTGTAATTGGTTTTTGAGTTGTAGCACAAATACTATTTTATTGAGAATATGAAACATTTTTACGTTTTTTTTATGTCGACATGATTGAAGGCGAGTAATTTTGTAATGTTGTTAATCTATATGATGTTACAATAGTGGATATAAGTTCAGCCAATTAAGGTCTTTAAGGTCAGCGAGTAAGGTAAGGATATAAGTTCAGCAAATAAGATCTGGATATAAGTTCAGCAAGTAAGGTCTCGATATAAGTTCACCAAGTAGGAATGTCTCATAAGAGGTTGTGGTTATTGATTTCACCGTTGTTAATCTTCATGCCACTGCCAATTAAGGTCTGTGATAGTGTTACAAGAGTGGATATAAGTTCACCAAGTTTTTTAATCATTTGGTCTAACACGAAGTCACTTATCTGATTAATGTGTTTAGGAACCAAAAAGAGTGTGTGTGTCTGCTTGCACTTTTGTTTCTAAGATTCTAACGCATTCATTTTATCTTTCAATACTTCAAACTTTGTTCACCAAAAGTCGTCACAGTATTTGCCGAATCCAGAACCTGTGTTTGTACTTAATGTGCCTTACAAATTATGATATTGTTATGGTTTTGCATAAAAAGCTCACTGCATTTATAAATTGGATTGAGAATCAATGAAGTGCACCACTGTCCGAGTTTAATATTTGCTCTATTAATGAGTTTAATACATGATTTATTAGCAAATAAGATATGTAGTGAATTGGTTATATCACGTTTCATACACACGGGTTTCACAGGATATCGTAATCATAGCGCCCCCGCAGCAACGCGCGGGCTACCCAGCTCGTTGAATATAAAATTAACTATACATCAACCTATATTACGTCTACAACTAGCAACTTGCAATATGGAACAAAAATAATTTTTTAACCGCACCATTGTTTTTTTTTCATTACTTCTACACCTTGCCATGTGAAATAAAAATAAATTTTCAACCCCATTAATATTTTTTAACCCCAAGATCTGAACCTTTTTTCTTCCATTTGACGTCAAACAAAGACCCTTTTTTCAATGATTTTGAGATTCAATAAAAGAAACAAACTTTCATATTTTAACATAAAAGTCAACAGCGGAATCAAGTTTGAACGAGATAAGAAAATACTCAGCTAATGACTCTTCGTACCTCTATTTCCTTTGAATATTATGTCTCAATAACAATCTACTCACATAAAAAAACAACAAACTCAAATGACGAGATATGATTCTGGTTGTAGCGAGATAAGAAAATACTCAGCTAATGATTTTGAGATTCAATAAATGAAACAAACTTCCATGATTCAAAAGACGAGATATGAACCTGGCGAGGACGAGACCTGACCATAGTAACCACAACTAGATCTGAACCTTGTATGCCGACCAGTTGCGGACACAGGAATTTAGAGGGCGGGGGGCAAAAAAAAAAAATTTTTGAATAAAATTCGTGATGCACTTTAATAAAAAGGTCATAAAAAAAAATTACACTAAAAACTGATATTTTTTTAGATTAAGATAGAGATCGAAGATTTTTTACATTGTTTGATCTTAAGGTGGGGGGCAATTTGATTTTGTAATGGGGTGCACTTTAATAAAATGGTCAAAAAAAATTTTTTTTTACACTAAAAATTAATATTTTTTTGCACTAAAAATTAATATTTTTTTGCGAACCATAGAGGGCACCGGCCCCCCCTATTTACAATGTAGTTTCGCCCCTGATGCCGACGGTGACGATATATGATTCTGGTTGTAGCGAGAATGGAACCAATAGTAGAACCGGTGGTCAATTGTGGCGGCTTAGACTATGGTGTCATTGCGGGCCAAAAATAGTTTTGATGATGATTTGGTGGCTAGGGTTTCATGGATTAAAAGTATTTTCCATAGAAATAAAAATGAGAGAGAAATAAGTGAGGCTAAAAATATGGATCTACATGATGGGATGGTTTCTTATTTGTTTGAGAGAAAAATATTTGGTGGTGAACTTCCGATTCTACCCTTAAATTTGTTAAATAATTTTACCAAGTATTACATTTTATTACGATTATGCCACAAGTCTTAATAGCCAGTGATCAAAAAATAAAGGGTATCTGATTATTTTTGTGGGTCATGATTTCCCTTAATCATTGATAGTATATTTTTTAAGAATGATTATAACAGCTACAAAAGTTGTAGCCAAGTTATCCCCGTATGTATATATATATATATATATATATATATATAAAAGTTTGTATGTTTCCTAATGCACAAACAATACCAACAACGTTCACTTGCAACTTAAAATTTGGAGCCCAATTGAAGGTGGATCCATCATCAATGGACAATCTGGTTAAAGAGGAAAAACCAAAAATAAGCATCACGTACATATGTACATGATTCATCATAAAACTGAAGAATAAATGAAATAAAGTGTCATCTAATTTGAAAGCCGCAATTGAAGGGCTTGTATGTTGTTAAAATTAAAAATGTGATTTTTATTGACGTTTTAATCTACGAAATTTGACGGATCATAACTGAATTAATTTTGCAATTTGAATAGTTTGCTAATTTTGAAACAAAATAAGCTTTTATATTAAATCTTTTATTTATGGAACCTCGTTAACTCATTTAATTAATCCCAGTAAAGTCAATAAACTTTCGGGAGAAGCTATGTCCAAATTTTGTAAGGCATGACGGAGTGGGAGTCGGCTTCCCAATCGAGTAGCAATCGGGTAGTGGGCTACACCATTCCCACTACCTCGGGTACCATAAATCGGGTATGAAATCGAGCTCCGAAGCCGCTCGATTTCTTCTATATTTTTTTTTGTCTTTTGTGAATATTAGTGTTAGGGTAGTATCGGGTACCATTCCGTCCACTTAGGGTAGTGTTAGGGTAGTATTGGGGTAGATTTGAGTTGGAAGGTTTTTATTGGATAGCGGTGACGTGGCACCCTCAGGGTATTAGGGTACGAAACTTCCACTCCTCCCTCCCTAACCTCACTAAAATTGTTCGAATAATCATGTATTCAATATTTCAATGTACTCTCACTATTTGAACTCTTGCTTAAAGGTTTTGTTACAACTAAATAGATGCTAGCTATGTGCATTTATTAGCGACTAATATAGTCAAATTCTTGCACCACACTCACATTCAAACACATAATAAAGACGGAGAATCTGGAAAAATGATTTTAAACATGGCTCTCGGATAGGTAGCGCAGTATTAGGCCTCACTATATTAGGAAAAAATTAAGTAAAGGTTAAGCTAGAAGCGTGGTTTATTAGAGAGTATAGGAAACAAATTAGCCCATATTGTTGACCAAATTTTATTAGAGTCACCACATACGGGGTGTGAAAACTTTATTTCTGTCACAATCTTTTATGAATATAGATAGAAGATTAAAGATCATTTAAATACTAAACTTTTTTACATATTAAGAAATCAATTTCCACAATTTATCTTTATTTGATCTGATGAGATTAATCTCAATAATTTAAAAAACACACTTTCATTATTTTTTTTCTTCAAATATTAATATCTTTTAAACCATTAATCGTTAAGCATCTACAACGAACATTTAATTATGTTTCTATAAATAGGCATTTTAATATAGTTTCGGCAAAAAAAATATCGTGTTTTTCACTTTTTTTTTTTCGTTACTGAAATTTGCATAAAAAAATCACATGTGATTAAACATTAATTCAAATATTCTAATAATATCACATGTGATGTTACATATCATATATGATTACACTAATATCACATGTGATATTATTAGAATATTCAAGTTAGTGTTTAAGCACATGTGATTTCTAATGCAAGATTAACAACGAAGAAAAAATGAAAAAAAAAAAGACAAAAAAAAGTGAAAACAAATGTCAAAGGTATATTAAAGTGTCCGTCTATAGAAAGATAATTAAATGCTCTTCGCGATGGTGTAATTATTTTTAATTAACGGTTTAAGAGATATTTAAATTATAAAAATTATGTGAAATATTAAAATGATTTTAATCTCAACCATTAATTTCTTTTTAGATAAAAGGTGATGATGAGTCTTTTGATATATGAGAAATGTTTAGTATGTAAAATAACTCTTCTCATAGATAGAACGAATAAAATTAGGATCTTATATCAAAGCAATTAAATGGAAAAAAAAAATGAAAAGTATAACAAAACAAATAGAGAACTTGAAATGAAAGATGATCAGAGAAAATGCGCGTCTTAGTAAAAATATTTTCGAATGATATTGTTCACTTATGTGATAAAATAAAATTAAACATTACAGTAAAACCTTTATAAATTAATAATTTCGATAAAATTATTAATTTGTACAGTTTTAACTTGTGACAAGTACAAATTTGCACCCGAATCGATAAAATAATAAGATAATAAATTTTTTTGAAACCCCAGTTGTATATATATTGGTCCTAACGAAACTATAAATTAATAATTACTAAAAACTTTCATGCATATATAAAAAGGTCATACGTAATTAGAACTTGTACAAATTCAATTAATTCAGTTAAGGTCATATGTAATTGGAACTTGTCCCAACGAAACTAACTTTTTTACTTATTTAAAAACAATGAACTTAAGAAATTCAATTAATTTGTGAATATGAATTCATAAAATGTTAATTGAAACTTATTTTTTTAATTTATTTTTCATCTTTAACTAGTATACATTGTAACTAAAAATTTAAAAGACGTGCGTAAAACCTCTTTAAATTAATTAATTATTAATTTATCAATATAATAATATATCTCGCTAAATTAATCAAATATTTCGATTTCAACATCATTAATCTATAGAGGTCTTACTGTAATTAGAATAAATTCAGCCTTCACAAAAATAATGTTAAATCTAAGTTTATCATGTTTTGAAAATGATGGTAATGGTGATCGATTAAGAAATTGCCATGTTAAGTTCATTTTAAATTTATTACATACATACAACCCAAAACTTGTCACAAAGCGAACATGATATGCTTATCAGCATATGCACCCACTGCCAAATTCAAAAATCAGAAAATGATCATGGACTTTAGGAGAACATGTTATTAAATCTTATGCAAACATATCCTTACGTCTAAGAAAACATGTAATATTGATCATACAAATATTAACTATAGGAGCGTACGTGTTGCGCTCCAACTTAATAAACTCTTCTCAGTATGCATCAACATTCCTTTTGCTACACAAACTACATGTGCATTAGCAAAATCCTTTCATATCGTTTATAGGGCCAACTAGCAAAATCCTTACACCTTTTGTGGAATTTTGTCAGAGAGTCCAAAGTGACATTTACTCATCTTAGAGAGCCAAATAATCAATTAAATATATTTTTGCAGTAGCTCTAAAAACAATTTACACTAAATGCAAAACAATTTGAAGGGGCCAGGGTTCACCCCTGCCTTTGGTATCCTCCGTCCTTGGCCAACATTGTGATATCATTTTGCAAGTCTATATGAAGCTCTTTACGCACGAAATCACTAACAAAGAAACATGGATGAAAGGTTACGTTCACTTACAATTTAAAGTTTGGATCCTAACTGAAGATGAATCTTGTAGGGAAGCGGTTACACTTTTATTAATAAAATCAAAACTACGATAAAAAAAAAATTAACAGTAAGTAAATAACAGAAAAACAGACATAATGGAGGTAGAGGCAGACTCTTATAAACGATAATTAAATAAAATAATAAAATAATAAAAAGACTTACTAGATCACCAATGGATATCAGCAACAAAGCACTAAAAAGCCGAGGCACGTGTTTGACACGCTCCCCTTAAAACAAATTCGACGTCTGTTTCTCAGGGTACAACAGCGAAAACAGTAAGTTGTAATGTCGGACTTAACTAAACTGCCTGAATTTCAACTTAAGATATGCGTATTCCATATGTTGAAAATCAATAATATCTATTGATTTGATGTGTGTCAAACATATTAAATTAGGGCCTCTATTTATACAAAATAGACTCCCTCTAAGTTTACTCCTCCTACCGATGTGGGATAGAAAGTAAACAATTTTTCAATTTAGTCATGGTACCAAATGACTAACTCTAAGACCCGATATCTCATTCATACCAACTCTATTTTGGACATATAAAGACTCATTGCGAAGCCGTCTTCGAGAAGAACGCGAACCTACAAACTATTACCTATATATATGACACATACATATACATAATTGTGTCCAAAGTTGGTCAAAAGTCACTTTTGCCAACCAATTTTCCAACAATCCCCCGCATGAATGAAGATCGGTCGTAATACACAAATATTACGATAAACTTCCAATTGTTGAATCTTGCAAAGGATAGGTAGGTGTAACCCTTTGAACCTTCCCTTGTGAGATGCACTTAGTCTTCTAGATCTGAGTAGACGCGGTGTCCTTGAACTCAGCCTCTGTTTACGTAGACGACATTACACTTCACACAAGACTCTCCCAGACATTGTCAAGTCCTCATAGTCGTGTTCGTTATGGTCATTAACACTAGCATTGTTCTACAAGAGCTCTTAGGAATTGCACCCCTTTTTGAAGCGACCCTACTTCTCTCTCACATATGTGATTTCATTTTGAATCATTAAAAACATATGTTTTGTGATTTCATCTTAAATCATTATGCTTTGTAATTTCATCTTGAATCATTAAAGTCATATGTTTAACCTCTTAACAAGTCACATTTGTTATAAGAATGGACTTGGAAGTTACAATAGTTAAGTAACTCTCCAACATTGACGTGACTTCCCACACATTTACATGATTAGGTTGTCCTATTGAACCCATATATTAGGATATCCAGTCAATTGGGTTAGGTTTTCCTTCATATAAACTCATTCCTTTAAGGGCTTTAGTCTCATTCCTTTAGACGACTTACTAACTAACTCTCTGCTTAAGCTTTTAATAAGCGGATCCGCGATGTTATCCACTGACTGTACGTGGTCAATCGTGATAACTCTAGTTGAGAGTAGTTGTCGCACCAATCAATGTCTATGATGGATATGTCTCGACTTACCGTTTTACGTTGTGATATGAGCTCTGTCAATTTTCAATTGACTATCACACTTTATACAGATGGTCGTTTCGTAAGCCATCTTGGTATGTCCTCTACGAATTAACGTAGATGTCCCGCATATTCTATAGATTTATCTCAAATGATAAATTCAAAATCCATCATAGATTTAGCTATAAAAGTCTGTTTGAAATACTTTTAGGATTTCCAAGACATTGCTTCCTACGTTGAGTCAATACATCCGCTCAAGTGGATCTAAATTCGTTTATGTAAGAATCCATATTTGCATTACTCTGTCATTATATAGTAGTTGGGTATCTTCCAAAATGAAATATCATAAGTATCATAGTACTCGTGTAATACTATTCAAATGATCGTCACTTGAATTACTGGTATATTTACTTAACCTGATTATAACTTCTAAATCAGGTCTCACATACGACATTAGACACTTAAAACGCCCAATATTCTTTGAGTATTCAAAATGGGCAACAACTCTACCTCTATAAAAGATGTCGTTGTAGTTCTAGTTAGGACATAATCCCCCACATTGAACCTCTCAAGAATATTGTCCTTATAGTGTTTTTGACTTCAAAATAAATCCATCTGGTTTCATATGGTATTAGTTCTAAGAATCATATCGAACAACCAATGTAGGTCATGTCAAATGCCAACATTTCATTATTGGATTTGTTCATTTTGTTATCACTTCCAATGATAAGTATACCATCTATGTATAAACACATGACTACATATATACCAGTGATTTTCCCCCCACATAGATCCATTATTTTTGAATCCAAGTTTTGATATGACATGGTAAAATAAATTGGTTGTCATTGTTTGGGAGCTTTTTCTAAGCCATATAATCACTTAACAAGCCTACAAACTTTGCTCTCTTGTCTAGGAGCCATGAAACCCTTAGGTTGGTTCATGTAGATTTTTCTTCTAAATCCCTATTTAGAAATTCCATTCTCACATACAATTTGGTAAGCTTCCAAAATTTTTAAAGTAGCAATAGCAAGTACCATCCTAATAGAGGTGATTCGCGTAATCGATGAATTTGTATCAAAGTAAGCTAGACCTTCTCATTGTGAAACCCTTTAATTACCAATCTTGCTTGTTGTCAAGTTCTTAAGGGCTCTAGGTGTGGGCTTCGTTGGTCTTCGTCAATCCTAGTTGGCATGCTCGCCGCCCCTCGCCACGACACCGCCTTCCCTCGCCATCCTTCGCCAATTTTCACTTCGTCGTCTGCACGACGAACCTAATTTGTGTACTTTTGGTACTGTTTTTTAATTTATTTTTTTTCAAGTAAGATAAAATATTTATGTTTGGTAATGTTTTATGAATTTCAATTACATGTAATGTTTACCAAGTTGAAAATACGGAAATGAAAATACATTAATCATTAAATTGAAAATATGGATTGCATGGCACATACAAACTACGATACGGAAATAAAAATGAAAATACAAATTACAATGAAAAGTCTAAGTTATAACCCTCTTCGTATAATTCTTCAAAAGCCTCTGAAATCCTGCTCTCTTCATACTCGTTGTACAAGATATCAAACAAGTTGTTCCTGCTCCCTACGAGCAGCTTCCTCACGTGCTTCGTTTTCTTGCATTTCTCTCAGTACTTCCTCATCCTGCTCAAGTAGTCAGAGTTATTCCTCAGTAAGTTGGAACGGATTGTCTCCGCGTTCCACAGCCGATGGGCAAGACTTAACAGTGATTGTCAAAAATTCAACGCAATTTACAAATATTTGCAGCGTACAAGCGAGGAAAATGACATTGATCATATCATTTTATCTACAAAAACCATTTTTTAACAACGCTTTGGTGGGAGAAAATTCCAATATGTTCACGGGTGGGAGGTTTTGAGAAACCACCCTGAATGGGAGTTTCACGAATGAAATGTTTAACAGTGTTGTATAATTATTTCTGTATCGTGTTTTTTTTTCGTATCATTTTTTGATTGTCGTATCATTATTTATGTTTCGTATGTTTTTTAATAGACAAAATTACATGTTTGGTCCCTATGGTTTACCCCAAATAACAAGTTTAGTCCCTAAGTCATTTTAATTACACCACACATACCTATTTTTAAAACATGTTGCCCATTTAGTCCCTATTATGAGAAATAGGGACTATCCGTGTAATAAAAATAATTACACAGATGATCCTTATTTTTTTAAATAGGGACTAAATGGGCAACAGGTTTCAAAAATAGATACGTGCAGCGTAATTAAAACGACTTAGGGATTAAACCTGTTATTTAGGGTAAACCATAGGGACCAAACATGTAATTATATCTTTTTAATATGATGTATTGTATTTTTAATTTTAATTAAATGAGTTTAGTTTATATGGAAATGTGAAGAAAATAAATAAATTGTAAGTGGTGAGACCCAAATGAGTAACTTGTGGTTAGTTGTGATAAGGGGTGTTGTAAAAGGGGGTTTGTTAAAATGATGTGGCATCCCGTCGGCCCCAAATAAGGAGTTTTGGGATGCCACCACACTTAGAGCTCTAAGGGAGTGTGAAAAGTCAAATACTAGCAATTGTCATGTGTTCATTCTTCATTTTGATTTAAATGTTGTGTTTTTTGTTTATAAACGAAAATTTTTAGCTAATTGGACTAAAAAGTTAGCATCTTTTATGGAAAACAAGCTGATAAATGGTTCAAGTTTTGTTAATTTCCATAAAGATAAAGATATATTTTTAATTGTGCAAGTTCTTCATTTGAGTGCAAATAGGCTTATCAATTCGATCGTTGGTTCGAAAAAAAACATTAAACGTTATTACTATCCCAAAATATCCGAGTCCCCCCAATAAAAATTCCTGGCTCCGCCCCTGTCGACAACCTTTATAGTTGTTAGGTATAAACCATTTGTAACCTAGTGGTTTATCACTAGCTAGGAGATAAATCTACGAGCTATAATGTATCTTTTTTGTAAAATAGAATCTATTTCACATTTGATGGCTTCTTTCCATTGAGAAAATTACCCTTTTTTGGTAAGAATCAGGTTAATTTTTTTTACCATAAAAGAATCAAAGTCATGTCCAAACAATTTCTCGGTTCTTGCCCATTTGGTCTTTCTAGGTTCAACCTATTCTTCTGGGTTGATCTTGTCTCACATCATGGAGATCATAATCAATCCCTTGTTGTCTCTTATCATGAACAACATTATCATCTTGATGTCTCTCATCATGAAGGACAACATCATTTAGTTGCCTCTCATCATGGACAACTTTACCATCTAGCAAGATGAACATCCATTCTCTTTAGATAAACAAGGAAAACACAATTTCAACCAAAAAAAGTTTTCCTTGATACCATTAGCGTATCTTTGTAAAATATTTAGTTTCTTCGAATCATATACAAAGAAATGATAAGCACTACGGTTATGAGCATATCCAAAAAAAAATGCAATCCATAGTTTTAGGTCCAATATTTTGAACCTTGGGTGTTAGTACATATAGACACCCCCGCATTCATAAGTACTTATTGTAGTATAGTTTTCTTCCCATCCATTTTTCATAGGAACTATCTTCTTTTCCTTACAAGGGATCTTATTTAAAAGATAAATAGCCGATAGAATCGCTTTCCCCCCACACGCCATGGCTTAAACCAGAAGTTTAATAACATGGCATAACCATAACTTTTAAGGCATGGTTCCTACATTCAATGGTTATTATTAAACTGTTTTGCTACCTGTAACTTTATACTCTAATTTTTTTTTCAAAACTGTTTATGAATTACTATTTGCCAACTTCTTTGGTATTCACAATGGTTACTGTTAAACTATTAATAGTTAGCAATTTGTTCACCTCTCCTTTTGGTGGAACACGTGTTCACATAGCTGTTTTAAAATATGCGACAAAAACTAAACAATCAATCTCAGAATGCTCAAAGTGATTTGGCTAATACGCAAACACCAAGCACCATTGAAAATACGTATTTGCCGTTTATCTGTGATGCACAAAATGATCATATCTACCCGTTAAGGAACGATCCACATCCAACACTGCCGTGTTCCAATGTAGATTATGCGAGTCTCACTACAAAAGCTGCTATTACTGCCCAAGGTTGCTTTATTTTAATTTCTGCTTATAAATGCTGTTATTGGTAACAGTGATGTGTTTTGAATCTTATGTTGAATATTAAGTTTTTCACAGGTAGATTTTTATCACCACAGTTAGATAATACTGCGGGTTTAACTCAAACGCCTTTAAGAGAATGCAGTCATTTTCTTCAGTCGCGTGGAAAATTGGTGCCACCCAAAGGTGCAGGATCTTTCGAGGTTCTGCATAACAATATTGAAATTGGAAATTTTAGATATGTTGCAGATGATGGTTAGTGATGATAGTTTACAAACAAGTGTTTATTTAAAATTGCAGATTATTGCAAGTGTACTTTAAATATAAACGTAGTCTTATATTATGTCTTCTCAGCCCTAAGCATCTGATATGTCACTACACAGCTATAAATAAAAACAGATAAGTATTGTTTGAATTTGTAATACCATATTTGTATATCCAGCTGGTATATATATGCATACTTATCATATCTTAAATTTATAGGCTTAATGCAGGATTAATAGCAATCAAATGGCGATGGCGATTAATTGGTATGTTGGCTTTTGTATAAGCATACTTGAAACATATCTGTATCTTGGCAGGGTACCCACAACTTTTATCCGGGTGCAGCCATGGCGGACGTGTTAAGTAGTCATAAAAACTGCGAATCTGAGCCTTGGTAAATAGTGAAAAACATGCGATTTCAAAATATGCTATAACAACTTGATTTAAATCAGAAAAAAGGTTTATAAGGCAATGATGATGTTTCTGCGTGTGATCTCTTTTATGCATGTGCTTTGCATACAATTGTGTCTTGGCAGGGTAACCAGGCCTTAGGTCTGGCTGCAACCATGGCAAATGTGTTGAGTTGGAACATAAATCGCAGATCTGAGCCTTATTAGTTCCTTTATAGAAAAAGGTCCTGATTTGTAGAAAACAAATGTTCGCCCCTAATTTTTGGGTATTTGTCATGCCCAATCCTTCATTCCTTTTTTGGTCCCAACCTGTTTTTCTAAAATCATGCTTGCTTATGGTGCAAGTGTGTTTTAAATTGTACTGACAACAAAGCTGTAATAGACATAATCACTGTGGACACAACAAACATGGATCGGACATATATACATTGGCCGGTTTTTTTGTACCAGCTTAAAGTCCGAGCTCAGGCCGTCACATCGAAGCTATGAGAGAGAAAGCTAGCAACTTATCCAATGAAGCCGGACGGATGCCAAAATAATATTTTTCGGTATGTTCTTACCTGGCACGAATAGGCCACAGCTTGACACACACATATATATATATATATATATATATATATATATATATATATATATATATATATACCTTCAATCATAAAAAAACAATAAAGCAGCAATGATGGATGAACATACACTAGGGCCACGTAATACTGCACTGCCTTGGTGTCGATTCATCTATAGTTAATGCTTTGTTATTGTCTATATGAATAATAGCTTGGGTGTTCATTTGCCATGTTCTCAGCTCTAAATATCTGACATGTCACTACACAGCTGTAACACAAAACAAATAAGTATTATTTAAATTTGTAATATTTGTATGTTTATAATTATGATATCTTAAATTTATAGTCTGGATGTTCATCTACTGTATTCTGAGGTCTAAACCTTATACATGGCTATGTCAGAAGTTCATTTGATAGGTTATTATACGGCTATAACAGAAAACAGATAAGTATTATTTGAATTTGTAATACCATATTTCTATATCCAGCTGGTATATATATGTATACTTATGTTATCTTAATTTTACAGGCTTAATGCATTAGATTAATAGCAATCAAATGGCAATGATGATTAATTTGTATGTTGGCTTTTGTATAAGCATACTTGACACATATCCGTATCTTGGCAGGTTACCCACAATTATTTGGGTGCAGTCATGGCGGACGTGTTAGGCAGTCATAACAACTGCGGATCTGAGCCTTGGTAAATAGTGAAAAACATGCGATTTCAAAATATGCTATAGCAGCTTGATTTAAATTAGAAAAAAAATGTTTATAAGGGGATGATGATATTTCTGCGTGTGATCTGTTTTATACATGTGCTTTGCACAAACCTGTTTCTTGGCAGGGTAACCAGGCCTTAAGTCTGGTTGCAGCCATGGCAAATGTGTTGAGTTGGAACATAAATCGCAGATCTGAGCCTTATTAGTTCCTTTAAAGAAAAAGGTGATGCTTTGTGGAAAACAAATGTTGGCTCCTAATTTTTGGGTCTTTGTCATAACCAATCTTTCATTCCTTTTATAGTCCCAACCTGTTCTTCTACAATCATGCTTCCCTACATTGCATAAACAGTGGATTGGAGAAAGAGGTAAGAACTTCCAGTTATATTGTTGTTTGTCTGTTATAGGTTTTAAACTATCCTCGGAACTAAGTTGTAATAGACATGTAACATTGTGTGTCAACATTGAGAAATAAAAAATTTGATGCACTTTACAGTGCAAAATTTCAGTCAACTACATATTTTATTTAATTAAAATTTTCCCACTTAAAAATAATCTGCCTTATTAACCAAAATCTTTCTACTTTAAAGGCCACTACGTTTCATTTCTTAATATTGACAGACGATGTTGAACATAGTTACCCATTCTGACTTCTCACTACTGTTCCTTTTGTTATTTTAACAATCTAGCAATTCGCTTGGTGAAGGATTTTGTTCACTGAGCGTTGAAAAAGAAAAAGGGATTATAGAGGGGACTCAGAAGGGTTAACTATGTTGATTTTTGTCTATTACAATTGTTTATAAAGTACACAATAATATTATGTAAGACATAATGTTGTATAGAAATGTATTTGGTTACCTAAACAACTACCTTTATATATGTATTATTTACCCACATTATTTTGTAAGTGAATGGTTTAATCTCATAACTCAGATTTGAACCTGAAAAAAAGACCTTTTATATTACTAAACCTTATTTTTGAATTCCAGGCAAAAGAGATTAGAAATGAAGATAAGAACTTTCATCTATGTTGTCATTATTCTGTTATAGACTTTAAATTGTACTACTAACAAGCCTGTAATAAACATTTAACATCATGTGTCAACATTGAGAAATAAAGAACGTGGTGCACTTTAAAGTGCAAACTTCCAGTCAACCATATCTTTTCATTCCCATTTAAAAAAAATCTGCTTATTAACCAGAATCTTTCTACTTCAAAGTCCACCACATTCTTCATTTCTTAATATTGATAGACGATGTTGAACATAGTTACCCATTTTTGAGTTCCCACTATAGTGCCTTTTGTTATTTCAACAATCTAGCAATTCGCTTGGTGCAGGCTTTTGCTCAAAGAGCGTTGAAAAAGCAAAAGGGATTGTGGAGGGGACTCAGAAGGGTTAATTATGTTGATTTTTGTCTATTACAATTGTTTATAAAGTACATAATAACAATATGTTACACATAATGTTCCAGCCCGATTTATCAGTTGTAACTATCTATCTATGAAATAATGTGTGTAATGATTCATTTTCTTTTTATCTTTTTCTCCTATCTAATTCAGTAAGAGTCATCACTTCCTTTTAACATTAAATAGCTTGATATTTCAGGTGTGTTGCGTTGCTTATCTACTTATCTGATTAATTTACATTTTTTCACCAGTTGAAATTCTTTGATGCATGTTGCCAGATTCAATTCTACAAAAACCTCTAATCATTGGTAGAGTACATTTACCCAAAGAAAGATGCGAAACAAAAGAAAAAAGTGTGATAAGTTATCTGATGCAAATTACCTTTTCGCATCATCTTCTTTTGTTTCCCATCTATCTTAGGAAGTTGCATCCTATTATTGATTAGAGTCATTTATGCAATTGGAACTAAAAATATGTAAGAACATGTTTTTATGATAGACGTTAAACATTGTATGTCAATATAAACAACAAAACAATACTTTGTATTCTTTGTTTGTTAATACTGACACGTGATGTTTAACATAGCTGCTTGCTCTTATCTTTCTTCTCCAGTTTCTTTTGTTACTTCAATCACCTAGCAATACGTCTGGTGCAAACTATTGTGCAAAGACTGCTTTGAGTAGCAAAAAGGACTGGAGGGGGACATAAGAGATTACAATTATGTTGTTGTTTCTATGTTATAGATTTTAAATCGTACTAGGAACTAAGATATAATAGACATGTAACATCATGTGTGTGTTAGAATTATAAGAGTTGGGTAGAAACGAGGCCTAGAAGAAACATTTTTAAGGTAATTATTTATTTCATATGTTTATGTTGCACTGGATTAATAGCAATGAAATAGCGATGACGATTAATTGGCATGTTCCCTTTTGTATGACCATCCTTGACACAGAATCGTATCTTGGCAGGGTACCCGAAACTTCCATTCGGGTGTAGCCATAGCGGATGTATTGTGTAGTATAAATAGCAAAAAGGAAGCGCTTTCAAAATATGTCATAGCACCTTGATTTGAATACGAAACAAAAAAAGTTTATAAGGCGATGATGATTTTTCTGCGTGTGAGCTCTTTTATGCATGTGTTTTGTACAGAACTGTCGTATGGCAGGGTAACCAGATCTTAATTCTGGCTGCAGCCATGGCACGTGTTGAGCTGGAACATAAATTGCATATCTGAGCCTTATTAGTTCCTTTAAACAAAAATGGTGCTACTTTGTGGATTCATTCTTTTTATGGTCCTAACCCATACTTCTACAATCATAATTACCTATACTGCATAACAAGTTTCTCTAATAATAATAAGTAGAACAAACGCAACTTAGTATTGCTTCTTTGTTTGGATTATGGATACACGGATTAAGAGACATATCAAATAATGTTGTCTGCGATATCAGTTGC
The DNA here is from genome assembly GCA_910596185.1 of Chrysanthemum makinoi. Classification (NCBI taxonomy): domain Eukaryota; kingdom Viridiplantae; phylum Streptophyta; class Magnoliopsida; order Asterales; family Asteraceae; genus Chrysanthemum; species Chrysanthemum makinoi. The sequence goes on from OU343222.1 coordinate 349,738,572, forward strand.
ACAAATGTTAATAGTCCATCGGCCCATGATTAAGGCCGGTGGACTATTAAGCCCGTGTGACTGCCAAGTCAATTTCAAGTTAGGCTGGTGCAATGGTTTTGAAATTGAAGCTATGTAATTCATTATTTTTTTAAATGATTTGTTACTAGTTTTCATCCGCTATAGGAAACTCCTCTTTTTTAGCGAACTTGGCTGTGCATATAGTAGTTATGTATCCATTGGTCACTTTTTTTAATCACCAGCTTAAAAACAGATCTCAGATCGTCACATAGAAGCTATGAAAGAAAAACGTAGAAACTTATCCAATGGGCTCGAGCGGGTACGAAAATAATATTTTCAGATATTGGCTTACCCAAGGAAAACAGGCTACAAAGTTGTCCACCATGCATAGATTCATGTTGCAGTGGATTAATAACAATCTGATACGCGTACAACGTGCGTTCGGGGTCAAAGGAAACTTCCTTTTCTTCGAGCAAGTTTTTCAATGACCTAGGCAGTGAACCTAATCGTTGTAGTGTAGTATTAGGGTAAGCCTCGGGGATTGATATCGTTCTCTAGGGGAATAGGAATGATAGTAAGAAATTACTACGCTAAGGTTGGGGTTGAGGAAGATTATTTTTTATCTTTTTTATATTTTTTTAGAAAATTGAAATGTACGAATCTCGGGGTATTGGATTTGGGGGGTTATTTCTGTCGATTACTCTGCTATTATCTATTCTAATTAACTAAGCTAAGGGGTAGTCTATGTCCAATTGATGTGTGCTCGTATGATGGTTAAAGATGTGTTTACCTAGATGCTATTACTCCATAGTTATCTCCTATTGATGGTTGAATTGTCACGTCCTTATTCTTAACGCGTTGTGTCTTCTAAGGTCGTAGGGTATGCTTTCTTCCCTAACTCTTTCAGACTACCTTAAGGTTATTGCCTACAAAATCTATAGTTTTTATAAACTAACTCTAAGGCTATCTTTGGATTTTTAGCCTACAACAACTCTAGGCGATTATAAACTAATGTTCACAAAGATTACTCAAGCATTAAAAATACAACGATGACCTATTGCAATCCTAGGCCAATTACAATTAAGAAAAGAGACAACCAACCAATATTCAATACCTAAGTTTCATAGATCTAAGCAAACACACAAGTAAATTAGCCGGACATGGTGAACATGCAAGCATACACACATACAATTGAAGACATAATTGAATTAATGAAGTGATTTACTTATCTTGTTGTAAAATAGGGTATCAGAACCCTAAGATACTGCCCAAGACAGACAAAAATCATTATTAGGTTTTACTCTACAAAACTACCTCTTTAAAAGTCTGAAAATTCAAACTCTATATATAGAGTTACAACTTGCGACGGCGTCACTCTTTAAATGTGACGTCGTCGGATCGCCGTCATTAGGGTTTCGTCTTGACCACGTCAACTTTGTGACGGCGTCACCTTGTGGTTGTAACGCCGTCGGCTTCATCTTGTGACGCCGTCAGATTCTGAATCTAGGCCGTCTGAGTTGTGACGCCCTACTATTTAAAGCCTGACGCCGTCAGGTGCAAAATAGCAAATTCGCTACTGAGCCATCACAATTTTTGGAGCATGTTGCGATGGCGTCGCCCTTTGACTGTGACGCCGTCACCTTCACTTCCAGCAGCTTGAGTGTCTCGATCTTGACTTTGGCCATTTTCTTCACATATTCACGCCTTTATGTCAAAATAAGTGTCATTCCAGCAATTTACCTTCAAGAGACGTAAAAAGTGAAAAGAAATGAAATTAAGCAGTAACGGATATAAAAGTGGTCGATTAAGGGCTTAAATGACCCCTCAAAAGTATACCTTTTAAATCTTTATCAAATATCCCTACACTTGGTATTTGCTTGTCCTCAAGCAAATGTGCTTTTGGCCAATTAATTTATAAGTTAGGGGTTATGAAGCATTAGTTTAGAATAATTCACAACAAGTATAAGCCCCGCAAAAGCCATAACAAGCATGGAAATTACATACTAGCACCTCACAAGTGGTGTTTGGATACTCTCATCTCTCGGGTGTATATGAAATATATCAAATTGGAAATGGAAAATAAACACTCATTAACCGGTCCTAGTACATAGATTACCATAGGCTTGAGACTAGATCAAACCTCCATCGCTTTGGCGTAAGCACCTAGGAAAAACTATCCAAGAGGTCTTTTAAAGGGTTGTAACGTTAGGTGATGCATGTTTTACTGACCATGTCTTATTATTTATAGTGTCGCGCTATACCTATGGTCTACCCTAATGCACTAACGGGCAGTGTACCCGGTCGTGTGTAGTGTAGTAAATGGTAAAGCCGAGGTCGTCCCAAGAGCTATGTGTGTTGGATTATTACTAAGTCTAATTGTCACAGAATAATAATGGTTTTGATAGGGATTTAATTAATTAAACTACTAATGCAGAATATAAAATAAAAGCAAATAAATGGTAAAGGGAAATCAATAGAGGAGTAGTGGTGCTAACCTAGTCAATCCTCCTAGCTAGTTATGTCTACGTCTACCTACTTCCAATTACTTCAGGTGGGGTCAAATTCGAGAGGACAGCATTTTGTCAATTCGCCCTAACCTATCAGCAAAGATGCCACCACAGAGAAATGGCACCGTCATAAGTCTTGTTATTCCTGGTCCCCTAAGCTAAGTCATTAAGTACCGCTACATGCTAGATTCTAAATAGTGAGTGCCCGGCCGTTAGGAACTTAGACACTACACCCCCAATTCTTAAGTTCATCCAAACGATAGGTGATCAGTTGGTCAAATCGCACAAGTAGAAAGGGTCGTCAGTTGGTCATATCTTACCCTTCCCGTCTCAGTCTGCTCACCTAGGGTCAGTTGGTCATATCTCCTAGGAAATTGGCCTCTATCGCCATTCAAAACTACCGAACCAAGGGTGACTACCGAAGAACTATGCATGCATACACTTAGAAATAATTATACGGAAGTAAAGGTAAACGCTAACAAAACAATTAAGGAATCATAACTAGGCTAGCACCAAAGGGTGCTTAGCCGCTCATATTAATCATGCAAATCAATTCAATAATCAAAGGTACGAAATACATGAGTTGAAAGTAAAATAAATAATAAATGCTAAAGCTTATCGTAATGGTGTAACTTCTCCTTTGGAAACAGCTCCGTATGCTCCCCAAGATCTGCCTTGATCTTTTTCCCACGTTCTCAGAGTGTTGTGTGTGGAATGTGATGCTTTGAAATCTTTGGAATTGTGGGTATTTATAGGCCAGTTACGGCGTAACCAATAGAGGAGTTACGCCGTAACCTTCTATTTCTTTGTAAATGCACTAGATCCGCTAGTTACGGCGTAACCTTATAAGTGGTTACGCCGTAGTCTTCAATAAACTTGGTTACGCCGTAAGTGATGCAAGTTATGGCGTAAGTATCAGTGGCGTGGAACCTCTTTTGACCTAATGGAGTTACGTCGTAACCTTTGGGAAGAGTTACCAGTAACCTCTTGATAAGTTGGACTTCGGGTCACACAATAGTTACGGCGTAATGTGAGAGACGAGTTATGCCGTAACTTCTTCAAAATAGGCATACTGTGATAAATCTTTAGTAATGTTTCCATTTCAGCGTCTCTTTAGCTCCAATGCTCGTAATTTACCTGAAAGTGGAAAACAGTGGAAAACAAGTGTAAATGCATATAAATGATATAAATAACGAGCATTATCGGGGGAAATTGACACTTAATATTCAGGACTATTTGATGTTATCAAATATCCTCCCACTTGAACTCTACTTGCCCTCAAGTAGACCTTATTAGATAGATTCCTAAAAAGATATCTCCCAAAACCTGGAAAATATGAGTTTACAAATCCCTTATGCTAGAATAAAACAAAGCCGAACACCACACGAAAGGGGAACAAACACTCAAATCTCTCAACTATTCTAAGTGTCAATTTCGGGTGATCACTCAATCGCACAGTCATAGCATGTATTCTATCATAAGCTTGGCGGTTACACAAATCTCCACCACTAGAGTTAAGGGCTAAAAAATTCTCGAAGGCAATATGGGTGGACACGACAAAGGTTAAGGGGTGACTCGTCATTACTAACATGTCATGGCGAAGTGGACAAAATCAATGATACATGACCAAATCCATGGCCAAGACACCAAAGATTGCTCGCTGCATCAGCTAGACACGCTTCAAGACTAAAGGGTAGGATAAGACATGGGATATATAATTGGTGTAAAATGAAAAACAAGCAGGTAGTCTAAATCTACCGTCCGCCCAAAGTTCAAGCTTAGAAGTCTAGAGACCGGATCATGAAATGCAAGGTAGATGTGTCATTAGAGGACGTCGTGATGGGCACACTACCTTTTCTTCTTCAGTTGGTATAACTCCAACTCCAATCTTATAATGTGACCGAGGTGGCCTCCTCGATACTAATCAATAAAGCTCATACTATAGTGCTTATAACATCGCACTTTACAATATCATAACTCAATCAACTATATATATATATATATATATATATATATATATATATATATATATATATATATATATATATATATATATATATATATATATATATATATATATATATATATATATATATATATATATATATATTGAACATAACAATATAACATAACATCCCCCACTTGAGATGAACAATGGGAATTCGGGGGGTCTTCAATGATCTTCATAATTGTTGTCGATGAAAGCGTGATTTCCAAACCTTTCCACTCGAACCTTGAACTTAGGCAAATGATGACTTCCCAATTACAAATAAAGACTACAGGGTAGGCTAAGGTGTAACAGTGTAACGAAACAATATATTGGGTTGACAAAATGAAAGGAATGGCTCAGAAGGGTGTATCTAGGGGTATCTTGCACTAAAGGGGAGTGCAACAAAAGGGTTTTACATGGGGGTCGAAAAGTCGAGGTGACTAATCGATAGACTCACAATGGTAGGCTGTTTGAGTGATAATCCTATAATACTGCCTTCTAAAATTGAAAAGTCCAAATACATCGAGCTAACTCAACATACCTCGTCTATGGTCTCGAAATGATGCAAAGGCCAAGTTCTAAAGTTTACAAGCTACCGGCACACTCATAATTTGGTGGATTTGGGGTAAAATATTAGAAACGGATAAGGCTAATCTCACCATGTAATATCAAGGGTTGTATGTGCTCGGCTAAGGTCTAATCTAGTTAGGTTCGGAAAAACATTTCAAAATTTTCAAAATGGCATAATTTTTCAAAATAAACTAGAAAAATGAGGGCGAAATAAAGTTCAAGATATAATTCTACTCCCGTCCCCCCACTTGAATTGTACAAAGTCCCTTTTGTACTAGGCATTAAAATAAAGGTGAAGAGAAAGGTAGAATTAGAGCGAGAACTTCCTTGAAATTTTCACCAAAAAGAAGAAGGCCCACGAGAAAGAACCGTGCCTTCGTTTAAGCGTCATGAACAAACTTCAATCCCTGAAATCACAATACCGACAAGCATAATTCTAAAAAGAAAAAAATAAAATGAAAAACAAACCTAACTCACTTTCGTAGGAATCACGGTTGCATTTAGCGAATGCAACAAGCCTTTTAAACCACTTGGTGTCCCAAGTGGACGAGTGAAGTCTCGTGAGGGTTTACAGGGAACACACCCACAAAGTTCATTTAAAAACTAATACAAGGTTACTGTGTGTTAAAATGAAAGAATTAAAGCGAGAGAGGATTACGTCGTAACTCCTATGAAGGAGTTACGTAATGGCAAAACTGGTATGAGTTGTGAAGCGAATAGTTACTGGCGTAACCAGCGAGATGGAATTAGCGTAGTTGGTAATGCGTCAAGAATTATCTTTGCTAAAATATTGATTACGGCGTAATCACCAAGATGAGTTACGCCATAACTCTATTCAGATCAAGCAGCTGCATAATTACATCTATGTCTCCCGAAAAATGGTTAGAAAACACAAAACCCAACAGAAAGGAAATAAAACGAAAGAAAGGGATAATTCGGGTTGTCTCCCGAAAGAGCACTTTTCTTTATTAACGAAGTTTTAAGTTAGACTCGAGCCGTGGGGCTCCTATGGGGGCCTTTGAGCTTGCCCCACTTCCATCATTCGTTGGTATTCATTCATCCAATTATCAAGCCCTTTTTCCTTGTAGAATTATTGAGCCCAATTGTTCCCAACTTATGTGAAAGCCATTTATCACATGATTCTCCATGGTCATCATCTTTAGTAATAATATTATCGATATCTTGATGTTTGATCTTGTTCGCCTATGATGTCGGTGAGATGGTTGCACCCATACGCTTGACCAGCTTCCTTAATAAATTTCGAGCTTCCAAGCTTTAATTTGTACCAATCTTCGAATGCTAATTCAACATCATGTTTCTCTCCTTTATGAGGGTAAATCCATTCATTGGCTTTTCTTTCACATTTTTGAGAATGAGTAAACGGTGGCCATGCTGATTCGCATTCTTTGGTTGACATCGAGTTACAAAAATGTTTGTTTAGACTCAGAGTTTCCTCAATGCTTTGGACAATTTCATCCTGTTTCTGCTTACAATGATCAATACTTTCTTTACGACTATCAGTAATAGGTTTAGAGTGTAGAGTGGGGTTAAGTGATTGAACATTATTAAAAATTTTAGTTTTTGGTTTTAAATGCTCATTCATACTAAAGGTTATTCGTTCATTTTCAGTCCCCAAAGAAATTTGTTTTTCAAAAACCATAATTTGAGCCCTACAAGTGGCCAGAAAAGGTCTTCCAACAATCAAGTTGTACGCCTCCCGCTTTCCCATATCAATAACTACAAAATCGGTGGGGAAGAAAAATTTTACAATTTTCAAAAGCACATTGTTCACAATTCCCCTCGGTACAGCCTTAGAGGAGTCCGCCATTTCAATCATAATAGTTGTTTCTTTTAAATTGGTCAGTTTGATTTTTTCAAATAAAGTGGTTGAGATAAGGCTAACCCCAGCCCCTAAATCAGCTAATGCATGAATCTTAATGTTACCAATGGTGCAAGGGAGAAGAAAACTTTCCTGGTATTGTAGTTTTTCAGGAAGTTGGCTTGGTAGGAACTCGTCGTCTTCTGCTTTATCATCCTCTCTTAGGTAGTTAATTCCGGAGAGATCATTAGTGATAGAGGATGTGCATTGCTCCTTTTTTGCTTTATCCTGCGCAAATATGGCCTTGCAGGAAGTGGCTTTAGCATCACTTGTTTCAAGGTTCTTTGCTAATTGCCCAATTTGTGTTTCGAGGTTCTTAATTGCAGCATCTTGGTTACATAGGTTCATATTGGTGTCCTCCTTTACTTTGACCATCCATTCCTTGAGTCTATCTTCCTTTTTTTATCGATTCTTCAATGTGTCGGTGCATTATTTCTTCAAGGCTAGGTTTAGGAGGATTTTTGTTGATTCTTGTGTAGAACCCAGGGGATTTTTCACGATACCTAGGTCCGTAATTATTGTAGCTGTTGAAAGGGAATTCTTTCCCATAGTTCACTTCTCTGATCCTTTTAACTTCTTCATTGAAGGAACATTCTTTAGAAGGACGAGCCCCATCTCGCTCCACTTGAATGGAATGCACATTTTCCTTGAGCTTCTTCATTTCTCTTCCAAGGCTTTCTAATTTGTTTGCTGCAAGGCCCTCAATATCATTATTCATACTTCGGTTGCTTCCTCCATTGTGCCATTTGTGAGAGTGGTTTGCCATTTTTTGAATAGTTTCCAAAGCCATGGTGGGTGTCATACTAAGAATTGGCCCTTGAGAATCAATCATTTGTCTTGAAGAGATGTTCAGTCCCGTGAGTAGGGCACTTGTATAACAATTCGTTGTATCTTTCCCAAGCTTGGTATAATGTTTCATCACCTTCTTCCATTTGCTTAGCCGTCTTTGATGGAGGACAATATCTCTGAATGAAATATTTTTTTAAGATAGGCCAAGTGTTGACAGTCCCTGCAGGTAATCGATCGACCCATCTTTTTGCAGCTCCCGTAAGAGAATTAGGGAATACTCGTAGCATTATAGCATCATTTGAGACTCTGGGGATTTTGAATAGGCTGAAAATGTATTCGACGTTGTCTACATGTTCATGGGCATCATCGGTGATGCTTCCAGAAAAGGGGTTTGCATGCAATTCCCTCATGAATTGAGGTTTGATTTGAATTGAGCATCTTCGCAATGGTTGGCCTAACAATCCTCGCCCTTGTTCTTCTCTTGTCAATGCCAAATATTCTTCAAGAGTGAGGTTATCGATGTTAACAACTTCCATGGTACCTGAAAACTTGAAATATGATCGTGAGAAAGGTAACAAAAAAAAACGAAATGAAAGACTTAATATCAATCCTAATATAACTCCCCGGCAACGGCGCCAAAACTTGATGCGAGTTTCTTGACCAGTGTCTTAATATTTATAGTGTCTCGCTATACCTATGGTCTACCCTAATGCACTAACGGGCCGTGTACCCGGTCGTGTGTAGTGTAGTAAATGGTAAAGCCGAGGTCGTCCCAAGAGCTATGTGTGTTGGATTATTACTAAGTCTAATTGTCAGAGAATAATAATGGTTTTGATAGGGATATAATTAATTAAACTACTAATGCAGAATATAAAATAAAAGCAAATAAATGGTAAAGGGAAATCAATAGAGGAATAGTGATGCTAACCTAGTAAATCCTCCTAGCTAGTTATGTCTACGTCTACCTACTTCCAATTACCTCAGGTGGGGTCAAATTCGAGAGGACAACATTTGGTCAATTCGCCCTAACCTATCAGAAAAGATGCCACCATAGGAGAAATCAGGAGCACCGTCATAAGTCCCTGTTGTTCCCGGTCCCTAAGTGAGTCATTAAGTACCTCTACATGCTAGATTCTAAATAGTGAGTGCCCGGCCGTTAGGAACTTAGAAACTACACCCCCAATTCTTAAGTTCATCCAAACGATAGGTGATCAGTTGGTCAAATCGCACAAGTAGAAAGGGTCGTCAGTTGGTCATATCTTACCCTTCCCGTCTCAGTCCCGCTCACCTAGGGTCAGTTGGTCATATCTCCTAGGCAATTGACCTCTATCGCCATTCAAAACTACCGAACCAAGGGTGACTACCAAAGAACTATGCATGCATACACTTAGAAATAATTGTACGGAAGTAAAGGTAAACGCAAAAAAAACAATTAAGGAATCATAACTAGGCTAGCACCAAAGGGTGCTTAGCCGCTCATATTAATCATGCAAATCAATTCAATAATCAAAGGTACGAAATACATGAATTGAAAGTAAAATAAATAATAAACGCTAAAGCTTATCGTAATTGTGTGACTTCTCCCTTAGAAACAGCTCCGTATGCTCCCCTAGACCTGCCTTGAGCTTTTCCCACGTTCTCAGAGTGTTGTGTGTGGAATGGGATGCTTTGAAATGCTGGAACCAATAGAGGAGTTACGCCGTAACCTTCTATTTCATCGTAAATGCACTAGATCTGCTAGTTACGGCGTAACCTTATAAGTGGTTACGCCGTAGTCTTCAATAAACTCGGTTACGTCGTAAGTGATGCAGTAGTTACGGCGTAAGTATCGGCGACGTGGAACCTCTTTTGACCTAATGGAGTTACGTCGTAACCTTTGGGAAAAGTTACGCCGTAACCTCTTGATAAGTTGGACTTCTGGGTCACGCAATAGTTACGGCGTAATGTGAGAGATGAGTTACGCCGTAACTTCTTCAAAATAGGCATACTGTGATTAATCTTTAGTAATGTTTCCATTTCCGCGTCTCTTTAGCTCCAATGCTCGTAATTTACCTGAAAGTGGAAAACAGTGGAAAACAAGCGTAAATCCATATAAATGATATAAATAACGAGCATTATCGGGGGGAAATTGACACTTAATATTCAGGACTATTTGATGTTATCATTAGGCTTACGGTAGGGAAACAAAGGGTTTGGTGGGATAGGCGATTTAGTGGTGGCAAGTCAAAAATCTTTATGTTACAAGCATGAGAAGAATGGCGTTGCTAAGCCAAGACTCGACACTCTAAACTCTAGATAACTGAATCAAACAAACATAAATTGAAAGACATAAATATAAAGATAGATGTAGGATGGTAGCCCGTATGTTTTTTTTAACATTTTTTTTTTCTTTTTTCCCTTTTTTTTCATTTTTTTTTCGATTTTTTTTCATACACTTTTACTTTACCATCATCTACGATAACATCAAAATAATAGGGATTTATAGGCACATCCCTACACTTGAGTTTTTATTACTCTAACACTAATTTGACCCGAATTGAAAAGATCAAAACACTTGGAGTACATTATTACATAAATAAAGGGAATTTGAATTTAACGTTCCTTCCCGTCACTTCATAAAATTTAACTTTTCCCATGAGTCCCAATCGTCCCAAAACTGTGTACAAAGTATATGAATCGACTTAGCAACTTATGCAAGTAACTAGATAATTGAACTAAGCGTTTAGTATGATAACAATAATGCACTAAAAGTGAGTGCGTACAAGGTAGGCTAAGGCGATTTGGGTGTACATTTGGGGGTGGATTGTAAACAATGCTCTTCATTGATATTCCGGAAAACCGAAACATCACGAGAACCGCGAAAAGGATAGGCTCGAGGGTTAACGGGGTATCGTGTACTATAGATGAGTACAACGCAAGGGTGTGGGGGAATTACTCAACCGATGTGGAAGAAGTAATTATAATACGGGTATCAAACAAGGGTTATCCTAATGCCTCTTATCATTTAGTTATTCCTAACTACACAAGTGTAGTCTCACTAGCGATCTCGGAATGCATCACAAAACAAGTTCTAGAATCTATTATACTACCAGTACACTCTCGAAGTATTAAAGATGAATGCTTTAATTCCTACAAATCTAAGGGCGATCCTCACATTTTGGGGTGGAATTTAAGTGGTAAATGGTTTTGTGCTAGTCATATAACTTCCTATCCATGAGACATTTTATTAAGACTAATGGCCCACTCCTACAAGTCATGAAAATTTTTAAATTTGGTGTCAAAATTACCCTAACCGATATTTCTCATGGTTTATTACACAAATGATATTAGACAAGGCAAATAGTCAAGGATAAGCATAGTTTCAAAGTTCCCATTTTATTTTCACTCCCTACACTTAAACTGAACATTGTCCCCAATGTTCCACGAAAGTATCAAAGTTATGATAATGGAAGGTAATTAAAAACGAAAGAAACTAATACTCTCCTGATTAGCTCGGTAGGATCCGTGTGATGTAGTGGTTAAATTCTTCTTCAAGAAGAATGTATGCGTTAAAAGCTCCATCCAATCTTATGTATCTTCTTCTTGATAAATAAAACCTGCACACTTTAAGAAAATAGACGAAACCTTCGCGTAAAATCAGTTGTAAACTATATATGACTCTACTATACTAGGATATAATGCTTGTATAATGGATGTTTACAGGTTTTCTGGAAAATTAAGATCTGAGAAATTTCAAAAATTTATAAGTAGCACAGAAAACGAGAAAAGTTAGAAGTCGCTTTCGCTCCTCCGACATCTTTGTCAGTTAGATCCTGACGCCGTCAGGTTATCGTGACAGAAACTGGTCCGCGATTTTCTGAAAAAATTCTGGAAAATTTATATCTTTAGAATCTGTAAAAAATTTCCTGCAAAACTGATAACATCAAATAGTCCTGATTATTAAGTGTCAATTTCCCCCGATAATGCTTGTAATTTATGTCATTTATATGGATTTACACTTGTTTTCCATTATTTTTCACTTTCAGGTAAATTACGAGCATTGGAGCTAAAGAGACGCGGAACTGGAGAAATATCTAAAGATTTATCAGAGTATACCATTTTGAAGAAGTTACGGTGTAACTCCACTCTCACATTACGCCGTAACTATTGCGTGACTCAGAATACCAACTTATCAAGAGGTTACGGCGTAACTCTTCCCAAAGGTTACGACGTAACTACATTAGGTCAAATGAGGATCCACGCCGCTGATACTTACGCCGTAACTACTACATCAATTACGTCGTAACCATGTTTTATGAAGACTACAACGTAACCACTTATAAATTACGCCATAACTAGCAGATCTAGTGTTATTACGGAGTAATTGGAGGTTACGGCGTAACTCCTGTTATAGTTACGCCGTAACCTAGATCTGGCCTATAAATACCCACGAATTCCAGCATTTCTAATCATCCCATTCCACACACAAAAACCAGAGAACATGGATAAAAGCTAGAGGAAGGTCAAGAGGAGCATACGGAGCTGTCTCCAAAGGAGAAATCACTCCCCTACGATTAGCATTAGCATTTCTTATTTCTTTTACTTTCAATTCATGTATTTCGTACCTTTGAATATTGAATTGGTTTGTATGATTAATATGAGCGGCTAAGCACCTCTTGGTGCTAGCCTAGTTATGATTCCTTAATTGTTTTGTCTGTGTTTATATTACTTTCGCATAATTATTTCTAAGTGTATGCATGCATAGTTTATTGGTAGCCACCCTTGGTTTGGTAGTTTTGAATGGCGGTAGAGGCCAATTGCCTAGGAGATATGACCAACTGACCCTAGGTGAGCGGACTGAGACGGGAAGGGTAAGATATGACCAACTGATGACCCTTTCTACTTGTGCGATTTGACCAACTGATCACTTATCGTTTGGATGAACTTAAGAATTAGAGGGTGCGTGTCTAAGTTCCTAACGGCGGGGCATTCACTATTATAAATCTAGCATGTAGCGGTACTTAATGACTTGGCTTAGGGACCGGGAACAAGGGACTTATGACGGTGCGACTGATTTCTCCTGTGGTGGCATCTTTGCTGATAGGTTAGGGCGAATTGACCAAATGCTGTCCTCTCGACTTTGACCCCACCTGAAGTAATTGGAAGTAAGTTGACATAGACATAACTAGCTAGGAGGATTAACTAGGTTAGCACCACTCTCCTTTATTGATTTCCCTTTACCATTTATTTGCGTTTATTTACTTTTATTCTGCATTAGTAGTTTAATTAATTAAATCCCTATCGAAACCTTTATTAAGTCTGTGACACTAGACTTAATAGCAATCCAACACACATAGCTCTTGGGACGACCTCGGCTTTACCGATTACTACACTACACGCGACCGGGTACACTGCTCGTAGTGCATTAGGGTAGACCATAGGTATAACGAGTTAATATAAATATTAAAACCTGGCAGTAAAACCTGCATAAAAAAAATTCATTATGACTCGATACAAGCATTTGACTCTAACAAACACACATGTATATCTTTTTAATAATCGTAATTCTCATGTTTGCGTTCTTTTAAAAACGTGTGTAATCTTCCCTACACTTATCCCTTTTGTAAAATACCTTTATATGTAATTAAGAGGAGGTTAAAGACAAAATAAAGAATTTTCATAAATTCAAACATGAGAATAAACAATTAAATAAAAAAGATATACGGCATACAAACAAGCAAACAATTAAGCATGGGTTGCCTCCCACGAAGCGCTTTTCTTTATTTATGAGTCTTGTAGCTAGACTCGATGTCGTGCCCCTACGCGGTCTTGTGCACGCTCACGTGCCCATACCTAAGCCATTCCAATGTTCTCTCACTTTTCTTGTAATCATCTCCTAACTCTAGGCATTTTTTACAGTATCGCTCATTTTTTTTCATAAGTATGCCTAAGTCCTTGTTGTTTATCTCTTTCACTAAGTATCGGAATGGAAGACATCCGATTGCATGCCTCTATATCTTTGTGCTTAAACCTAGGATGTGTACGGGGCATTTGATAGACAAAATCTTCAACTCCATCGGAGAATGTGATTAGACCATCAATCATCCGTTCATTCAACCTAGTCATTCTCTTAAAATTTGTTCCAAATATCACTTGAGTAAGGCTTCCATCAATGAATTCTCCTAACTCTTCTAGGACCATGAATTCAACCACATAGGCAAAGCTCCCAACAAACACATCCAAGTAAGTGACTGCATCAACCACATTATCCCCTTGATAGGCTAATTCATCTACCTTTATTTTGTTATATAGATTTCTTGAGATTAAGTTTAAAGGTAAGAATGAGTGCAAGTTAGCATCAAAACTTTCAAATCCTATCTTACAAGGGAATTGCATGTTAAAGGGGCCATTAGCCTCGATTCTACACTTAGAGTCAAAACATTGTGAGAAGTCTTCTTCCATTTCAAAATTAACTTCATCGATGACTTCCCCATTATCAAGTGCTTCACCATAGTCAAACTCCTCATCGGAATCCGAGTCATAGAAGGGACTATGTGGTTGCCAATTTATTTCATTATGCCCTAGGTGATTTCCAAAGTGGTGAACGGGTGAAGGGTTTTGTGGGATTGCGTTTTCTAATTCGGGACTGGGAGGAGGATTGGGGGCGGGTAGTGTGAAGGTTCTACGACGAAAAATGCGAATCATGGTGTGAGATGGGTTTTACAAACAAAGGTCACGAAGAAGGGGGATAGACTACGAGGAAGCTAAAAATGAGAAAAAAGTTTACTTGATAGGAATCAAGCAAGGAAACCTAAACGAGGTAGAATCCTAACTAGCTATTCTATTCCCGGCAGCGGCGCCAAAAACTTGATACGCGTATAACGTGCGTTCGGGGTCAAATGAAACTTCCTTTTCTTCGAGCAAGTTTTTCAACCACCTAGGCAGTGAACATAATCGTTGTAGTGTAGTATTAGGGTAAGCCTCGGGGATTGATATTGTTCTCTAGGGGAATAGGAAAGATAGTAAGAAATTACTACGCTAAGGTTGGGGTTGAATAATATTATTTTTTTTATCTTTTTTATATTTTTTTAGAAAATTGAAAGGTACGAATCTCGGGGTATTGGATTTGGGGGGTGATATTTCTACCGATTACTCTACTATTATCTATTCTAATTAACTAAGCTAAGGGGTAGTCTATGTCCAATTGATGTGTGCTCGTATGATGGTTAAAGATGTGTTTACCTAGATGCTATTACTCCCTAGTTATCTCCTATTGATGGTTGAATTGTCACATCCTTATTCTTAACGCGTTGTGTCTTCTAAGGTCGTAGGGTATGCTTTCTTCCCTAACTCTTTGAGACTACCTTAAGGTTATTGCCTACAAAATCTCTAGGATTTATAAACTAACTCTAAGGTTATCTTTGGATTTTTAGCCTACAACAACTCTAGGCGATTATAAACTAATGTTCACAAAGATTACTCAAGCATTAAAAACACAACGATGACCTATTGCAATCCTAGGCCAATTACAATTAAGAAAAGAGACAACCAATCAATATTCAATACCTAGGTTTGATAGATCTAAGCAAATACACAAGTAAATTAGCCGGACATGGTGAACATGCAAGCATACACACATACAATTGAAGACATAATTGAATTAATGAAGTGATTTACTTATCTTGTTGTAAAATAGGGTATGAGAACCCTAAGATACTGCCCAAGACAACCATAAATCGTTATTAGGTTTTACTCCACAAAACTACCTCTTTAAAAGTCTGAAAATTCGAACTCTATATATAGAGTTACAACTTGTGACGGCGTCACTCTTTAAATGTGACGCCGTCGGATCGCCGTCATTAGGGTTTCGTCTTGACCACGTCAACTTTGTGACGGTGTCACCTTGTGGTTGTGACGCCATCGGCTTCATCTTGTGACACCGTCGGATTCTGAATCTAGGCCGTCTGAGTTGTGACGCCATACTCTTTAAAGCCTGACGCCGTCAGGTGCAAAATAGCAAATTCGCTACTGAGCCGTCACAAAGATGGCGCCGTCACCTTCACTTCCAGCAGCTTGAGTGTCTCGGTCATGACTTTGGCCATTTTCTTCACATATTGATGCCTTTTCGTCCAAATAAGTGTCAATCTAGCAATTTGCCTTCAAGAGACCTAAAAAGTGAAAAGAAACGAAATTAAGCAATAACGGATATAAAAGTGGTCAATTAAGGGCTTAAATGACCCCTCAACCTTTTAAATTCTTATCACAATCAAATGGCGATGCCAATTAATTGGCATGTTAGTTTATGTATGAGCATGCTTGACACAAAGTTGTATCTTGGCAAGGTACCCACAACTTCTATTCGGGTGCGGCCATGGTGGACATGTTGGTCAGTTATAACAGCTGCGAATCTGAACCTTGACAAATAGCAAAAAATGAGCATTTTCAAAATATGCCATAGTAGCTTGATTTTAATGTGAAAAAAAAAGTTTATAGGGCGACAATGATGTTTCTGCGTGTGAGATCTTCTATGCATGTGCTTTGCACAGAAATGTCTCCTCACAGGATAACCAGACCTTAAGTCTGGCTGCAGCCATGGCACATGTGTTGAGCTGGAACATAAATCGCAGATCTGAGCCTCATTAGTAAAATTTTTTTTGATTAAGTCCATATTTAAGGCCAATGGATTATTAAATCTCTGTAATTATCAAGTCAGATTTAAGTTAGCCTGCTGCCAGGTTTTTCTAATTAAAGGTGTGTGATTCTTTATCTTCTTAAATGATCTCCTGCTAATTTGTGCTTCAAATTATTAGATGAGTTGAAATTTAAGATCCTAAATTGCTAAACTAATTGCCTATTTTGTTTCAGACTATCTTTGGAATAACATGTGTTTTGAGCAGTATTCGGCTGAGAAAAAAGACTCCTGGTAAAGCATTAAACATATTTTTCTTAAAGAAAAAACACGTGTGTACGAGGTACAAATTTTTTAAAGAATCTGCATCTCAATATTGAAGCTGGAAATTTTAGATATGCTGTAGATGATGGTTAGTAATGATAGTTTACAATCAAGTAGTTAATTACAATTACAAATTCTTATAAATATATTTTATATAGACGTAGTCTTATATTATGTTTTCATGTTATAAAGGTGATCTTCGTCAACAAACTATAATAAGAAGAAAAATTGTTAACCACCAGTTCAACTGAAACATCTGCAAGTCTACACCAAACTCATCTACAGGTCTACACCAAACTGCTGAGAAAGATAACGAAGAACCACAATTTAGACCGACTCAAAATAGATAGTTCTATAGTATAGGTCAATTTGAATCACATTATTAGTTATGTAAAACATTTTTGCATAACATGTCTAGAATCTTTGCCTTCACACTATCGATTGTATCCGAGCTTTAAACCTCAAAGGTTATTGTCTTTCCAGTCAACGTCTTGACAAAGATCTGCATTCCTCCCCTCAACCTTAGTATGATATAAGGAGTCGACTCCTTCTAAATGTTGTAATCAGGCCATCTTCCAGCTTCTTTCCAGCAAAGATCAACCTTTGTTGATCAGGTGGAATCCCTTCCTTATCCAGAATCTTGGCTTTGACATTATCGATTGTATCCGAACTCTCGACCTCCAAAGTGATGGTCTTTCCGGTCAATGTTTCCACAAAAATTTTCATTCCTCCTCTTAACCTCAGAACTGGATGTAGAGTTCACTCCTTTTAGATGTTATAGTCTGCCAGGGTTCGGCCGTCCTCAAGCTGCTTTCCAGCGAAGATAAGTCTCTGTTTGGTCTGGGGGGTACCTTCTTTGTTTTAGATTTTAGCTTTGACATTATCGACGTTGATAAACATTTGCATTCCTCCCCTCAACCTGAGATCTAGATAGAGGGTGGATTCCTTCTGGATGTTGTAGTCGGCTAGGGTACGACCATCTTTAGCTTTAACATTGTCAATGGTATCTGAACTCTCAACTTCGAGAGTGGTTTCATCAACAACAAATTAAAACACATTCATTTAATTACAGCTATAAAATAGTGAACACCGTTGATGCACTTGAATATATCATAATAACCAAATCAACAAACAATTTAACATCACATGTTATCATACACATACAAAACAAAAACTAAATTCGATATTCCGAATATACAAAATTCCATTTCACAAATAAATAAATAAATAAATAAAAATCAGATTATACAAAATTCCATATCACAAACATATAGTCAATAACATTTTTTTATATAAACTATTCGTGATTGCTAATGATGTTGTCGTGTATTTTAGTTTGGAAATAATCACAGTAAAGAAATATGCTATATGCATGTATGCTATTTGATATGTAAAGAAGGTCTGTTAACGTCTATAAGCGTCTAAACATCAAAACACACTAATTTTCAATGTACAAACCAATTAATTATCACATAAAATTTCTTTCATTTTCATTAAATGTTGGCAACTACTTTCACCACTTTACCTTAAATGCATGTCCACAACACAACGTTTGCTTTTTACTATTGTACTTTTTACCACTTACACTCATTTTCCCAAAAACTTTAAACATCAGCTTGCATGATCTTTATATCCGTAATATATAAAATTATACCAAACGACGTTTAAAATACTTCTTTTGCCAAAAGGTCCGTAGCGAAACGTGGGTAAAAATTCTCGTTATATTTTAAAATCTGTATCTATGAAATGATGAACTATTATCGCTATCAAACACAGTAATAATTGACGAACATCTTTGCTTAACAAGCCTACAAGCCATATTTGACAGGGGGAAATATGACTAAAATTTATTGGAAGGTAATTGTTTTTCTTAATTCTCATTAATCTTCACAATCGGTATTTATGTAACAAAAGATAATTTTAGAGAAACAAATAATGGGCTAAGCCTAAATACACAAGTTGGTCTTAATAAATCAACTAAACATATACAAAATATATATCGACTAATACTCCCTCACAGTTTGAGCGGAAGGAAGCCGGACGCTCAAACTGGATCAAAAATCTTCAAACAAAGCGCAGGGCAGTCTTCCGGTGAAAATGTCGGCGTACTGATAACAAGAGGCTACATGTAGAATGCGCACATGACCATCAGTAACCATGTCACAGACGAAATGTATGTCGATCTCAATATGTTTCGTTCGCTAATGTTGAATAGGGTTGGCATGCATATAAGTGGCACTCACGTTATCACAATAGACAAGAGTAGCAGACTATAAATGAGAATGTAAGTCACACACCTGACCACAGTAGCCATTACCCAGTGTGGAGACGACTTGTTCTTAAAGGGAGTCAAATAAGGATCCAAGGATCCACATCTTGATAAGATCATCAAGTTTGTGCCAGTCCAGATTAGGATCACTAGACGAGGCTTCTTTTTCTACGTGAGAATTAAGACCGATACTACCAAGATGTATTTTAAAGAAAGAACTCCAAGAATTGTAGTTATGTTTTTCAAGGCTTAATTTAACTGGAACCTTGTTTGTAATGCTAAAGGGGATTAGTTTATCGGCTGATGTAGGTGGAGGGGTGTTGTTATCGCCGGCCATGATTGCCGATTTTGTGGTTAGGGTTTGAAAAAGGTTCGGTTGAGATTAGAGGAGGGGGAGGGAGGTACGAATTTTTGGAGAAAAATTATAAGAAAATTATGACCGGGTGTGATACTATATTGGAAGATAATTGTTTTTCATGATTCTCATTAATCTTCACAATCAGTATTTAAGTTACATAGTATAATTTTAGAGAAACAAATAATGAGCTAAGTCTAAATACATAAGTGGGTCTTAATAAATCAACTAAACATATACAAAATATATATAGAATTATTAAATTGTCTTATGCCTAATGTAGTTGCGTCGTCATTGGTAATTAAATAACAACGAGTTTTATATGAAAAAATGACAAAAATGTTTTTTTTCTTTGAACGATTTTCAAACTATCAATTTTCAGCAAGCTAAACTAACTTTCTTGTCATGATCTTGCGCCGTGCGTGAAAATAAACACGGTATGAAGTTTTCATGTGATATTCATCTTGTGTGACTTTTCTTTTGTGTCAATGTTGTTGTTGTTTAGTGAAAAAAATAAGGATCAAAGGTTATGAGTGTTGGAAGGCGGGAGGAAGGAAATGACCTTAGCCGCACATCATTGGAAGCTTTCGCACAACTACAAATTGTCCGAAATATAGATATTTTACTTTTTCGTGAGGAAATGGTAATTTGACGAAACAAGTATCCGAAAATAACTATTTCTTTATTTTCTCCTCTATTACTTTTAAACAACACGCTTACTATTTATATTACTTTAGAATGTATTTGTGACATTTCTAAAATAGAAAGCTTTCATACTCCTTTACAACGTATTTGAGACATTTTCAAAATAAAAAGCTTAAAATTTTAAATGACACACTTATTAATAATAAAAAATGAAGTTACATCTAGAAAATTAAGTGTTTTAAATTTATAAACTTGTAACAATCCTCAAATAATTATCTAATAAATGTTATTTTTAAAACACTTCTACAATGACAAATACACATTATTATACATATTGTACAAAGTAATAAAACACACACAACTTCATACAAATTATATGAAAACAAGTTGATGGTACATATGGTTTTAAACATCGAACCCGGGTTCAACCGGGAATCGGAGTCACCACCGGTTCGGCTACCCAATAAAAGCTGTCCAAAAACGAACCTGAGAGGACCATCAAAACCAGTAAAAACAGATTAATCGGTGGGACCGGGATCATTTCTTCTTGTTTTCTCAGGTTAACCAGCTCGTCATTGCTATTTTGTTGGTATTTGGAATTTAATCACTGGATAACCATTGCCGCAACGCGCGGGTACCTTGCTATTTTTTTAAACGGTGTTACGGTGAAATATGTATTATTCAAAAAACGTATATTTGTTTTTAGAACAGCAACTAACTATCTCACAATATACAACCACAAACTATCTCACATGCTTAAGCAGAACTTAAACCCACAATTATTTGATTAGAGAGCGTCTCACACAACAAAAGGTACGTTAAGACACAAACCCATTGGTCACAAAAACGTATAACACTTTACAAAATGAAATTGTCAGGAAGGCTTACAGCAAAATACTAAGGCTGGTTCCAGTAAGCCTTCGGGATCGATATAGGTGATCGATTAGCAATCGATCATCCTTCTGTGGGATGAGTCGATCGCCCAAATTGAGTCCCCATTTGGTCTTGACTGCGATCGAGATCTTGGACAAATTGTGGGTAAAATTCCCAACCATTGCATGACACACAACACACACAAGTTACACACACAACTCACACACACAAAAAATGTCTCGCAAAGATTTTTCTCTGCAATTCCCAAGTCCGGAAAAGTTGCCGGAAACCAGCTTTCCAACTGTAGAAGAGTTTGAAGTTTACTCAACACCACCTGAATCTGTTTTTCCGGTTTTCCAACCGGAAAACGTATTTTTGAACACTCCACCTGTGAACAATACAATTGTTCCAACTCCACCTGTCAACACTCCACAGGTGGATCTTGAAAACAACCCATTCGGGTTAAGTGAGGCTTCCCTTCACAACTTAAACAAGACGAAGAAAAACTATAGGGAGATTATGGAAGCACGCTGAGGAAGGCGCTTCGTCGTGAGCAGGAAGCAAGGGAAGCTCAGTATCTTCAAGAAAACTACTTTGACATAATGGAGAGTCGGCTCGTTAATGGCGAGTTTTATTCCTCTTCAAGTGACGAGGGTTGGGACTCTAGTGATTTGTTTTATTAAGTTTTAGTCGTTGTGTCGTAATGTTTTAATTTTATTTGAATTATTATATAACGTTTTAATTATTAATGAAATTTGAGTTTGTGTTAAAAATGTTTAAAAAAAGAAAAAAAAAATTGATCTTGGTCGCCCTTACTGGGGCAACCAATCGCCTTAAGATCGCTGGAAAGAGAAAGCTGACGTGGCAAGAAAAAAGGGGGGGATTGAGTCCCCTTACTGGAACCAGCCTAACCAACACAACCCATATAACATGCAATCAGAAAACAATAATCATGTATACCACGAGAAACTACTTAGTAATCTAAGACCATCAAGATACGTACAACAATCAAAATGATAAAGAAAAAAAAACGATATTTTACCAAACCATTATGTATATGAGCCAACATCATAAAGGTGTACACATATGTTGAATAACTTACCCATGGTGGGGGTTGCATCACGTAATTTGATCTCTGAATGCAACAGAGCATATATTAACACATCGCCAGACATATATATATACACACATACAGATGCACTGCATGTACCAACAAGTAACAGTCTTTGTATAGACGAACTTATTACTTTAATATTTTACATGTCTTTGTCGATGGCTTCTGCGTGCTTCTTTTCCTGTCCGGTTTTTCAGAACAAAAATTATATTGCCAAAAGTTGTCGAGGTCACATTTGCAGCCGGATATATTCATCACAATCTACATCGATGGCCTTTACTGCGGATGAAAACGTCGTTAGACGAACAGCTAATTATGAGCCAACATTATGGTCATATGGTCATATTCAGTCACTCTCTAGTAAATACATGGTGTGATTACCGCATAGTTTTCTTTTGAAAGTTCTATTATTTTCTTTGTGATACTATATATTTGATGAGCAATTTTACTCATATTCAACAATTAACTTTTGCAGGGAGAAGAATATGCGGCAAGAGCAAACATTTTAAAGAATTCAGTGAAGATGTTATCAGGCGAAGTTGAGAATTCACCGAGTATTCTGGAATTGGTTAATGATTTGCAAAGACTCGGAATATATTATCATTTTGAAGATGAAATAAGAAATGGCCTGGAAATGATTTACTACAAATACTACAAAACCCCAGACAAGTGGGGAAAAATGGATTTAAATCTTACAGCCCTTGGATTTCGACTACTTAGACAACATGGTTATCAAGTTCCTCAAGGTACGTAAGTAGGAATTCAATAAGGATTCGTATTTGTAAAGAGTTATAGCATCTTGCTAGTTCAATTCTTTTATACATATTCAGACAGATATTAAAAGTTCCTTTTTATATGATTATACTCTCCAGAGATATTTCAAAACTTTTTGGATAACACTCAAAATCTTAAGCCACACTTACTTGAGGAAATTGCGGGAATGTTGAACTTGTACGACAGTACGAGGCATCTTATCATGCATTTGAGGATGAAACCATATTGGACAATGCAAGAGCTTTCACAACCAAATATCTCAAAGAAAACCTAGACAAGATAGATGGTCATATATTGTCATTAGTAAGCCATGCTTTGGAGTTTCCACTGCACTGGAGAGTACCAATGGTAGAGGCAAAGTGGTTTATTGAAGTGTATGAGAAAAAAAACGGTATGAATCCCATATTGATTGAGCTTGCAAAATTGGATTTTAATATGGTCCAGGCAATTCACCTTGAAGATCTAAAACACGCATCAAGGTAATGTATTCGTCTAAACTGTAATATGACTAGAACTTGTTGCATAGACTATATGATAAAGTAGCATAGATGTAAAAATTTATATACTCAAGATCGAGTTTTCTGTCCTTTCAGTAATACTGTTTAATTTGACATTTCAGAAATTGATTGAACGTATATATACAACTTTGTGTACGTATTTGTTATTATATCAAGAAAACTAAATATTTTTATTCTATTGTATCGAACGCTTGGTTCTCTATAGCTTTTGTCACTATCGGTGCAAAAAACAGCGGCAACCTTTTTGTGTGACTAAATGATTATTTTAGTGGCCAGATTATGCATCACTGAATGAGCCGTCAAAATAGAGATTAGTTTTCTAGAAGTGAACAGTGGTCGGAAAGCTTTTTTTGTACACAAATCATGATTTATAGCTGATAAAATTATGAATAGGTGGTGGAGAAATACAAATTGGGACAAGAAGCTAAGCTTTGCTAGAGACCGGTTGGTGGAGAACTTTTTGTGGACTATTGGTTTCAATTACTTACCACAGTTTAGTCATGGAAGGAGAACATTAACAAAGGTTAACGCCTTGATCACTACTATCGACGATGTCTATGATGTATTTGGTACTTTGGATGAAATTGAAGAATTTACTGATGCTACCAATAGGTGAATGCTAAGATTGTGCTGTTACTTCTCTTAGTACAAGTTAAATGTTTATCAAGTATATATTGCTAACTTTTTGAATACTAAGTTCCATTATATAACTCATAGATGGGATATCAATTCGATCGAAGAACTCCCAGATTATATGAAGATATGTTTTCTTGGATTCTACAACACCATTAATGAAATTACATATAATGCATTGACAAAGAAAGGGTTCGTTATTCTCCCGTACCTAAAGAAAGCAGTAAGTAATACATATTTTAACACTACGAATACTATGTTTCCTCTGATTGCGGAAATAAATCAAATACATATTTTCTTATTTGGAATGGTAACCTTGCAGTGGGGAGATTTATTCAAGTCATTTGTAGTAGAAGCAAACTGGTACCAAAGTGGACATATACCAACACTAGAAGAGTACTTGGAGAATGGTTGTATATCGATATCGGGTCCTGTGATACTGATGCATGTTCATTCGATAACATCGATTAGTTCAACCCAAGAAATAATGCAATGCATGGAAATAAGTAAGGATATAGTTCGCTATTCATCCCTAATCTTCCGACTCACTGATGACTTAGGGACTTCATCGGTATGACCTTTAATTAATATCCATACATTTATCAAACATATATGATTAATAAATTCATATATAAACATTTTCTTGTTTTTTTAAGGGCGAAATGGAAAGAGGGGATAATCCAAAATCGCTCCAGTGTTACATGCATGAGACTGGTGCAAGTGAAGATGAGGCTAGAATGTATATGAAATCTTTAATCGGCGAGACATGGAAGAAACTAAACAAAGAACGGGCACATGCAACCTCTGATATGACACGCGACTTTATCGATTTTGCAACAAATTTGGTTAGAATGGCTCAATTCATGTACGGGGAAGGAGATGTGCATGGTCGTCCAGATGTGACTAAATCTCACGTATTATCATTGTTGTTTAATCCAATTCAAGAGATATGATTGTCAAACACGTATACTTGTATCTTTGTATTGGAGTTAGACTTCATTTCTAACCAAACAAACATGTCACATGTAACGTCATTTCCTATATTGTGAATAAGTGACAAAATATTTGGGTTAGTGCAAAAATTATTACTTTTAGAGTTTAAATCTATATGATACATTCAAATAACCCAAAAAGTTCAGTAAAACATATATAAGCGGCAAACATACTGTGTATTTACTAGAGAGTGATTGAACATGATGAAATGACCACAATGATGGTTCATAATTTGCGGATCGTCTAACGAGTGGTTCAACCGTAGCGAGGGCCATTGAGGTGGACTCTGATGAACATATAGGCATGCAAATGTCTAAACGTCTACTTCTCACAACAAATTGTTTGTAATAGGGAATTGAACAAGATATGAAATACAATAAAGCCATGGCTCTAGTGATGATACCATGCACAAGATTATGAATGGTGTGCTGTACTTGTAACACCCATAGTATAAGGTCATATATATAAAATCTCATGGTTATTTCTAGATATTGTCAATCATATCTTCTTCTTTATTTCAATCATTTTTTCTTTTATTTTTTGAATAATTTTTTTTAATGTATATTTAAGTTGAAACTACCAGCTAATAGGAATGCATTATCTGACTATAATAAGCAACAAAAACTCTTTCCAAAAGAGCAATATTTGACTATTAAAATGGATATAAAAATATGGATGATATATCTCGTGTGTCTGGTTATCCACTCTTTATTAAATTAGATGATCATTCGTTTATGGCAACGAGATTTTATAGCGGCAGTGATAAAAAAAAGGTTAATTATAAACGAAAAATAATAAAAGTTTGAGGATTTGAGGATTAAATATAATGTTTTGAAATCCGGTTCGACCTGGACGGTTCGACTGGTTAAGTCGTTCCGGTCGAAAAAACGGGTCAAATTAAACTAGGTCACCCGGTTTTCGATATGTATTAATAGTGTTTAAATAGTTTCTAGCTTTGCATATGTTTTCCGAAAATAGTGAAATGACTTCCTAAAATACTTGAAGTTTTTTTCACTTTTCACTTTTTTGTTTTTCCTTTATATATAGTATAGATATAGATATATAAGCGATTACACGAGCATAGCGGTGGAAATTTAAAACTCCAAATAATTATAGTTGCGAAAGTGGCTAAGTGTTTCGTGTATGAAATGGAGGAATATTGTTTATTAGGTCAAACTTTCAACTAATAAATAATCCTTAAAGAAAAATAAATGGATGTAAAGTACTCCGTATAAAACTATAAATTAAGGAATAAAGGTAGATTAGTAATTTAACATTTCTCACTTTAAAAGTTTTTTTTTCCTCAGACTTTAAAAGTTTTTAAGCATACGTTTTTTCTTTGATATGGTAGAGATAACAAAAATATAGACATAAAATCATCAATTATTGCCAACCGCTATAGTCCTTATCAAATTAACCTATATTCAATCAGATGGACAAGTGCATTTCTATTAACTAAAATCAATAGTATAGAATGTGATGTTAGATAGATAGTTGATGACCTTAAGCCCAATCATCACTATCACTACAACAATCTATGATTTTATTGATGCATTCGAAGATGAGTAGCTAGGTGGGGATGTACTTGTGAAGTCTGGTTTGTTAAACAATCTATGCTTTTGAACGATCTATGTTCAATGTCGTTAAACATGTCTAAGTTATTGTTTAGGTCGTGGAACACTTGTAGCGAGCCTATATTTGTTTGTTGAACATTTGTAGTGAATGGGATTTGTATCTTTAAGTTATTGTCTGCGTTGAATTGGTTTGCATTGAATCTAGAAAAAAACTGGAAATCTGGAAAACATGTTACGAAAATGGGTTGGAAAGACGTTCGACAATGTGCAAAACCAGGTTGTTGCAGAAACAGGTGCAGTCACCTTTAGCGACTACATGTAGTCGCTAAAGGTGACGACGCCATTCGTTACAACCACATATAATGACTACATGTGGTCGCTATATGTCACCATGTAGTCGATATAGGTATACATGTAGCGACCACCGGTTGTTGCTAAAAGAAGGCATCACTTACTTTGTTCAAATAGTCAACTTACTTTTATCAACCACTTATGGTCGCTAAAAGGAGGCATCACTAAATTTTAGTTGTTGGTCGAAAATTCAAAAAGTTAAATCAAACAAGTAGCCGCTATAAGAAACAAATGCGGTCACTAAAACCTTTAGCGTTGAAGCAAAAACGACCAACGATGGTCAAACTACGCATGGTCGCTAAAGATTTTAGTGACCACTTTATGGGCTTACAGCGACCACAAATGTGGTCGCTATAACCAAAATTTGGTGTAGTGATATATTACAGAAAAGAGGCACTAGAAACGGTTTTAAAGGATTTTGGTACGGTTTTTAAACCGTACTAGATAATGATGTCTCAAAAAATAAAGTTTTCTTGGCACGGTTCGAGAACTCTACCAAAAATAAGATGTCTAACGAGATAATAATTTTTATTGTGAAGGTGGAGACAGCCTTAGCCCTCGGTGCCACACCACGACAAGCAACACTTCAACAAGTGAAAAGGTCTTTAGTGATTGCACTATCACCGGTTATTGACAACACGAAGACCGTGGGCCTCATATCACTCCCGAGAGCCATGACAGGACTTATAATGGGGGGAGCATCTCCGGTAGAAGCCATTCAACTTCAAATGGTGGTGATGAACATGCTCATTGGGGGCTTCAACAATGAGTAGTATCATGTCAACTTACTTTTGCTGGCCTAACTTCTTCACAAAAGCTTATCAATTGGAAACAAAGGTTTTCTCCATTGAATGAGGGTTTGGTGATTGAATGTTTATAAGGTCGATGTATTCATGTTAGTTAGATTACTTCAATGGAAGAAAACGCTACCGCATTGATCAAAACTCTTGTAACCAAGGGGATTTAGATGAAATGGCGTCTAACGTTCTATATTTTTCTACTTTTACGGGTCTCTTTCTATTTTTTATCTTGGCCAACATACCATTAAACTCAATGTTTTTCAATTTTGGCCATCATTCCAGTGCTTAATGAGACATTGTTGGTACCATTCTACTAAGTAAACACTTAAAATTAATGGGTGGTTGTTTCCTACCTAACGTACAAACTATGGATCTTCTAAGGTAAATCAGACCCTATGTCCTGAACTTTTTCCTCTTAATAATAATAATCTTACTAGCTATCTATCTTACACTAATGAAAGATGCTTGAACAAGTTACTATATAGATCAAGTACTTGTCATATATGTGTATTTCAAATCATTGACCCAGCCCAGACCAGCCCACCTAGCCAAGCACAGCCCAATCCAACCCAAAAAATAGTCATATTTCAATTTGATACTGAGTGGTGTCAGTTCACATCATCAAGTCATTAACAAACAACAAAAATCATTCCCATTAAGCTAATGTTTAAAAATGAGTGTCCTCAAATGCAATCAGATAATCATCGTTTCGTTGGATCCATACTGTTAATGGCTCGGATCCCTTACATCAGTTTCACCACCGTCAACTGTTAATGTTTAGTATCTGGTGATCGAACAACATATAAGATAGAGTCATTCATTAGTTATATATAATCATCCTATATATAGCTTTGTATGTGGTAAAAAAAAATTCTTGACTATTTCACCATTTGGATTGGATTAATCAACAATGATAATACATGAGATTTGGTCACATGTGGACGACCATGTCCGTCTCCTTCACCGTACATGAACTGAGACGTTCTAGCAAGGTTTGTTGCACATTCGTTATGTTGGTTTTATGGACAATAAATTAATAGACGTGTGTTAGGATCGAACTCGAGACTATGGGATTGCACACTTTACGTATGAGAATTTAAAGTTAATAATTAAATATAAACGTTATATTTATTTATTTATTAAACGAAATAACTAACGGACGTTAAGTAATTAATGTAATGGATTAACGGTCGTTAAATGTTTATGGAAAAGGACTAAATTGCAATAGTTGGGAAGGTTCCGGAATCCCTATGGATACCATGAACCGATCGGCCATAAGGAGAAACATGGAAACAAAAACCAACTTGTTCACCAAGTTTGCTTGTGTATATATACAAGGCTAGGGGTTTTATTTTTCCATCTCTTGTGCTCATAAGCTAAACCCTAAAAACGTTTTGTGTGTGTTTTTCTTTGTCAAAACCGATCGGCCAAACACCATAGGGTGTCGATCTACTCTTTTCCTATAAACCAAGTTATTTGTTTTATAAAAACTAGCATTACTTTAATTCGGTTTAGTACGTGTGTACAAGAACATAGTAATAACATACTTTTGTTATTATCTTGGATTGAATTACAAAACGGCAAGGGGTAATTCTTATAATCCTATAAACCCTAATTAGGGTTCATCCTAATTGCTAGTTTGTGGATTTGATTCTTGTTCGGCTAGAATCAAGAAAGGTACGCATACTTTATTCTTTAGTTAATTAATTATTCATTATATGTTCCTATACGCTTCCGCACTTACTTTGATGTTTATTGTTTATATTTATGATTAGTCATGTTATATAATTCCAACAGTGGCATCACGAGTCATTGGTTTTAATGAGTAATTAATTACTAAACACGTAAAAAAACGGACATTGTATTGTGTTAGATATGATTATTCTAGGGTTTTGGTTATGATTATATAAACCCTAATTTTAGGGTTAGGGCTTTTGCCCTAATTTGGTTTTAAAAATCTATTATGGATCGAAAATTTTTTATGGGTGGAAACCCTAAATTCGTTTTAATCGATTTCCTTAAATTTTTTTTAGGGTTTATATTAATTGTTATGTTATCTATATCGAAACCTAGATTTAATATATTTGTTACGTGATAAATTCATGAATAAAGTGTTATGTGACATGGAATTGTATGCGATCTTGTGACTATTTGTATAATTGTTATGATGTATCCATGATTATACATGCATGTTAGTCATGGATAAGTTACTTTGAATATTTAATTGTTAAGATTGGTTATGCGATATTAATTGTTAAGTTTTATACACATGTATATTTATGATAAATCTTGAATTGGGGAAAACTCCAATTATGTATATTAATGAATCAATTATGTGCAATTTGGTATATCATTAATTATGGGTTTACGCAATCGATTCGTCGATGTATGTGGCTCACTTTCAATTGAGAGAGTGAAAGCCCTAATTAATATATACGTTAATTTAACCTAGACATTGATTATTAATAGGGTTTTATCGAATAAGTTGCATGTGGCTACTTGTTTACACGTATAAATTGTTTATTATGTGCGCATTATTTTTTAGTAGTTTATTTTTTATTGGTATTACTTGTTTGTTTATTATGTGCGACAGTTTTAAGCAAAGGGTAATTTTGAATAGAAAAATAATACGGACTAAACAATGGTGAAATTTGATTTGTTTTGGAAGAGTTAAGTTTTCAATAGTTTAATTGATTGATGATTTTGGTACTATGGTTGAACGGCTCACCCATTAGAATGAACTATAAAGGGGTTATTAAAGAAGTGCGCACAGTCACACTGAATGGATGTCTAAGGTTATGCGTTTGCGCTTACCTGGTCCTCTGCCCTCTGTAAGTTCGAATGGAGCTACTTAGTAAGCCATAAAAGTACAAGCTCATCTTAAGGGCGAATTAGTTTTAATTCCATGCGCACTTCTGTGGTAATTACCCGAAACACTAAGTGTTTACACTTATGCAAAAGTACGGTATAATGGATGATAATTAACACTAAATTCCTTGATTGGTGAACCCAATACCTCAATCAGAACTTTGATAATTTGATCTTTATGAATTGGTAATAAAAAGTTTTTTATTAAAATTATGCTACAAGATGAATGCATGACATCTTTGTACATATTTGATTTGACCACATAAAATCAAAACTAGTACCCTTTTAAATTAAGGTATATGCCATCTAATTAAAAGGAACACTTGAAGTTGCAATTTAAGTCATGAGAGTACTTGGCTAGATTGTGATGGAGAGGTAAATCTCTATGTTAAGTGAGACCTTACATGGACATATTTGCAGTTCTTTAAGTTAGACACTTAAGTTGAGTAGGAAGTGAGATCTTGGACTCAATGGCATAAGATGGGATGAAACATGTTTATATTTGCAATAGCGTTGGAAAATATAAATCCCATAATGATCTAGGAGTTGGAAATTGTTTGCCAATTATTGTTCGACAGATTACCTTATTATGTGCTTTCGTTACTAGCAGATCAACTGATGTAATGGAACTACGATAATTTGGATCCTAGTTTTCGAGAAAATTCTATGGTTATATGAATATTACCTTGGGTATTTTATTTTCTTGAAAAGTTTAATTATCGAAAATACTAAAATTGAATTTTGCTAATTCTTTAAATGTATTAATGCAACATTAAACCGTAAACGTAGGTTATTCTGTATTGGTAAATTGATCTACAC
This sequence comes from Chrysanthemum makinoi, assembly GCA_910596185.1. Lineage (NCBI taxonomy): Eukaryota > Viridiplantae > Streptophyta > Magnoliopsida > Asterales > Asteraceae > Chrysanthemum > Chrysanthemum makinoi. Next base: position 349,769,825 of record OU343222.1, read on the forward strand.
CTGTAAGGGTTTTTGGTAGAGTCAACTTTGCTAAAAGGATAAACCTAGTCCTCTTTATATAAGAAAGAGTGAGATTCAATCCTATTCCTTTTCATGAATGAAGAAAGGTATGATAGGACAATTAGAATTGTCTAAATTCTAAATACATAACTCGTAAGCATATTTTAATAGTTAAGAAAATTGCATATGTTCTGAGTTATTAAATTAGAAGCTAGACTAATTACTGCATAATTGGTAAAAGACAAACTAGCATATTTTATGTAGTTGTTTTGTTTTGACCATTTAAAAGTACTACTTACAATTGTTGGAATAGTAGAACTATTAAGAAAGAAATTGCATGCCCAATTTTTCAAGTTAATAGCATTGATGGATAGTTCATCATCTACATAGTAGAATACATTTTTTTTAAGTACATAAGTAATTGTTATGTATGGACTTTCTCAAAGGTGTAGGGAAGTAAATAGAACGCTATTTTCTTTCACTGGTTAAAGCAACACTTACAATGTTGTCAAATTCAGTGGGAGTGTTGTGTTCTTATTACTGAATAAAGAATTAATGTAATGATCTCTTATTCAGTGGGAGTTACAAGCTTTGTCATATTGGTAGTAACTCAGATTATCTCTAGAATGTCTTACGATAATTACTTTCCACTTGTAGACACTTATGTTTTCAAGGATAGTCATGTAAGTTTCCTTATTAGACAATGAAGTGGTTCTACATCTACTAGTTATGCTAATATCAATGACACAATCATATTAGTCACATAAACAAACATATGTCGTGTTGTTTATCTGCTACATGATGTTGTTCCATGCACAAGTGGGAGAAATCTTATTTTGTGTGCAAGGTACAACATATAAGTATATGATTTAACGGATTCTCTTGACTGCAAGGTAAGAGACTAACGTTCTAATATAACTTGAACATATCTAATTCAAGAAACACTTGGTGTTGCAATTTACGTCATGTGAGAACTTGGCGAGATTGCAACAACAAAGTAAATCTCTATGTAAAGTGAGATCTTGCATGGACATATTTACAGTTTCTAAATTAGACAAGTATTTAGAACATGTGTCAAAATGATATATAAGACTATTTCAAATTAGATTTTATGTATTATTAGAATGACATAAATGAAGTAATCTAATACTACTTCAAATTTGTTTATTTATGTATTTTGGAATGACATAAATGAAAAATAATGTAGTCCTGCATTATTGTGAAGTAAAATAAATTAACTTGAAATTACTATTGAAACCAAGAGTTGTGTTCATAATTACTTTAGTTAAACATGTTTATGATTCATTGTAAAGACATAAACATAAAGTCTTTTAAGACTTATAATAAAGTAAGATGTTAACTTGTTATGTTTTTTAATTAAGACATATACAAGAAGTCATTGAGTTGATCAATGATTTATAACGTATAATGGGATTATAACAATTTAATGTTTTCTTGATGAAACATGGATATGAAGTGACTTAGTTAAAAGGTACTTGTGTTATAAAGCATGTAATTGGCTTGGAAAGTCTATTATACCATTAAGTTGACTTAGTTGGTAAATAGGTAAGCCAAAAGAAATATGTTTATCTTATATATTGTTAGATTGTCTTACAATATTAAATTCTAATGAATACCACAAGTTGATGGTATGTTCAGTTAGGAGAATCAAACTCTATTTGATTTGTTTGATTCATGATAACCATAACTTCTTTCTTAAATAGTAACAAGGTTAGAATATTGAGTATGGATTGAATATACTCAATATGACTCCAACCTAGAAGATTAATAAAACACCATTTCATTATGGAATGTGATGAATCACATTAAGTTTTAAAATTGAAGATTCTGAATTTGTTAAACTACTTATGAATATGTTATTAACAAACTTAAGTCAGGAATTATCAATGTGTAATTTGTAATGTCCCAAATAGAGAACAATGTAGTTTTGCTCTAATTGCTAAATATATATAGATAGTCTATATATTACAAAAGGCAAGTGGGAGTTTTTTATCTTGAAAGATAAAATTACAAGATACATAATCTTCTAAAACACACTAGTAAATATCATGATGAGGTTAGACATGTAAATGATAGACCTCATGATGAAGGAATTTTCATTCATAGATCTGCAAGGATATCTCAGATATTTGACTTATATGCTGAGAAATATGAGTTACAGGATTATAGTAAACCTGATAATCATTATGATAGATTACCAAATATTGAATTGGGAAAATTACTCATACTATGAATGTTAAAGATGCTGTCCATAAAGATAATCAATTTTTGAAATTTGGTTTATCTTAATAGTTAGACTAGAGAATAGAAATGAGTTTCTTCAAAGAGATGAAAAACCCTAGTGGTTTGAATTTCTATGTAGAAATCATATGGACAATATTGTACACATATTTAATGCATGTTTTATGACAAGATTATTAATCATACTTAAGCAATTAATTATGATTGAATATTCTTTTCAAGACACATTAAATATATAAAGATGATAATGGTCATACTTGTTTTCATTAATCTGAAATATGACAATGAAATATCAAAACTCTTTCTTGAGAAATTACTTGAGCGAGGACGGTAAGTAATTGAAAGGTTTTTTGAATTCATATAATCTTTGGAAGTGTACGAAGTGCAATAATTCATAAATGGATAAATGCATGCATCTATGAAATTATTCTTATGTTAAATTATTAAATCCATTTTCGATTTATAATTAAAATAAGATAAATTTTAAAGTATTCCTGAAAGCTAGTGGGAGTATTATGTTAAGGTTTTAAATCTTATATGTTGTATAACATATGAGAAGTAACATTCCTTGAAAGCTAAATGTTAAGTCTTAGATTGAAATGAAACTTCACTTGTAAGATTTAAGAATTAAACATACAACCTTGGAATATATGTTTATTATTAATAAACATGTGCAGTAAAATAAATGATTCTAATAATAAAACATGATATATCATTTGGGAAATTGATAAATATCTTTGAACAAGATAGAACGTGAATGAAGTCTAAGTTTGACCTGTAGATTCATCATGTACATCATGTAGTGTATTAAAATTGTTGTATCATTCTTGAATAAGAAGTGATTTGACAACATTGATATCTAACTAAAAGTTATTAGATAACTTGAGTAATGAATATTCTAATAGAATTACATCCTTAAAACCTGGAATTGCTCATAGATTCTATGGATGAACAATATGTCAATTGTTGTGCAGATTGTCATCAGCTTTAAACTTGAAAGTTAGGAAAACATCAAACATTACACAATAAGATATTAAAGTTTACGGAGTTTTAATGAGCACATTGTTGTTTGTATACAATGATGCTGGTTTAATTGAGATGACACTCAATACTAGTCATGGTAGGATTTCATCCTTGTTAATGGCCATGTGAACTGGTTGTGCTACTAAGAGCACAGTTGCATTATACATTAAAAGAATAAGAATACTTTAAACTTTAAAATGTTTGAAAGTTTAAATTGTCATAAATTGGTGATAAAGGATGTCACACACTTTATGAATTATTATGTGGATTGGTGAATGCACACATACAAGGACTTCACTAATTGAATTCTTGAAATAAGTATTCTCAAAATTATGATAGATCAAGTTGGTTGATTTATGCTTGTCATACAAGTATGATTGTCATTACTTGAGGCATAATTCATCAACAGGAATTTTCATGCATTGATCTATTTGGTATTTGGATAAGGGATGTTAAACAATTGTTATAATAAATCAAATACTTGGTATGTTTGATTTTATAATATATTGTATCCTATATTTGCATGTTTAATCCGTGAATAAATTTATTTATTCTAAATCGTCCGTTGTCAATTAATGATATGGGAGTATCATTAAACTAAGACAAATCTGAGAGATATGGTAGAATATACTTGAAAGTATATTGATGAGAATGCATACCAATTTCAGATGATATTCAATGAATTGAATATAGGACTTATCCCAACTACATAATTTACTTTGTGGATATTGTTATAAGTAAATTATGAATAGTTATCCTCAGACTTGAGATACCAGATAAGTGTCATGAATGTAGTGCACTTTGTGGAACAACTTAACGCTATACGTAACTGGTAGTCATAAGGGTTGTTTCCTGAAGTGTTGCAAAGTTTGTGGGTTATTCTTGTAGTCAAGATAGAATTTGTTCCTTCAAATTTATTTTGGAGTTTAATACTGCTGGGCCCCTCGTAGGGTTGACAAGATGTTTGCATGGCCATGCCCAAAGTTCTCCCCTGAATATGTTCAGAAGATTTGGTAATCTTGTTCAATCACTAATAACGAGAAACATAATGGTTGAATAAAGAATGACTTAATTCCATATTTTTATTTAACATGGTATTAGAAACAAAAGGATAGTAATAATGAGAAATCATTAAAAGGTTTTCCAGGAGCCTTGCTTGAGTTGTACTAGAGGCATCGAAGTGTTGCTAGACGCTAACCGAATGTGATCACTCTATTAAGATATGTCCAAGTGGGAGCTGTTGGTTTTATGGACAATAAATTAATAGACGTGTGTTAGGATCGAACTCGAGACTATGGGATTGCACACTTTACGTATGAGAATTTAAAGTTAATAATTAAATATAAACGTTATATTTATTTATTTATTAAACGAAATAACTAACGGACGTTAAGTAATTAATGTAATGGATTAACGGTCGTTAAAGGTTTATGGAAAAGGACTAAATTGCAATAGTTGGGAAGGTTCCGGAATCCCTATGGATACCATGAACCGATCGGCCATAAGGAGAAACATGGAAACAAAAACCAACTTGTTCACCAAGTTTGCTTGTGTATATATACAAGGCTAGGGGTTTTATTTTTCCATCTCTTGTGCTCATTAGCTAAACCCTAAAAACGTTTTGTGTGTGTTTTTCTTTGTCAAAACCGATCGGCCAAACACCATAGGGTGTCGATCTACTCTTTTCCTATAAACCAAGTTATTTGTTTTATAAAAACTAGCATTACTTTAATTCGGTTTGAATGCGTGTGTACAAGAACATAGTAATAACATACTTTTGTTATTATCTTGGATTGAATTACAAAGCGGTAAGGGGTAATTCTTATAATCCTATAAACCCTAATTAGGGTTCATCCTAATTGCTAGTTTGTGGATTTGATTCTTGTTCGGCTAGAATCAAGAAAGGTACGCATACTTTATTCTTTAGTTAATTAATTATTCATTATATGTTCCTATACGCTTCCGCACTTACTTTGATGTTTATTGTTTATATTTATTATTAGTCATGTTATATAATTCCAACACGTTAAACTCCCTAGCAAATTTTGAGTCTGCACCAGCTCTTTCTTTGTTAAGTTTTTTCCATGTGTCGTGAATCAAAGTTTTTATATACATTCTAGCATCTTCTTCCGAAGCACCACTTTCATGCATGTAACACTGGATTGATTTTGGGATATCCCCTCTCGCCATTTCGTCCTGAAACAAACAAGATTATGTATAAGTTTATTTATTTAAATATAACATCTGAAACATATTGGTAAAGAAAACAGAAATATATTTACGGAAATATCTTTTAAAGAAAATAGCAACAACCCAAAATGCACAAATGCGTATTAATAATGCTATGGAAATTAGTTTAATACTACCGAGGATGTTCCCAAGTCATCAGCAAGTCGAAAAATTAATGATGAGTAACGAACTATATTATCAGCTCTCTCCTTGTATTGTAAGATTTCCTCCGTTATACTATCTGACGTTAAAAATTTAACGTGTGTGAGTATTACAGGAATCGAAATTGATACACAAGCATTGTCCAAGTACTCCTCCAAAGTTGGTGTATGCCCAGCATGGTACCATTGCGCTTCTAATAAGTATGACTTGCACAGATCTGCCCACTGCAATTTTAACCATTCCGGAAAAAGTATATTTAGATTCATATCAGTATTTCACAAGTTCACAGCATCAATGATCACAAAAGAAACTCATAAATTTGTTATAGTAAAAGATGATGGATGGATTACTGCTTTTTTTAGGTACGGAAGGATGAGGAATCCGGTGTTTGTCAATGTGTTATATGTGATCTCATTGACCGTGTTGTAGAAGCCTAGGAAACATATCTTCATATAGTCCGGGAGTTTGTCCATTGCATTGATATCCCATCTATGATTTAATTAGAAGATTTGAAATCTGTGAAAATACTTAATCACTAAACATGTAAGGTATGTGAGAGTAGTATTATTAGCATCTACCTGCTGATAACATTAGTGAATTGTTCAAGCTCATTTAAAGTACCAAATACGTCATAAATATCATCAATAGTAGTAACCATGGAGTTAACCTTTGCTAGTGTTCTCCTTCCAAGACTAAACTGAGGTAGGTAATCAACTCCAACTGTCCACAAAAAATTCTCTACCAACCGGTCTCGAGCAAAGCTTAGTTTCTCTACCAACTGCTTTTTTTAGGTACGGAAGGATGAGGAATCCGGTGTTCGTCAAAGTGTTATATATGATCTCATTGACCGTGTTGTAGAAGCCAAGGAAACATATCTTCATATAGTCCGGGAGTTCGTCCATTGCATTGATATCCCATCTATGAATTAATTAGAAGATTTGAAATCTATGCAAGTACTTAATTAATCGCTAAACATGTAAGGTATGTGAGAGTATTATTAACATCTACCTGCTGATAACATCAGTGAATTGATCAAGCTCATTTAAAGTACCAAATACGTCATAAATATCATCAATAGTAGTAACCATGGAGTTAACCTTTGCTAGTGTTCTCCTTCCAAGACTAAACTGAGGTAGGTAATTAACTCCAACTGTCCACAAAAAATTCTCTACCAACCGGTCTCGAGCAAAGCTTAGTTTCTTGTCCCAACTTATTCTATTCCACCACCTATTTTAAGGAATCATGAAGCACCGATGATCATGGCTAGTAACAATGAAAATATGAAATAGTTTGGACAAATATGATTGAAAAAAAAATAATACCATGATACGTGTTTTAGATCTTCAAGGTGGATAGCCTGGACCATATTAAAATCCAATTTTGCAAGTTCGACAATCGCGGGGTTGCAGCCACTTGTTTTCTCATATACTCCGATAAACCATTTCGCTTCTACCCTTGGTACTCTCCAGTGCAATGGAAGCTCCAAAGCATGACCTACTAATGCCGATAACCTTTCATCAATCTTCTCTTGGTTTTCTTTGAGATACTTGGTAGTGAAGTCTCTAGCCTCGTCCAATATGCTCTCATCATCGAATGAATGATATGTTGCCTCATATAAGTTCAAAACTCCGACAATATCCTTGTATAAGCATGGATTCATACTGCGAATCTTGTCCTTGAAATTGAAGAATGCCTCTAATTAAACGCACAAAACCATAAATAAGTACAAAGTCATATAACAAAATGCTGAAACAATAAAGGTATACGATGAGTTAAACCACTAGCTAGTATTATGGAGCCTTTTTACCTTGAGAAACTTGATAACCATGTTGTCTCAAAATGCGAAAACTAAGAGCTTTAAGGTTCAAATCCATACTATTCCACTTGTCATGACTTTTGTAGTAATTGTTGTATATCATATCCAAAACATCTCTTATTTCGTCATCAAAATGATACACTATTCCGAGTCTCTGTAAATTGTCAACCAACTCAAGGCTACTTAATGGATGTTGGGCCTTGGTACCTTTGTGTATCATCGTCTTCACCACTAACTTTAAAGTATCTACTCTCGCCACATAATCTCCACCCTATGTGTATGGGTTAAAAAATTTGAAAATCGGTCGTATATAACTGTGCATCACAAAATTATATGTTTTGTTTTCGTTAACGCATCTTTCCATATATCAAGTTTTACTTATTCTACACGTTTTTACGTACGAATTTATGTTTAAATTCTACCCATTTTGACATAATTAATGTTAAAACTTGAATATGAAGTACTAAGACTATGGGTTAAGAAATGACCCGCACTGGACACAAATCAACATTTCAATGGCCTAGATGGGCGATGATTTTTTAAAATGAAAAGTGACAAAGTAAGTTACTATATGATACATTCAAATAACCCAAAAACTTCAATAAAACATATAAGCAGCAAACATACTGTGTATTTACTAGAGAGTGACTGAACATGATGAAATGACCAATGGTTCATAATTTGCGGATCGTCTAACGAGTGGTTCAACCGTAGCGAGGGCCATTGAGGTGGACTCTGATGAACATATAAGCTTGCAAATGTCTAAACGTCTACTTCTCGCAACAAATTGTTTGTAATAGGGAATTGAACAAGATATGAAATACATTGAAGCCATGGGCTCTAGTGATGATACCATGCACAAGATTATGAATGGTGTGGTGTACTTGTAACACCCATAAGTATAAGGTCATATATATAAGATCTCATGGCTATTTCTAGATATTGTCAATCATATCAGGTGGTTTTTTTTATGTATATTTGAAGTTCAAACTACCAACTAATAGGAATGCATTATCTAACTATTTCCAAAAGAGCTATATTTGACTATTAAAATGTGGATCTCGTGTGTCTTGTTTATTCACTCATTATTAAATGAGTGAACTGCAAAAAATGTCCTTAAACTTTCTAATATTTGCAAGAAATATTTTTAAATTTTTTTTTGCGAGAAATGTCCCTGACGTTTCATTTTTTATGAGTTTTGCCCTTGAACTGTTACTGTAGTTGCAAATTCAGGATTTTGGCTAATGCTCGTTACTAAATCCCGTTAGTTAGTCCCCACGTGCGTTGCACGTGACGGTAATTTCGTCAATTCACTATTCCCGCCTTTAACACCCACCTGCTACCCCCTCGTACGATAATCGACGAGGACATTTTTCGCAAACAAACTTAGTCGCCTATAACCCAATCAAATCACACACCCAAACACATTCTATCTTCTTTCAACCGATCAAATCACACACCCACAAACACATACTATTGGAACTTAGCAGGCGTGCAAAATCAGTCAACACACATAAGAATATTTACTTTTTTTTATTTCATTCAAACGTTATTTGTGTTAATCTTAATCGTTAATGCAGTAAAAATGTATGGCAATCAATTTGTATGCGCGGTGAATGATGTTGATGAGCTTTTGGATGAAATGTAAGTTAACACCATATATATGAATTAAGGTTTTATTTCAGTAAGAAACTAGTTTTTAAGAAATTCATAATGTTTAAAAATTAATTTTGACATACAACAACTGCATAAGGACTACGTTTTAGGAGGTTCCTATCATAGCAATCGTTCTATTTACCTAGTTAACTGTACGGGGGTTAGATGGAAAGTCTGTGTTAAGAGAGTGTCAGAGTTAGTCTGTGCGGTTGAGGGACCTAGCTGGAATGATTTTGTTATGCACAACCTCACGCCATTTGGTGTTAGTTACATACATGATGTAGAAGAGGGTGGGGATGTCTTTTATGTAACTTGCTACAACGAGAATAGGGAGGAATTTCACAATTATGAACCAGGAAGCGCTCATTTTTGGCGATGTTTAGTGTCAGACACATCTCTTTATATACAGTCATTGCCAGAAGATTTTCTAATATATCTCAATGGTACTCCAACCCCTACAGAGTCGGTCATGGTTACTAGTAACACCATTGAGTACGAAGTAATGATGGAAAGTTCAAAAGATGTGTAAGGTCGATATGTACATTCGTTCCTATATGGGTTTGGTTAGGTGAAACTGGTTGAAGACATGAAAATGGAAGTTGGTCAGTGGTTGGTGTTTACTCAGGTTTTCCCGGGTAGGGAGTATAATGTCATGCTGTTTGAACCTCATGGAGAGGCTATCACAACAGTGGAAACATACTCCACTAACATAGCTATGAATGCCCTTTGTCCCGAAGAACATGAATATGGTATGTTTTTCTTTATTAACTTTAATTACATCGAGTATATGATATCAGTGTAACATTTTGGATTATCTGTAACTAATTTTGTATTATTAATTTCAGATTTTGATGTCCGTCGGATGAACTGGATGTGTAACTAGACGTTTCACACTGTCCATGATCAAGAAGAAATGGCGTTTTACAGAAAGATGACTGCAAATGTGTAACTAGACGTTTCACACTGTCCATGATAAAAAAAAGGGCGTTTTACAGAAAGATGACTGCAACTTTCTGGAAAGATGGATGACTTGTAAGTGTATTATAAGTTTGCTAATTTGTTAAATTGTTACGCTTAATGTTATTGTGGATGTTGGTTTACTGATAATTGGAGAGAAAATATTATGGAGGGAAAAACTGTTGTATTTCACATTAACTGAGAATGGGTACAAATGAGAGTTTATATACAAACTGAAAGTCAAAGTCAAAGTAATGCTAAGCTACAATTACAATGAGACTACAAACTAAACAACTATCAAGCTATCAAGAATAGCATATTTCACATACCTTTACAATCTCTCTGAACCTTTAGATGAAGGTTTAGCTTGTGAGGTTGTTGTAGCTTCGACACAGACTTGATATGGTTGACTTTATGCTATGCTTCCCCTGTTCCATCTCTTCTTTTGTTATTAGCTTGAGTTTGAGCTGGAGCTTTAGCCGCTATACTTCCTTTATGGTTGATGTGGTCCTCTATTTTTTTCTGTGTTTTTGGCCTTTTTGGGAAGCAGTAGTGACAAAGTTGCTTAATCAGATATGTAGCTGTCATTTGTCTCAGATATTGTATTTCGGATGATTGATAGATAAGAATGTCTGATAGAATCACCCAAAAAAACTAATGTTAACTTTTGTACATTTTTAAACAATATATACCATAAAAAATTGTGAAGAAGTACAACTTGTATGGGTTCTCTCTCGTTGTTTTGAAGCACCAAAGGGTAGAGAAAATGTTCGAAGTACGTGAGAGAATAGTGATAGTAGGTCCATCGAAGGTGAAGAGGAGCGTAGCAATTGTTTCATCACATAGTTTCAGGGAGTTAAAGGAGGAAGCAGGGTTTGCTCAAGGTAAGATGGTCCGGTTCTTTCTCACAGATGATGGGTTGATGTGGCCCTCTATTTTTGTGTTCTGGAATGGTAGTTGGTGGAGGGGACAATCATCTTTTATCGGATATGTGTTAGGATGTAGTATGTCCAGTTAGTTGTTTAAAACTGTTTGTAAGTTGGATGAATGATCTTGTATGAATCAGCTTTTGTATTCTCTGATTTGGATAGACCATATGGGTTTGTACATAGTAGTCTATATGTGTGATGGTCTAAACACTTGAGACTTGTGTTGTAGATACTTTGAGGGTATACCAAGTAGTATGCGGAATCTACTACTTAGTACTTTAGAAGATTAATAATTCTTTATGTATATGAATGAATGGAACAGTGAACAATGAAATAACCAAACACTTCAGTATTATTATTGATAATATTACGAGTGATCTCAACTTATCACTAGGGTTTTCAACCTTGAAGCATGACAAAAAATGTGTGTATAACTACTAACCTAGGATCTCCTTTTATATCGCAAGGAGACCTCTACAAGATAACTATCACTATATATTCATATAAGATATACACAATATCTATCCATAAATACAAAATGCGTACATATCATGTAAGCAGTACAAACTATATGTACTAGCAGTACTAAGTCAGTTAGTACTGCTAGTGTTATCTTCAGCAGTCCCGTCTGTATAGTTGGCAGTACTAAGTCCATTAGTATTGCTACGTTTAATTCCCAACAATCCTCCCCTAAAATTATGATCTCTCTGAAAATCACTAAGTTTCTTCAATTAAACTTTAACTCTGATGATTGGGGGGGGGGGGATTCTTCCAAACACACTACTTTTTTTGAGCTATCTCCTCAATCTTCTGCAGCAGCTTGTAAGCCATAGGAGTTCCTTTCTTTGCATAAGTAGTAAGTTTAGAATCTTGCATTTGAGTTGCTACCTTAGCTGAAAGTAGATAATCCCTGTCCACTAACATATATAACCAACTTTCACTTAGCTCCACTATATGCACACCACAGTACTGATATAGTCTCCAGCTCTTCACCATATGATCTTCCCACCAGTGGTCTTTTGCATCAGGTTCAAGCATACATCCCAGAGAATGCCACATTGCAAAGTTTAGAATACCTGGAGGTCTTCTTGAACCAAATCTGAACTTTACTATCTTCTACAAAACTTCCAGATCTTCTCTGTCAATGAAGTGCAGCATGTAGCCAAAAGAAGGATATTTTCCCTTGAAGCCATTTGATCTTGTTAGCTCAATATAGTTCTTAAAACCATCAGACACAATCTGCCAATCAATGATTAGCAGTACCAACATCTTCATCCAAATCAACTGGCTTATCTTCAATCTGTTGATTACCACCACCCAAATCCTGATAATCTGCACCCAGATCTTCTTCAAAATCCAGTTTCCTCCCTTGAGTGTCAGCTACCAAGTAGTATGTGGAATCTACTACTTAGTAATTTAGAAGATTAATAATGCTTTATGTATATGAATGAATGGAACAGTGAACAATCAAATAACCAAACGCTTCAATATTATTATTGATAATAATACGAGTGATCTCAACTTATCACTAGGGTTTTCAACCTTGAAGCTTGACAAAAGATGCGTGTATAACTAATAACCTAGGATCTCCTTTTATAGCGCAAGGAGTCATTTACAAGATAACTATCACTATATATTTGTATAAGATATACACAATATCTATCCATAAATACAAAACACGTACATATCACGTAAGCTGTACAAACTATGTGTACTAACAGTACTAAGTCAATTAGTACTGCTAGTATTATCTTCAGCAGTCTCGTATGTATGCTTGGCAGTACTAAGTCCATTAGTACTTGTACGTTTAATTCCCAACAATATGTATGGTGGGCATGAAAAACTGGATGAATGTTTTGTAATTTGTTTGAATAGACTACATGTAACTTGCTATGAATGTTTATCAATAATTTTTGTAAATGTTGTCTATTTGAATGTGTGGCTGATGCAATCTATCTGCATAACTTTAGGTTTTCAACAGGATTATTGGATGAATTTGTGTTCTATCAACTCTTGTCTATGTGGGTGTTGCAATGTAGCAGGTTCTATCAACTCTTTCCATTTGTCATACTTTTGAAAGTGAAACTTATTGAGATTTATAGAGAATGAGAGTTAAGCCATATTAGAGGAAAGGTTGTTAGATTCTCATTAACTGGAAATGTGAATATAGAGCTCTATTCATAGAGCTAAAAGTCAAACATCAAAAGTCAACTACACTACATCTTGCACATTTCTACTTCTACATTATATCATGATTATTGCATTATAAACAATATGAAAGCAACAACCAGAGCCATTACAACAACACATTTCCTATAAAACACTAAACTGGATTTTCTTTCTTTCATTCCATTTGCAGAAGTAACACTTGGTTTTGAAAAGTTGACTTCTGAAAGTCAAAATCCATTTGCAAGTCTCTTCATTCAAACTGCATTTGTCTCTTTTCAATTCTTTATCTTTTTGAATCAACTTGTACAATTCTTGTTTGTAGTATTCACTTGGTAATTCATGATCAAGCCAGTAAAAGGTGCCACATTTTGAACCCTGCATGTTTAGACATATTAGCAGATACCTGAATCATAAACAAAGTAAAAATCACTTACATTATAAAAATTTATGCAGCCTATAAAATGTCTTAATGGATGATAGATGGTTCGTGGTTTTTGTTGAATAACGGGTTCTTCATGTTTGCAATGGGTAGGTGGTGGAGGATGACGACTTCGAACAGAAGATGATGATGAAGCCATTTCGATTGAATGAGTTATTTTAAGGTTTAGGTAGGGTTTGGATGAGTGTTTGAATTGGGGAAAAAGATAAAAGAGGACTTTCATATGTTGACCACTAAAAGTTAAGATACCGATCGTGGCATGTGAAGCTAAGATATGGCCCATTTTAGTCAAACCAAATACTTAAGTCAAGGGACATAATTTGCAAGTGTGAAACTTAAGTAAAACCCTAAACATCACACTTGTGTCTACCCAATAGCTACACAACCCGTGTTTTACCGCTCTAATCCTCACACACTCCTCTACTACATACCAAAAGTCAATCATTTTTCACACGATTTCGTACAATGGTAGACAAGGACTAGAGCAATTTCGAGTTAACCGATGCCATGGTAGCGTTTGTTCAAGCTAAATATGGGGATACTTGGAAGGAAATGGATGAAATTTCTGATGAGATTCTTGAAGATTTATGGGAATATGCGCACAAAGAACCTGAGGTCGTGAAAGGTTAGTGTATTCTTTTTCATTGTTCTGATTTTTGTGTATTACACATTTAGTCTACAAATGGTCATTGTTATGTATTTACCCCCTTTGTTAATTATCATAATATGTTAATGGTCTGCCTAATACGATGATGCCAATCTACAGATGATAAGGGAAAGGGGAAACTTGATGAGGGTTGTGAAGGTCCTGAAAACAGGAATAAAGGAAAGGGGAAACTTGATGAGCGTTGTGAAGATCATAAAAACAGGAATAAGGGAAAGGGGAAACTTGATGAGGGTTGTGAAGATACTGAAAATGGGAGTAAGGTCGATGCAAAACTAGAAGATCATGAAAAAAGGATAGAGTATCTTGAAAACAGGACTATGGTCGATGCAAAACTGGAAGCTCTTGAAAAATGGATAGAGTTTCATGAAAACGGTTGTGTTAGGGCAAACCAGCAAAAGATGGGGATGGGGAATAAAGGTATGCATTGTGTTGTAGAAGTGATTGCCATATCATCCAGTGATGAGGATGAAGAAATGGACATATCATCCAGTAATGAGGATGAAAAAATGGACATACCACTAAAGGCTACCACTTCCAAACCTTGCACTAGGGGAGGGATGGAGGGAAAGGCTTCCACATCTGAAGCAAAAGGGGAAGGGAAAGCCTACCAATTCCAAGTTTTCCACTTCCAAAACTGTTGGCCCCCTTGTTCTTAGAGCTCCTGTAAGTGAGTGTAAAAGACCAAAAGGTTTGGAAAGAATAAAAAATGTTGTACTTGGTCTTGGAGCAAAGGTGGATTGCTCAAGCAAAAACAGGATGAAGTGGTATGTGCCTGCCCTAAGAAGCTCTAGGCTTAAAAATTTCAAGTCTTCTTTAGGGTTAACTATTATCTATCTTTTGGTTACCAGTGAAACTTATTTTGGTGAGGTCTTTTGGGGTCTGTCCAAAGCCTCATTGTGTTATTTAATAGTTTTGTAGGATCTTAATTTGGTGTTATTGTCCAATGTGTTTCTAAATCTTACCCATGAAATGGCAAGCTAAAACAAGTTCTAACCAATTTTTCAACTGCAACGTGTTTCCAAAATCTCGTATCATTTGTTGACTTTAGTAGTCAACCACTTGAGTTTCAACATAAACATAACCATTTTTGAACCTGCATACCATTCATTGACTTTAGTAGTCAACAAATAAGTAAAACACAAAATTAACATGTCAAATGTGCTAAATTTATGTAACAACACATGAGTAATACCAAATATTGTGTGCCAAACACAGGTGATGCATACATAACCCAAATTGTTCAAAAACATACACATACTTAACAAACTACCACTAGACACAATAATAAAATGTTATTCGACCTACATAAACTAACTTGTTCCAAACATGCCATCCCAAGCCATAAGATAAAAAAAATAAACAGAACATTCCCTCCTTACTTGGAAACAACCTCCTACTCTGCTTCCATTGCCTTCTCATCCTTGTCAAGTGGATCCAACCTTCTTTTATTTTTTCTGTACCAGAGGTTACACTGGCAGATGAAAAATCTATAGTTGGAGCTTCAATGTCTGCCCTTTCAAAAGTTTCTTCAACATCTACTCTTGAAGCTTCATCAGCAACTACTACAGCTTCATCTCAGAGTTCATTGTGTAGAAAAGCAACATTATGAATAATTGCTTCTAACTCAGCATACAACATATCAACTTCAATTTTTTTGTGGAAGAAATCATCCTCTTTACCTGTCTCCGACTCACCTTCCAAACCCTGTTCAAGTTTAGGTTCAACTATAGCCTTTCCAGCATCCTCTTGACTAACTTTCTCTATGATGTTGTGAATAGTTTGATTCATATCTGCCACAGCTTCTTCTTGACTCGCCTCAGTTTCTTTGCTTAGCTTCTCCTTCATTTTTTCATATCCATCATTTATTAAGAATTCCATTTCGAACAATATGTTTCTGAACTCGTACTCACCACTCAACCTTTTTTCCCTTATTTTGTTCTTCCCTTCATTAGACCATGGTGTTGGAATAACAAGCTCATCATCATCCAAATCTATGAAATAACAATTCCCATCATCCCTGCTTCCAACCTTACTAGATGAAGCATGAGTTGAAGTATCACCCTGTTTTCCCTCCTTTCTCATTTCAATAGCACCATGCCACTCTAGAAAACACAAATCACTAGCTTTCTCAGATTCCTTAACGACATCACCATCCCATATATCTTCAATCAAGACACCCTTACATTGACTATTCCTCATGTCCAAAAAATACTGCTCCACTGATGAAATACCTTTTTCAATATAAACCTCTATTTCTTTGAACCGAGGCATGTATTTAGACATTTGCACAACATCTTCCACACTCATTAATGGGACCAACCCATGACCCAAAGATTCCCCAAGGATCCTAAAATGTGAGAACAGAGTACTATCATCCCCTAATCTTAGTGCATCTAACATCCCAATATACTCCTGAATGCATAAATACTCAACATCAATCAGGTCAACATAGGCTATATGTCCCAACCGATATTTTCGGTTTGGTGGATTTGTAAAGAGCCCATTGTGGTGGATTTTCAGAGTGAACAGTGTATCATTCAAATCTGGTTAGAAAAACAAATAACAACTTAAAATTATGAAAATCACATATCCTACAATGTACACATGCATGTTTGAATAAGAAAAAAAAATGACAACTTAAAACATTTAAGCTTACCGTAAATAGAACCAAGCTCTTGGGTCGGAAACTCAGGAGTCCGAATCTGCCAAAGTGGGGAAACAACTACCATGGTATGTGTTTGTGAGTAGTGTGATTTGATTGGTTGAAGGAAGATAGAATGTGTTTGTCTGTGTGATTTGATCATGTTAATGTGTTATACACGACTAAGTTTATTTGCAAAAATGTCCTCGTCGATTATCGTACCTAGGAAGTAGCTGAAGGGTGTTAAAGGCGGGAACAATGAATTGACGAAATTACCCTCACGTGCAACGCACGTGAGGACTAACTAACCGGATTTAGTCATGAGCGTTAGCAAAAATCATGAATTTGCAACTACAGTAACGGTTTAAGGGCAAAACTCGCAAAAAATTAAAATGTTAGGGACATTTCTCGCAAAATTTTTTTGGAGGACATTTCTCACAAAAATCAGAATCAGAAAGTTTAGGGACATTTTTTTCAGTTTACTCTTATTAAATTATACGAGCACCCGTGCATAGCAACGAGATTTTATAGCGGCGGATAGTTTTAGTGATAAAAAAAGTTTATGGGTTATAAACAAAAAATAATAAAAGTTTGAGGATTTGGGGATTAAACATAATGTTTTGAACCCCGTTCGACCTGGACGGTTCAACTGGTTGAACCGTTCCGGTAAAAAAAACATGTCAAATTAAACCAGGTCAACCCGTCGAGTTTGAAGCGTCCCGGGTCAACCCGGTTTTCGATGTGTATTAATAGTGTGTTAATAGTTTCCACCTTTGCATATGCTTTCCGAAAATATTGTAAGGACTTCCTAAAATAATTTAAGTTTTTCACTTTTCACTTTTTTGTTTTTCCTTTATATATAGTATAGTTATAGTTATAGATATATAAGCGATTACCCGAGCATACCGGTGGAAATTTAAAATTCCAAATAATTATAGTTGCGAAAGTGGCTAAGTGTTTCGTGTATGAAATGGAGGAATATTGTTTATTAGGCCAAAATTTCAACTAATAAATAATCCAGGAAAATATATGGATGTAAAGTATAATATTAGAAATTAGAAGGAATAAGGAATAAAGGTAAATTAGTAACTTAATATTTCTCACTATATTTTTTGATCGGACTTTAAGAGTTTCTAAGCATATGTGTTTTCTTTAAATATGGTAGAGATAAAAAAGATATAGACATTAAATCTTCAATTATTGCAACCCGTTATTGTCCTTATCAAATTAACCTATATTCAGATGGACAAGTGCATTTCTATTAGAATCAATAGTATAGAATGTGATGTTAGATAGATCAGTCGATGACCTTAAGCCCAATCATCACTACCACTACAACAATCTATGATTTTATTGATGCCTTTGAAGATGAGTAGCTAGGCGGGGATGTACTTGTGAAGTCTGGTTTGTTAAACAATCTATGCTTTTGAACGATTTACGTTCTATGTCATTGAATATGTCTAAGTTATTGTTTAAGTCGTGGAACACTTGTAGCAAACCTAGATATGTATGTTGATCATTTGTAGCGAATGGGATTTGTATCTTTAAGTTATTGTTTGCGTTGAATTGGTTTGCATTGAATCTAGAAAAAAACTGTAAACTGTAAAACAGGTTACGAAAATGGGTCGGAAAGACATGGGACAACGTGCAAAACCAGGTTGTTGCAGAAACAGGTGCATTCAGCTTTAGCGACAACATGTAGTCGCTAAAGGTGACGACGCCCTCGGTTACTACCACCTAGTGACTACATGTGGTCGCTATAGGTCACCATGTAGTCGATATAGGTATAATGTAGCGACCACCGGTTGTTGCTAAAACCAAGCATCACTTACTTTGTTCAAATAGTCAACTTACTTTTATCAACCACCTATGGTCGCTAAAAGGAGGCGTCACTAAGTTTTAGTCGTTGGTCAAAAAGTCAAAAAGTTAAGTCAAACAAGTAGCCGCTATAAGAAAAAAATGTGGTCGCTAAAACCTTTTGCGTCAGAGCAAAAATGACCAACGATGGACTGACTATGCATGGTCGCTAAAGCTTTTAGCGACCACTTTCTGGGCTTATAGCGACCACAAATGTAGTCGCTATAACCAAAATATGGTGTAGTGATATATATTATAGAAAAGAGGCACTAGAAACGATTTTAAAGGATTTTGGTATGGTTTTTAAACCGTACTAGATAATGATGTTTCAAAAAATAAAATTTGTGACACGGTTCAAGAACTGTACTAAAATACCTTGTCAAACAAACAAACAAATAAGATAGAATATATGCTAATTATATAAATTGTAAATTTCTCATGTTCAAATTTCGTTCTTTAAAACTAAATAAGAATTTTTCTACACTTATCTTTTTGTAAAATATCTTTATATGCAATTAAGACGATGTTAAAAACAAGATAAATCATTTTCACAATTTATTCGAAACATGGAAAATTACACAGTTATAAGAAAGCATAAACGACACAAACAATACTAAAATGAAAAACAGCAAACAAATAAACACGGTTTGCTTCCCACGAAACGCTTTTCTTTATTTAAGAGTCTTGTAGCTAGACTCAAAGTCATGCCTTATTACGTCTTTCATGACTTAAAAACATAACTAAACATTTTAAGCATCCTATCGCCACACTTATATTCTGATCCTAAATTTAAACAACCCGAGTGGTAAGTTTTCCTTTTATCATACCCATAATCGTCCTTATCCTCTCTAACCTCAAAGGCTGGAATATTATCTATATCTAAATCCTCTATATCATTCAATTTTTCCATCTTATGAGGCATCCTCTATGTGACTTTTTCTATTCCATCCGTAAATTGAACCGTCCCTTCCTCTCTATCATAAATCATTTTAGACTCTTCCACAAAGGGTTTTCCAAGCACAATCTAACATAAGTAAGTGTCGACAATGCCTCTAACATCCTATAAAATCATAAAGTCACAAACATAGGTAAAGTTTCCTACAAAAACATGCAGACCGCTAACTCTCCCAGCAAAATTGCTAAATCGCTTAGGGTTATAAGGGTCTTTTCTAGGCTCTAACTGTTCATTCATGATGCAATTGTAGTAAAGCCTAGACATTATATTAAAGGGAGCTAGTAAGTCGATGTCGGTTTGCTCTCTATAAAGATAACCAATCATGCAAGGGATCTTAATATTCCTATGATCGTCCTTACTAATCCAAGGTCTTTTCCTAATTCTAGAAGGACAGGGGTTTTTGAGTAGGTGTCTATGATAGCTTAACTCCTCCTTTGTAGGAATAAGATTTCTAAAATCATCCTTAGGATTATCTTCCTTTCCATCAATAATTTTTCCATCCCCTAATTCTTCATCCGAATTATTACTAACGGTGGGGTTTTCATTCAAGGTGTTTAAGGCCTTTTCAAGTTCATTGTCGACTAACCAATTAAAATCTCGTAATTCATTAATTTCTTGAACAATTTGGTCACGCAACGAGGTTGCTGCATTTGGTAAAATGGTTTGGGGTAATGGATGTGTAGGTAAGTACTGCGGATTCGCGTCCCCCGTGGCAAACGGAATAGTTAATGAAAAAATTTACGAACAAAAACACAAAGAAAAGAAAGCTACAAAATAAAAAGAAAAATCCCACTTGATAGGAATCTAGTGAATAGACCTAAACGAGATAAAAATCGAAACCTAGACTATTCCCCGGTAGCCACGCCAAAAACTTGATGCGGATACTTGTAAACACAAAAAAAATTTATATTCCTCCTAGGCAGAGTACCTAACCGTTGTAGTGTAGTATAGGTAAGACACGTGAGATTGATCGTTCTCTAAGGGAATAGTGAGGTAGGCTCGTAGTGTATGTCGAATTAAGTGTGAGGTTTGAGGGAAGATTATTTTTGGTCTTTTATATTTATAAGAAAGCAAGTAAAATCTTGGGTTTGAAGAGTTTGGTTTCTAAACTAATAACTAAACTAAACTAAACTAAATTAAACTAAATCTAATCTAAATGCAAGGAAAAGTAAATTGGTGAACTTCAAGTATGATGAAAGTGTATTTAATTAGAATTCCATTACTCACTAGTTTTCTTTTATTGATTAGTCTAATTGTCATGTCCTTGTCTAATTAGCGCATTGTATTCCTTAATACCTACCGAGGGTTGGTTATTCCCTAACTCTTATGAATTTCGTCTAAATGGGCGGCGCCTAAGAATGCATTAATCCCATCTTTTGCGTTGCAACTAAGAATTCACGCATTAAATACAACAAATATCATGTTAACATTTATTAACTAACGTTTTAGTGGACGTTCAAGCTAATATACTTTGACCTAACCAGTTTTCTAACTCCTAATGCAAATCACAAATCAAATAAGAGACGACACACAATAATCAATAACTAGGTTTCATGTAACCCTAAGCAAATACTATTAAGTTTAGCCTAGAATAGTAATGAAAAGAAAAGCAAGTAAAGAAATCAAACAATCACAAGTAAACATAATTGAATGATTGATTAAATAACTTATCTTCTCAATACATTGAAGTATTTGTGGCCAAAAAGCTTGGAAAAACACCTTATAATAGCTAGGGTTCGAACCTCCAAAGTTATACCAAAACTGCACACTTTTCAATGCGAAAACATATATAGATTTACAAATGTGACGACGTCACTTGTTACTTGTGGCGACGTCAGCTCGCCGTCATCTAGGGTTTCATTATTGCACCGACTTAGTTGTGACGACGTCACTTAAGAATTGACGTCGTCAGCCTTCATATTCTTGGTCTTGACACCGTCATCTCGAGGCCGTCTTAGGAGCCTGAATAGTCATCCTTACATAGGTGTCGACGTCAAACATTTGCCGTGACGCCGTTACGGAGCCTTTTCGTGACGTTTTTCCCAGTGTTGTCGTTTTCTTCGTTTTCCCGTGCAATCGAGCCTAAAATGCATCATTTTCCAGCATTTGCTTCCCAAGTAACTAAAACTCAAATAGAAATGATTTAGGGCAATAAATGATTAAATATGTACAAATTTAGAGGTTAAATAACCCTTTAAAAACGTATATAAAATTATACCTCATCAGTGTGTAACCAAACACACTCCAAGCAATACACTTCAAACAATAGCAATTCATACCATACACTTCATAGCAATTCAAACAATAGCATTTACACCAAACCACTATTAGCTTGTGGAATTATAAGGCAAGTAGAACTATTAACGCGCACTTGGCAGTTTTCCTAGTAGCAAGACCAAAGCAATTGACTATGATTAGTAGGAGTGGATAAGCCTCAATAGAAATTTAAGCCAACATTTGGACGTTCACCAAAACCATCAATCAAGGTTGTGGTGACCATCACTTTTATCACTTTTTATTTTAAGTCATTTTTTTTGATTAAGTGAAAAACAAATAACTTTTCACATGACTTATTAAATTAAGTTTTTTTCATATTAAGTCAATTAAGTTGAATTTAAACAGTACCTAAGATTATTGCACTATAAGTAAATATTTTTTTCACAACCTTTAAATTACTTGCAAATAGTTAAAATTCCATTTTAGTTTAAGTTCAAAACACACAAATCCGGAATTTTAATTGCTTTATAATAATATACAAAAATACCAAAAGCACTATTCTCACCATAAACCATTTTATCATACAGTGTGAAACTACCTCATCGTTTCCTGTGTATTTGATCAATTTCTGAACTTGCTTATACTACATCATAACGATTAGGTACTGCTAAATTTGAATTTGTTAAACTTACCACATCAAGCTGTAAAGCTTACAACAATTTTTTTCGTGTGCTTTGTCTTAATAAGTACCAATAGTCATTAGTAAATCTCGTTGGTATTCTGTTTACCAACGATAATGAGTCGCTAATTATTTATTTTTCAACGCATATCTGATAAAATCACATTGGTAAATAAAGCGGGAATTTTCCCACCAAAAAGTATGAAATTACTAGCAAATTTACCAACAATGCCATTGCTGCATGTCAAATACTGCTTCGTATATTTTGTTAACTTCCGTTGGAATAGTCGTGGTAACATACCTACGAAGTTATAGTTAACGTCGTAGGTGGAGAAATGTTAAATATGGCTTTTTTTTTTATGGTTTTTTTAAAACCATATCAAATAATGTTTGTTTAGCTTTTGGTGCAGTTTTTTTTTTTCTAACCATATAAGAAGGGCATTCCTCACAGGACAATTTAGCCATTTCATTTTGGTTAAAGACGAAATCGGACTTAAGATTTCCTCACAAGGAGGCCGCCTGCATTTTCGAAACCATAAGGATAAAACATGCAATTTGGCCAAACTACAAAGACGATTTTTGCAATTTACTCTATATCATCTATAACAAGATCGAAAACATCCAAGAGATATGCGGGGCGCACATACATATCCGATTAGCATTGAATTATTTATTTTTTAGTCTCATGGCCCAACAATTATTGTTAAATACTTAAATCATTGCCCATAAGGGCCCAACAATTATATAGTTAAATCATTGCTGGTAAGGGCATACATATAAGATATGTGTCTTCTTCTACTATTATTGTTACTTGTTCAAAGCACAATAATCATTACACGTAATATAAAGCTTATGAATTATTAACTTTTACATTGTTTGAAATACAAAATTTCATTTCTAACGATGTGTTCTCGAGTTTTTTACGTGAGGATGTAAATGATGGGTAAGAAAGTGAAAAGAAAAGAAAATGAAAGTAAAGAAAGTTTCTTTTAGGTTTCATGTTTTCGAGTTTATGATGAAATAAAAGGAAAATAAAAAATGTTGATTGCTTGAGAGAACTTTACAAGAGATTACAAGTGAATTGAGAGTTGCTTTGGCCAAATGAGGCATCCTCTAATTTAACTACAATTATAGGGCAACTATTTACAACTCTAAAAAAGGCCCATATTCTACAATCTTTTATAGTTTTTCATAAAGTCTTCTAGGCAAGTATTGAACGATCCGGACTCCAAATTAAGCTCGTTAACGACCTTATCAATCATGCGGGTCGTGACATTATGCTCTAAGGTCCTGTTTGATAGCATTTGAATTGGGCAATTAAGAGGTGACCAATAAATTAGTCTGAGCAAATGTTGTTTGATAAAATAATATATGACACTTAACGAATTTGAAAGACTCTGAATCGTTCATGACCAAAAGGATGCAAAATGAGACGGCGCCCCCACTTGCTTCCTATTTTATCCTTTTATGTTATTTAATCAATGGCTGGCCTACGCAGGCACCCCCACATTTCCTTGGCAGGCACCTCTTGTAGGGTGGGTCCCCCTTGTCCGGCGGCGCACAGTACTTTTTTTTTTTTTTTAATTGTGTGTAGTGTGTTTAGTTGTATTTAATTAGGTATATTGTATAGTGTATTTAATTTGTGTAGTGTTTTTATATGTATAGTGTATTTAATTGTGTAGTGTTTTTATATAATATTTATTTTATGTTATGCTTTTTAATTGTGCGTTTGTTTCCATTTAATTAAACAATAACAATAAAACATTAAACAAGTAAAACAACAATGTTTTCAATATTACAACGTCTACTCCACATGAAGATTGTTAATGTCATCTATAAGCTCATAGAGTATTCCACTCGGCTGACATGCGTGATCAACTGGATTACTTGCCTGTTCCAGTGATGCTTCCAACGCCTTTATTTTTGCCTGCAACAAAGTCTTTTCAGCCAATAGCATGTTGATCGTTGTATCTTTAGTTTCGCAGTTTGAGCACTGCGTTGAAGAAGAGGCTTCACCAAAGTACTTTTGTTGAAATATTTCCTTCCACATGAAGTATCGACACCCATAGTCTTTAGTCCTGGCTTTACATGACGAAACAAGTATAAGAAATGTATTCTAAACAAACAAGTTATTGATATATTTACGCAAATAAGCAAACGTTTAATTATTTACCTTTGAGAAAGGACATGCATAATACTTCAGACCACAAGTATGGGGCTGGTGGGATGTTCTTTCAATTATTAATCCACGTTGACAACGACACAAGTAAGGATTTTGTTGTTGCATCTGGCCAAAAGAATTTGTATAATTATTCACAACATAAATTAGTAATATGATGGTGATGTTGTGGTGTTTTTACGTATGTTACGTTGTTAAAGTTTTTAGATCTAAAACTAATTTTAGATCTTGAAACGTATATTTTGTTGAAACAATTGTGAGGTTTGTAAAAAAAAGGTGAGTTCGTTTGATTTTCTTAAAAAAAAAGTAGATCTAACAAGTATTATACTTGTTACATCTTTAATTTTGTTATGATATTGTTTTGTGACTCAACTGTGGTGGTAGTGGTGATGCTGTGGTGTTTTTACGTATGTTACGTTGTTAAAGTTTTTAGATCTAAAACTAATTTTAGATCTTGAAACGTATATTTTGTTGAAACAATTGTGATGTTTGTAAAAAAAAGGTGAGTTCGTTTGATTTTCTTAAAAAAAATTAGATCTAACAAGTATTATACTTGTTACATCTTTAATTTTGTTATGATATTGTTTTGTGACTCAACTGTGGTGGTAGTGGTGATGCTGTGGTGTTTTTACGTATGTTACGTTGTTAAAGTTTTTAGATCTAAAACTAATTTTAGATCTTGAAACGTATATTTTGTTGAAACAATTGTGAGGTTTGTAAAAAAAATGTGAGTTCGTTTGATTTTCTTAAAAAAAAAGTAGATCTAACAAGTATTATACTTGTTACATCTTTAATTTTGTGATGATTATGTTTGTTAGATCTTTATAAAACGTGTTTGTGTTTGTTTTGAAAAAATTATGAGGTTTGTAAAAAAAAGGTTAAGTTTGTCTGATTTTCATTAAAGTTGCAAATTGAATCACTTTATGTATGTTTCGTTGCTTATATGTTTGTATGTTTTTGCGGTTTGCTGCATAGGAGGACCCTTTTGTTGTGGGCAAAGCCTACACAGGCACCTCACGTTATACTTGGCAGGCACCCCGCGTTTTCCTTGTCATTACTGGATGGTAAAGTGATTCACTTTGCAACTGTAATGAAAAAACTTTGTTTTGTATAAAAAATTTTCATTACTGGATGGTAAAGTGACCATTCAAGGTCATTTTGCAACTTTAATGAAATAAAAAGGCAATGATGATTTGTTTTTTAAAAAAACTTAAAAAGAGTTTTGGCGAGGCAAAACTGAATTTGCAGCCAACATGAGCTATAAAGCTAATAATCTGAGCCTTTGATAAGTTGTTTACCCCTTGTGTGTTAAATGGTGAACTAGACATGTTGGTTGATTGTTGTTGATCTGGACCACTAGTTGCTGTTGTTGCCTGCGTAGTTTAGCCCTTATAGTGTTGTTGGTGTTGTTTCTGGACCACTTGTTGGTGTAGCTTGCTTTCACCTGGTATTGTTGTTGGTGTTGTTGCTTTCACCTGGTATTGTTGTTGGTGTTGTTGCTTTCACCTGGTATTATGTTGTTGATCTGGACCACTTGATTGTTGTTGTTTGTGTTGTTTCTGGACCACTGGTATTGTTGTTTGTGTTTGCTATCACCTGGGATTGTTGTTGGTGTTGTTGGTGTTGTTGCTTTCATATGGGATTGTTGTTGGTGTTGTTGCTTTCATATGGGTAACTTGTGAGAATCTTAGTACTTGTGAACTTTTGAGAATCTTAGTACCGAATGTGAACTTTTGCAGTGGTAACTTGTGAGAACCTTGTTCAAAACATGTAACTTGTGTATCTTGTGAAACCTGTGAAACTGGTGAGTCTTGTGCTTGTGCAGATTTGTGAGGCTTGTGCAGTTTTGTGAGGCTTGTTCAGATTTGTGAGGCCTGTGCAGTTTTGTGAGTGCAGTTTTGTGCAGTTCATGTGAACTGTGACTTTGTGCAGTTTGTGACTAAAACTTTTCCGAGGCGATGATGTATTTTGAGCCTAAAAACTGGACGGTAAAGTGAGATCTAATCTCACTTTGCAACCTTCGGGTTTGAGCCTAAAAACTTTAAAAACTTTCCGAGGCGATGATGATAATGGACCGAATGGACGGTAAAGTGAGATCAAATCTCACTTTGCAACCTTCGGGTTTGAGCCTAAAAACTTTCCGAGGCGATGATGAAAACCGAATGGACCGAATGGACGGCAAAGTGGGATAAAATCTCACTTTTGAAACCTTCGGACTGAGCCTCATATATTTTTCAACTACGATTTTTGAAAACTGTTAAAACTGAATAAAACATTTAGAACTGTCCAACCAAAACAAAAAATAAGTTGTAAAACTGTTGAACTGTAAAACCAAAACATTTGTAAAAAAAAAACACATGTACAAAAATATGTCAAAAAAACTTGTAAAAATAAGAGTTATAAGTGGTAAATAATAAGTTGTAAAAAGACTTGGCACGAAAATCGAGAAACCAATCATTACCAATCATTGGCATGGAAATCGAGACACCAAGAAAATGCAACCACCCCTACTAAGGGGTGCCTGCATAGGAGGACCCTTAATCAATGATTTTTTTTTCACTTTAACTTTACTCCAAAAGAAGAACTTGTACTTTGCAAGTTTGCATGATGTCGATATATATTAAATAAAAGGTTTAATATTAGGAGCCTTTAAACACTAGTATAAAACTTTTACTTATTTTGAAATTGATGGAAAGTTATGAGCGAAAAAAACTTTCTTTCACGTAAGATTTTGATTTTATTAAGAGGGATGCTAGACCCACATAAGAAATCCATACAAAAAATCCACTCGCTGACGTGTCAGCAAGTGATTGGTGGATTTTACTATAGTTTCTCTTTCTTCTCTCTTATTAAGCCAATCACTGCCTGACATGTCAGCGTGTGAATATTTTGTGTGGATTTCTTATGTGGTTCTAACATCCCTCTTTTATTAATGTGGTATAATTATTAATGAGAAAAATTTATTTTAAAATAGGTGCGTATAATGGGTAAAATGGTAATTTAAATCATTTAAAGCGTTGATTCAGAAACAATTCTCAAACGTTCATTATTATTCAGAACCAAGTTCATTCAGGATCTATAAATCACTCAACAACTTTAATTCACTCAACGCTTAATCATACCGTCTTATCAAACAGCCCCTAAGTCATTTTTTTTCTACCTATCTTTTATAGTGCCTTATATTAATAAAAGGGCAAATGGTTGAAAGAAGTATCATGTCACCATTTCTTTTTGTGGGTAACGAACAAATTTTTTTGCTTTTGTGGGTACCTTTCTTTCATATTCATCATTTGTAGGTGTCTTTCGGGAAAAAAATTTTCTATTAGTTAAGAGGGGCAAAAATGTCCAAACATTTCATAAAATACCCTAAAAAGGATAAATTTGAAAGAAAAGTACCCACAAAAGTAAAAAAAATTGTTCGATACCCACAAAAAAAAATAATGACAAATATGATACTTTTTCAATTATTTTGCCCTTAATAAAACGAGCCCAGACCAGCCCAAAAACGTCCATATTTCGAGCCAAACTACACGGCTTAATGATATCACCATTCACCATCATCATCATTTACAAACAACAAAACCTTGTCATTTCGCCTAAAACCTTGAAAATCAAATCAATCTTTATTTACAAAATGAGCTCCCTACAAAAAGCAATCAGGTCATCATCATCATCAATTCGTTTGATCTTCAATGCTAATCAAAATCAACGGCTCAGATCACTTCGTCAGTTCTCAACGGAATCTTCACCGCCACCGTCTAATGAGTCCACTACTAAACCTAGTTTTGAATCACCATCAGCTGGTACTTTTTTTTTAAAAAAATTCTAATAATATATCATCATTGTTATAATATGAATATTTGGAGGGTGTGCTAGAGAAAAATCCAACCAAATCCTAGGCAATACTTTGGTTGTTGCTTAGTTAGTCGGAGTGGTGTGCTAGAGAAAAATCGAACCAATTACAAAATATGGATCAAGAGTTTGATCCACCAATAGAAATTATTTATAAGTTTTGATTGGTACAAATATGATATATTTTGGTACTTGTGTATTTTGAAACATGTAAGGGTTGATATATTTGAAATATGATATATTATGTAGATTTTGGTACTTGTGTATATTCAGGTGTTTAAAAATGCAGGGTTGACCCTGCCGGTTGAATAGTGAACCGGTTGGTGACCGAAGCTGGTTTTGAGCTATAACGGGAGGCTCGACGGTTCAATTAGAAAACGTAGATTAAATTTGAGCGAGGTTATGTTGAAGTATTTATTATTATTATTATTATTTTTTTGGGTTTAAAACAACTTTGACCGGTGGGCTTAAAGGCAAATCAAAGCCCAGTAAAACGGCTAAAAAAAACCTAAATTACCGCCTTATAAATACCACATTTTTACACGAAAAATCACACAACACCGTTGCTGTTGCTTTCAGAAAAAAGGAACTATGGTACATATTTTATGCTATTTTGTTCGATGATATGTTTGAAATATGTTTGTTTTGCTATGTTTGATGTTTTTTTTCGCAATCTCGGATGTATCATTTTTGTGTTTTATGCTGTTTATAGTGATTAAATAATAATTTCGGCTTATTTGATTTGATTTGATATTTTTTTGTAATAATGCGGACTTGTTAGATTTAAGCATCGAAACATATTTAGTTGTTTTTGGTTAGTATTAGGTGATTTTAGGGCTTATGTAGGCTGTATCATTGCACTCAGTTATGGGATGAGAAGGGACTTTAGGAGTGTTTGTGGTTTTTGTAGACTGAGGTTTGTATATATTATTGTGACCATTGGCCGTTTGTTTCTTTTAGGAATTGGTGGGCTCTCTAAAAACACCAGAGACAAGAAGATTGCCTCGATGTTCCGCGGTGTTGAGGACGTCGCATTGGCTTATTCTCGCGGGAAAGTACTTGCGCCATGCCCGTGTCTCTTTCTCTCCAGCTGAGGCTATGCTCGAGGTATAAATGTTTTGATTTGGCTTCTTTGTATAAACAGCAGACTTGGAATACAATACATTTATACAAAGAAGCCAAATCAAAACATTTATACCTCGAGCATAGCCTCACTGAAGAGAACGAGACGGGCATGGCGCAGGTACTTTCCTGCAGGAGAATAAGCCAATGCGACGTCCTCAACACCGCGGAACATCGAGGCAATCTTCTTGTCTCTGGTGTTTTTAGAGAGCCCACTGAACAAAAGTTCCTAAAAGAAACAAACGGCCAATGGTCACAATAATATATACAAACCTCAGTCTACAAAAACCTCAAACACTCCTAAAGTCCCTTCTGTCCCATAACTGAGTGCAATGATACAACCTACATAAGCCCTAAAATCACCTAATACTAACCAAAAACAACTAAATATGTTTCGATACTTAAATCTAACAAGTCCGCATTATTACATACAAATATCAAATCAAATAAGCCGAAATTATTATTTAATCACTATAAACAGCATAAAACACAAAAATGATACATCCGAGATTGCGAAAAAAAACATCAAACATAGCAAAACAAACATATCATCGAACAAAATAGCATAAAATATGTACCATAGTTCCTTTTTTCTGAAAGCAGCAGCAACGGTGTTGTGTGATTTTTCGTGTAAAAATGTGGTATTTATAAGGCGGTAATTTAGGTTTTTTTAGCCATTTTTACTGGGCTTTTGATTTGCCTTTAAGCCCACCGGGTCAAAGTTGTTTTAAACCCAAAAAAAAATTAATAATAAATACTTCAACATAACCTCGCTCAAATTTAATCTACGTTTTCTAATTGAACCGGTCGAGCCTCCGGTTATAGCTCAAAACCAGCTTCGGTCACCAACCGGTTCACTATTCAACCGACAGGGTCAACCCGCTTTTTAAACACCGAAATATACACAAGTGCCA
This sequence comes from Chrysanthemum makinoi, assembly GCA_910596185.1. Taxonomy (NCBI): domain Eukaryota; kingdom Viridiplantae; phylum Streptophyta; class Magnoliopsida; order Asterales; family Asteraceae; genus Chrysanthemum; species Chrysanthemum makinoi. The sequence goes on from OU343222.1 coordinate 349,800,550, forward strand.
AAATCTACATGTTGTCCAAAATATATCATATTTCAAATATATCAACCCTTACATGTTTCAAAATACACAAGTACCAAAATATATCATATTTGTACCAATCAAAATCAAAACTTATAAATAATTTCTATTGGTGGATCAAACTCTTGATCCATATTTTGTAATTGGTTCGATTTTTCTCTAGCACACCACTCCAACTAAGCAACAACCAAAGTATTGCCTAGGATTTGGATTTGCCCCTCTAAGAACCGATTTGTAGTGCAGTTTCTAAAATTTATCCAAGTGTGTCCCCTCGAACTAAACTTTCTGGCTCCACCCTTGTTTATTAGCTTATACCTAAACTAAGGGGGTGTTTGTTTCGCCTTATATAGCGGGCTTATGGCTTATTTACTTTTCGGCTTATGTTTCATAAGCTCACTTTCTGTGGCTTATTTTGAAACTTGTGAGATTATATAAACTTATCATGACATGATAAGCTTATATAAGCCGGAAAATCTCAATGTAAGCCACAAAAAGTGAGCTTATGAAACATAAGTCGAAAACTACATAAGCCATAAGCCCGCTATATAAGGCGAAACAAACACCCCCCAAGTGTTTGGCTATGCTTATATTTTGGGTTTTTGATAAGCCTCAAATGTGTGTTACAATTTTACCCTCAATTATACCTAATTTAGCATACCCATGTCCTTTTTAATTTACCAAACTAAGCTAAAGCAAACACTTGTTAACTTATTAGATTCTCTTATAAGCTAATCCAAACACTTACTTGGCCAAATTGCAAAAAAATATCCTTGTGATTTGGCCAAATTGCAAATGCTAACTTTGAAAGTGGAGGGGCAATCGTTGTGGGGAACTTTGGTGTGCAATTATCTGCACTTACAAAGTTAATATGTCCTCATGCTAGGGACGATAATTGCACACTAAAGTTCCTCGCAAGGATTGCATATGCACTTTCAGAGTTGTAGGTTCTGCTGCTGCAATCGGACCAATCCACATGGATGGTTTTTGCAATTTACTCTTTTTCTTATGAAATTGGTTTTAAAGAAGATTAGGGTTTGAAATGTAGGTATATAAGTGTAGTGAGATTGGTAGTAGCTTACAGGAGATGTTTGCGCGGACCGAGACCTATAGACCAAGTGCACACGTTTTGTTTGGCATAAATACTGGACTAACCAAGTAAGACATGTAAAGTAAAATGTTGGGACCAGGTTCATTGCGGAGAAAAAATCAGGATTTTTGACAAAAGTTTACACTACGCTGCAAAAAATCCATGTGCTTCACAGGAACCACCCTTGGGTCTGCCCTGTTTTAAATAGATTACACGTGTTGGAGTAATTAGATGATCGGTTTTAAATAAAGTTACAATTGAACCGATTATTTGAGCCTAAAATATTGAGATAGTAAGATTTAGGCGGTATGTATCTGAGCACCAAAAAACGAAGTTTCTTTAAAACAATGAGATAATCAGTTTGTTAACGGAATCCTGAAGAGCCTTAGGTAGTGATTTGACTTGTCTGTACAAGTTTCTTCTGAGTCTTAGGGAGTAGGTTGTTAATATTTTATAACTAGTTTAAGTGACAACGATGTATGGATAAACTTCAAAGATTGGAAATGTAAGGAATACGTGTTTTTGAGAACTCTTTACAAGGTTTTACTCTTGGGCTTGTCCATTATATTTCAAAGAGATTATTTATGGTCATTAATGGTTTCTACACTGGATAGTAATATAATTTAAGCTTCTAGTAAGCTACTAGAACTTATTACATGGTTCATATCTTGCTGATTATCCACCATCTTGAGCTTACTCCAAACTTCCGCTTATCACATGTATAGTAGGGAATAATCCGAATGAACATACTTGTAGCCGTGACATACCTAAAATTGCTCAATGTATCCTCGTGTATTTGCGATCCCATGAAAAGAAGTCTTGCAGCTTCACTGAAGGCAGGTTACGCCACTTGATCAAAATGAAAAGATGCACCGTCCTGGCGATGCGAGGACATGTGCAAGTTAGATATCCGACCAAATATTAAATGATCCCTGTTAAATTGCTGTTGGTTTCGAGAAATATGGTGACAGTGATTATGATAGTGAGTCTTCCGTCTGATGTATGGTGGATAGTGAAGGGGTGAAAGAGGCGCTATGAAGGGATTTGTTAAATGTGTAGGCGGTAGTTGAAGTCGATATGGTTTTAAAAGTAACCTTTCCAAAAACGTCCTATCAGAAGGGCCTTCTAACTGTGCCTCGTTTATTAAGTGATAATTGTTGCAAGTGGTACTTGAAACAGTAAGGCAACTGTCTTCTTTCCATGTTCTTTTTTCCATTTTTTTAGTAGCGCTTTAGAAGTTGTTCGCCAGCAGATATCTGATATAGTCAAGTTATTATAGGATTTCTTTCTTTTTGTTTTTATTTAATGAGCTTGGAGTTTGGCCCAATCATGTTGGTTGGCACTGTATGACTTGTTTATCTTTTGTTTTGGATCGATATGTGAAAGTTTCTGTTCCCATGATCTTGAACAACTCAGTATGAATCTTGGAATCACAAACGATCACAAAAGTGATGTTACTTCAGTTCTTAAAGAATGCAATTTAGCCACTGGTGATCTTAAATGAAAGTTCCATACTTGACGATCGACCGGAATAATAACTCCCATCTTCATACTTCCGACCGGCGAAGCATGTGATAAAGTCCATGGAAGCGCTTTCTGTTGTCTTACAGATTAGCTGAAAACAGTTATGTGATCCTGACTTCTTTTGCTCTATCTTGTCTTGTTGGCAGCACGTTGCACGAATGTCTCTTCGTCTTATGATGCTGCTCTCAGGGCGGTGCACCCGATGGCGCTCTTAATCGGAGAGGGTAATTCCTTGGAAAATCATGACCTCTTTGTAAATTAACAAGATTTCTCCGATCTGGTATGTCTCCTTTTCAGAGTCTTTCCATCTTGATGGCAGGCTTCGACCGTGCAAACTGGATCATGTTCCAGTCCTTAATTCGGTGGAAAATTTGTGACCACAAATCCTTCTTTTAGCTACTAACATGTCTTCAACAAAATCTTGATTATTTGATTAGGAAGCTTTTGCTTTTAACTTCATTTGGGTTGTTTGTAGCAACATTGTCGTCTTGATCACGAATCTCGAATAATGCCTCCTCCGTAAACAATGGACTTCATTTCTTTTAGCTTGCATCTGAAATTCCTTCCCGTCGTTTAGTTTAACATCTCGATATCGAGTGTCCTTTCAAGAATAGGTTGATATATTGTAGCCCTCCTAATAATTGAGGATGCATATGGGTTTATCGAAAGCATAGTTACATCCAGTCTTTCTTCCATAGATGTAGAGCTTCTGCGCTGGCACTTTTAGCAACTCCACAGCCTTCACATAGGTCTCCAAGATGCTACACGAAGTACCCCTTGATTTTCGATAATAGTTCACAAGCCAATCGTGGAACTCCGTTATTCTAATTGGTGGTTTCTTGGATTTTTAGGTCATGATCAATTCACCGATCGTGCCCCAAACTTCGACTTCGTCTTGAAGAGCAGTAAAATTCGTTGTCTCGTAACATGAAGTCATTTTCCTGTGCAACAAATTAAGACTGCCTTAGCATATGACCTACAATTAGGGAATACCTAGCATTATAGATTTATAGTATAGAAATTTGAACGGGTGAAATAGCTTTGATCTAGAAAATCAGCATTAGTCAAAAATACATTAAGCAACTTTGGACCAGTAAGATCCATTTAACACATGTCGTTTTAGCTTTCCGTATACTTGGTAGTATACCGGCCTGCTTTAGGAGAAGTATCTCGCCTTTCCAGTATAGGTTAATATTCACAATCCTGATGGAGGATATTCATTGAGATTATGAGTAACCTTATTAAGCAATGCGCAATAATGGATCTTGGTTTATCTCAATAGCTCCATATTCTCGAACATAGCTTCTCCCGCATCCTTGTTCGAAATTAAGGTAGTTGTTTACGCGATCTCCAGTAGGTATACACTAATGCACCTAAAGATTGGTGGCATCGGTTAAGGTTGACCTCGGCCTGATGGCTTGGCGTATTCCAACTCGATGGTATGAACGATCTTTAAGGCAACTTTCACATCCTTGAACTCATGTTTGACTAGTCTCTTTCGAACTCTAGCATCTGCCTTTGCGCTTGCCATGTTTAGTATTTCTTGTGTGGCAAATACCTGTGTACCCTAATTAAAGTGATCGAAGTCCGTCTAACCATACAGTCTTTATGGATACATAAAGAATTAGTGGCATAGGTATGTATTTTGTTTATTTATTATATCCAAAAGAACTACATTCATCCATCTGGGACCATAGTCAACGTCCCTTCCCATTCTCGATCTAACATCCTTGACCCTTCCATAGGTTTGGCCTTCGGTTCTGCGGCGATTGAATCTGCAGTTTTAAAGGAATTCTTCACCAAATGCAAACTTAAAGATATCGAACTTGGTCCCATTGATGGTTGCTGAGTATGCAATCCCTCCAACTATCCGTCATTGCATCAAGATCAGGTCAATGCTCAATTGGGCCTTCGTCATGCATGAGCCATCATTCCATTAAGGGCTTGCTTTAATCTCGAGCTCTATGAGGTCCATTATAAAAAGAGTCCATTGAGTTTATTTCCTTGTTCTTTCCTATGGTTTACGTTACTCTTGCCTTCTCTCCCCCACCTTTATCGGCAGGGACCTTCCGTCGATCAAGCCCTCAATAGGATGGCACTGTACGTCTTGAACTCCACAACCGCAGCCCATCCTTGCCATGAGGAAATAAAACAGAGGCTTTTGTTCAATAACCAGGATCTCGATGCATTAGTTCTCCAGTAATTCATTAACTCAACGCTTCATAATCTAAGGATCGTCCTCGGAATGCTTAAGCTCACCAAACTCTTTGATTTAGCTAGGCGGATCTATGTTTTACGCATTCTCAGATATTGCTTAAGTTATCGTAGACCCAGTATCGATACGCTACATATCTTATACGGCTCCTTTTTGATCCTTTATCGGGTCGCCATCTTGATCTTGAATCATACCTAAAATGTTGTTAAGCAAGTAATAAAGATATCAAGTCAGCTACGACGGTATTGGTGGAACAATCTTATAGCATTATTACCAACGTTTACCGTCTAGCCATTCGCTTGCATAGCACTATGCTAATGCACGTAACACTTGATGGTCTTCTCAATGTTGGAGATTTTGCCTATTTTGTCCATTGAACGCTTAAATTTAAGCGTTTGATGACCTATCATCCTGGTCATATCGTTTTAGACCAATCAACTTTTCAACTCGACATTTTGGGTCTCAACACCCGCTAATCTCTTATCAAAGCTCGACATAACGTCCTTAGGCGGGTTATCTGGTCTTGGCGCTTGTCATACCTTGCCTCTCATACCCACAATCCAAGCGGTTATCGGTCTGTTGTTGTCGTCTTGAATCACCAAGTCATACCACTCACGGACTTGTCTTACAAGATGTCGGCAAGCTATGTTAAGCTCTCCATGAATACTCAAGGATGTATGTAACAAAGTAAACTTGATGAGCACAGGAGCCGATGTTGAATAAGCATTGCTTAGAGAACTCGGTAGCGTTCTATGGATGTTTTGCATCACCTATTTATACTAGTCTATACAAGTATAAAAGCTAGCTTATGATAATAAGCTTCTAGTAAGCTTCTAGAACTTTCTTCAAAAGCTTCCAAGATTATCCACCATCTTCCATGGTATGCCCAAAGTCGAAGATCCAAGTTTCATGAGAAGTGTAGAATTCCCTCAACATACAAAATAGAGTGACACTTAGGTAATTTGACTGTTTGTAGCTGCTTGGTAGGGTTTGTTAATATTTTATAACTAGAGGAGAACCGTGTATGGATACCAATAGTTAGTTGATTGACTGGTTGAAAAATATAGGTTTTTCACTTGTTTTTATATTTCAAGAATTATATGGTCTGATTAATGGTCACGGTGATAGTAATATAATTTGTTTAAACGGCATACTAAATTATTACATGGTTCATATCTACGACTGAATCACATACAATTGATTACTCCATATACTATCACATGTATAGTAACAATGACATGAATCAGCCGTGATAGTAAAATAATGTATTCTATTTGCCATCCTCGAATTCAGCTACGAAGGCAGGTTACATAGGGATAAAATGAAAAGATGCACCGGTTGGCAAAAGATGCGAGGACATGTATGCAAGTTAGATATAACCGCCAAATATTAAATGATCCCTGTTAAATTGCTGTTGGTTTCGAGAAATATGGTGACAGTGATTATGATAGTGATTAATCCGTGTGATGTATGGTGGATAGTGAAGGGGTGAAAGAGGCGCTATTGAAGGGGTTTGTTAAATGTGTAGGCCGGGGTAGTTAAAAGTGAAATTCTGATATGGTTTTAAAAGTAACTTTAAAAACGTTAAGAAGGGACTCTTCTAACTGTGGTTTATTAAGGATAACTAAAAGGTCGGTTGCAAGTGGTATGAAACAGTAAGGCAACTATGTATTTTTTTAGTTAGAATTTGTGCCAGAACCACATATATAAGTTATTATAGGTTTGATTTCTTTCTTTTTGGTTTTTATTTAATGACTTGATATTCATCATGATTGTGGCATGTATGACTTGTTTATTTGTTTTATCGATATGTGGGTTTATGTCAGGTTTCCTCTATGGGAAATTGCTTGGAATCACAAACAATACACTGAAAAGTGATGTTCTTAGTTTGTTAGAAGAATGCAATTTAACCACTGATGATCTTAAAGTTGATTACAACCCGTCATACTCACCAACCGGAATGTAATGTTCGCATCTTCATACTTGTGTGTAATATTCTATAAGTAGCTGTTCTGTTGTCTTACAGATTAGCTGAAAACAGTTATGTGATTGATTAAATTTTCGTTTTGGGTTGTTGAGCAGGTTGGTTCAGTTCTCTTCCAAGAGTGCTTATGATGCTGCTCTCAGGGCGGTCACTAGAAAAGGCCGCTTGTATCGATTGGAGAGGGTAATTCCTTGGAAAATATTACCTAATTTGTAAATTAACAAGATTTCTCATGCTGGATGATTTTTTTTCTTCTTCATATTGATGGCAGGCTGACCGTGCAAACTGGGATTATGTCCAGCCGTATGGTGGCTTTGTAACAAATCAGCTTCTTTTAGCTACTAAGATGTCTTCAACAAAATCTTGATTATTTTATTAAAGCTTTGTTTTACCCTTCATTTTATGTTTACAAACAAAATCTTTGAGCTGTGAAAATTAATCTTAAATGTCCTCCTAATTTTGGCTTATGTTCTTTTAGCTCATGAAATCTTCCCAGTTTTAAATGAATATTAACATATATGAGTGTGACACCCATGTTCAAGAATAGGTTGATATATTGTAGCCCCTCCTAATAATTGAGGATATATGTGGGTTTATGAATTTATCCTCTTTTGATTTAGATGTAGAGCTTCTGTGGAGCTTTTAGCAGCCACAGCCCACATAGATGCTATTACTCCAATGCCACACGGGCCCGTGTTAGCCGGTTAGGAAGGAGCCAAATGGTGGAACATTATTCTAATTGTGGTTTGTTAGGGGGATTTCTAGGCATGAACGAGATTCCAAACGTGTCTATATGAAGTAGCAGTAAAATAACGATAAAGTCATTTTTTCCGGTGCAACAAGCATGACCTACAATTAGGGAATACCTAGCATTATAGATTTATAGTTAGAAATTTGAATGGGTTGGGTGGCTGGGAGACTTTGATCTAGAACAATCATAAGCATTTAAAAATACATTAAGCAACTTTGGACCAGTTTAAGCAGTTTAACCTCTTTGATCGACTTCACTTTTACTTTAAGTTTATACATTTAACTGGGTTCTGCTTTAGCGGGTTAAAATGGTACCTTTATCTAGTAGGTCGCATGTTCTAGAAAACAAGTATAGGTCAAAATTCACAATCCTGTTTATGGAGGATGTTCATTGAGATTATGAGTAATTATTTTCCAAGCATTGATTAATGGTCTTGGTTTATCTCTATCTCCATATTCTAACTACCTTCACCCGTTTTTCCTTGTTTGAAAATAAGGAAGCGCATCTCCCGTTGGTATACACTAATGCACCTATTTAATATTGTAAAGTAGGTAAGTAAAAACTAACCTGGCCTGATGTTGCAGCGTATTCTATTGTACAAATATTGAATGTATCTTTAAGACTTTAATATGAACTCGTCTGAAGACTAGTCTTTTGAACTCAATAGCATCTGCCGCTTGCTGTTTAGTATTTCGTTGTGTGACAAAACCTATGTATGTAGTTAGTGATCGAAGTGATAATTAGTGTTTATGGATATATTTAAAAACTGTGGGTATGCAGGTATGTATTTTGTTTATTTTTTATATAAAAAAATCCATACTCCTGGCATATTTTTATTAAAGATTCACTTTTTGCAGGTTTTATTGCAAGGAATTCCACCAAATGCAAACTTAGAAGATATCGAACGGTTCCTTGCTGGTTGTGAGTATGATCCCTCCAATATCCGTCAGTTCTCCAGGTCAATGCTCAATTGCCTTCATATCCTCCCCATTGGGCTTTTTTAAGCCTGCTCATGATTAGTGCATTATAAAAAAAGAGTATGAGTTTAAAATTTTCTGTATCTAAAAAAATATTATGTTTATTACTCTTGCAGGCAGGGACCTTCCGGGCCCAATAGGATGGCGCTTGTACGTTTTATCTCCCCAACCGCAGCCATGACTGCCATGATAACAAAAAACAGAGGCTTTTGTAACAATAACCAGATCTCGATGCATGTTCTCCAGTAATTGGTTAACTCAGTGCTTCATAATCTAAGATGGGGTAGTACTTTCAAGCTCACCAAACTCTTTTGATTTAGCTAGGTTACGGATCTGTGTTTTAATCATGTCTAGAATTTTGTTACATGTAGACAATTATGCTCATCATTTTAGTACCCCTTTTTTGTTTTTATGAAATCATCTGTCTAATAATCAAATACCTAAAATGTCGTGTTAAGCAAAATAATGATATCAAGTCAGCTACGACGGTATTGGTGAAGCAACTTATAATATTGTTTTGGTGATTAAAGCTTGTATATACTGTCTAGCTTCGTCTTAACTAGAAGCACTATGCTGATGCATGTAACACTGGATCGGTTTTGGAATATCTGTTTTTGCTATTTTGTCCTTAAACAAACGGGCTAATATTTAAGGTTTATCTATTTGTAATTTTATATGAAATATCTTTTCCTGGAAGCGGTCTCCCTACTCTGGGTTATCCTAAACGGCCAAGCTACTCATTCTCCCATACCTTCATAATGTATGTTGTTGTTGTTGTTGTTAGTGAGAATGTCACCAAGTCAACACTCATTAGCAAGTCAAAAACTTAAAGATGGGTAACAAGGTATGTTATCAGCTCTCCATGAACTCAAGGATTTCCTAGATTGAACAAATCGACGTTGAGTGAGCACAGGAGCCGATGTTGACACATAAGCATTGTCCAAGTACTCGTCCAGCGTTGGTGTTTTGCCCATTAAAACTAGTTTAAGTATAAAATAGTTAATGAGTAAAAATCTCAGTAAATCGTCTTTAGATTTCTTCAAAGATGAAGTTAAGTCCCTCTACTCACTGATGCGTGAACCAAACGAAGATGATGGAGTCAGTGACAATGTAGTTCTCCTCAACATACACAAACATTAAGAGAGACATACAATTCATACTTAAAACATTAGCTGCTTTGGTTTATGTTTAAGAAACAGAGGAGAACACTATATATTATCATTCAACTAAGACTAGTTTAGTTTACTGGTTGAAAAATATGTCTTTTAACTGTTTTTGTTTGCCATAGAAAGTGTAATTTACACTTAACCTCTTTTCGCTAACACTTTCAAAGGTCCAACAATCTTCATGTACAAACATTACAAAACGATACATACACCACTCTCAACAAAGTAACAACCAGAATCAAAAGCAAACCAAACTTAATTACCCGAACACAACCTGTGCACTTGAAGGGTCAAATTAAATATCTTTACCTTCCCACCGCCATACTGAACCACTTTCGCTTCAGTTTTAATATACAACCAACAGCAACATGAAGATTTCTTCCCACAACATAAATCCTACTATTACAGCTATTTACTGAAAAGGGCTTGCATATTTGCTCGGGTAAAGGAGGCCACAGAATCATTATTCATGTCATATACCTGACGCTTCCATAGTTTTCCTTGGTTACCACATCAAACGACCATAGATTACTACACTAGAACCTGTCCATCCTTCTCTAAGACCATCAGCCATGTTTTCCCAATTTGATCAGTTGTTGGATGCGTAAATTTGACCCGCTTGGATAAAGGGCCAAAACCATCCTTCGGCACAACTTTCCATTGAGATCACTAGCCGTATCATAAGAGGCCATATTCGTATGCATATTTGCAATCGGGTGCCATATCCCCTTTTCTGGATCCATAACTTCAGCAAATTTAGCTCAAAAGATCTGTATTATTCCCACCGCCACATAAATCTTCCCATTAATGACCCCACTCCTCAAAAACGACGCCTGTGATCATCTTCTTCATTACAGTCCAAGAATTCTTTTGAACATTAAATTTCATCACTAAATTTAAAGGGCAATCAGCGCTAAAACCACACCTCCACAAACAAATAGAGACCCTTCAAAGAACGAAACACATCCTAAAAGTGTGGACAAACCTTATCAATACAAGGCATTTGTTCTTGTGCCACGATCTATTCGTTCCATGAAAAGTATCATGGATCAAGAACATGCCATTGAATCTTTCCTGTACATTTATGAAACGCGAATACAAATAACCATGGATCTTGAAACCCCATTTCTTTTCTTCGTGTAAAGAACCGTTCTTTATTTCCTAATAACTGATACCAACGTTTGCATACGGTTTTGCCAGCTGAGTGGCTTGAAACTGGCAGCCTTAGAAGACAACTTACAGCGATATCATCAGGAAGACCAGGAATTAGTGGCTCTCCCCTAACACTCAATTCGGCTTCCACAAAAGGATCTAGTAAACGCGATTGAATCGCAGCTAGCTTAAACTTAGGAGATAACGTCATCTGCGAATCTCCTAACTTCTGTACTGGTACTTGCTGCGAAGAAACCCTAACTCTTTGCATTTCCTCCCAAACCACAAAAGCTTATAGAACCTCCTCCAACTTGGATCCTATAAACCCAAAACCAACCACACAAGGAGCCTTTTTGACACTTGAGTTGTCTTTTGCACACTATAAAAGATACAAAACAAGTTGCTATGTCATATGATAGATAGATAGGTCTTCAATCACATCAAACATGACCAAACACACCATAAAAGCAAACTCAGCTTTAGCTGCACACAAGTTACAAACACCCAAACCAATTTTTTTTTTTTTTTTTTTTTTTTTTTTTATTTTTTTTAATATTATCTACCCCAAAGCCCAAAAGATAACTTTTTCTCACAATATAAAAACCAATAATCAACATCCAATAACAAACAACAAACTTACCAAATTACCAAGCTATAATTATTTTGATCTAAGTACAAATATAAATTTACATGAAAGCAAGATAAATTAACAAAAAAGAAAAAGAAATGAACTTACATATATAAGAAAAAGGCTCAAAAAAGGAATAAATTATAAGTTGAAGATTATTGATTGATAAGTCATAAGTGTTTAGTACTTTGTTGTGTTGTACTATGTCATTACACTTGTATTTATACTCTATTGGTTTTCATTATGTGACATGGAGAATTACACAAATCTACAGAGTTAGCTCAAGTGGTCACCAAGATTCCTTAGTAGTTTTACCCGTGGGCTGAAACCTATCTCGGGACGAAAGTTATATGTGGCAAACATGGGTTCATATCTTATGAATAATATTCTCACGCGCTAACATAAGCACGTGGACGCAACACGCTCCAACTGTAAATAGGTTTTGTGTTTAACAATAACAGCATCTCCATCGATAACACCCAAACCGGCGTTAAATTGGAAAAGAATTAATTGGCGTTAAAGTACCCGTTAACACCATAACTTGCGTTATTTGCTTTTTTTTTTTTTTTTTTTTTTATGCCTCTAAATGAGAGTTGTTTTTGTAAATTGTTGGAGTGTTAAAATTTAACTTGGGAATGTTATTGTTGTGGGTGTTTTTTGGGGATGTTGGTGAAATGTTAAAGCTAATGTGGCGCTGACGTGGCACGGTGTTAAACTTTAGGGAATTGATACTTACATCACATTTTGATGACTTGTGTTATTGTATGTACACAAATGCTCAAAAATAATCATCCCTAAATTTTAACTTGTGTTATTGATGTACATGCTCTAATATGTTCATCAAAAGGTGGACACATTCGATATCTGTATAACAAAATTAGTGACCCAATAAGAATAATCTCGACAACATATAACGAGATAGGTTTATTACATTACAAGTACAAAAAATTTATGGTACCCCCTGGATTGGATTAACAAACAATGAAAATACATACGGCTTGAACATGTCGGGTTTACCATGCTTGTCTCCATCGGTATACATGAAATGACCCATTCTAGGAAGGTTTATAACACACTCAACGAACTCTTGCGAAAATTCAGAACCAATTGCATGGCGTTCTTTGTTCAGTTTCTTCCATGTCTCGATGATGAACTGTTTTATATATGCCCGTGCTTCCGCTTCAGTAGCACCACTTTCGTGCATATAGCACTGGATTGATTTTGGAATATCACCTCTTTCAAGCTCATCCTTGTACACAAAAAAGTTTATATATGGTTTTCATTAGATTTTCGATTATATAAGTTAGAGTACTAGTGCAAAAATAAGAAGGAATACGTAAAATGTCAATAAGGTTAGCATAAGAAGTTTACAGATGATGTGCCCATATCATTAGTGAGTCGCACAATTAGGCATGCATTGCGAATCATATTTTCAGCTCTTTGTATGTGCTGCAATGCTTCTTCGGTAACACTAGTTAATGTTAACAAATAGGCATGCCTGATGATCGGAGCAATTCCTATTGACATGTATGCATTTTCAATGAACTCGTTGAAGGATGGTGTATATCCATCATTGAACCATTTAGCTTCAATTATGTAAGAGTTGCATAAATCCTGCCACTGCAATATTAAGACAAAGTTAAACACTTACATATCCTCTCATAAAAAAAATCTGCAATTTCATAAACTACCGAACTACGTATGACAATTTAACCAACAAACAAAAGACCAGCGGTATTCAAAGTGTGTTGTTAAGTGTGTCTCGCCAACCAAGTGGTTCTGGGTTGATATGCCATATCACAAGGGGGTGTGTGTGAGTTTTTCGCCAATAAAAACTATGACTTAGATCTGAGATGGGACAATTACCGCCTTTTTAAGGTAAGGATGTACGAAGAATCCTTTGTTTGTCAATGTGTTATATGATAATTCATTGGTAGCATTGTAGCACGCAAGGAAGCATATTTTCAAATAATCCGGAAGATCTTCAATCGCATTGATATCCCAACTATGCAAGGAATTTTCGTTCAAAACGTAAAGTCAAACAGTACTAGTTGAGAGAAGTATTAGTAACATATATATAAAAATTAATTAGCACCAACCTGTTCACAATGTTGGTAAATTGTTCGAGTTCAGGCAAAGTACCATACACATCATAAACATCGTCAATAGTAGTTATCATGGCGTTAACCTTTGTGAGAACTCCCCTTCCTGCTTGAAAATGAGGCAAGTAATTTTCGGCAACAGTCCACATGAAGTTCTCCACCAAACGATCACGAGCAAAGCCGAACTTCTCCCAGCATGTTTCTTTCCACCACCTGTATTTAGCAATGATTTGTGTGAGATCAACTTTATGGTGACATCGGTACAGTTAGAGACATGTACGCGTCTAAGTATTAGATCTACATTCGGAACAAATGATAAAGTTAGAAAATCCTTAGAGATCATATACCTTGATGCTTCTTTCATATCTTCTTGGTGAACTGCCTGCACTATGTTGAAGTCCAGTTTCGCAAGCTCAAGCACCGTGGGATTCATGCCAACTTTTTTCGGATAAACTTCAATAAACCAACTTGTTTCCACCCGTGGAACCATCCAATGAAGTGGAAAAGCCAATGCATGACTTATGAACAACGCTATATTTTGATCTTCAATATTCTCTAAAGTTTCTTTCAAATATTTTGTTGTGAACTCTCTAGCATCATCCAATATACTTTCCTCCTCTACTGAATGATAAGAAGCTTCGTACAAATTTAACATGCCGATGATATCTCCCTTGAAACATCCATTCACGTCTCTAACGTCCTTGAATATCTCTACACAAAACAATCAAATAATACGTTACAAGATTATAATATCGATGATAACGTTTATAAGATATATAGGCTGCAAGTAAAATCCGATCGGATCAAAAGGGGTTAAGACCTTGAGGAATATGATATCCATGTTGTCTCAAGAGTCTAAAACCAAGGGATCTAAGATTTAAATCCATATTAGTCCACTTTTCATGACTTTTGTAGAAATTTAAGTATATATTCTCCAAAACATTTCTCATTTCATCCAAAAAATGATATGATATTCCAAGTCTTTGCAAATCATCGACCAAATTAAGTAAACTCAATGGATTTTCAATTCCGTTCGCTTCTGAAATCATGGTCCTCACTACTTCTTTTAGAGCTCGTGATCTTGCCATATAGTTATCTCCCTGCATACCCACAAGCACACATGTTATGATTATGTTAGGCTTTGTATATTGTTGGCTCCAATTATCCAATATAGAACGAAACAGGGCAGAATATTAACGAAAAAAATTATGCAAACTAAAATGTTATCGTACGTACTGTGTATTTGCTAGAAAGCGACTGAACAAAATCATAGGACCATAATGAAGGGGCATAATTAGCTGATCGTCTGTTGGTGGTTTCACTTGTAGCGACATTTGTAAGTGTGGGCAGTAATGTATATGTTTGCTTGTTACAGGCGGCAACAATACTTGCTCTACTTATGGAACTATTGCATAAGAGAAATGGAGAAGAAAGTGTGCACATTGAAGCCATTACTACAAGGTGGTATAAAAATGTTTTTGTGCTGTTTGGTGATGGTTTTAAGGTTGTATATATAGACTAGAGAAATTTGAATATTTGTGCCACAAGATGTCATCAATATCTTAAAAATCTTTCAGAGCATTCCCAATCATAACACATTGTAACACCGTCCACGTTAGCGCCACATCAGCTTTAACATTTAATATTAACATCCCCAAAAAACACCCACAACCATAACATCCTAATAACATCAATAACATTTCATATTTTCAATTTCAACCCCTAAACTAAAACAAACACTTCATTTATTAAACTAAACATAACATTAAATTTGAAAACATATTACAATACGAAATTAAAAAAATACATCGAAAAAAAAATTACAACAAATAAAAAAAATACATCGAAATTAAAAAAACACACCGCAAATTAAAGGAAATGACAACGAAAAAAAACATAGCAAATGTTTATTCATCATCGTCGCTCTCTTGTTGTTGTCCATGTCGTTCAAGATTCTTCAGCCAAACATGCTCCATAAGGTCCTGTTGGAGTTGGGTATGCGTTTGTCGGTCGTGTATTTCTTTTGCCTTACGATTGTGAGTATCACATCTTTCGACCCATCTTCGTTGCCTCAAATTTGCTGAATGGATCCACCACAGTTCGTTATAGTCACGTAATACAAATTTTTGATCTTTGTAATCATGTTATGCAAAATAATGCAACAATACATGATTCTACGTATCGTGGCAATTTCCCATTGACGTGCCGGTTGTTGTAGTATACCCCAACGGCCTTGAAGAACACCAAAAGCACGTTCAATATCCTTTCGGGCACTTTCTTGTCTCCTTTTAAAGTACGTATGCTTTTCATCAGTTGTTGCCGTGAAGGATTTGACGAAAGTTGCCCACTGTGGATAAATTCCATCGCCCAAGTAATACCCCTGTTCATACCTAGTTCTGTTGACCATATAAGGTGCTCTTGGGGCATTATCAGCAAGAAGGTCGTCGAATAACGGAGAGTTATCTAAAACATTAATATCGTTATTTGCCCGCCATCCCAAAAAATGCATGCCAGATCCATAAATCTTGAGAAGCAACAGCTTCAAGCATAATTGTTGGGTATTTTTTTATCACCCCTAGCAAAATGCCCTTGCCAAGCCACTGGACAATTTTTCCATTCCCAGTGCATACAGTCAATGCTACCAAGCATTCCCGGAAAACCATGTTTTTCTTCATGTTGTTGATAAATTTTTTGAATGTCGGCCCATGTTGGTTTTCTTAAATACTCCGGCATAAACAAATCCATAATACATTTGTTAAAATTATCAAGACATACTTTTGAAGTACTCGCACCCATTTGCAAGTATTCATCAAATGCATCGGGTGAGGTGCCGTACGCCAATTGGCGTATGGCAGACGTACACTTCATTAGAGCACAAGCATCAGGTGTTTGCCTAAAGAAAGTAAAATGATCTGGAATATTATCGGAAGTATAAGATTCAATACCTTCAACTATTTGCAGGAATAGTTTCCGGCTCATACGAAATCTTCTAACGAAAATTCGGTTTGAATACTTACAATCTTGTACGAAATAATCGTTGCGCAGACGTTCCTCTGCAAGCTCACGTTCACGATATATATGGGTACGAGAACGACTAGGATGTTGAGATTCAATACCTTCTTCTTGTTCCAACTGAAGGTGATACTCGTACGCGGACGCCATAAATTGGAAGTCTTCTTGGTCTTCTCTGTCTGACCAAGACAGAGGAATATCACCAAATTCATTTGGATCCATTGTGAACGAACTTGATTATTGAATTATGAAAGTGTTAGAGGAACTATATAAAGTGTGAGAGGAAGTGTGAAAAAAATAGAGTTTTAGTTGGGTATTTATAGTGGTAAAAAAATGTTTTTGAATTTTTTTTTTTAAAAAAAAAGTAGCCGTTAGGGGGTTTTATGTAATTTTTTTTTAAATGTAACGTTAGTGGGGCTAGTTTTGTAACATTTTCGAAATGTTTTATTTATTTATTTTTTCTTGCCCTTAACGGCCGTTAAGGAGCCAACGCCCCCCACTAACGCCGTTATTTCGCATGCCCTCCAACGGACTAAATGGACATGCTCTCATAAATGGACGTTTTAGATATCCATGTTTTTCATGCATTAATTCCATAATTACCATCTATCGGATATAATATACTCTATGTTTACCGAAGCATCTATCCAATTCTCAAAAAAAAATCTTTTAATGATTCCAATTTCGTCAATATCTGACGTACACACTCAAGACCAGAGCCGTATACGAGGGTGTGTGAGGTGTGCTATCCCACAAGACGTCAAATTTTTAGAAGCCTCAAAATATATACCCTCTTATATATCACTTGCAACAAAAGTAGTGAAATTTGTACAATTTTAATTTGTATATATTAGTTACTCCGTAAAACGTAAGATAGATCATCAAAATATTATGTACATGCTCTCAATAGTTGGTATAATATATTTTTACCATCACATTTAGTTATCGTATAAGATTTCGCACAGAGCCTATCTTTGCTCAGCTACGGCACTGCTCAAGACATGTCAACCAGAAAGCAATGAAACTGATTCATTTCCCCTGTTTCACAAGCTGAATTCACTACGGTATTAAACCTTGTTAACAATCCCTTCAAATTTTATCTTACTTTCTACATCAGCCATTAGCTATGGAGCATCATCATCTTCAGTAGCACGTATTCAATTTGATCCTTAGCTGAGGTTTTCAAATCAACCATCGTAGGTGGCAGCAGTGACGTAGCAAACACAATCGCTGAGAGATTAGTGTTAACTATTGTAGTCAGGATCATGATTTGTTAGGCTGAACACAGTGGCAACCTAGTTCATCTGTGCCACATCAGCTTTCTCTCTCCGACGACCTGATAACGACCTAGTTGCCACAGTGGTGACCTAACAATTTTTTTTTAATCAAATATTTTTAAAAACAAAATTAAACTTCATTAATAAAAATACTTAACATTACAACAATAATTAAAAACTTAAACTAATAAAACGTAGACGTTACAATACTTATTAAAAACTGAAAACATCACAAAAACTCTTTATCGGGCTACGTCTTCGCCACTTTCATCTTCGCCTTCAATCTCTTGATTGCCTGCATTTCCACGGTTTCTCCAAATGTGTTCGACCAAATCAGATTTTACGTTTAGATGAGTTGATCGATCCGTTAATCCGTGGGAGTAACTACTAAGATTCTGCATGGGATCTTACCGGATCATGATCACGGTGGCCTTCTTGTGGAAACCATGTAGGACAAATCACCCGCTGCTTGTGTTTGATGATCATATTATGTAATATGATGCATGTATACACAATATTTTCGAGATCCTGTTTATGCATCCCTCAAGCCGGAACTTTAAGCATTTTCCACTTCTTCTTCAACACCCGAACAGCTCGTTCCACATCTTTCCTTCTTTGCCGTGCTTCCTCTTGTACATTATTCTTTTTCATCACCATGAGGAGGATTTGAAATGGACTTAATAAGAACATGAACCATTCGAATATATCCGTCTAAGATAATATCCCCTTTTGTAAGCAACATCGTTAGCCTCAATTCAAGTTCCCTGCTCTCCCGATTTGATATCATTGAAAAGGGGAACGATATAAAACGTTTACATCGTTATTCATTCCGGAGACACCAAAGAACGCATGCCAAATCCATAAATCTTGGGAGGCGACCTCTTCCAATAAAATGAATGGATGTGGCCCGTGATCACCCCTAGCATATTGACCTCTCAAACTATTTGGGCAGTTCTCCCACTCACAACCTGTACAATCAATGCTTCCCATCATCATCAGAAACCCATGCTTATGCTCGCGATGAGCATATAATCTTTCAAGGTCCAAATACGTGGGCTTTCGCAAATACTCCGACCATATAACTCCATGATAACCGTGCAAAAGTTACGGAGACAATCGAGTGTTGTTGCACCCACTTGCAGATACTCGTCAGAGATCGAGGTAAGCCATATCTCAATTGCGAATTTCCGAAAAGCGTACACTTGACCAATGGGCACTAATATAGAAATACCAAGTAGGCCTCTACAATCAGGAGTTTGTTGAAAATAAGGATAATAATTGGTTACCTCTTGCACAATTTGAGTGAATAGATCTCGGGGCATCCGGAACCGCCGACGGAATGTTTTTTCGTCATACAACGGTTCTTCGGAGAATTAAGCGGCAACTAAACGATTATGAGCACCTTCACGATCCATAGCCGTGTAGTTTCGTTGAGCCTTTGGCAGTGACGCTTGGTAAGTGTCCCAAGCATACTGCGTAAACTCCATAAACTCCGTAAACTCGCTCATAACTTCTTCCTCGTCGGAAGACGTAGAATTAAAAAATATCTCGTAAGACATAATTATCAAAATGTGTTTGAAAGTGTTTATGAGAAGTTGTTTGAAATTGTGTGTTTAAAAATGTGTTTGAGGTTGGTATTTATAAAGTTGTAAAAGTGGTAAAGTTTTAATTTTTTTTTTACAAACGGGCATATTATAAGTTTGGATTTTTGTGGCTTAACACTCGGTTGCCTCCTCAACCGACTTTACCATTTCTCTCCCCTCAACCTTGCTCGACCGGCCACCCCACAATAGGGCAACCGGCCTCAACCGATGATGACAACCGGCCTCAACCGAGACCATTGTATCCAGCCTTATGGGTAGATAGATATTGGTTTAATCCATATAAAACAAATGATTTTATGGGTAAATTTCAAAGAAAGATAAATGCAAAACTTGAATAGAAACTCATGTTTTGACTTTTACCGGACACATAAACAATTATAAGAAAATAAAACATGATGTGTAATGTTTTTATCTGATCAACCGGTAACCAGTGAAGAAATGTGACGAAATTTTTATGTTTTGAACAAATTTAAAAGTTTGGATAGTCCTAATAGTTTTTTTCAAAGTAAGTTACCTAGATGTAAAATTTGGAGAAAATACATCGTCTATTTTTAGACTTAACCCTATTATTTAAGCGTCATAAACATGTTACATATAACTAGTTATAAGTCTCGTGTACGCATCAGATTTACACATGAAACAAATTTATTTAAAATTTTTGTTTGATATACCGACATGTAAGAAATTTTATGTGTTTAATGTTTGTAATGTGATATAAGTACAACTAATAACTATGCACGGGTTTTACATAAACTTTTTTTTATCATGTATCAATATCGATTAATATTTTGTAAAGATTTTTGTTGGATGAAAGATTTAACTTTCCTTAACTGACATGGATGTTGAGGTTGATATTATTGTTTAAAGTTTTTTAAAAATATTTTTTCGGATATCCTTATATAAACTCTAAATAGGAAGTACATGAGTCGTTGTTATAAGTACAATCTCATATTTTATTTTTATATCATAGTAACTCGTGCTTACATTTGATATTTAGATTCCCGTTAATAATTTTGCTGTATTTAATCTTCAACATGCGTATGCATGTTTTAAAGTTATAAAAAAGAATAACACGAGTCCTTATTGAATGCAGATAGTAAAAAACAAATATTTTTTCAGATATCCTTACTTAAACTCATAAAAATGAATAACATGAGTTGTTTGTATACGTACAACCTCGTGTATTTATTTACATACACAATAACTCGTACTTTTATTTTGATATATATAATCCCGTGCATATACATGTTGTATTTTTAAAACATGTGTTGTATATTTAAAATATGAGGAGAGTTATTTTACATACCAAACTTTTCTTACATACCAAGGGACTCATCTTCAACATCCATCTAAAAAGAAATCAATGGCTGAGATTAAAAACATTTTATCATTTCACCTATTTTTTATAATTTAAATATCTCTTAAACCGTTAATCGTTAAGTGAAAATATTTACACCGTCGCGAAGAGCATTTAATTATCTTTCTATAGACGGGCACTTTGATATACTTTCGAAAAAAGAAAAAAAAAATATTTTTTTCACGTTTTTTCGTCTTTTTTTACATTACTTGAAATTTGCATGAAAAAATCATTTTATGATTAAACACTAATTTGAATATCACATGTGATATTAGTGTTAAATCATATATGATATGTGATATCACATGTGATATGATATGTATATCATATGTGATTTTACACTAATATCACATGTGATATTACATATCATATATGATATAACACTAATATCATATATGATATAACACTAGTATCACATGTGATATTCAAATTAGTGTTTAATTATATATGATTTTTTATGCAAATTTCAGTAACGTAAACAAAATGAAAAAACTTTAAAAAAACGTGAAAAATACGAAAAAAAAATTTTGTCGAAAATATATCAAAGTGCCTATCTATAGAAAGATAATTAAATGTTCGTCGCAATGATATTTTATTTTTCGCTTAACGATTAACGGTTTGAAAGTTATAAATATTTGAAAAAAGATGATGAAAGTGGGTTTTTTAAATTGTTTGGATTAATCTCATCCATTAGATCAAATAAAAATGGATGGTGGAGATTGATCCCTTGGTATGTAAATAATTTTTTTTCCTCAAATGATCTTAAATCTTAAAATATAAAGTCTAGGGTGTATAAAGTCTAAGAGATATTTGTTTATTTTTTTAAGTTATTAAAAACATGAAAACTTATAAGTTCATACTTAGCTTCATATAATTTATTTAGAATTCAACCACTAAAGTTTTATTAATTACCTCATTTTTTAAAAAAAAAAATTTGTTCTTAAAAATTTAGCACCTATATTTTTATGTTTTTTTCTTCACTAAATTTATCAAAGTTTGATCATTTTTTATATTTTGACTTTTAATTAGCAAATAAGAATGCATGATTTTTCGGTTCACAATGTCGAGTCGGACCCCAAATAAAATAAAAATAATAAAAAATAAAAAGAATAATAATAAAGAGAGATGCCCGATTTTATCACGTGTCAAAATAAAACAACCAGATTGGCTAATTTATTTATCAATAAAATTGTTTTAGCAATATATTTCTGAAATGATGTAATTGTTTTATTATATAAAAGATGGTTTCAGATCGAACTATATGGATTTTACTACTTACAATAACCTTGAAATACCTTATAAAATGAGTCTTTTATGCGTAGTTTTGTAATTTTCTTATTGAAAAGTCCTTTCAGGTATAAATAAGCTAACAAACATATTTTTGTTGAAGGAACAACTCAAGTTAAAACTTGCAAATTGAGAAGGAAATTCGATCATATCGTATCTAATTTTATCAATGAAATGAGTGTTTTATCAATTAAATAAAGTACACTTGATAGAGATAAGTTGTTTTATGAGGTACGCCAATGCAATTAATATATTTAATAAAATCAATGTTAGATTTGGCATGTCACACGTTTATTGTGTTTATAGGATTTTTTTTAACTTAGAAATTACTATCATGTGCTAAACAATGAATGATTAAGCTCTCGTTTGTTACAAGTTTCATTAATTTATTCGTAAAGTTTTATGAAATAATACGTTATCGTCTTTTTGTTTGATGGAGCATGAATGCGTGTGACAGAAGAAAAACTAGATTTAGTTTTCATAGATTAAAAAATCCGAAGATGAGTAACACATTTTTAATTTCTAATTTTAAATCCTTCACAAAGTTCTCACCAATGTTTTAAAACCCGATTTTTCAATCGATCCGGTCAAGTTATTGGGTCACCGGGTTTCTGGTTTAACCGATTCAACCGCCAGATCGAACCGGTTTTGTGCATACCAATAATTTGTAATAAATCATGTAATTTAGCACGTATGAAAATATTATAAATTCAGAATTATGGCTAAAAATGAACCTTTAACACTATTTTTATGACTTACCTAACAATTGAAGCATGAAATTGTGAGATATTGGTACCATCAGTTTAAAAGTGTACGTTATTACAACTACATATTTTAGATATCTGTACATAATACTTGTTTTCTTTGGGCAACTTCCAATTAGGGGTGAAAACGAGTCGAGCCGAGCTCGAGCCTGTCAGAGCTCGAGCTCGGCTCGTTTATATATAAAAAGCTCGAGCTCGTTTCGAGCCTCATATTTTGATCTCGAGCTCGGCTCGTGAAAATTTTCACAAGCTCGAGCTCGGGCTCGAGCTCGACTAATTAATATGATGTTTAAAGAAAACAAAGTTCAAATGGGGCTCGGCTCGTTAATTGCATAAGGCTCGAGCTCATTTACTACTTTTAAGCTCATTTATATGTATAGAAAATATATATATTTAAATATTTCTAGGGCTCGTTTAAGCTCGCGAGCTTACCCGGGCTTTTTGTATAGAGCTCGGGCTCGAGCTCGATTATTAAATAAGCCCAAACTTAGGCTCGAGCTCGTTTAGGCTTAGCTCGTTCGAGTTTTGTACCGATCCGATCCCGAGCTTTTCGCGAGCAGCTCGGCTCGTTTCCACCCCTACTTCCAATTATATCAACATTATGGATGGAAAATGATGACAAAATTATATTAGAAAGCCAAATTAGTAGATGTATAGAAAATCTTAGGACTATATCAACATTATGGATGGAAAATGACGACAAAATTATATTAGAAAGCCAAATTAGTAGATGTATAGAAAATCTTAGGAGTAATGTTATATGTTAGAACATTGTAAACCCCGTAGCTATAACTTTATTATTGATCGATATTTATAGATTACAAACCCTAATGACTTAACCCGCAAGCGGGCTTGGGCCAAATATAAATTGCCTAATACTCCCCCGCAATCCAAGCGCGAAATCGCGAAAGCTCGGACTGGAGTAGTAAACTAAGAAAGCAAAATAAAACAATAACTAAAATAAAAAGGGATAACCCAAAGTATCCCCTATTGTAATTTTTTTTTTTTTTTTTTTTTTTTTGTTTACGGATAACCAAAGTATCCGAAGGATAAACCAAACAGTCGTCTCGGGAATAAGAACCCTAGATTCGACACAAACAAAAGTCGTCTCGGGAATAAGAACCCTAGATTCGACACCAACAAAAGTCGCCTCAGGAATAAGAACCCTAGATTCCACAACAACAAAAATCGTCTCGGGAATTAATACCCTGGATTCGATATAATAATAATAATAATAATAATAATAATAATAATAATAATAATAATAATAATAATAATAATAATAATAATAATAATAATAATAATAATAACAATTAAATAACTTTTTTTTTTCGCAACAGTAAATCAAACGTTCTCTTGTAAGACAAATCTTCAAAATCTTCTAAGCGTGTTTGGTAGAGAGAAAATAAATTAGAGAAATGGAAATTAGACTTATTTTCATTGTTTGGTACAGAGAATTAAAAAAGTGGAGAATTTGGTAGAGACATGAATAGAAATTGAGAGAATTTGATAGTGTAATTTGGCTAGCTCCATTTCCCTTATTTTGGTGGAGAAATTGGAGAAATGAATTATTATTATTTTGAAAAAATGCTTTTTTTTTTTTTTTTTTTTTTTTTTTTTTTTTTTTTTTTTTTTTTTTTTTTTACAACTATAATTTTGTTAAATAATGGATTTTGTTTTAAAAAAAATATATATATATATATATATATATATATATATATATATATATATATATATATATATATATATATATATATATATATATATATATATATATATATATATATATATATATATATATATATATAGAGTAAATTACATAAATGGTCCCTGTGGTTTGTCAAAAATTTCACCTATCGTCCTTCAAACTTAAAAGTTGCATGAATGGTCCCTTTCGAGGCAAAAGAATAACATGAATGGTCCTTTGACCATAATTTCGGTTAGTTGACCGTCAAATGGGTGTTTGGAAGGCTGAAATGACAAAAATACCCTCGTATGTGCTTCATGAATGATCCCTATGGTTTGTGGGTTGTCACGAATTAGTCAATGATTTTTTATTTTTTATTTTTATTTACTCAACTATTTATATAAAAAACATTTTGTCGAAAATTTATAAAAATTCCTAAAATTTATAAATAATTCCAAAAATTTATAAAAATTATTCATAATTCTGAAAATTCTATAAAAATTCCGATAAAAGTATTCAAAAAAGAAAAAAAATTGTCGAAAATTTTTATAAAAAATTCCGTAAAAAAGAAAAAAGTTTAAAAAACAAATTTTTTTACGGAATTTTAAAAAAAATTAAAAACAATTTTTACGGAATTTTTTTAAAAAGAAAAAATTTTCTTTTCTCTTTTTTTTCCAAATTTTTTTACGGAATGTTTTATAAAATTTTGGGCAAAAACTTTTTATAAAATTTTAGGGAAAAAAATTTGTCAAAAAATTTATAAAAAGTTTAAAATTTTATAAAAAAATTTATAAAAATATTAAAATTTTATAAAAAAATTTATAAAAATATCAAAATTTTATAAAAATTTTTATTAAAAGTTCCTAAATTTTTTTAAAAAATTCCGATAAAAATTTAAAAAAAATATTTTGTAAATTTCTATCGGAATTTTTTATCGGAATTACAAAATATTTTTTTTTTAAATTTTTATCGGAATTTTTTTAAAAATTTCGGAACTTTTAATAAAAAATTTTATAAAATTTTGATATTTTTATAAAAAATTTTATAAAATTTTAATATTTTTATAAATTTTTTTATAAAATTTTAAACTTTTAATAAATTTTTTGACAAATTTTTTTCCCTAAAATTTTATAAAAAGTTTTTGCCCAAAATTTTATAAAACATTCCATAAAAAATTTTGGAAAAAAAAGAGAAGAAAAATTTTTCTTTTTAAAAAAATTCCGTAAAATAATTTTTTTTAAATTCCGTAAAAAATTTGTTTTTTAAACTTTTTTCTTTTTTACGGAATTTTTTTGTAAAAAATTTTCGACAATTTTTTTTCTTTTTTGAATACTTTTATCGGAATTTTTTATAGAATTTTCAGAATCATGAATAAAATTTTTATAAAATTTTTGGAATTATTATAAATTTTAGGATTTTTATAAAATTTTCAGACAAAATGTTTTTTATATAAATAGTTGAGTAAATAAAAATAAAAATAAAAATGGGGGACTAATTGACAACCCACAAACCATAGGGACCATTCATGAAGCACATCTGAGAGGGTATTTTTGTCATTTGACCTTTCAAACACCCATTTGACTGATCAATAACAGAATTACGGTCAAAGGACCATTCATGTTATTCTTTTGCCTCGAAAGGGACCATTCATGCAACTTTTAAGTTTGAGGACGATAGGTAATTTTTGACAAACCACAGGGACCATTTATGTAATTTACTCTATATATATATATGTAAACAAATTAGGACGTGCAACATTAGATGCTTAAAATCATTTTTTTTAAATAAATACATTTTTAAAAAATAATTTTAAAAAAATAAGGTTTTTTTAAATAAATACATTTTTAAATAATAGTTTTTTTAAAAAATAAGTTTTTTTTTAAATAAATACATTTTTAAAAAACATTTTTTTTTTAAAACAAGTTTTTTTTAAATAAATACATTTTAAAAAAATATTTTTTTAAAATAATTTTTTTAAAGAAAGTACATAAATTTTTAAAAAATAAATTTTAAAAAAAGATATATTTTTTTTAAATAATTTTTTTTAAATATTTTTTTTAAATATTTTTTAAGAATTGTTATTTAGAAAAAATAAAAAATATTTTTTTTAAAAAAAATCAACAAACAAATATATGTGTGCCTTATATGACAAAATGTTATTTAAATAATTTTTTTTTTATTTCTCGGGTCAAGTTTCTGTTGTTACCAAACATTAGAATTGAACAAAATTCTCCACTGATTTCTATTTTCTGAGATTCTATTCTCTGCTTCATTTAATTTCTTTGAAATTCTCGCTACCAAACGTGCCCTAAGTCTTCAAAGTCAACGTTGAGATCTAGTCAACAATGACGGCAAAGTGTGCACCACAAACCGAACAGATGAAACAATTTTTTATTTTATTTATTTTTTTTGATCGGTAGTGTCGAAGCATTTTTCTGTCGGGTTGTTCTTGACGGCTCCCACGTACCGGTCATCCTTGCCCCGAGCTTTGAAGTGTGCTACAACCATGAAAGAACCCGTTAGAAGGAGCCCCAAGGCCGAAGCCCCGGGAACCACCCTCCGACGGTCAAGTCAGAACCTCGTAGGTAGAGGATTTAACATATATGTGTAAGCATGTTATGTATGCATTATGATGTGTTGGTATGTATGAATGTGTATAATCTGTGATGTAGATGTGGTGTTGTATATCATGTGTCATACGAAGCAATATGTATATTTATATAGTGACATAGATAGTGACACATTTAGGCGGGAATATTTAGGCGGGAACATTTAGGCGGGAAATATTTAGGCGGGAAGCATTCCTTTGTCTTGGGTAATTCGGCATAGGCCATTTGGCCATATACATCGACGCATTTTTCTGTCGGGTTGGTCTTGACGGCTCCCACGTACCGGTCATCCTTGCCCCGAGCTTTGAAGTGTGCTACAACCATGAAAGAACCCGTTAGAAGGAGCCCCGAGGCCGAAGCCCCGGGAACCACCCTCCGACGGTCAAGTCAGAACCTCGTAGGTAAAGGATTTAACATATATGTGTAAGCATGTTATGTATGCATTATGATGTGTTGGTATCTATGAATGTGTATAATCTGTGATGTAGATGTGGTGTTGTATATCATGTGTCATATGAAGCAATATGTATATTTATATAGTGACATAGATAGTGCCACATTTAGGCGGGAATATTTAGGCGGGAATATTTAGGCGGGAAATATTTAGGCGGGAAGCATTCCTTTGTCTTGGGTAATTCGGCATAGGCCATTTGGCCATATACGTTGACATGTCCCCCCCCCCCCAGTATTGTACTATTGGTTGAAGACCGATGGTGCAATACTTAGAGAATGTCTTTGCGCCTTTCGCCACATGTCGTTCGGACAAGTGTTGTATCTGCCTCTCGGCACGTGTCCTTCGGACACATATGTCGACATGTCCCCCCAGTATTGCATTATTAGTAAAAGACGGATGATGTAATACTTTTTAAAGAATAGCTTATGGCCTTTCGGCCTGTGTCATTCCGTGGTGCCCTTAGTGGCCATCTTAGAGTGGTTCATCAAGTGGCCCATAAGCCGGTGCTTCCTAAAGCGAGTTGGGTCTTATTAGACCACAAACGCCATCATGTCTCCCCAGTATAGTATTATTGACCAATGGTCAAGGATGCTATACTCAAACTTTGTCTTGTCCTCATATATACATTTTTCGCCATTCTTTACGAGTAGTTGTGGACCGCCAGCAAGGTGCATTATTGGGTGGAGGTTGAAAGCCATCCCTTTGTTTATACTTGTGCGAGATATCATGTATCCCCTTTTGAGTTGTTTAATTAATGACGTCTCTAGTGACTGGCTCTTCCGGGGTAGAGCAATGACGTCCTTGGTACCCTGCATCTTCGGAATATAATTATGCCCGTAAGTAAATATACCCCGGCCTTCCCTAGTGACTTAGCACTTTTGGGGGTAAATTATGCCTGTAAGTAAATATACCCCGACCTTCCCTAGTGACTTAGCACTTTTGGGGGTAAATTATGCCTGTAAGTAAATATACCCCGGCCTTCCCTAGTGACTTAGCACTTTTGGGGGTAATGTTTCGCCTGTTGGTAAATCTACCTGGTGGCTCATCCCTGGCGTCGTCACGCCTACGGGGTATCTGCGTGCCGTTCGGGCATATATGCCTCGGCTCATCCCTTAATGACTTAGCATTATTTGGGGGTATGCAGTCGCCTTACCGAATGGTATATGGGCCTTCCCTAGTGTCGTGGCACTTACGGGGGTATAATAGTTATAACCGTTGGGTTTTTGGGTGCACGGTCAGAGGTAGCTAGTCTCCGCCGGAGTCACTATGATGTTATGTCTTATTTCTTGTAACTGTTATGCATGTGGAACTTCATACAATTATCCCTGCAAAGTGAAACATGAAAGCTCTTTCGCTTTTTCTTGTTAGATATGATAAACACAACATTCCGTTTTCATCAAAACAAAAATCAGGTCATAGCAGGACCGCAACAACCTATGAACGTATTATACCGTTATACTCCCCCCAGTTCAATGGTGCTATTACTTGTTAGTATCGTTGAACTTAATTAGAACATAATTGAGCACGCTTTAGTTTCCATGATATCATCATTTCATGCTTGCTAGCCCTGTAAAATAAAACACGAAAGCTCCTTCGCTTTTTTCGATTAGATATGACAAACACAATATCTCACTTGAGTCAATATAGAGATGGGTCATAACGGGATCGTAACACCATCGATGGGGTATCATACTACTATACTCCCCCAACGGTGCATTGGCCTTCCTCAATCGATGGGTTTTAGAGTTCATTGTGCATAGTTTTGATACATTATACGTGAGAAATCCGTGTTCAATTGGAGACAAGATGTCCATGCGTTCTTTATTTTTGTTTGTTTATTCTCATACTCTATTATAAAGATGTGGCACTGATATGATCACCGAATGAAATTGGACCGAACAAACTTCTTTCGACCCTTACCGAATGAAATGTCACCTATGAGCATACCATCAATATGTGGGTCTTGTACTAGTAGTCAAATATATTTCCCAAGTTTGTCATTGAATTAACAGTATTTTCCTCTTTTACTATTAAAACCTATCGGGAGAGGTACTACTGAAATTGAAAGTATGAAATTGAGATAAGTTCTCACTTCTCAAGACATGCATCTTTTTCTCCTTTAGCCACGTGCAAACTGTGTAGAAGACCTTTTTTTTTTTTTTTTTTTTTAATAATTTCCTAATCTACCTTGTCTTCCTCTCTCTAAATTATTTTAACAATAAAAGGGGGAGGGGTCCCCAATTAAGAACCGAAGTCAATGCAATCTGCAATCGGTATTCACAGGACGAGACAATAAAATCGGAGGGATCAGATAAGAATTATGTGCTATAGGTCAAGATCTCTTCATATATACTATTTCGAATGTTAGTGGGTTCGCTTGAATCCTCTCGGCATAGGGTGGTGTCGCCCTTGGTCGGGGCCGAGCTCCGAATGACTATAGTTTCATCGACGAATCTTGGAAGAGTGGACCGAAAGCTAAACGGCCGAAAGGAATGTAATCGTCAAGAGGTGTACCAGTATTTGCAGGTTATCATGTAGCAGACTAACGTCTGGTTTTCTAAGGCTTGTAAGCGCTGGAAGCCCAAAGGTTATTAAAACATCCGTGTGGCCCTTCAAAGATAATGAAAAAGGAACTGACCTTCATGAACTCAACGACGGACCTAGCCGAAGAACCAATAATAAAAGAAATATTTCTCGCCACAACCACAAATAAATCGACCCTTATTTGCTTTTCAGCCAACCTTGAAACCCAAAAGTTTCAGTTAAACCGCCGCTTGCAACAGTTATTCCGATCTTGGTTGAAGGTATCGGGAAAGGTTTTTGGTCTTGTGTTCTTCTTAAAGATCGATGATGAGTTTTTAGAGTCTTAAAATTTTGTAACAAAGTTGAAAAAACCTAAGATTTTGTGGTTTAAAGTGGTAGTCTTATGTGCTTGTTCGGTTTTGTTACTCAACCTTCCGGATTTCATTTCCGGGATCTTGCCGACAGAACTGTTGTTTCTGTTGTATTTTTCCGTAGGTGGTTGTGGCTTGAAATCATTGATGACAGTTAGTTGTTGTCGGATGGGATCGTAGTCTGATTCGTGGATGTTGCTGTCTTGTTTGACTTTTTTATGACCGGAGCTTAAGAAACAAAATTTAAAAGACGGACAAAAAGTAGAGAATCGAGGGTTGAAGCTCGAACAGTAGTTATTATGGCCGTAAAAATAGTTCAGATGACTGAATGGAGTTCAAATAACCGAAGGCTATAAATTGACAATCGGAAACCGGGGCATAAGAAAGTAGTAAAGCGTATAGAGTCACCCGGACAAGTCTTCGGAGAAGGTGAGAAAGTATTATCAACCGCAACTCACATTTACAAATATCCGATGATTAGTTTTACCGAAGGGCCAGAAATTGATGTTTGGAAATTGACGTTCGGAAATTGATTAGAGAATTATTCAAGCATCATAACTTTCTGAGAGAGACCGGAGTTTGGCAGTAGTAACACAAGGATGAAAAGAACAGGTTTAAGTAGATGAACCAAAATGTTAACATGATTGTTATCGGAACGATGACAGACGACGGTCATTTTCCAATATGAAATAAGCGCACGGCTTGTTTTCATGGGCGGGTCGGATGTGGAGTTGTGAAGTTCGGACCATGCGTCTTTTGAATGTATCATGATATAAAGAGTAATATTTCTTACATATTTGAAGAAAAGCACGAAGCTCCACCGTCTTTTTCGTACTCTTCACAATCACGAATTAACATATAAACTGTGACACACGCCGAGTAAACTTCGAACAAGTGCATGCGACCTTCGTATTAAGCGAGCTTCGGCACAATATCTTACATGTTGTGAAATGTGGATCTGAATCTGACCCCTCTATGGTAAACTCAAAGATAATGGCTCGAGTCTGGATGGTGAAATTTGTTTCGGTGACTTTCGGGTATCCGACCTTCGGCCTAATCGGCCTTTTTAGGTTTGCACGGAGTAAAAGTATTTTAATAATGTACAAGTGCAATCATTGCAAGAATACCAATGTTGATGTCTTCAGTTTTCATGATGTCCGAAGGATCTTTACCGAACAATATATATGGTGTTGCCTTGACTTGCCGTAGCGAGTATTAAATATCGATTGTCGTTGTAGCATCAAAAATAAAAGGGTCTTTTATTCTACTAATGGATGAAATAAATAGAAAATAAAGAATGGGGTAGGAAGGGGTTGCTATCCTTTAACTAAGTATATAAAATCGTGCTCATAATCTTCGACCGTACATGTCATATCCCTTTGTCAAAAGCCGGGATGAAAAAACAATGTACATGCCCGCACACAATACCAAACGTCATCGCACTAAGGGAAAATGATATGACACCCATGAGTATATCCATCGAACGACATAAAAAATGGGATGGTGATTAAAGAGTTGTAGAGATTTGAGGAGTAAATGAAAGAATAGCTTTTAAACTGAAACTAAAACAAGTTTAGCTATCTAGGAGCCTGATTGGGCCAAACTTGGCCAAGAAAAGAAAGGATAATTGAATTGTGAACTGATATAAATCCCAATAGATTAGATGGTCTAGTGGTTATTCCCTTCGTTCATGTGGGCGAGGGTTTTGGAGTTCGAGCCTTTCGGCAAAAGCAATTCATACGCATTATATGCATTTTTTTAAACGTTTTGTTATTAACCGGACGATTGTGGTCCAGAGGTCACAAAAAGTAACATTATGAAAGTATCAAAATAGATAAATTCTTTACTTTATGACTTAGGTATACCCAATTGAACTAGTACCTGACAAAGTAAATCACGTGGGGTGGGTCACGGGCAATATTGCTTTACCCATGCTACGTCATGCATCTATTTATAGAGATTGTCTAGTACCATAGGCTGTATTATTTGTACATCATTTAAGTTTCTTTTCTTTTAAGCATTTGAATGATGTTAGGACATAATGATGTCAGCTCATCAAGGTAGCATGGCAATAGAGAGCAAGGAAATAGTATTGGAGTACTTACAAAGTAGGCGTGAAACACTGCATCCGAATGATACACTATTTGTCCAAACACTTACAGAATGAATGATACAATGCCCTTTTTTTTATACCGAAAGGTTGATTAAAGTCATCCCACCGAAGGGCATCATACCGAACAACTCCTACATAACGTCCATATCAACGTCCCCTTTTGAACGATGGCACAATGGTACCGAACCGAAGATAATAAAACAACCCATACACGAGGTCCATACTAACATCTTTCTTATATGATGGAAGGACCACCTTCGAAAGGGCGGTAGATGAACCACTGCCGGAAGGGAAGTAGATGAACCGCCTCCGTTGTCATCCATCTTCGGGAAGGAGGGTAGACGATCCTCCTCCGATAGGACATACCGAACGGAGGGTGAGGTCCAGGGAAACCAAACTGAAACGAGACCCATCATTCGGTAGAATGAATAACGGGTCCCACGGATGGCGCCAATGTCGAAGCATTTTTCTGTCGGGTTGGTCTTGACGGCTCAGCGTACTTTAGGTCATCCTTGCCCCGAGCTTTGAAGTGTGCTACAACCATGAAAGAAACCGTTAGAAGGAGCCCCGAGGCCGAAGCCCCGGGAACCACCCTCCGACGGTCAATTCAGAACCTCGTAGGTAGAGGATTTAACGTATATGTGTAAGCATGTTATGTATGCATTATGATGTGTTGGTATGTATGAATGTGTATAATCTGTGATGTAGATGTGGTGTTGTATATCATGTGTCATATTTTATTTTTGTTTGTCCCAAAATACATATTCACTTTCATATTTTAGCCAATTAAAAGTGACTTTATTAGAGATAGATGATATCTAAATGGCGAATAAAATTGTTAGTGAATTTCTCAAACTTCGTGTAAATATAAAGTTGGCTTATAATTTAGGGCGGAAGAATTATTACATAAAAGGAGAACAATTATGAAACCTTATCCTGCATATGATAATCAATCACATTTAAAATAGGAAACAAATTGACCTAGTTTTCTTTTCTCTTTTTTTATTTTTTATTTTTATTTTTTTTGACACACACAAAAAAAAATAAATAAATAAAGAAAAAAAAAATCGAAGACATGATTATTTATAATTTTTCTTCCGATTGTTTTCTTTTATTTCAAAATGGTGGGGTGACGGGGTTAAACAAAACCCAATTCGGTGGTGTACGTGGGAAAGGATGTGTGTATCAAAGTTTCGAGGAGGTCTTGGATTCCGTCACTTAGGATTGTTCAATAAACCACTTCTTGCAAAACAAGTTTGGCGCTTGATCACATCCTCAACAACATTGGCAGCTTGAACTCTTAAGGCACGCTATTTCCCAAGATCGAGCTCTTTGATGCCAAGATCGGATACCGATCTGGCGTAGTTTTCTTTCGGTTAAAGATATTGTTCTTAAAGGATGCAAGTGGCCATGTGGCCGGTGATGGTCGTAGTGTGAATGTATGGAATGACTTTTGGGTCAATGATTACAGAAGGTTGGGTCCAAAACCGAATAATTGTGATGTTGATCAGGTTCGTGATTTATTGAATATTGAAGGTGATGGTTGGAATCACGAGCTTCTGTATTCATTATTTTCGCATAATATTACAAGCAAGATTGCATGTTGTTTTGTAAGCAAGTCAAGGAATGATATTCTCTATTGGCATAATAATCCAGGAGGATAATTTTCATGAAAATCTGCTTATCTCTTGGCACTTGAAGCAGATGAAGATATGGTCTGCACTACTATCTCTGATGACTCCATTAACTTTTGGCGTATTGTATGGAAAGCGAGATTCCCATGTAAAGTCAAATTATTTATGTGGCGAGCCTGGAATAATTATGTGCCTACTATTGACAACCTGCAATCTCGTGGGTTGAATCTAACATCTTCTTGCACTCATTGTGGCAAGGCAACAGAAAACTTAGCACATGCCTTGTTCAAATGTTCGGCAGCAAATGATGCATGGAGCCGTTGTAATTTCGGTTCTTTTTCTGATACACAAGGTGCTGTCATATTTCAAGATTTTTGTCAGGTAATTCTTGTGAATTGTCCAGCCGAACGGGAGACATTCATGATGATATTGTGGGGATTGTAGACAAGAAGAAACAAACATTTTCATGGCCAGTTGAATGGAAGGGATGGGAATGTGGAAGTTATAGCAAAATCGGTTTTATTAGACTATCACAAGGCAAATCACATAGAGAATATTAGCGGCACCATTGGGGTACATAATACTCATGCGGGTGTGTGGTTAAGGCCAGACGTCGAACATATAAAAATTAACTGTGACGTTGTGTGGCAAAAAAAGTCCGGAAATGCGGGTCTAGGCTTTGTAGCCCGTGATTACAAGGGAGAGTTCTTAATCTCAGGTGGTCGCTTAGAATGTTATGCAAGTTCTCCCCTGGAAGCTGAAGCTAAAGTCGTTCATTGGGGTATGACCCGTGCTCTTTGTAAGGGGTACTCTAACGTTATATTCGAGACAAACTCGTTATATCTTGTTAAGGCGCTTCATAATAAAGTCCCCCCGCTAAAAATTGCAAGTTTGTTTTCCATATATATTAATTAAATCAATGGCTTTAAACATTTGTATTTGGTCTTTTGTTAAAAGGGAAGGAAATCGGGTAGCTTATAGTATAGCTTCTTTAGCGTTGAGTTGCTCCTATGAGATTATGTTAGATGATAGTGTTCCCATTTATGCAAATGTTTGGATGACTAAAGATGTAATCGGTATCTTTTCTCTTCTATCAAAAATAAAATAAAGAGTTAACTACACAAATGGTCATTGTGGTTTCTTAGAAATTACGAATTCATTCCATTTTTCATATTTATATCAGATTTGATCCATGTGGTTATAAAATGTCTCGGATTCAGTCTATTTTGATCTAAAATGGCCAAAATACCCCCCACCTATAAAATAAATAAAATAGTAAATTACATGGATGGTCCCTGTGGTTTGCCCCGTTTCTACTTAAAAGAGTAAATTATTTGTTTTATACGTTTTCGTCTGTTTTCGTACATTTTTGTCCGTTTTATTCGTTTTCTTGCGTTTCCTTACGTTTTTATCCGTTATAATACGATTTCATCCGTTTTTATAGGTTTGTGTTCGTTTTCTTACATGTTTATACGTTTTATTAAATTTTTATACGTTTTCGTTCGTTTTTATACATGTTCTTGCGTTTTCCCACGTTTAATACATTTTAATTCGTTTTCGTCCGATTTTATACGTTTCTATAAGATTTTATATGTTTTCGTACGTTTTCATATGTTTTCGCCCGTTTTTATACGTTTTTGTACGTATAAAATCAAGGAAACATATGAAAACGGCCGAAAATATATAAAAATTGACGAAAAGTATGAAAATGTAAAAAAAACGTATAAAAACTTATAATGACAGACGAAAAAGTTTAAAAACGCACGAAAACGTATAAAAAGGATCAAAACAGAGAAAACCGTAAACGTATAAAACGACTATAAACGTATACGGATACGTGTCGCATAAAAGCGTAGAAAACGGACGAAAACGTATGAAAACGTATAAAGCGGATAAAAACGGACGTAAACATATAAAAACATAAGAAACGGAAAAAAATGTATAAAACGGATACAACGTATAAAAACATATAAAATAGATACAACGTATGAAAACGGATGAAGCGTATGAAACGTAAGAAATTGGACGAAAACGTATAAAAATGGACGGAATCGTATAAAAACGGATGAAAACATATAAAAATAGAGAAAGCGTATAAAACGTGTGAAAGCGTAAGAAAACGTATAAAAACGAACGAAAACGTATAGAAACAAATGAAAACTTTGAGGGATGGCAAATGAAATTTGGGAAACCACAGGGACCATCCATGTAATTTACTATTTTAATTATTTTATAAGTGGGGGTATTTTGGTTATTTCATGTCAAAATAGACTGAATCCGAGACATTTTAAAACCATAGGGACCAGATCTGATACAAAAATGAAAAATGGAATGAATTCATAATTTCTAACAAACAATAAGGACCATTTATATAGTTAACTCTAAAATAAAACTCGAGAACCACCAAAGTTTTGTGTCTCAATGATATTCCATGTTGTGTGAGAAACTCCTCAATCAAATGTTTAGAGTGAAAGGTATCGTGACGAGATTATCTCGCCAGTCCCACGTGGACCCTTCGTCGGTGTTCGCTG
Source organism: Chrysanthemum makinoi (assembly GCA_910596185.1). Taxonomy (NCBI): domain Eukaryota; kingdom Viridiplantae; phylum Streptophyta; class Magnoliopsida; order Asterales; family Asteraceae; genus Chrysanthemum; species Chrysanthemum makinoi. The sequence continues at coordinate 349,837,377 of OU343222.1, forward strand.
CCCATCGCCACCACACTATGGTGGCTCGTCGTTTGCATTCTCGCCACTCCAACGACATGGAAAAAGACAAAAACAAATTTGAAAAAGTATCCGTTTCATACAACGGTTATTTATTTTTTTTTTTTTTTTTTTTTCAAATTCAAATATTACCCCACCCACTCTATAAATAATACCCATATTTTACACAAAAATTCACACTTCACTTCCAAAAATATATTATCTTCACCATCTCAATCCACAACAAAAAATGTCTCAAGAACCAAACGAGATGTCGTTTATGAATCTTCTCAACTCGTCTTCGTCATACCCGTCCACCCCATCGTCCCAAAGCTCAAACTCTTCTTCGCAAGTCGGATTTCAAGCTTATCAATATCCAAGACAATCACAACCGCAATTCTATCCATCACAACCATCACAACCATCAAAACCGCAATTCTATCCATCACAACCGCAATTCTATCCATCACAACCGCAAGGCTATCCATCACAACAATCACAACCGCAATTCTATCCATCACCACCGCAATTCTACCCTTCACAACAACATTACTATGAATCACAATTCAAAGTACCTCAACCACCACCAACCGAAAGACGTGAACAACGTCGTCAAGGAAAAAAACCGGCAAAAGCGCTAAAGAAAAAAACCAAGACCTTGGTGAATTTGGACGCGGACAACGAGGAGGAGGAGGAAGAAGAGTCTCGAACCACAATTCGTTGGTCAAGCGAGGAAGAACAAATTTTAGCCGAGTGTTGGGTCGAGGTTTCCCAAAACGCCGCTATCGGTAATGACCGACTAAGCGATGCGTTTTGGACTCAGATTCGGGAGGATTTCAACGGTCCTAGTTTAGGGCCTACTCGTACCAAAAATATGGTCACGGGTAAATGGACTCGGATAAAAAGTGATTGCCAAAAGTTCAACGGTTTTTACAAGCATTTGCAGCGTAAATCCGGGAAAATAATGTTGAATATTGAGAATGCAAGACTTGCTTTTAAGGCTCAATCAGGGAAACAGTTTACTATGGTACCGGCGTGGAAGGTTTTGAAACAATATCCCAAATGGGACGCGCCGGACGGGATCAATGAAGATAATCTCGCCGAATTATTTGGCCCTAATCCAAGAGCTCGTCCTGCAGGCAAGCCTCGACCGACAAAAAAATCAAAATCGATTAGTGCGTCGTACTGGCGGAGTCGATGTCGGATGCTATAGTGGAAGCTTCGTCAATATTATAAGCGTAAAGTAGGCCGGGCCAAAGAAGTGTGGCGGGGATAGCGAAAGAAAAGGCACTCCAGAGTGTCGAATCGGAGTTTCTCGTCTTGATCTTGAGGGTTGCGAGCAAAAATCAATCATAAAATAAACAAGCCAAAATAATAGCAAATACAACATGTAAAAGCGAAAAATGTTGTATTTTTAAGTTCGTATGGTTTTATTTTTGTATGTTTTTATTATTTATCGTATGTTTCTTATTATTCGTTTGTTTTTCCGTATTGTAGTTGTTTTCCCGTATTGTAATTTTATTTAAATGAAATGAATTTTATTGTGTTAGAAAAATATGGAAAAGAAATAAAATGAGCGTGTGTGGGCCCAAGTGAAGATGTTTGAGTTAGTTGTGAATGAGATTATTTTTAATTGAGTGTGTTGAATTGATGTGACGAGGCCAAATCGAGAACCAGAAACCATTCGAATATATTTAAAATTTTTTATTGTTTCAAGCAAACAAAAATGAGACTCGCAAAACTTACACAAATTCAAATTCCACCCGCCCTTTTTCAAACCATAAACCACTACCACAACTACGCCGAATACGGCCGCTTGATCCAACATTTTACCCATCACCGTCTCATCCGACAAGCCGAGACCCTCCACGCTAAACTCATCGTCTCATCCGTCACACTTGACAACTTTTTAGCTTCAAAATTCATCACTTGTTACTCCAAAAACAACCATCTTTTTTACGCCCACCAACTGTTCGATGAAATTCCATACAAAAATACTTTCTCTTGGAACGCGTTGCTCATGGGTTATTCACTAAACAATAGGTACATCGATACGGTGAGGGTTTTCGGGTGTTTTTTGAATTGTGCTTCAGTGAATGTTAAGCCGGATAATTATACTGTTACATGTGTTTTAAAGGCGTTATCGTCGTTGGGTTGTGAGTCGAGTTTAGGGAAACGGGTGCATTGTTTTATTGTGAGGAATGGGTTGGATTGGGATATTTATGTGGTGAATGCTTTGATTACTTTTTATTGTAGGTGTGACGAGGTTGTTGTGGCGAGAAAGGTTTTTGATTGTGTGCGTGATAAGGATCTTGTGACGTGGAATTCGATGATGGCGGGGTATTCTCAAGGAGGGTTTTATGAGAAATGTAAAGAATTGTATTTTGAGATGTTGGGTTTGGGATATATTACGCCGAATGAGTTTACTGTGATTAGTGTCTTGCAAGCGTGTGCACAGTCGAATGATCTTGTTTTAGGTATGAAAGTTCATGAATTTGTAATGGAAAATGAGATTAAAATGGATTTGCCAGTTTACAACGCGTTTATTACAATGTATGCGAAATGTGGTAGCTTGGACTATGCTAATCAGCTTTTTGAAGAAATGAGTTTAAAGGACGAGATTAGCTATGGATCTTTAATCTCGGGGTACATGCTTCACGGTTTTGTAGATAAAGCGATGAATCTTTTTAGGGAAATGGAAAGACCAGGGTTGAGTACTTGGAATGCTGTGATATCAGGGCAGTTTCAGAATAAGCAGTATGAAATGGTGGTGGATTTGTTTCGTGAGATGCAGGTGAATGGATTTAAGCCGAATAGTGTAACACTTTCAAATATTTTTCCGACACTCTCACATTTATCGAATGTAAAAGGAGGGAAAGAGATACACGCTTATGCAATAAGAAATAGATATGACAGAAATATTTATGTAGCAACTGCGATTATTGATACTTATGCGAAGTTAGGTTTCCTTGAGGGCGCACAAATAGTATTTAATCATTCAGAAAAGAAGAGTGTTATTATATGGACATCATTATTATCAGCATATGCTGCTCATGGTGAGGTTTCCGCAGCACTTGATTTATTTGGTGAAATGATTAACGGAGGCATAGAGCCCGATCCTGTCACGTTCACATCTGTATTATCAGCATGTGCTCATTCTGGATTGGTGGATGAAGCTTGGAGGATATTCAACAGTATGCTACCGAGATATAATATCCAGCCTTCGGTGGAGCATTATGCTTGTATGGTAGACGTATTAAGTCGAGCCTTGAAGCTATCTGAGGCTCTAGAGTTCATCAAGAAAATGCCTTGCGAGCCTAGTGCAAGAGTTTGGGGTGCGTTGCTTAACGGGGCTTCAGTTTCTGGTAATGTTGAAATTGGGAAAATTGCTTGTGATCACTTGTTCGTAATTGAGCCTGAGAATACGGGGAATTATATCATAATGGCTAATCTATATTCACAAGCTGAGAGATGGGACGAGGCTGAAAATGTTAGAGCGATGTTGAGTAATATTGGGTTGAAGAAGATCGCGGGTAGTAGTTGGATTGACACACCAGGAGGAATGCAAAGTTTTATAGCCAAGGATACATCAAATGAAAAGACCGATGAAATATCATACATTAGGAGGATTATTCAACTTGATGACAGAAGAAAGGACTTCTGTAAGTAAAGATTTGCTTGAGGAATGTGTTGATTGCTTAGAACCAACTCATTTAATCCATCTTTAGAGGTAAAGTTCTCATCTTCGAATCATTAAGTTTTCTGTTACCTTATTAGATTAAGATGATTAAAATCATAGATTTTGAAAATATTCGATTCTCGTCGTAGTATATTCCAAATATTGAAGTTAATGATGCCTCCATTTCTCAAAATTGTATATTCTATAACCTTCTTATTACTTGCTAGTTTAATCGAAAGACAATTTTCTTTCCATAAAGCAAAGATTAATCTTATCAATTATGAAATTCGACACCCAAAAGTCAAAGGTTGACTTTCTAATGGGGCGGAAGGAGTAGAAAAGAACTTAGTTGAGATGTAAACATCTAAGGAAAAGGTTAAAAACGTAAAATTAAACATTTTGTCCTGATATCATTTTCCTGCAGCTTTTAGATATTAAGAAGCTGAAAACAACTTTCAACCTCCTTATTAATCACAAATTCACAATAATGTCAAATCTGCCACAAGTAACTCATCTGTTGGTTTGTATTGTGACCCTCTAACAAACAGAGACGTGTCTATCTTGTTTTCTTAATGTTCTCGCTCAGTTTTTCCCCAAAGAAGCTCTCAAGCCAGTTAATCTTTGGTACAATCAGCAGTTCATAGTTTACTGATTTACTAATTATAATCACACGTGAATTTACAACTACCAATGCATAGTTGAGAGATTATTCTGGGATCTGTAGGTTGCACAAATATCGGTGCATAGTTTAGTACAGCTTACAAGTGACAATAACACATCTTTCCATATATGTTTTCATTAGTTTACAACATGTATCCACTAATAATGCTTTGATGTAGGGACAAGTGGATGTAGAGAGATGCATGAATGGGCCAAATTGTTTTTTATTCACTTCTGCTTGCCTTATTTGTAGTACAAAAAAGTATAAAAGCAAGAAACAATGGATGCCAAACATGACCTCTGCCAGACACACACTTATGGACAAAGTTCCCAACATTTCCAGCCACTCCCTTCCATTCTACTCCATCACCTCACACACCCTAAAATACCTAATTTTCACACACAAACACACGCTACATACTGGTTTTTATGCAGTAAGAGAATAATTCATTTAACACCTTATGAAATCGAATACGGCTTTTGACAGGCAGAACATAGTCATGTTATGTTCGTGAAATATATAATCATTGTTATTATCTTGGGAAAACAGCAGTAAGAAATCATTGCGAAGTTAACTTGATATAAGTTTGACATGTCAAGCACATGGTCAACTTGAAAGTGTAATTTATGCGATTGTTGAACCTACTACTTTAAACTCAGTTTAGAATAATTGCTCTAAAATTATTTCACATACAGTGAAATCAAATTTAGAATTTAATAGCTTCACGGGATCATGAATCCTGCAGATGTTTCACATGAACATCGAAATGCATCAACTCGCTTACTAGATATAGGATCTCTTAAGAAGTAAGGCTCATCTAAAATACTCGAAACAAATACTTAAATCTTAAAAGTATAACACGGTGCAGATCGCATATATTATTTCATGTCCTTCACTTTTCACACAGCATGAATTATGAAACCTTACTTTATTCCATCATGGTATCCAATGACAATTTTTAATTAATTCCGAATAAACCATGTCTGTTGCATGTGTTACAACGCCTAATTGCATTAGTTGCTTTAGTAAAACATCTTTATATGCTACTCATAATTTACGGGAGATAATCTTCTCTTCTTTTCTCATGAAGTGGTTATTTCAACCCATTTACTTCTGAATTGGTAGATTTTGGTTATGTTTTATCTCAAACCGGCTAAATTAAAAAAGTTAGCTAAAAGGGGGACGGGTCGAATTGGTTGGACGCCGCCCGATGTCTATTTCCAATACATACATCCTCTAAAACTGTTTATTTAGCAGTTCTATTAATAATAAATAAAAGAAAATTGGACAAAAAAGTGTTTGCGGGGCAACCTAACCCAACCTAGCCTCTTTCAACCAGTAGGAAAATGATCCATCTCAATCCTGAGTCCCAAGGCATTTGACACATTACCCGACCCGCCCAATTTGTCCATCTTGCCACCTATACTTCCGTAAGCTCCTTTGGTTAGCATGGTATTCCGCACATACGTATGTTTTCTTATGCGCAGAGTACAAGCTAGTAATGAGGGAGTCTAAATGGATCCTAATTCACTAAAGTTCAGATTTTTATAGAACTACTCTCCTGATAACTGATAAGGTGTACAGAGTGACAAATTGTTAAGTAGAATTTTGTGATTCACAAAAGCAGTGTTTTTAGTCAAACTGACCTTCCAATTAGAGCCCACCACAAATTTAGAAACACTCTTCCCCACACATCTAACTAGAATAAAACCCCTTATCCCTTTTTATTTGCACACGATCCCATAATGGAAGAAAATACCAGCGGAACCATAATCGTGGCAGCCCTCTCCACCCTCACACCACTGCAAATGTCCGCCTTCACTAATAACATATCCGCCCTCTTCCACTTCCACCAACGCCGTCTTGCCTCTCTCTTGTCCTCACGCACGCTCTTCTCTCTCACCCTACACCACCTTCACTCCCTTTCCCTCCATCAAAAATCCTTTCTCATTGCACGCCATCTCTTATCCACCCTCTCCCACCTTACAGCCACAAGAATCCCGCCCAACACTGTCACCATTCTCAATGACCGTGATCGTGACTGTGTTCTTCTATTGCTTTTATTATGTGAAGTCCATCAACATGAACCTGACTCACTGAAAACATTGTCACCCGTGCATTGGCGCGGGTCCCTTTCCAAATATGTCTCAAAAACCATATTGACTCTTTCGGGCCTTAGATTGTCCAGTAGTGATACTTTGCTTAAGTATATTGAAGTAGTGACTAGGTGCAGGAAGTTTGTTGATGTGATGGGTTGTGGAGATGGGAAGGAACGGAAAGAGGTAGCAGCATCTGTGACCGCAGTGGTGGCACTGCCATCAGTAGAGGTGAAAAAAGGCGGGAAAGAGTGTGCCATTTGCAAAGAAGAGATGAAGCAAGGGAGAGATGTGTGTGAATTGCCTTGTGAACATCAGTTTCACTGGATGTGCATATTGCCATGGGTGACCAAGAGGAACACTTGTCCATGTTGCCGCCATCGGCTTCCAACAGATGATGTGTATGGCGAGATTGAGCGACAGTGGGAGGTTCTTGTAAAGATAGGTGATAGCTTTCATTAGCTTTGTATGATATGATGCATATGATATTTAACAATTAACACACGATATACAATCCGTTTTTCTTAGTTTGTCCCCTTCGTTTCAGAATCAAAACCTTACGAGTCCTTTAGAAAATGCTAGAGGTGACAAAATGAACTGGTCGGATAAGTTGGATAACAAGTCAATGTACTCGCGTGGATAACCCCTTTATGGAGTAGACCCGAATGGGATCTTTGCGATTTACAGATAAGCAAACATTGACGTAACTCATGAACGTATCCAACTCACTGTTTAAGCAGTTCAATTACTTATTTACACACTTAATTTACTAGTAAATTATCATTAGTGCAAACCTATACTATATATCATCTTTGTGATCGTATAAATTTGTTTATGAGAAATGATACATAAAACAAGCTTGTGCAAAAGTGGGCTAAAAAAACTTGGCAAGATCCTGACGGGTTGTTAAATAAGCAGGTCTCTGTCTAGCCATTAGGATCTTGCCAAGTGTTTTTAGGTCTACTTTTAATTTCAAGTTTTAGGTCTATATCATTTCTCTTTGTTTATATATATGTGACATGGCAAATTGGACACCAATGATGAGCATATGGTTATCATTTGGTTTGTATATAAACCATACAAAATTGTATAATTGTATTTAAAACGGTCAATTCACATATCAGTAGACACATTGAAGTTCATTATCTTCTATTTTAAAGTTTTGTATGCAAAATATCTATGAATTCTAATTTTGATGAGGCAGTTACAACTAATTTGTCCATCGATAAAACAATAGTACCCAAAGTCATTAAGAAACAACATCAGATTTTTTTAAGATGAGATAGGGATGAGCATTTGAACGAATCGAGGAAGAACGAAACGTCTGCGTACAATACAAACGGTACCGATTTTTGAAATACTGTGCGATGCAGGAATACGAAATAAAGTGAAAAAATTGGGACCGTGCACTAATCGGAAATTCCGAAAAAGCGAAAACACGATTTCCTTACTTGTAGATATCGAATCCCGTTCGATGCAGTCACCGTCGCAAATATTTATGTTCGAGGAAAAATCGGTACCACTAATTCGATGCGGGATCATGCGGGACCGTCTGCATCTTCATCCCTAAGATGAGACTATTAGCACTGTACATCAAAGGGCTCATGAACTGTACAGCATAGGGCTGAGCATGGTCCAAATATTTGACCGAATTGACAAAAACCGAATTGTATGGAAAACTGATTTGGCCTAATATACGGACCGAGGACCGGACCGAAATGTGTTCAGTTTGGTTCGGTCCAGTTCATTAGTCGGTCCAGTCCAACAAAGCATATTAATGGGTTTTGTGTAAAACCGGATTAGACCGACCATCCGGGACCGAATATGATTAAACGGTGGACCCAGGACCAAGCCGAAATACATTTGGTCCGGTCGGTTCAGTCCACGGTCTATTATGCTCAGCCGTAGTACATCATGATACCCAAATTCAGACACAATAGTTATGTATAAATTTGTTTATTTTTTTGAACTGCAGGTTTATTAAAACACTAGTAAGACGCTAGAAGAAATTACAAGCTAAAGTTAATAGGATTTTGCATCGAAGTAACCCAGTTAAGATTAAAATTACAACGATTAGAACACCAATTATAAGATAAATCAACCAAGTCATCGAAAAGAAGCTCCTTGCACGGATGACAATCACCAAAAATCAGCGGTTCTTGAAGCGTAAATTAACCACCACTTCAACACCAAACACCTTTCAAAATATCCTTGACGGTTCAACCGCTTAGAAAAGCGAGAGCTATTTAACCAAAGGAGCCAATAGGAAGCGAAGAAGATATCTGGCCGGATCAGTTGCAAAAATGACATACAATAAAAGAAATATCCAAACCTCTAAAGGAAAGATTTAACCTAGTAGGCAGCTTATCTAAACGGACTCTCCAACTTATCTAAACGGACTCTCCAAGACCATTGTGTCAAGTTATAAACGGCACTAGTCTTTATCTTTTTCTTTCGACACATTACCTAAACCTCTCAACCCACCCACTTCACCACCTTTAAATCTTAACTCAACATTTGCTCGTCCCGATTACTTTGCTAATGATAATCATTTTGCATAATAATCTTTAGTATGATGTTTTTAAAGGTTTTAACACATGCGCACGAGGCTTAAACATCATAAAATCAGCTAACGAAAAAGTCAGGAATTTAAATGCATGTAATAATTATATGCCGTTATTTTTTATTATGCTTTATCTTTAAAACTTGCAAGTTAAAACCTAAAACATCTTAGTATGAATATAATATATCAAGTAAATGCATATAATATTCAATTTTGTTACACATGATTTAGTTTTACATAAAAAGTGTAAAACATATGGTCTATGATATAACCTATTATGGGCTTATGGCTCAACAAGAGGCTGAATAGCCCATAAAACAGCTAGTATAGCAAACAAACAATCAGTAATGACGGACGAGTTTGGTGAGGTAGTAATCTCATCCCCAAACTCGTTGAGCAAATCACATCTCAAACCGCCCGATTCTCATTATCGGACCTAGATGGCGAGAGTTCCATCAAACACGCTTTAATTCCCGTTGGGATTTTATCGCGAGCCTTTTCGAGTCAATGCCCCAAAAGTTGTTCTCCCTTTATTATTATTTTACATCATATTTTAGCAATATGAGTATATGCTTACCAGATTACGTAAAGAATCAAAAAACAACTGATAATATATTATTATTGACTACTAGCCGTAATAAGTTTTCAATAAATTGAACATAATAATGCTAAACCATTTCTTAAAGGGCAAATTGCATAAAAAGGTACATCTTATGTTCAATTTCAATTAAAGGTACTACTATTTTTTTTCAATTTAAAGTACCCGATTTTTTTTTTGTTGCCGATTTAGGTTTTTTATTAACTTCCGTTAATCATTTCGTTAGTAAATTACATGTTTGGTCCTTGAGTTTGTATAGGCATTTCATGTTTGGTCCATTTTCGTCCGTTTTCATACGTTTTAATATGTTTTCGTCCATTTTTATCGTTTCGTCATTTTTTACGTATTCATCATCGTTTTACCGCGTTTCGTCGTTTTTACCGCGTTCCGGTCGTTTTGCCGCGTTTATGTCGTTTTTGAGCGTTTTTAATCGTCTTTACACGTTTCGTCCGTTTTTGCACATTTCGGTCCGTTTTCGTTTCGGTCCGTTTTTGCACGTTTCTGTTGGTTTTTACATGTTTCCGTCCATTTTTCGTTTTCGTCCGTTTTTACGTTTTTCTTCGTTTTCAGCGTTGTCGTTTTCGGCGTTCGTCTGTTTTACGTTGGTCCGTTTTTACCTTTTGATCCATTTTGCCGTTTGGCCGGTTCTTACCGTTTTCATCCGTTTTTGCATTTTTGTCCATTTTACGTTCCGTCCTTTTCCTCGTTCCGTCCGTTTTTGCGATTTTTGTTTGTTTTACGTTTTGTTCGTTTTATACTTTTTATACTCGTGTATCGCGATATATAAATAAAACGTGAAAAATGGATAAACGTTGAATGAACAAAACGGATAAAGCGGTAAAAACGAACCAAACGTAAAAACGGAAGAAAACGTAAACCGGACGATCAAATTGGTAAAGCGACAAAGGTGTCGCGGTGAACTCAAACAAATAGACAACGTCAAAGGATAAGCGATCAAAAGCGGAAAACGATGCATGTAAAACATTCAAAAAACAGCGATAAAAGCGGAAAGCGATGTAAAGCAGACGGAAGCGATGCAAAAGCGGCAAAGCGTGCAAACGGACGAAAAATGCGGAAAGCGATGCAAAAATATATAAAGCGTCGCCGGACGAAAACGTGTAAAGCGGACAAAACCGTGTAAAACGGGGCATATATATGGAAGAAAATGGACCAAACATGAAATCCTATACATCAGGACCAAACATGTAATTTACTAACAAAATGGTTAACGAGTTAGAAAAACATAAATCGGTAAAAAGTCGGGTATCTTAAATTGAAATAATAATAATAATAATAATAATAATAATAATAATAATAATAATAATAATAATAATAATAAATAAAAAATAAAGTAATCTTAATGAAATTGGATCTAAGATAGGTATCTTTTTATCTGATTCTTTCTTTAAAAGTCAAAACTTCTTTTAAAAATATGACACAAAAGAAGTTTTAATCAAAATTTGCGATCTTGCAAAGATATAAAGCTACAAAAATTCGAGAATCATGTTTTTATTACATAAATACTAACATAACAATATATGAATATAATATATCTATATGTATATATATGTTTTGGAGCTCGCAGGTTGGGGATGTTGTTCTCCGTTCCTCGCCTCGAACCCGGTAAAATCCTCGTTAACGCCCTGAAATCCGTCCTATAACTTAATAAGCATACCCCAGCCCGCGTGAAAAACTTTGAATTTTGAGTTTCCCCATAAGGTTCGAGGTTATTTTCATCCCTATTCACACAAACTTAATTAACTCATGAAGTTTAATCTGATTGTGTATTTAATTAGAGGTTTTGTGCATTTTGTTTTTATTTTTAATATAAATAGTTACTAATAAAAGCATAATTTATGCTATTTGTACTCAAGTTTGGACAATTTTTTACTCGCTGGCCCACTTCACTCACTTTTAGCTAATGTTTTTATTATGTTAATAAGTTGATATGTTTATAAAATATGATCCTAATACTCTAATAGACAAACTAATACGGGTAAAATGAACTTATCAGTGCCTAAATTATGAGAGTTGAACTCGATAGTCGATACCATGTATATTCTTTGTTTATGTTTAGCTAGTTTTAGAGTCTACACGCACGAAGTTTGGACATATAGTATGAAGGGTAATAATATTTCAATAATTTTGTTTCGAAGTTAAATATTGTGACAATTTATAAATCAATGATTTGTAATGTTTAGAAATTTTCTATAAAAAAATATTAATTTTTAATATTTATATAGTTATAATCCTGTTTTGTATAGTTAAATTTCTATTAATTTTCACGCACGAGTTTTTACATAATTTTTTCATTATGTGTTAATATCAATTAATATTTTATATAGATTTTTGTTACACAAAAGATTTGACTTTGTTTAACTGGCATGGTGTTTAGGTCGATTTTGTTTAAATTTAACTACTGATATCATGTTTTAGACATTATATGTGTTTAGTAGAACATAGTGATCTTGAAAAAATATGTGTCGTTGTAATATGTAAAATCGCGTCTATTTATTTTCATCTCACAGTAACGTGTTAGGTCATGCATTCACTTTGATATTTATACTCTTGCTTATAATAATTTAAACCAATTTTTAAAAACGTGTGTGGGTTAAGCTTATAAAGAAAAATAACATGAGTCGTTATTGAACAGATAGTTAAAAAAAAGAATACTTTTTTCAATGATATCTTTATTTAATCTCATAAAAAAGAATAACATGATTCGTTTGTATATTTATTCATTTACTTGTCACACAATAACTCGTGTTTTTCTTTTTATATTTATAATTTTGTGCAAATACATTCTTTTAATATAACTGATCACAAAATCTATAAATTACAACAACACATTGTTGTATTTTTTATATATATAAAAATATAAGTAAAGGGGGTACAAAGTTAGGGGTACTTATTATATTTATTAAGTTATTAAAAAATATGAAAACTGGTAAGTATACTATATTTAGAATTAACAACTAAAGTTATTAATTGACTTCTCCTTTTTTAAGTGTTGTTTTTATAAGACTAACACAAATGTTTTTTCATTATAATTTATAAGTTAGACGAAAATTTAATCGTTTGACCAAATTGAGCTTCAATTTTTACTTTTATTAACAAATAAAAATGCTCAATTTTGCCGGCACAGAATAATACACTTTTATTAGACCAATTGCAAATTACCGATTTCTTTTTCCCATTTATGAAATTTTCTTGTTATATACTCCGTAAGAGATATTTATGATGTTAGGGTGGTGGCAATAGGATGAGGTATGAAACGGTATGAACCCAAACCGATCGGCAACATCATTGCCTGGGTTGCGGTTTGGTGTGGTATGGAAGCTATTAAGTGCATAATCTTAGAATTGGCATAGTGAGAGGAGCCATCGAAAAATAAAATTAAAATTAAGTGAGGTATGGAATCATGGTTGTCACTAGAAAAGTATGGTGAGGTATGAGATGAGGTGGAATGATATTATTGGTGGGTGGTGAGGTATGGGTGAGATATGGACGGCATGAATGCAACCACCCTTATTAAAACGAAAACAAAAACCTTATGATCATGGATCTTTGGGCTCATTAAAAGCCCCAACTACATATACATCTTGGGCTTGGATGACTGTTTTATCATATGGCCCTTCACTTAACAACATAAGTCATAATAAAACACTATTTTTATTTCATGTTGCTACAAGTTGTGTCAAAAATAATAATATAGATTTAAAAAAGAACATGTTTGGCTTTGTCTAGTGAACATGGAAAACAGATTCTGAACCCAACATTTAACTTTGGTCTATGACTTGCAATACAAACTCATCATTCAACCCATAACATGTCATGTTTACTTGAATTCCACAATATTATTTACTTTTATTTCCTCTCTTTAGAAATTCTCATTTCCATCATTTTTTATTAAATATATCAAATAGCGATAGTTAAAATTCTCGTAGTGTTATTTTAAAACGTGTACATACATATGTAACTTTATAATTCTGCATTTTAGATAGAAACCGAAAATGTTATACTTTACATCAAAATCTCAGAACTCATATCAAATGAGCAAGAAAAAGAGTCATAAGTTTCTTTCATTATATTTTTCAATGAATGAGTATATTTACATGAACTACGAAATGGAAAATGGATTATGTCACTTTGAATGGGAATAATAAGTTTTCAAGTGTTGATGTACATGCGTAACAAGTAGATCTAAAGTTAGACCTAATTCATTTATTTCATGACAAGTGTAATACACTTGTTCTTTCTCATAATTTTACACCAACCACTTTTTAAATACACCAATCAAATCTTTAAGTCTAAATTAAGGTTGTTCATTTTAAGGCACACAAATCTTTACTCTAATATACTGTTTAAATGAAGTGTTTTTGTGCTGTCACTAAATCTTTCCTATGGGCGCCTGATAATGTTTTGCTAATAAGGTTCGAACCTCATACTTTTTGCGATGACATCAAAACACATGAACTGCATGTCATCTTGGTAGTGGCTTTTAAATAAAATATATCATTTTGATTTTGAAATTTTAGTGCCCGTTTGATTTGTTGAAGGGTTTATGATTAAGATTTGAAATAGGATTTGAAGTTAGATTTGTATTTGGATTTGATTTATATATTACTCCGTATTTGTTATATGAATGAGTATAAAATTTAAAATTATATTTTTTTATTATAAAATTAAAAGAGAAACATAATTTAGTAAAAATGAGTGGTAAATATAGATGTTGCCCCCATTAATTGTTAAAACGTACATGGAAATTATGTAATACCGATTACATGCTTAGAATTTGTAGATGCTACATTTTGGCTTTCATCCCCAATTTGGGGACCAATACTTTTGTGCCAAACAACAAAACACTACCATCATTACTATACTTTTTGCCAAATACCACATATCAAACACTTCCTTAAAATACTTGTATAAATGTTGGGTTTTGCAGAAAAAAGATGTTGATATAAATTTCTTTAGGTTACTTGCCAAACCTATTAACAATGCTACAATTAATTCCACGATAACTCCGTCTTTCATGTGCCTAGTCTTGCCGTTTAACACATTGTTTTGGAACATGTTATAAACTTCTAATTAAAACGAGTAATGCAATTTAAAAATAAAAAATAAAAAATCGAAAGTGAAGTTGAATAATTCAACCTATCTACTTAATTTTGTCTTTGTATTTTCCAAAAAGTGGCAAGTGTAAATGGTTAAGCGTTAGTGCCAGCAGGTGAATTTTATTAAACTTCTATCATCGTTCCATTATATATATATATATATATATATATATATATATATATATATATATATTAAAGCAGGGAGTGTCTTATGGAACCGTGCCCCCACAATATTAAATACTCCCCACAATATTAAATACGATGGACAGGAAAATATTATTCTATATATATTAGGCCTCGAGCAAAGTTGTTTCGGTATGCATGACAATTTACAATAAAAAATACATGGGACAATAAAGAAAAATGATAAAAGAAACGAAATTTCAAAATACACCTTCAACTTCTGACTATTAACGACTTTTTTATACAACAAACTTTATTTATCAATTATCTAACAGATATATCTAAATTTTGAATAAAAAAATCTTGACAAAATGGTGCTTCGATAACTTGAACAATGGCTAATATTGATATGTTTTTTACATAAATACGATTTTATAAAAATTGTTGAAGTTTAATATATATATATATATATATATATATATAGTTTTTAAATATGAAACTTTCAAAATAGACTTTAATCTATCAACTGCTTTCAAAAATTTTCTAAAGTTTTTAAAACTATAAAGAGCCAAATACGTATAAATATTTATAAATGTTTATATATAATTCTTTTTATATATATAACAAAGTTTATTTATCCATATCCGACAAATATCACATTTTATTTATTAACAAAATATCTGGTCGAAAGGCAGCGTTATAAAATAAAACAATCCAATATTGATATAATTTTGACATCGTCGCGATTTTATAAAAATGTTTAAGTTTAACATATATTCTTTTTAGAAAACATTGTTCACTTCTTCTGTTAGCTTGGTACAAAGATGGTAAACAACAACGAAATTAGCAACCTCGAAACATTTAAAAAAATGGCGAACACTGCTTGTGAAATGCAATGACGGGTTCCTCTCCCTCATAATACAACATTTGAAGACTAGAAATATAAACTTTGCACAAAAAATACTACCCAAAACCCGCTGCAACGCAGCGGGCACAACATTCTTGTTCACTATTAATGATGCCTACTGTAACTTTTTATTAAATAAACTATCGGGGCCCGTTTGGTTTGTAGGTGGGTTTAGGATTTGGATTTGAATTTAAATTTGGATTTAGATTTGGATTAAAATTTTGATTAGATGTAAGAGAGAGAAAAAAATATTTTTAATTGATACTATAATTATATTTGTATTTAAATATTATATTTTATTATAAATAATAGAATGATAGTAGGGTGAAATGACGGCAGGACGGACGACCGAAGGGCAAATAGGACGACCGAACGGTGAGACCGGGGCCGAGCATATTCGATCGGTCGCGGTCTCGGCTTTAGGCAAATCGGTCTTCGGTCCGGTCCGGTCGGTCTCCGGAACAACCGACGAAAACCGACGAAATGGGCGTTTGGGTGGGGCCGGACCGAAGCCGGGCGGACGAAACCGAACCGGGCCAGGGCCGTGAGTGGTCGGCCTCCGGTGCTGAAACTGGCGAACTTCGGTTTTGGTCGGTCCCGTCTGGCCCGGCTCCGATCGGTTATGACATGCCCACAGATGTGAGTATAAAAGGTGGACCCCAGGTTTATATAAAACCACCCAAGGGGACAATTACTTTCTTTGATGGTAGCGCGTTAATCCAAGCTGTGGACACCAAACATTTGATTTAATCTTAACTTTCAACAGCCTACACCTAGTAAATCCCACGTACCAAACGCCTAGTCAAATTTGAGGTTTTAGGTTATGATATTATAGAAAGACGAGCCAAGTAGCGGTAAAGGTATCCGCAATTTAATTTGTAATGCGATAAAATGTTATGCAATCAATAAGGACGGCTCTACACCTCAACAAACATTGGCGAGTGCATTTTTAATGAAAGTCCACTTCGACATGGTGTGAAACAAAACGTTTTTGGTGTCTACTGACATTACTCATGCCGGATTTTCTTGCTATCTCCATACGAAATGGGTCGACATATGTCATGGGTATAATATCATATTATCTTTAAGTGCATTATGATTCCTTTATTCCGATTGATGACATATGCCCGAGTTTGTGCAAAGGCATGTTTGGATTCATTTGGGGAACATGCTGATTCAAAAGCTCTCGAGCTTCGTCTGAGACACAATATGGTTAAGGATGTTCTTTTGACATATGTAGACGTCTGGGATCTCTGCAGAAAAAGCACTTTATAGACTTTGGTGACGTTAGATGGAAGATCCACACTCAATGCAAACGCGTTTGGGTTTTTGGATTGTTTAGAAGCTTGTCGTGTGGATCTAACCGGAGTTTCTCGTGGGTATAAGTAGCGGTGTTTCTGATGGGAGACGGTAGCTTTGGCCGCCTCCGTCAAAGTGGCAAGCGGCGTCATTGAAAATCAACATCTTTATTTCTTTCGTTTGATACTCTTGGTTTTCTGCACCGAGGCGTGGAGCTTCACAAGCGAGTTTAATGTGTTATGCATAGTAATGTTGACACTCGAATCCACGAATGTTGTTTTAAAGAGTATTAGTTTTGCAATCAAAAAAGTATGGCGGCCTTGTTTGTTCTTCGGTTGCCTTCCAACTTTGTGTAAATCCAAATTCATTTTTTAAATAATATCTATTATAATGATGTTTTGCATAAAAAAAATGTTATGCGAAAAATAGTAATGGCGTAAGTATAAGGATCATCTTATAAAAATATATAACAAAATAAAAATGTCGTTGCAAAATGAGATACAATATAAAACACAAAAACATGTTAACATTGAGTATGCATAGTTGATTTACTGGTTAAAATATGGTTTCAACTGTGCCATCCATTCAACAATACCTTCATATTCTTTAGAAACAAAATTTAAGTAGTTGTATATGTCTAATGTAGTTGGGTTTTCGTTTAAGGATTAAATTAGAGGGATTTTGTTTTAGGGATAATAGCATAGAAATGTATTAATTTGTCATATTTTGTTTTGTTGTGTATCGATCTTAGTTTTTTTCCTATTAAATCATCGAACTCTTCCATTTCTTTTTTTGTGTGTACTCGATAACCTAGTAACCTTTAAAGACTAATGTGGAGCAAGTTTTATTCCACATATGTAAAATTAGATTAATTTCTTTTTACAGAGAACCAAACTCCTCTTAACCGGGTAAACTTATCTGTGGCCCTTTATTTTCATATTTGCACCACCCCATTTTTTATTTTTTTCCCCTATCACTTTGTTACAGAATCAAGGAGTGTATTTTTCTATTAGTTTGTTCTAGGATTAAATCAGTTTCGATATTTTTGTTTTTGTTGTATTTTTTTGTCAATTTGTTGCGTGATTAATAAGACACTTTAAAAAATTTTCTTACCAATTATGGTATTTAAAAGGGTGCAATTAATAGATATAAAATAAAATAAAATAAAAAAGTGCTGAAAATTGCATATTTGTGTTTGTTCATTTGACAAGACAACAAACAATTGTTCTTGTCTTGTCAAATGAAAACCCAATCCTTATCACAGTAGAAAAAAGTGCGGATGAATATATAAATTAACCTCGAAATAATAACTAAGTTTAAAATTTTTATATTCATGTCACTCAAACATAAAAAACAAAATAAAAATTTCAAAAGAATAAAACATTGTTTAAACGTTAAGTGTTTTTATAAACAAAAAAAAGTTATGTGACTAAATTACAATTTTCAAACTTTGTTAGAAATTTCCACCCCAAATATAGACATCTACTCTTACATAGGGCTCAATATAGTCCGAAAATCGAATCGAATCAACCGATTTGGTCAAAACAGAGACGAAGATTGGACCCAAAAGTTCGGTCCATGTTCGAATTGGGGGTCGGTCCGATTAAATAGCGTAATATCCGGTTGTGCAGAAGACCGAACCAAACCGGATTAAACCAAAGACCGATAATGATTAAAAGAGTGGACCGAGGACTGGACTGAAATACGTTCAATCTGGTCTGATCGTTCCGGTTCGAGCCAGTTCCTCGATTTGATTCAATCCACGATCTATAATGCTCAGCGCTACTCTAACATAATAAGTACTTACCATCTAAATAGACAAACCGTTATGCTTTAACATAATAAGTACTTACCATCTAAATAGACAACCTGTTATGCTTTTGAAAGCTTGAAATAAAATTGCATATATCATTCTTATTTGTTATTCTTATGCATGGACGGAACAAGGATCAAATATGATCGGGTGCATAAATTATTTAGAACCGTAATATAGATACAAATTTCGATTGACCGAGTGCATTTAAAATGCATTTAAAGAAAGAAAATAATTATTTTTTTCTCAAAAATTAATAATAAATCAAAAAAATCCATAAAGATCTCGAGAAACCGCAAAAACCCATGGTTCCGTCCTTGCTCATATGGTGTAAGTTTTGTACATAAAAATGTATACCTCAGTTTTTGAATTCAGTATTTTGTTCAACGAACAGTATTGGTTACTATAGTCTATAGATTTATCTTTCAAAACCATGGTCCATGTTTGGTTATTAGCAGAGTGGAAGAAAATTAGGGAAATGTCTAAGTCATGGGAGTGTAGGCCCTAATATTTAAAGACCACTTTTTCCCATAGTGTGCCTATTATTTTTCTTGTTTCGACTATCGTGGCATTCGAACTTTATAACATGACTTTGAGTCAATTATCACCTAAATTTATATTGGACAATTTTTGCCCCTATAATGAATCGACTATACCCTGTATCATAAATTGATTGATAGTAACATCAATTGAATTCTAGACTTTAGAAAAATGCATTACCATCTTGTATCATAAAAATTTCAAAAGAATAAAACACTATTTAAACACTATTTTAGAAAAATGCATTTTCATCTTGCATCTAAGGGGCCGTTTGGTTCACAGAATGTTTTTTAAGGAATTGTAATCTTTGGAAGGAATTGTAATTTGATGTAATTGTAATTTAAAGAATTGGAATGTGTTGTAATTGTAATGTGTTGTAATTGTAATTGATGAAATCTGTCAATGTGTTTGGTTGACTCGCAACGTAATGTAATTGATTTTTTTTTATAAACTTTAAAAAGCTAATATAATAACGATAATAATAATAATAAATAGTAATAATAATAATAAAATAATAATAAAAATAAAAATAAATAATAATAATAATAATAATAATAATAATAAAGTGATATTATTATTTAAAAAAAATAAATAAATAATAATAATAATAATAATAATATAATAAAAATAATAATAAAAATATAATAAAATAATAATAATAATATAATAACAAATATTAATAATAAAAATGAAATAATAATAATAATTATTATAATAATAAAATAATAATAATAATAATTAATAATAATATAATAAATAATAATAATAAAAAAATGATACTTAATAATTAATAATAATAATATTAAAAATAAATAATAATAATAATATTATTATTATTATGTGTTATGTTTATTTATTATATTATTATATTAATTATTATTGTTATTATTATTAAATAATAATAATAATAATAATAATAATAATAATAATAATAATAATATAATAATTAGATACAATTATAATATTATAATAATAATAATAATAATAATAATAATAATAATAATAATAATAATAATAATAAACAATATTAATAAAATAATAATCATAATAATAATAATAATAATAATAATAATAATAATAATAATATAATACTTTTAAATAAAATAGTAAATAAAAATCATAAATTTAATATAAAATAATTATTAAAAATTAATTATTTATTTAGATATTTATATATAATATAAAATATTATTATAATTATTATTTATTTTTTAAATTAAATAGTATAATAATAATAACGATGAAAGATAAATCTTGATATTTAACTCGTAAAATCTGAATTACAACACATTCCATCAGTTTGTATGTAATCTGAATTACATCATCGGGCGTGGTGGTTTGTAATTCATTACGTGCGTTACCAAACCACGGAGATGTAATGTCGGTCTGATTCCATCCCATCCGCCACCGAGCAGTTGTAATGTAATAATTACAATTACAGGATTACATCAATTCCTGACGGCAAAGACGTGTTATTTAGGTTTTCCTCTCATCTCACTTTCTCTCACTCACACTCACTTATTTGTAGACATGGTCACCTTATAGTCATTGTTGGGATTTTAGAACCAGTTAACCATTAACCTACGATGCGGGATATTGGATCTGATTAGTTAACTAATTATGTTAAGTAATTAATAAACAAATAATTAATACAATATTAATTAATTAAAAGGGATAAAAGAAAACCTAACCTTTCGTGGCTATTTGAACGCAAGTATAATGGACAATTAAAACCATTACGAAACTAAGCATCTAAAATAGATGCCTCAATGAGTATCACACACAAACCCGATAACGTATACGTTCGATTATGAAGCTAGTCGAGAACGTAATAAAGAACAAATCAACAATTTGACTACCTTGAATATTCGAATAATAAAATCACCCAAGAGACTTGCATGATTTCTTTATTCGAGAACACAAAAACAGCCATAGAAGCTGCTTTCTACATTCACCCGATATCGGATAAATAATATCCGATATCCTCCTTTGTTTGCTGTCCGAGATGTGGTATAACCCGAGAAACAGAAAACAAACACCCTCTTTCTTGCTACTATTCGATTACCAGGAACTAACAAGAATCAACATCAAAACCTAACACAACTTGGATCAATTAATGATGCAAGTATAAGATTTATTCTAAACAAGAACAAGTCAAAAACCCCTAATCGATTTAAGTTGCAATCGACAGAAGTATTAGCTGGAAACAGTTGAATCGTTTAGGGATGTTAGGGATATGATCATGCGTACAATAGAAGAGGTATGGGTATGTTTATATAGCCAAGGAAACCGACCTTAAGATGGGTTGATTTCTTGGTCAACATGCTTAAAACCCAAGCCAAACTTTCCCTCCTTTTTCCTCTTGCCCGATCATCAGATAACAAGGCCCACAACATCTTTTATTCGACCCAACTTGGAACTCATAGCAAGCCCATGGGTCAAAACAGTGATCGGGTCAATATTGTATGCATATCGGGTATGTAATTCAAGTGTTAAAAACGTTCTACACGTATACTCGTGTTTATCGTGTGTGCCCCCATCGGCTCACACACTCTTAGTCGTTTTGGCGTGTTTTCAACTTCCACAAACCAACAGTCATCATAACTCCCATTTTTTTAAATACTTACGAAATTAAAAAATGTAAACGTACGAAATTAAAAATGCAAACGTACAAAAGTGAAACATTGCCTAAATTTCGATTAATAAAAATAGTACATACTTCATTAAAAACAATACATAGCTAAATAAAAAGGTAAACGTACAAAATTAAAACATAAATCTAGAGGACTTGTTCAACATAGATCAATCTGTTTCATAATCAGATTTCACTACCCCAAATTCCAACCAGAATAACTCATCCTCAGCTTCTTCTTGCCTAATATTATCTTCCCACTCTTTTGGAACCCTTGTTTCTTCTTCTAACGTTTCTCTCTTCTAGCATAAGTTGATGTAGCTGTTTCTCAGTAAATCCATGCACATCAACCCGATTCCTCCGTTGGTGAAGAAATGGGAGACATGAGTGATCGCGTATGTTGTTGTGATGACGACCACCCATAGTGTTTTCATTATGCATCAGCCCGGATCTTGTGATGATATTACCTCATTATTTGTGACCACATCCTCTAACGCTTTTCTTAATGTTGTAATCTTTCCAGGATTCATGCATGGAAAAATTTGTCAATGATAGCTTGTCTTTAAATGTCTTTGCATTTCGCGTATTGTTTTCTCAAATCTTCTTTCGCCTCCTTTTCTTGCTCAAACTGCTTGATAACGCCGACAATAGCATCTTGACGAGCCTTATCGTATATCCACATTGTTTCTGAACATACGTTTGAATTTCTTCGACGGAATGGGGGAGAGAACAAGCGATTAAATTACAAGTTAAAAGAGTATAAAATTTTGAATATAGGGATGTTTTTTTGAATGAGAGTTAAAGTGGTGAGTTTGTGTTTAAAAAATGGTGAATTAATGGGTATTTATAGGTAAGAAATGGGGTATTAAGAAGGTTTTTTTTTACAACGGATACAATTTTTTTTTGGCCTACTTTTTATTCGAATGAAACTAGTTGAATGG
>OU343222.1:349860442-350163702 GCA_910596185.1 Chrysanthemum makinoi
AAAGATTAATCTTATCAATTATGAAATTCGACACCCAAAAGTCAAAGGTTGACTTTCTAATGGGGCGGAAGGAGTAGAAAAGAACTTAGCTGAGATGTAAACATCTAAGGAAAAGGTTAAAAACGTAAAATTAAACATTTTGTCCTGATATCATTTTCCTGCAGCTTTTAGATATTAAGAAGCTGAAAACAACTTTCAACCTCCTTATTAATCACAAATTCACAATAATGTCAAATCTGCCACAAGTAACTCATCTGTTGGTTTGTATTGTGACCCTCTAACAAACAGAGACGTGTCTATCTTGTTTTCTTAATGTTCTCGCTCAGTTTTTCCCCAAAGAAGCTCTCAAGCCAGTTAATCTTTGGTACAATCAGCAGTTCATAGTTTACTGATTTACTAATTATAATCACACGTGAATTTACAACTACCAATGCATAGTTGAGAGATTATTCTGGGATCTGTAGGTTGCACAAATATCGGTGCATAGTTTAGTACAGTTTACAAGTGACAATAACACATCTTTCCATATATGTTGTCATTAGTTTACAACATGTATCCACTAATAATGCTTTGATGTAGGGACAAGTGGATGTAGAGAGATGCATGAATGGGCCAAATTGTTTTTTATTCACTTCTGCTTGCCTTATTTGTAATACAAAAAAGTATAAAAGCAAGAAACAATGGATGCCAAACATGACCTCTGCCAGACACACACTTATGGACAAAGTTCCCAACATTTCCAGCCACTCCCTTCCATTCTACTCCATCACCTCACACACCCTAAATGCCTAATTTCCACACGCAAAAACACGCTACATACTGGTTTTTATGCAGTAAGAGAATAATTCATTTAACACCTTATGAAATCGAATATGGCTTTTGACAGGCAGAACATACATGAGTAGTGTAGAAATCTGTACTAACATTTCAGCATTTCATTATTGAGTTGGTTAGACATAGTCATCTTGTGTTCGTTAAATAGATAATCATTGTTATTATCTTGGGAAAACAGCAGTAAGAAATCATTGCGAAGTTAACTTGATATAAGTTTGACATGTCAAGCACATGGTAAACTTGAAAGTGTAATTTATGCGATTGTTGAACCTACTACTTTAAACTCAGTTTAGAATAATTGCTCTAAAATTATTTCACATACAGTGAAATCAAATTTAGAATTTAATAGCTTCACGGGATCATGAATCCTGCAGATGTTTCACATGAACATCGAGTCAATGCATCAACTCGCTTACTAGATATAGGATCTCTTAAGAAGTAAGGCTCATCTAAAATACTCGAAACAAATACTTAAAACTTAAAAGTATAATATGGGTGCAGATCGCATATATTATTTCATGTCCTTCACTTTTCACACAGCATGAATTATGAAATCTTACTTTATTCCATCATGGTATCCAATGACAATTTTTAATTAATTCCAAATAAACCATGTCTGTTGCATGTGTTACAATGCCTAATTGCATTAGTTGCTTTAGTAAAACATCTTTATATGCTACTCATAATTTACTGGAGATAATCTTCTCTTCTTTTCTCATTAAGTGGTTATTTCAACCCATTTACTTCTGAATCGATAGATTTTGGTTATGTTTTATCTCAAACCGGCTAAATTTAAAGTTAGCTAAAAGGGGGACGGGTCGAATTGGTTGGACGTCGCCCTATGTCTATTTCCAATACATACTTCCTCTAAAACTGTTTATTTAGCAGTTCTATTATATTATAAATAAAAGAAAAACGAACAAAAAAGTGTTTGCGGGTCAACCCAACCCAACCAAGCCTCTTTCTACCCGTAGGAAAATGATCCATCTCAATCCTGAGTCCCAAGGCATTTGACACATTACCCGACCCACCCAATTTGTCCATCTTGCCACCTATACTTCCGTAAGCTCCTTTGGTTAGCATGGTATTCCGCACATATGTATGTTTTCTGATGCGCAAAGTACAAGCTAGTAATGAGGGAGTCTAAATGTATCGAACCACTGACCCCACGGAACAACAATGGATCCTAATTCACTAAAGTTCAGATTTTTATAGAACTACTCTCCTGATAAGGTGTACAGAGTGACAAATTGTTAAGTAGAATTTTGTGATTCACAAAAGCAGTGTTTTTAGTCAAACTGACCTTCCAATTAGAGCCCACCACAAATTTAGAAACACTCTTTCCCACACATCTAACTACTTGAATAAAACCCCTTATCCCTTTTTATTTGCACACGATCCCATAATGGAAGAAAATACCAGCGGAACCATAATCGTGGCAGCCCTCTCCACCCTCACACCACTGCAAATGTCCGCCTTCACTAATAACATATCCGCCCTCTTCCACTTCCACCAACGCCGTCTTGCCTCTCTCTTGTCCTCACGCACGCTCTTCTCTCTCACCCTACACCACCTTCACTCCCTTTCCCTCCATCAAAAATCCTTTCTCATTGCACGCCATCTCTTATCCACCCTCTCCCACCTTACAGCCACAAGAATCCCGCCCAACACTGTCACCATTCTCAATGACCGTGATCGTGACTGTGTTCTTCTATTGCTTTTATTATGTGAAGTCCATCAACATGAACCTGACTCACTGAAAACATTGTCACCCGTGCATTGGCGCGGGTCCCTTTCCAAATATGTCTCAAAAACCATATTGACTCTTTCGGGCCTTAGATTGTCCAGTAGTGATACTTTGCTTAAGTATATTGAAGTAGTGACTAGGTGCAGGAAGTTTGTTGATGTGATGGGTTGTGGAGATGGGAAGGAACGGAAAGAGGTAGCAGCATCTGTGGCCGCAGTGGTGGCACTGCCATCAGTAGAGGTGAAAAAAGGCGGGAAAGAGTGTGCCATTTGCAAAGAAGAGATGAAGCAAGGGAGAGATGTGTGTGAATTGCCTTGTGAACATCAGTTTCACTGGATGTGCATATTGCCATGGGTGACGAAGAGGAACACTTGTCCATGTTGCCGCCATCGGCTTCCAACAGATGATGTGTATGGCGAGATTGAGCGACAGTGGGAGGTTCTTGTAAAGATAGGTGATAGCTTTCATTAGCTTTGTATGATATGATGCATATGATATTTAACAATTAACACACGATATACAATCCGTTTTTCTTAGTTTGTCCCCTTCGTTTCAGAATCAAAACCTTACGAGTCCTTTAGAAAATGCTAGAGGTGACAAAATGAACTGGTCGGATAAGTTGGATAACAAGTCAATGTACTCGCGTGGATAACCCCTTTATGGAGTAGACCCGAATGGGATCTTTGCGATTTACAGATAAGCAAACATTGACGTAACTCATGAATAAGAAACGTATCCAACTCACTGTTTAAGCAGTTCAATTACTTATTTACACACTTAATTTACTAGTAAATTATCATTAGTGCAAACCTATACTATATATCATCTTTGTGATCGTATAAATTTGTTTATGAGAAATGATACATAGGCCTAAAACTTGGCCTAAAAGTGGACCTAAAAACACTTGTCAAGATCCTGACGGGTTGTTAAATAAGCATGTCTCTGCCTGTAATCATCGGATTCGCAAGTGTTTTGCGCCTACTTTTAATTTCAAGTTTTAGGTCTATATCATTTCTCTTTGTTTATATATATGTGACATGGCAAATTGGACACCAATGATGAGCATATGGTTATCATTTGGTTTGTATATAAACCATACAAAATTGTATCATTGTATTTAAAACGGTCAATTCACATATTAGTAGACACATTGAAGTTCATTATCTTCTATTTTAAAGTTTTGTATGCAAAATATCTATGAATTCTAATTTTGATGAGGCAATTACAACTAATTTGTCCATCGATAAAACAATAGTACCCAAAATCATTAAGAAACATCAGATTTTTTTAAGATGAGATAGGGATGAGCATTTCGAACCGAATCCCGGAACCGAACCAGAACCGTACCGGTACCATACCGAAACGGTACCGATTTTTGAAATACGGTACTGATCCGGACTAAATAAATAGTGAAAAAATTGGGACCGCATCTAATCGAAATTCTAAAAAGCTGAAAACCTCGATTTCCTACATTTGTGTACCGATATCCAATCCCGATTCTGCATCGACTCCATCACTAATTTATGTTCGAAAAAATCGGCACTACTAATTCGCACGGATCAGTACGACCGCACTGCTCATCCCCAAGATGAGACTATTAGCACTGTACATCAAAGGGCTCATGAACTGTACAGCATAGGGCTGAGCATGGTCCAAATATTTGACCGAATTGACAAAAACCGAATTGTATGGAAAACTGATTTGGCCTAATATACGGACCGAGGACCGGACCGAAATGTTCGCTTGGTTCTGGCCCAGCCTATTAGCTCATTCAACAAAGCATATTAATGGGTTTTGTGTAAAACCGGATTAGACCGAACCATACCGAGGACCGAATATGATTAAACGGTGGACCCAGGACCAAGCCGAAATACATTTGGTCCGGTCGGTTCAGTCCACGGTCTATTATGCTCAGCCGTAGTACATCATGATACCCAAATTCAGACACAATAGTTATGTATAAATTTGTTTATTTTTTTGAACTGCAGGTTTATTAAAACACTAGTAAGACGCTAGAAGAAATTACAAGCTAAAGTTAATAGGATTTTGCATCGAAGTAACCCAGTTAAGATTAAAATTACAACGATTAGAACACCAATTATAAGATAAATCAACCAAGTCATCGAAAATAAGCTCCTTGCGCGGATGACAATCACCAAAAATCAGCTGGTTCTTGAAACGCCAAATTAACCACCACTTCAACATACCAAACACCTTTCAAAATATCCTTCGACGGTTCAACCGCTTAGAAAAACGAGAGCTATTTAACCAAAGGAGCCAATAGGAAACGCGAAGAAGATATACGAAGCGGATTCCACTGAGGCGTTGCAAAAATGACATACAATAAAAGAAATATCCAAACCTCTAAAGGAAAGATGTAACCTAGTAGACAACTTATCTAAACGGACTCTCCAAGACCATTGTGTCAAGTTATAAACGGCACTAGTCTTTATCTTTTTCTTTCGACGCATTACTACCTAAACCTCTCAACCCACCCACTTCACCACCTTTAAATCTTAACTCAACATTTGCTCGTACTGATTCGGCGCTTGTAATGATAATCATTTTGCATAATAATCTTTAGTATGATGTTTTTTTAAAAAGGCATCTTAGTACGAATATAATATATCAAGTAAATGCATATAATATTCAATTTTGTTACACATGATTTAGTTTTACATAAAAAGTGTAAAACATATGGTCTATGATATAACCTATTATGGGCTTATGGCTCAACAAGAGGCTGAATAGCCCATAAAACAGTTAGTATAGCAAACAAACAATCAGTAATGACAATCGGACGAGTTTGAGGTGGGGTAGTCATCTCATCCCCAAACTCGTTGAGCAAATCACATCTCAAACCCGCCCCGATTCTCAATTATCGGAGCACCCCATTGAGGCGAGAGTTCCATCAAACACGCTTTAATTCCCCGTTGGGATTTTATCGCGGAGCCTTTTCGAGCGCAATGCCCCACCAAATACAAGTTGTTCTCCTTTTATTATTATTTTTACATCATATTTTAGCAATATGAGTATATGCAATTACCGAATTACGTAAAGAATCAAAAAACAACTGATAATATATTATTATTGACTACTAGCCGTAATAAGTTTTCAATAAATTGAACATAATAATGCTAAACCATTTCTTAAAGGGCAAATTGCATAAAAAGGTACATCTTATGTCCAATTTCAATTAAAGGTACTACTATTTTTTTTCAATTTAAAGTACCCGATTTTTTTTTGTTGCCGATTTAGGTTTTTTATTAACTTCCGTTAATCATTTCGTTAGTAAATTACATGTTTGGTCCTTGAGTTTATATAGGCATTTCATGTTTGGTCCATTTTCGTCCGCTTACACGCTTTTAATATGTTTTCGCCCGCTTTTATACGTTGCCTGCTTTTACACGCATTCATCCGCTTTACACGTCCGCTTTGCACGCTTCCGGCCGCTTTTGCACGCTTATGTTCGCTTTTGAACGCTTGTCCGTTTTACACGCTTTCGCCCGCTTTTGCACATTTCGTCCGCTGCTTCGTCCGCTTTGCACGCTTCGTCGGTTTTTACATGTTTCCGCCCATTTTTACATCGCTCCGCTTTTGCACGCTTCGCTTTTACACGCCACTGCTTTCGACGTTGCCTGCTTTACACGCTTGGGTCCGTTTTACACTTTTTCGCCCATTTTTAACGCTTTTGGCCCGTTTACATCGCCATCCGTTTGCACGCTTTTGTCCGCTTTTGCACGCTTCCGTCGCTTTTTCACGCTATTCTTTTTCCTCGTGTCCCGCTTTTGCATCGCTGCGTTTGTTTTACACGCTTTGTTCGCTTTATACTTTTATACTCGTGTATAAAAACGCATATAAATGTGTGTATAAAAACGTGAAAAATGGACGAAACGTTGAAAATAGACAAAAACGGATAAAAACGGGTAAAAACGAACCGAAACGTGAAAAACGGAAGAAAACATGTAAAACCAGATGAAACGCGTAAAAAGTGATCGAACCGTAAAACGCATAAAAAGGGTAAAACAGACTAAACAAGAAAATAGAGAAACGCAGCAAAATTTGAAAACGCAAAACGGACACGAAACATAAAAACAATAAAAACTTGCAAAACGATCTAAAACGCGGTAAAAACGACGAAAACGGTAAAAACAGACTTAAACGCAAAAAACGCATCTGAAACGCAAAAACGACAAAAAGTGTAAAACGATTTAAAACGCTAAAACATATATAAAACGCGTAAAAACGACTAAAACGGTAAAACTAACAAAACCGTAAAAACATCTAAAACATATAAAAACGGAAGAAAATGGACCAAACATGAAATGCCTATACAAACTCAAGGACCAAACATGTAATTTACTAACAAAATGGTTAACGGAAGTTAGAAAAAAACATAAATCGGCTAAAAAAAAGTCGGGTATCTTAAATTGAAATAATAATAATAATAATAATAATAATAATAATAATAATAAAATAAAAAATAAGAGTAATACTTTTAATTGAAATTGGATCTAAGATAGGTATCTTTTTATGCAATTTGCCCTTTCTTTAAAAGTCAAAACTTCTTTTAAAAATATGACACAAAAGAAGTTTTAATCAAAATTTGCGATCTTGCAAAGATATAAAGCTACAAAAATTCGAGAATCATGTTTTTATTACATAAATACTAACATAACAATATATGAATATAATATATCTATATGTATATATATGTTTTGGAGCTCGCAGTTGATGTTGTTCTCGCTCAACCCTAAGTAAAATCCTCGCTAAAGCTCAAATTCGGGCCCTATTAACTTCTACAAACATTAACTTGTGTAAATTAGACTTTGATATTTAATGATTTTCCCAAGTTTGGACAATTAGCTGGACTCATTTAATTTATTATGTTAATAAGTTGATATGTTTATAAAATATGATCCTAATACTCTAATAGACAAACTAATACGGGTAAAATGAACTTATCAGTGCCTAAATTATGAGAGTTGAACTCGATAGTCGATACCATGTATATTCTTTGTTTATGTTTAGCTAGTTTTAGAGTCTACACGCACGAAGTTTGGACATATAGTATGAAGGGTAATAATATTTCAATAATTTTGTTTCGAAGTTAAATATTGTGACAATTTATAAATCAATGATTTGTAATGTTTAGAAATTTTCTATAAAAAAATATTAATTTTTAATATTTATATAGTTATAATCCTGTTTTGTATAGTTAAATTTCTATTAATTTTCACGCACGAGTTTTTACATAATTTTTTCATTATGTGTTAATATCAATTAATATTTTATATAGATTTTTGTTACACAAAAGATTTGACTTTGTTTAACTGGCATGATGTTTAGGTCGATTTTGTTTATATTTAACTACTGATATGATGTTTTAGACATTATGTGTGTTTAGCAGCACATATTGATCTTGAAAAAATATGTGTCGTTGTAATATGTAAAATCTCGTCTATTTATTTTCATCTCACAAAGAACGTTGTTAGTCGCATTTACTTTAATATTTATATTCTTGCTTATAATAATTTAAACCGATTTTTAAAAACAAGCATGGGTAAACTTATGTTAAAAATAAATACTTAGTCGTTATTTAACCTATGCCATGATCTTTGGCTCATTAAAAGCCCCAACTACATATACATCTTGGGCTTGGATGACTGTTTTATCATATGGCCCTTCACTTAACAACATAAGTCATAATAAAACACTATTTTTATTTCATGTTGCTACAAGTTGTGTCAAAAAAATAATAATATAGATTTAAAAAAGAACATGTTTGGCTTTGTCTAGTGAACATGGAAAACAGATTCTGAACCCAACATTTAACTTTGGTCTATGACTTGCAATACAAACTCATCATTCAACCCATAACATGTCATGTTTACTTGAATTCCACAATATTATTTACTTTTATTTCCTCTCTTTAGAAATTCTCATTTCCATCATTTTTTATTAAATATATCAAATAGCGATAGTCAAAATTCTCGTAGTGTTATTTTAAAACGTGTACATACATATGTAACTTTATAATTCTGCATTTTAGATAGAAACCGAAAATGTTATACTTTACATCAAAATCTCAGAACTCATATCAAATGAGCAAGTAAAAGAGTTATAAGTTTCTTTCATTATCTATACTATTTTATAATGGATTTTGGGACTTTTTATAAAAGGAAGTTTTAAAAAAATAAGTCTACACACTTACTATAAAAAGATAATCAATAGTTTGCATACACATAATTAAAAGTTGATTCATTGTCTTAAATTGTTTGAACTTGTAACAACCACCCATTTCAAAAACATGTAACATCCCACTTTATAATGGGTATTTATTTTGAGCTTTAGACTATAAGTTGTAAACGTATTTGATTTTAAACAAAAGATTAACTTTCTTTTTAATAGGACATTATTGTTCAAAAAGATGTCTACCAAAAGTTAAATAATATAATGCATCGATACGTAATCACTGATGAAAAAATATGTTCGATGTTTCACAGATAAAGTGAGCTTTGGGTTGAATTGGACACCACTTGACCGACCACTCGTTAACTATTTGAGTTGTTGAAGTTTTGCTAAAGACGGAACCACTTTGAATTTACGTAATAAAATCGTGCATTAGAAAAAAGTACTTTGAAAAGATTATCGCCGAAAATAAAATCACCACCGCTCATATCAAATACCGAGCCCGAACAGGTACCCGGCTAGTATTTTTAAATGACTGAGTATATTTACATGAACTACGAAATGAGAAATGGATTATGTCACTTTGTTTAACTAATATGGGAATAATAAGTTTTTGAGTGTTGATGTACATGCCTAACCAGTAGATCTAAAGTTAGACTTAATTCATTTATTTCATGACAAGTGTAATACACTTGTTCTTTCTCATAATTTTACACCAACCACTTTTTAAATACACCAATCAAATCTTTAAGTCTAAATTAAGGTTCATATTTTAGGCACACAAATCTTTACTCTAATATACTGTTTAAATGAAGTGTTTTTGTGCTGTCACTAAATCTTTCTTATTGGCGCCTGATAATGTTTTGCTAATAAGGTTCGAACCTCATACTTTTTGCGATGACATCAAAACACATGAACTGTAGGTCATCTTTGTAGTGGCTTTTAAATAAAATATATCATTTTGATTTTGAAATTTTAGGGCCCGTTTGGTTTGTTGAAGGGTTTATGATTAAGATTTGAAATAAGATTTGAAGTTAGATTTGTATTTGGATTTGATTTATATATTATTTGTTATATGAATGAGTATAAAATTTAAAATTATATTTTTTTATTATAAAATTAAAAGAGAAACATAATTTAGTAAAAATGAGTGGTAAATATAGATGTTGCCCCCATTAATTGTTAAAACGTACATGGAAATTATGTAATACCGATTACATGCTTAGA
The DNA here is from genome assembly GCA_910596185.1 of Chrysanthemum makinoi. NCBI lineage: Eukaryota > Viridiplantae > Streptophyta > Magnoliopsida > Asterales > Asteraceae > Chrysanthemum > Chrysanthemum makinoi. The sequence continues at coordinate 349,870,443 of OU343222.1, forward strand.
ATTTGTAGATGCTACATTTTGGCTTTCATCCCCAATTTGGGGACCAATACTTACCATCATTACTATACTTTTTGCCAAATACCACATATCAAACACTTCCTTAAAATACTTGTATAAATGTTGGGTTTTGCAGAAAAAAGATGTTGATATAAATTTCTTTAGGTTACTTGCCAAACCTATTAACAATGCTACAATTAATTCCACGATAACTCCGTCTTTCATGTGCCTAGTCTTGCCGTTTAACACATTGTTTTGGAACATGTTATAAACTTCTAATTAAAACGAGTAATGCAATTTAAAAATAAAAAATAAAAAATCGAAAGTGAAGTTGAATAATTCAACCTATCTACTTAATTTTGTCTTTGTATTTTCCAAAAAGTGGCAAGTGTAAATGGTTTAGAACCTGAGTTGACCAAGTCGGATGAACTGGAACTAGTTGAACCGAGAACTGAGGGCTTCATCAATCCAATTAAGAATATGATTAAAATTTTGATTAAATGTAAGAGTGAGAAAAAAAATATTTTTAATTGATACTATAATTATATTTGTATTTAAATATTATATTTTATTATAAATAATAGAATGATGTGAGTATAAAAAAGGTGGACCCCATAGGTTTATATGAAACCCACCCAAGGGGTAGGGACAAAATTTTCTTTGATGGTAGCGAGTTAATCTAAACTGTGGACACCAAACATTTGATTTAACTCTTCTTTCAACCTACACCTAGTAAATCCCACGTACCAAACGCCTAGTCAAATTTGAGGTTTTAGGTTATGATATTATAGAAAGACGAGCCAAGTAGCGGCGTAAAGGTATCCTGCAATTTAATTTAATTGCGATAAAATGTTATGCAATCAATAAGGACAGCGCCTCCTCTAAACCTCAACAAACATTGGCGAGTGCATTTTTTAATGAAAGTCCACTTCGACATGACTGTGAAACAAAAAGCAGTTTTTTGGTGTCTACGACCACCTCATGCCCAGGATTTTCTTCTAGCTATCTCCATAGACGGGCTAGGTCAGCATATGTCACCGGTATAATATCATATTATCTTTAAGTATCGCCTTATGATTCCTTTATTTCCGATTGATGACATATGCCCAGTTTGTCGCAAGGCATGTTTGGATTCATTTGGGGAACATGCAGTACATTGCAAAGAGCTCGTGCTTCAAGTACAGACACAATATGGTTAAGGATGTTCTTTTTGACATATGTAGACGTACCGGGATCTCTGCCTAGAAAGAAGCACCTGCGAACTTTTTGACTGACGTTAGATGGAAGATCCACACTCATACCGCCAAACGTTTGGGTTTTTGGATTGTTTAGAGGGAAACATGCGTGTGTGGATCTAACCGGAGTTTCTCCTCTCGTGGGTATAAGTAGCCGGTGTTTTACAGTAGGACAGGCCGCTTTGAAAGCCGCCTCGTACAAAGTGGCAAAACACGAGAAAACGTGCATTGAAAATCAACATGCTTTTATTTCTTTCGCGTTTGATACTCTTGGTTTTCTTGCACCTGAGGCAGTGGAGCTTCACAACAGAGTTTAATGTGTTATGCATAGTAATGTTATGACACTCAGATCCACAGATGTTGTTTTTAAGAGTATTAGTTTTGCAATCCAAAAAGGGCTAGCGGCGCAGCTTGTTGCTCGATTGCCTTCCAACTTTGTGTAAATCCAAATTCATTTATTAATAATATCTATTATAATGATGTTTTGCATAAAAAAAATGTTACGCAAAAAATACTAATGACGTAAGTATAAGGATCATCTTATAAAAATATATAACAAAATAAAAATGTCGTTGCAAAATGAGATACAATATAAAACACAAAAACATGTTAACATTGAGTATGCATAGTTGATTTACTGGTTAAAATATGGTTTCAACTGTGCCATCCATTCAACAATACCTTCATATTCTTTAGAAACAAAATTTAAGTAGTTGTATATGTCTAATGTGGTTGGGTTTTCGTTTAAGGATTAAATTAGAGGGATTTTGTCTAGGGATAACGAGTGTGGAAATCGCGCGATGCAGCGGGATTGCTTTTGTAGACGTGAATTTGGATAGGGACTATTTTTGCCAAATTGCTATAAAGGACTTACTTTGCAGCGACACTTAAAACTTAGGGACTATTTTTGCCAACTTAGACTTACTTTGCAACGACACCTAAACCTCGTGAGTATTTTTCGCTAACTTGCGAAAGTTAAGATTAAATGCAGAAATAAAGTTTGGGTTATCGATTCTTGTGTCTGCCTTTTAGTTATATATATACAATAGCATAGAAATGTATTAATTTGTCATATTTTGTTTTGTTGTGTATCGAACTTATTTTTTATCCTAATAAATCATCGAACTCTTCCATTTCTCCTTTTGTGTGTACTCTATGACCTTAGGAGTGTGTAATGGTACAAAATCGGACCGGACCGGACCGACCCGACTGCAGAGTTTAGTAAAATCCTGACCAGATCGGCCGGATGCATCAACGCGTGGTGGGTCGAGTCCGGTCGATCGGTCCTTCGTCGGTCCGGTCCAACAAGCGTTGGCCAAATTGTCGGTTTTGGTCCGACGACGGACGAATTAGGACCGAATTAGCCCAAAAGCCGAGACCGCGGACCGGACCGAATGTGGTCGGTCCGGTCCGTTCGGGTCAAATGCTCACCCCTATATGACCTAGTAACCTTTAAAGACTAATGTGGAGCAAGTTTTATTCCACATATGTAAAATTAGATTAATTTCTTTTTTCAGAGAACCAAACTCCCCTTAACCGGGTAAACTTATTTGTGCCCCTTTATTTTCATATTTGCACCACCCCATTTTTTTTTTAATTTTTTTTCCCTATCACTTTGTTACAGAATCAGGGAGTATATTTTTCTATTAGTTTGTTCTAGGATTTAATCAGTTTCGATATTTTTGTTTTTCTTGTATTTTTTAGTCAATTTGTTGCGTGATTAATAAGACACTTTGAAATTTTTTCTTACCAATTCTGGTATTTAAAAGGGTGCAATTAATAGATATAAAATAGGGACGAGTTATTTCAACGGTGGCTATGTTTTTATTTCAACGGTGGCTATGAATAGGTATGACAAATAGTACACAAATAATGCATTCAAGTGTTACAAAGTACCTTGACCCTTTTCTTTTTTTTTTTTTTTTTTTAGAAATAAGTGTGTGTGTAATATGTGAGTGTATAATAATGTATATAATAAGTGTGTGTATAATAATGAGTGTGTGTATAATAATGTATTGTACATGTATAATTATTTAGTTTGTATAATAGCACGCTAAATATTACCACATTAAATAACTGCAACAACAACTTTTTTATTATTAAATTAAACGCGTCGTTAACATATTATTTAAATACACCAACATCTACTACATATGAAGATTATTCATCTCGTTTAAAAGATCATGGAGCCTTGCACCCGACTAACAAGCGTGATCCTCGTGATTCCTCGCCAATTCTAACTCCATCTCCAAATAGTCTTTATTTTTGTCTTTAACAGCTTGATCTCATTATCTTTAGCACCAGCTTTGAGCACTGCGTTGAAGATAAGGCTCGACTTAAGTACCGTCTTTCAAATTCATCTTTCCAAGTGAAGTATCGACACCCATAGTCATTTGTACCATTTACATGTTAAGAAAATAATAAGATTTTTAACAAACAAATTATTTACATAAAACCCCTAAGCAAACGTATGATTATTTACCACTAAAAGAGGACATGCATATACCTGATCGGCCAGAAAGGATTTCGTGGATTTCCGTTCTATAATAAATCCTCTATTACATCGACACCGTAAAAGGATTTCCTTGGCCCACCCTCGACAAAAGAATTTGCATGAATCAGTAATCAATCATTTACAAAAGAAAACATGTATCATTTACAATGTTATTATTAATTTAAATATAAACAGTAATCAATCATTTACAACATAAATCAGTAATCAATCACTATGTTTACAACATAAATCATTAATCAATTATTTTCAACATAAATCGTGTCAGTCAAATACTATGTTTATAATTATTTACAACATGAATCACTCACTATGATTGTCGATGCCTATATAATGATTCCCACGGGATGCGCCGGATTTGTGCCTCCTCCATTGTGGGTGGAGATGCGGAAGTGGAGAATGTTCGTCTAGCGTCAGAACAATGTAATGACCTACTTCGTCCCCCACACGGGCTATCACATAAAGTGGGGTCGGTTCTTTGTGAGAAGTCCTGACCATTGATAAGCGGAAAACACATATTCCAACCCATGAGATATAAATGCAACCGTCGTCCTAATCAGTTCGCAATAACCAACCCGTGTTTGGCATGTCCATATAGCGATCGGTCGGTGCAGCATTTCCTTCTCCGGACATCTATTGTACTGGGCCGGTTCGTTAAAACCATCTTCCCCACAAACCCATGTAAACCACGCCAATTTAGGTCCATCTGTTGCAATAACATCTGCCTAACTTGGCGCCACCAATCTTGTTGTTCCCAAACACCATGGGCCACGCATACCAAACCCACAATTTCTCGTCACCCACCACATTATATATCCGATTATGTATGGATGCCAAAGGACCTGGAAGCATACTCATAAGCATTTAAACTTTCTGCATCTCCATTGTACAACCTGTGTCTTATAGCGGTGTTTTTCGTGATCACTAGGACCCCGTGAAAGAACTATGTCGGGCAGGTTCTTTGTTGAAGTTCGGGACTTGTGTAGATCTTGTAGCGGTGCTTCTTCGGTGATCTACGGTTGGAACTTCATTCAAGTCCGGGACTTGTGTAGCGTTGCCCATTTTGTCCTTTATCGGACGTCACACGGTATTTTTCTCAATAACAAAGGTTCCCGTGTGTCATCGGATGCGGTTGGTATATCGATCTCAACTTCGTTAGCATATTATTCTTGACAAACGACGACGCTTTGGTAAAAACATTCCTGAATTGTCGAATGTCATCTCTAAACGAAGTATCATCATCATCATCATCATCATTACTGGAAGAGCCATCTTCAGGCGGTGGCCTATTGATATTAGGCCACGGAACATGTAGGGTTCTCCAAAAAATATTAAGTTCTTCTAGTGGAATGGGGAGTCCTGAAATCATTAAAAGTGGTATATTACAATGACGCCCGTAAATCACTAATATTAATGGGAAAACAACTTGATAGTTATAAATGTACTTACCATGAATCACCTAGTATCGCATCTCGTGAAAGCATGGCAGTACCGTGAATTGTACGCAACTTATGGCTACAATCTTCTACGGTGATAGACCGATGGAGTTCTTTGTGCATGAGTTGGAAAGCATGGTGAGAAACTTTATACCACAATTCTTGAAATAGTAGAAAATTACAATCATTTATTTTCTCGCCGATGCTTCTATTTAAACTCTCTTTTATCGAATTTTCTTGCGCAAAGATAATCTTATCGATTGCACTCAACAACCTGTCTAAATTGGACTGTGTGCCGCCCAAATATAATTTCAACAACGCGTGGTGAGCTTCAACTCTACACGTTGTTGTTCCGGCGAATGAGCGATATTCATCGGTGATGTACGAGACAAACATGTGTTCAGTAATCTCAGACCAATTATCCAGATACTCGGCGATCGCGAAAAACAGTGAATTAATCAAAGGTCATTCGGGTGCTTATTAATTGAATAATAATAAAAAATATATAATTAACAATTTATTACGCGCATGGTTGACCAAGCGTTGTCGTAGGCGCTCATCGTTGCTTCGAACAAAGGGCGTGTCGAGCTTTAACCAACCCGATCCCATCTCTTTTAATGGAGTCATACTCATCTATCCCATCGCATCTGTTTCTCATAAACTTCATCAAATTTTGCTCTATATGCCATCGACAGAGTAATTTGCGAAGCGGTAGGGAATTCGCTTTACATGCCCCAACCAACGCTAAATCTCTGTCGGTGACAATAACACGTGGGTAGTATCTTTCGTCTATCACCTCTTTTATGCGTTGCAATACCCATTCAAAATTATGGCCCTTTTCACCGTGTATAAAGCTGTACGCCATTGAAAATGTTTTATTCGTTGGAGTTACTCCAACAATTTCCAACAATGGCAATTTAAACTGTGTGGTATTGTACGTGGAGTCCATCAACATGATTTCAGGAAACGTACGCCATAGAGCATTCGAAGTGGGGTGAACAAAAAATAGCTCCTCAAGCTCATTATGGTCATTCACCCTCGGGTAATATGCATAACCTGAATCCGTCAGATGCGCGTAAAGGACTTGAATTTGAGTTCTATCACCTACTCTGGCTCTCCAGAACTTATCAAGTGCGTTATAAATAGTTCTAACGCTAGACACGTTATCCGGATTACGTCCCTTTATTGTCGAAAGTATATTACGTGGTGGTACGCTATACTCTGACAATTCTTTGACCAAACTCAACTCATCATCTTTTAATCGCATTGCATATGGCATACCATGCAACGACTCTAGCAACTCATGATTATGGCTATCACACTTCACCCTCAAAATCCAATTATATTGTGTTGGTCTATATTTCGCAACTAATCTGAAGGGACAATTGCTTTTTTTTGTTTTCGTTTTCCGTTTCCCACTACCGTGATATTCATAAATCCCGCTCTTTGTACACATATAATTAATTTCCATCATCGACCATTTTCTCGATTTGGTTCTCTTTTTAACAATGACAAAACCGAGCCCCGAGGCTATATTTTGCACCCACTCAGTTATTTCTTCGTGAGAACGGAAAGCCTGAAAATACATAACAAATTTTATAACACACTTTTTTTTAACTAATACTTTTTTAATACTTTTATAACGGAAAGCCCCGAGGCTATATTTACCACTTGTCTGATAAATGGGCAATCCTCTGATACTTCCTCGTGAAAACGGAAAGCCTGAAAAATAAAAAACACAACATTTAAAACTAATACACAATTTTATAAATAATTTTTTTATAAATAATTTTTTTAACAAAGTTTTATTAATACTTTTAAAACTAATACAAAGTTTTAAATCTAATACAAACTTTTAAAACTTTTAAAACTAATACTTTTATTAAAACTTTTAATAATACTAACACTTTTAAAACTAATACTTTTATTAAAACTTTTAATAATACTAACACTTTTAAAACTAATACTTTTATTAAAACTTTTAAAACTAATACTTTTATTAAAACTTTTAAAACTAATACTTTTATTAAAACTTTTTAAAACTTATTAATACTAATACTTATTAGTAATACTAATACTTTTACTAATACTTTTAATATTACTTTTAAAACTAATACTTTGTATTAGTTTTGTGTGTGGTTGTTGAGTGTGGTACGCGTTCGTTCACTGTGGTACGCGTTTTCTCTCTTGAGTTGATATCTTGTCCTCTCTCTCTCTCTCTCTATCTCATTCATTCAACTCTGTTTCTCTCTCTCACTATCTCTATCTCTCTAAAAAGTTTTTAGATTTAGATCTAAAAACATATAAGATCGTGGTGTTTTTGGTTATGTTGTGGTGATATTGCTACTGTGGTTCTTTGATGGTGAGTTTGTGATGTTGAGTTTGTGATGTTTGGGTAAATCTGGGTACTTTGATGGTGATTTTGTGATGTTCCTATCATTTATGGGTAGATTGTGGGTTTAATTTCATGGATTTGTAAAAAAAAATTAAAAACGCCTATTTTTTTTTTAGGGTTTGGTAAATCTGGGTACTTTGATGGTGATTTTGTGATGTTCCTATCATTTATGGGTAGATTGTGGGTTTAATTTCATGGATTTGTAAAAAAAATAAATAACGCCTATTTTTTTTTTTTTAGGGTTTGGTAAATCTGGGTACTTTGATGGTGATTTTGTGATGTTCCTATAATTTATGGGTATATTGTGGGTTTAATTTCATGGATTTGTAAAAAAAATAAATAACGCCTATTTTTTTTTAGGGTTTGGTAAATCTGGGTACTTTGATGGTGATTTTGTGATGTTCCTGTCATTTATGGGTATATTGTGGGTTTAATTTCATGGATTTGTAAAAAATTAAAACGCCTATTTTTTTTTAGGGTTTGGTAACTGGTACTTTGATGGTGATTTTGTGATGTTCCTATCATTTATGGGTATATTGTGGGTTTAATTTCATGGATTTGTAAAGAAAATAAAAACTATTATTTTTTTTTTTAGGTTTGGTAAATCTGGGTACTTTGATGGTGAGTTTGTGATCTTCCTATCATTTATGGGTAGATTGTGGGTTTAATTTCATGGATTTGTAAAAAAAATAAATAACGCCTAATTTTTTTGTTTAGGGTAAAAGCATTACAAACCGCTTATGTGAGAGGTCTGTTTATGTGATGTTATGTTAAACTGCATGAGTTGTGTGGGTGCAAACGGGTAGGTTAACACCTTGATCTGCCACCATTGAGTGGTATGAATACCGCTTTCGCCTACCCCACCACAGCTCTGTGTGGTTTCTTTGGGAAACTGCTTATGTGCTTATGTGGCTATGACATAGGTATGACACAAATAGTACTCATGTGCTTATTGAAACTGCCGAGTTTTGTGGTGCAAAAGGGTAGGTTAACACCTTGATCCGCCACCATTGAGTGGTATGAATACCGCTCTGGCCTACCCCATCCACGGCTCTGTGTGGTTTCTGGCAACCGCTTATTGCACACAAGCAGATTGCACACGGCTCGATTAGACCCCGCTCCAATACTACGTTACGGTGGGGTTATTCATACCGTGGCTATGTTTTTATTCATACTGTGGCTACAATTTTATATAACAAACTGCTTATATGCTTGATAAGCAGCTTGTTATCAGTAACGATTTGAAAATTTTTTTTTAAAAAAACGAGATAAGGCAATGATGATTTTGCAAAAAAAAATTATTTTGCAACCTTTGATGTTGCAGCCATATATGATAAATATGATTTTGGCTTGGCATTTCCGAATGGACGGCAAAATTTTTTTATTTTATTTTGCAACCTTTGATGTTGCGTACCATATATGATAATATGTGATACTTAATCTAAGCCTAATGTTATCTCTATTATTAATGTGTAAAATTGTTACCTCTGGTGATTGAGACATATCGGCAGCCTGAGATATTTGAGGTTTCTTTGTGGTTTGTTAGTTGCGGCTTTCACTTGCAGCTTGTGTTTCACTAAAACTATAGCCACCGTATAAATAACTTGATGATGTTTGTATGATGGTGAGTGCAGCCTGAGATATTTGAGGTTTCTTTGTGGTTTGTTAGTTGCGGCTTTCACTTGCAGCTTGTGTTTCACTAAAATTATAGCCACTGTATAAATAACTTGATGATGTTTGTATGATGGTGAGTTTGTGATGTTGTAACTTGGTGATGTTTGAGGCTGAATATATTGAGATTCTTCACTTGTGACTATTCACTTGTGACTTTCTTGTGACTTTCTTGTGACTACCTACCAATCCTACAGATGGGAGGTTTCACTTGTGACTTTGGGAATCTTGCTTTTGCTTTTGGTACTTGCTTGTTAACTTGGTTGCAATCTGGTACCCATCTGGTATTGTACAATCTGGTCTGTGCACTTGTGTGCAATCTGCCGCATTGGACAAAATTTTTTCAAAAAGGCGATGACGATTGGTTTTATAACCGAACGGACGGCAAAGTGATTTTTTTATCACTTTGCAACCTTCATATCCGAGCCACACACTTTTCTAAATCTGCTGCACTTGCACAATTTTGTGTGCTAATGCACTTGGACAAAACTGCTTCATATCCGAGCCTGTGTGCAATCTGCTTGTGTGCTTATGCACTTGGACAAAAAAAAAAAACTAGGCAATGATGTAATCTGAGCCTGTGTCCAATCTGCTTGTGTGCTTATGCACTTGGACAAAAAAAACTTGGCGATGATGAAACTCTAATCGGAGCCTTTATTCAATCTGCTTGTGTGCTACTGCACTTGGACAAATCTGCTTTGTGTGTTACTGCACTTGGACAAATCTGCTTGTGTGCTACTGCACTTGGACAAATCTGCTTTGTGTGCTTATGCACTTGGACAAAAATAACTTATGACAAAAAATACATTTTTGGGACAAAAATAACTTATGACAAAAAATACCACCCAAACCAGCAATATGAAAAAAAAAGACAAAAACTGCAAATAGTACTGTTGCTACAGTACCTCCTCTCTAGACCCCGTGTAAATTCCTACGGGTAGACCCCGTAGGAATAGTATGACCCATAAAATAATATAAAATAAAAAAGTACGAAAGCTGAAAATTGTATATTTGTGTTTGTTCATTTGACAAGACAACAAATAGTTGTTTATTGTCTTGTCAAATGAAAACCCAATCCAAATCACAGTAGAAAAAAATGCGATTGAATATAAAAATTAACCTCGAAATAATAACTAAGTTTAAGATTTTTTATATTCACGTCATAAAAATTTCAAAAGAATAAAACATGGTTTAAACGTTAAGTGTTTTTAACTTTTTATAAACAAAATAAAGTTATGTGACTAAATTACAATTTTCAAACTATGTTAGAAATTTCCACCCCAAATATAGACATCTACTCTTACATAGGGCTCAATATGGTTTGAAAATCGAATCGGATCGAAAACCGATTTGGTACAAAACACCAGACCGAAGATTGGACCCAAAAGTTCGGTCCATGTTCAGGTCGGTCCGGTCCGATTCAACAAAGCATAATATCTGGTTGTACAGAAGACCGAACCAGACCGGATCAAACCAAAGACCGAAAATGATTAAAAGAGTGGACCGAGGACTGGACCGAAATACGTTCAATATGGTCTGATCGTTCCGGTTTGAGCCAGTTCCTCGATTCGATTCATTCCACGATCTATAATGCTTAGCGCTACTCTAACATAATAAGTACTTACTATTAGAGCTGGCAATTTCGACACGAAACACGAAAACACGACACGACACGATACGAAGTTAACAGGTTTCGTGTTTGGGCTTATCGTGTTTCGTGTCGTGTTCGTGTTCGTGTAAGATGACACGATAAGATAACGTGTCGTGTTCGTGTCAAGACCTGTTAAGACCTGTTAAGACACGATAAGACGTGTTAAGACCTGTTAAGACATGTTAAGACCCGTTCAGACCTGTTAAGACCTGTTAAAGACCTGTTAAGATTTCGTGTTTTAGCGTGTCAAGAGCTGTTAAGACCTCTTATCGTGTCTTATCGTGTTCGTGTTCGTGTAACCTGTTAATTTTCGTGTTCGTGTTCGTGTTTTAAGATCTGACACGATTAGCTTATCGTGTCGTGTTGGTGTTAGGTCTTAACAACTCCGTGTCTTATGGTGTTCGTGTCGTGTCGTGTCGGACCTGTATGCCCAGCTCTACTTACTATCTAAATAGACAAACCGTTATGCTTTAACATAATAAGTACTTACCATCTAACTAGACAACCTGTTATGCTTTGAAAGCTTGAAATAAAATTGCATATATCATTCTTATTTGTTATTCTTATGCATGGACGGAAGAAGGATCAAATATGATCGGGTGCATAAATTATTTAGAACCGTAATATAAAAACAAATTTCGATTGACTGGGTGCATTTAAAATGCATTTAAAAAAAATTGATGTTTTTCTCAAAAATTAATATTAAATCGAAAAAATCCATAAAGATCTCGAGAAACCGCAAAAACCCCTAGTTCCGTCATTGCTCATATGGTGTAAGGTTTGTACATAGAAATGTATACCTCAGTTTATGAATTCAGTATTTTGTTCAACGAACAATATTGGTTACTATAGTCTATAGATTTATATTTCAAAATCATGGTCCATGTTTTGGTTATTAGTAGAGTGGAAGAAAATTAGGGAAATGTCTAAGTCATGGGAGTGTAGGCCCTAATATTTAAAGACCACTTTTTCCCATAGTGTGCCTATTATTTTTCTTGTTTCGACTATCGTGGCATTCGAACTTTATAACATGACTTTGAGTCAATTATCACCTAAATTTATATTGGACAATTATCACCTTGCATCATAAATTGATTGATACTACATCAATTGAATTCTAGACTTTAGAAAAATGCATTACCATCTTGTATCATAAAATTTTCAAAAGAATAAAACACTATTTAAACACTATTTTAGAAAAATGCATTTTCATCTTGCATCTAAGTGCTATTTTAGTTTTCTCTCTCCTCTCATTTTCTCTCACTTACACTCACTTATTTGTGGACATGATCACCTTATAGTCATCATAACTCCTTTTTTTAAAATACTTAGGAAATTAAAAAAAATGTGAACGTACGAAATTAAAAATGCAAACGTACGAAAATGAAACATTGCCTAAATTTCGATTAATAAAAATAGTACATACTTCATTAAAAACAATACATAGCTAAATAAAAAGGTAAACGTACAAAATTAAAACATAGATCTTGAGGACTTGTTCAACATAGATCAATTTGTTTCATAATCAGATTTCACTCTTTCGGAACCCTTGTTTCTTCTTCTAACGTTTCTCTCTTCTAGCATAAGTTGATGTAGCCTTTTCTCAGTAAATCCATGCACATCAACTGATTCCTCTGCTGGTGGAAATGAAGAAATGGGAGACATGAGTTGGTGCGTATGTTGTTGTGATGACGAACCACCCATAGTGTTTTCATTATGCATCCAACGGATCTTGTGACTGATATTACCTCGTATTTGTGACTCGCATCCTCAGAACGTTTTCTTAATGTCATAATCTTTCCAGGATTCATCGTGCAAAAATTTGTCAATGATAGCTTGTCTTTCCGACGAAATGTCTTTGCATTTCGCGTATTGTTTTCTCAAATCTTATTTCGCCTCCTTTGCTTGCTCAAACTGCTTGATAACACCGACAATAGCTTCTTGACGAGCCTTATCGTATACCTCACATTGTTTTTGAACATACGTTTGAATTTCTTCGACGGAATGGGGGAGAGAACAAGCCATTAAATTACAAGTTAAAAGAGTATAAAATATTAAACATAGGGATGTTTTTTTTGAATGAGAGTTAAAGTGGTGAGTTTGTGTTTTAAAAATGGTGAATTAATGAGTATTTATAGATAAGAAATGGGGTATTATGAAGGTTTTTTTTACAACGGATACAATTTTTTTTTGGCCTACTTTTTATTCGAATGAAACTAGTTGAATGGTTCACCGAAATGTTTCTTGAAAATCGAGTGACATAGGTGACTTGGTTGGTTGAACAAAAAGTTAACTAAGTGAATATGGGGTTATAAAATGATTTTGCCCCTTTGCCTACCAGCCTAACCTTATTTTATAACTTGACTACTTGAGGATAGGGGTAGAAATTTCTGATCCGACTTTAAACTGACACGAAAATTAACAGGTTCGAGTTGAGTCTAAATAGATTTTGGGTCGGGTTTGGGTTGACCCATCTAACTTGTTTATTAAAAGGTCAAGTTCGGGTGGGGATAAATTAAACGGATCGACCCGCAAACCCATGTTTAACTCGTGTAATGTGCCAACTTTTGTATATAAAACGGGTTAAATGAATTTACCCAAAACACGTTTAACCTATACGGGTTAAATGGGTTAAGTTTAGGATATGTGTAAATAGATTAGGGTTAATATAGCTGACCTGATAATTTAAATAAATCAAGTTCAGATTAAAATTTTCTAACCCGCTAATCTATCAACTCAAATCAAACAATATAACCCGACCCAAATTGACACCCTTATTTAAAAACCACAAAGCTTATCTTAAACATATTTGTTTAAGTTAGCAAATGTAATTTACATATATACATAAAAGTAAAAGGTGCATGTACTTGAGAGAAAATTTGACCACCTCACCCCACATCTAAGGCTAGTCCCAGTCGTGACCTGGGACAACCTGGGTCAACCTGCGCCACGTCAACTTTCTCTCTCCAGCGACCTGGGACAACCCGGATGCTCCAGTCGACAACCCAAAGAATTTTTATTTTTATTTTATTTATTATTATTATTTTTTAATTCAAACATTTTTAACATTAAATTTAAATTTCATTCAAATTAAAAAAAAAAAAAAAAACATTACATTACGAAATTAAAAAAAAAAACATTACTCTACGAATTTAAAAAAAAAACATTACAATACGAAATTAAAATAAACACTACAATACTTAAACTAATAATCTAAATTGTAACGTGCTTTGATTGCTGCCTTAACTTTCTCCAACTCTTGTAGTTGGCGGCCGGTCAAATTTGGGTCGATTGGGATGTTGTAAAAGATAATGTCGGACTCCTGTTTTGATATCCTCAGGAGCTCAAGTTTTTCTTTTTTTATCTCGAGCTCTTTTTCCCTCAACCGTAACCAAGTATCTTCTAAACCCTGCTTATTCTTACCTTTATCCTCTTTTGACGGCTTCTTGGTCTTTAAGAAATTTTTGGCCAACGATTGCATAAATGAGTCTGATGGAACATCATCATCACGAGAGGAGGAGGATGCTTTCTTCCTTCCTTTGTCACGACCAGCCGGTCGTGATTCTCTAGTCGCTTCCTCAGCATAATCATCAACGTCATAGACATCGAAAGGATCACGAGCTTGGGTTGAACCAGAGGTAGTGGTAGAACCCTTTGTTTTCTTCCGACTATTTGTTGATAAAGCCGGCAACTCAACCTCCTTCCAAGCATCATGACCCTTTAAAACCTCGTAGCACTCCTCCAAAGTGAAATCATGACCGTACGTCATACGGTATTCTTTAAGAGCTTTTGAGGTGTCGTCGATATCATTCTCACCGCTTCCATGGGTATTCTTGATATTCTCCATGATAGCACAATAATTTCCAAACCTATTACGAATCCTGCTCTTCCATTTGGTAGTGATGGAGTCATAGCTTCGGTCTTTGCCAGTTTCTTTCTTAAAGTAGTCGATCACTAACTCCCAAAACTTGAAGCGGTTATGGGCGTTTCCTCTCGCCGCGTTTTCCGACACATAAACCCAAGCTTTACAAAAGCACCACCTCTTCCTCCTTTGTCCATGGATCTGCTGGCTTCTTGGCTTTCCCCTTGCTTGCTTTCGGCTTCTTGGCTTTGTCCTTGGCCTTTGAAGCACGTCTTGATGGCTGCTTTGGTTTGATGGGGGACATCTCTTCAGCGGAAGCGGTTTTCTCATCATCAGAATCATCAACGGGAATGGAACCATGGAACGAACCGTGATGCGAACCGTGACCCGAACCTTGTCCCATCGAAGCATCTTGACTTGGGTAGTTTTTTGTCGGATACTCCGGCATCCAATCTTCCAAATTCATGTCTAGATTAGTGCTTCGAATCGGGGAATAAGGTTGATACGGTTGAGAAGGATAAATGAAGTCCATGTTTGGATGGTACGATGACCCACTAGGTTCTTGCCGGTAATCTTGGTAAGAACGTTGCGGTGGGACAAAAGGACGGTTAAGATAAAACGCGTTTTGGTTTTGATTTGGTTGGGGTAGTTGTGATTGATAATCAAAACTTTGCGGACGAAAGCGAATAGGAGGCCGGTTTTGTTATGGTGATATGCCGGTTAATTCGAAGTTGTTTTCCGGCGAGAAATTTAGATCCGGGGCATTTTGGTGTAGTCGTGATCGTCGGGTTTTTGATTGAGGGGTATTTTTCTTTGACATTTTGAAGTTGGATAAGAATTAGATTGAATTGAATGGAGATGAAAATGGTAAGTTGTGAATTGTGTTTGAGGTGAAGTGGGTATTTATAGAGTGGTAAAATGGGTTTAATTTTTTTTTTTTTAATTCAATGACCAAACGGTCGGTTTTTAAATTTTGTATTAAATGTACACTTTATGATGCGTTGGGAAGGAGAATACATGCTTCAATATAGAGTGAGAAAGGAACCGATATTCACAAAATGAGACGACGCCCGATGTGGCAACCGGCCACCCACAATCATGCCCAACCGATCTAACATCGGTCGAGGGTAAAAAAAACGATGCCCAACCGATCTTACTCGAACGAATGCGACCAGCCTAATAAATTTAATTGTCATTTAAGATTTGGTATTATTAAATTGGCCCTTCTAATTTTATGTGAAATAAAAATGCTATGATCACGTGAGTTCAGTAAAATGGTTTAGCTTAATTTGTTTCATATTAAATAAAATACCACGAGTATATTTTATTTGGTGAAGAAATCCCACGTGTATATGAAAATATGAGGAATAGCCGTTTTACCATTAAAAAAAAATAAAAAATGAACAATTATGTTGAAACATTTTAAAGAACAGAAATAGACTATAATTTTAAAACAGACAAAGTAATAGTTACATAGATTTTAAAACACTCGTCCAACCAACATCTTACTAGAGCATCTTTAATGCAAAAACAAATAATAGCTTTTTATTATTCTAAAAATCTTTTTGAGATGGTTCTTTGCATTGCATTCAGAGCTTTTTAAAAAGATTTTTATAAAAATTTCAAGTCATTCTTTAAAATCTTGATTATTAATTGTGGTATACAATAAATGCATTAAGTTTTTAGAAACTTGATGCATTGTAGATGCTCTTACTTCTTAAAACGTTTTTTATACCTCAAAATATCAACCATGACCTTAATATAATTAGGGATAATTACCTATCTAACTTTCACTTTTTCTAATTGTGTGTATCTTTCTTTTCTTTCTTTTTTTTTCCTATTATATACTTTAAACATTTGATTTTGATTTTTTTATGTATTTTGTTTAAAATAATCATTTTACCTTTTGTTGTCGTTTGTCAATAAAGTGATTACAAAATATACAATTAAAATGGTCATTTTATATGAGCAAATACACACAAATATCAAAACTCAAAAATTTTGAGTATATAATAGCAAAAAACGGAATACTACACACAATAAAAAAATGACAAGTTATATACATTTTTAGGTAATCATCTCATATAATTATTATTAAGTAAAACAGATAAATAAAATTTCATTTAATTTTTTAGAAAATGCAACACATACTCGCAAATTATCTGTACTTGACTAATTAATATTATTGGTTGAGTAGCCTTTTCAGTCATACTTGTTAAAATTCTTATTCTGATTTTACGATTTTACGATACTACGAAGCAAAAACGATCAGGATCTTAAGTAGGATCTTAGCAAATTTAAGATCTTAAAAGATCCCGATCTTGACGATAAGATCTTAAGATCTAATCCGAGCGATCTTATTTTTCCTGAACCGCAAACTAAAACACTACAAAGTTATAGATTATGTTTTATAAAATTTTGAAAACAGCGTGTCATCTTATTAAACATTCTATATTCTTAATTTCTGACAACATTAATCTGATTTTAATTTATATTTGCACTTTGCACACATTAATCTGATTTTAATTTACTTTTTTAAAAGAAAAAAGTTAAACCTATAGTGAGTAAAAGAATTGCAATTCATAATTTGGACCTATCATAGAATGCTGGTGAGAGTCGACATAATTTAACAAAAAAATCTAAAAACTTATGATACAATGCTTTTGCATCCGAATGTCCACGTTTTCCACATGCTTTAGAATAATCAAGACCTAAAAGTTGGTTTTATCCATTCATATTCTAATAAAGTGTTAAGGTGAAGCTTCACCAAGTCATTAAGCATTTCATAGTTCATTATTATATGTTCAAATGGTTCTTTGTTAATTACAACATGCACGTCTTCTTCTTTTGTTTAGTTAATTGGATTACCAATATTTTTAAAATGTGTCATAATGGAACATAAAAGAGATCAAAAAGCCATCCTTTAGGGAAGTGATGGAGGCTAATACGAGTATTTACCTTTTCGTCTTTAACCTATAGTTGTGCGTTCAAGCCTCGGTGAAAACATTTGTGAGCTAAATCATGAGTCAGGTGAGATAGGTGTATACATTGTGTTATAGAGTTAAATATATAAACGTGTTAAGTTGCCTGGTTGAATGCATATCGTGTTCGTGTTCGTGTTTTTTGCACGCTCATACAGTATTTGTATACGTAGAGGCACATTCAATCACCCTATCTTATCTTAACTACATAAAATAGAAAAATTGTTAAAAAGTCAAAATGTGAAAATGTGAAAAAGTGAAAAATTATTTTTGATAACTTGGAAAATTATTTTTTGTAATTTGGAAAACTTATCTCTAGTGCATGAGGTACAAATTGTGTAACTTAGAAATGTGTATGTTGAATGAACGAAATTGTGTAAAGCATCTGTAAAGCATGCAGGTACAATCTCTACTGCATGAGGTACAAATCTTTATTGCAAGGTCATTTACTTCTTGGTGCATTTCAAATAATCAAACAACAGTTCCAAGTAGCAAAATATGTTAACGGGATGCTTTATTAAGATAGATGTAATCTCCAAGTATCTTATATAATTTTTGAGCAGCCAATAAAAAATCTTATTTAATTCTGACTAACTTTTGTAATTACAAAGTGAAAACCAAAGCCCAAACTATCAATCAATGTTTTAAAATCTGGTTTTTTATCGACCCGGTTTAGTCGCCGGTTCACAGAGTCACCGTTTCAACCAGTTGAACCGTCGGGTCGAACCGGTTCTATACATACATACATACATACATACATACATACATACATACATACATACATACATACATACATATATACATACATATATATATATATATATATATATATATATATATATATATATATATATATATATATATATGGTAAAGTTAAAATAAAAAGACAAATATCCGTAAAAAGAATAAAAATATTTTTTTATTTTTAAAAATTCTCCAAAAATTCCACAAGATTGGGTATGTTGGTGCATAAAACTTTTGTGAAAACATTTTTTATAATTTTGAGTTTTGATATATTTTTTTTAATGCACAAAAAACGAATTTTGATGCGCAAAAAAAAATTTTGATGCACAAAATTTTCAACTTGTTTTAGTTAGATGCGCAATGTTATTTTGATGAAAAAAGTCAAAAAAAGTTGGGTGCAAAAACCAATTTTTGATGCACAAAAAAACGATTTAATGCGCAAACGTATTTTTTCATAATTTTTTTTCGGGAAAAAATATCCACTTTTAGAAAAAAGTTTTTCACAACTTTTTCATGCACCATCTTTCCCGATCTTGTGGAATTTTTTGAGAATTTTTCGAGAACTTTTTTTGAAAAAAAAAATCTTTTTATCTTTTTACGGATATTTGTCTTTTTATTTGATCTTAATCCTATATATATATATATATATATATATATATATATATATATATATATATATATATATATATATATATATATATATATATACTTTTTCTATATTTAATAATGGGCTAATTCTTTGAAAATGCATTATACTTGTCAAAAAGTCATCTTTAGTGTAGCGAACTAAAAATATACTCTTTTGAACAATAATGTTGACACTTTTATCTTCATATATGTAATAAAGATTAATAAATATTTTGTGATGACCGTTTTACCCTCGGATTTCTGAAAATTGCATCCACTGTTCAGAGGGTAAATTACGTAAACGGTTCCTGTGGTTTATCGAAATTGCATCCACTATCCCTAATTTATTAGATCAAATTTGTTAGAAAAAATTATGAAAATATCAAAAAAAAATTATTAAAAATATTACGAAAACAAATTCATTTTTTTTCACATACCACGAAAAAAAAATTCGAAAAAATTTTTTTGAAAAAAAGAAATTCCAAAAAAAAAATTCAGGGAAAAAAATAATCTCAAAAACAAAATTATCGAAATAAAAGTTATTTAAAAAAATATATTTTCGGAGAAAAATTTTATTTTCAAAAGAATACTATTTTTCTAAAAAAATTATTTTCGAAAAAAAATTATTTTCTAAAAAAAATTATCATTTAAGTAAAAAAAATTATTTCGAAGATTTTTTTCTTTTCTAAAAAATATTATTGTCAAAAAAAAATTTGTAAAAAGAAAGAATTTCGAAATAAAAATTGGAAAAAAAATTTCGAAAAAAAATAGGGATTGTGGACACAATTTTCTCCAAAAAACATGGACCATTTATGTAATTTAGCCTAGATGCGTATTGTGTATGTATATGTAGCCAGGTATCACGAATGATGAAGAAATGAAGTTTTTATGCACATTTGGAAGATTCTGAAGAAGGGAGTCGAGCAAGGAAGCTTGTGGACTCAATGATTGGGAAGCACAATGATTTCTAAGTATCTACAGCAAGGGAAGATCAAGTTTTGCCTTGGAAATCATCAGCGAAAGCAAAGAATGAAGCGTATAAGCAGAAAGTCAACAAAAAGTCAAATCAGCAAAACACCCAGCCGTTCGGTCGTAACCCGTAACCGGATCCGGCTGGGCATTTGGTCAAAACGCAACCGATCCGGTTGCATGCACTGCAGTTACACAAAGTTGCATTTATTGTTGCCTTAACTCCCCATAATCATTGGAGGCCGATCATTTCTTGATATTAACTTGTTGGGAACGTTTTTTATCAGTTGAGCAAGCATTTGAGGCTATATAATGAACCTAGTCCTAGTTTACTAGGTGTGACACAACAAAAAAGAGTATTAGTTTACACCAAAACTAATACCAATCATTTTTATCAAGCCCAAAAGTCTAGTACATGCTGTAAAACTGTGACACACGGTAAATTTTCACTAAAATTTAACTGATAATTAGTAATTTATTATTACTAAGCATAGGTCATAAAGCATGCATAAGCTTTGCCTGATCATTGAGTAGATAACTCGCATACAGTAGATAATTGCACCACTTTTGCATTCATATCATTTTATGAATATTTCATTTCATTTTGTCTTATGATTAAATTGTAAGACGAGAGGTTATCTCGTTTACCCCAGTGACCGACACTGCACGCGTCCGACACTATGATAAGGACCTGATAAAACAAACGACAAAAGTCCGTGATATGGAATATTACAAAAATCAAAAATATTTCAGACACGTAACAATAAGATACTACGTTATAAAAGTTATCAAACCATGATACTTCGGTCACAATTTAATATCGCGGGATACAAAATATTTAACACACAACCACTTAAATAAAACTTCTATAATACTCAAATGCAATTAAAATATAAGTGTAACACAAGTACATGTACACAAATAAATCCTAAGTATACATTACGTATACATATACTTTTACTTACATTATTTTTCCTTTACATATATTACCTTTAAAAGAGAATATTTTATAAAACTTGAGATACTCTTTGTCTCTCTACCCACACACGACAAAAAGCAGGACACCAAAGCCAGGAAAACAAAGGATACTAATCTTCTTCCTCTACCTCTAGACCTACGCCTCATCTAGGTCAAATCTTCCAAAAGGGGAAAACCCAACATGTTATCCCATCATATCCTCCTCTTTCTTACCAAAACCAAGTAAGTTTTTGTCTTTCAAATCTCCTCTTTGATGCGCCGGTCATGATTCGAATAAGCCAAGAAGAACCAAGACAAAATCATCCAAGGGAATCATATCTCTACACCAATCTATCTTGAGCCAAGTCCAAGATATACTAAGGTTTTGGAAGCTAACCAAATTCGGCTTCAATCCAAACACCAAGAAGAGAGAGATGGTCAAGCTCCTTCCCAAGATACTTCTTTATCTCTAGTAGAGAGGCAAACGCCCCAAACTCAGTTTCCTCATCAATTTTACCAAAAACTAGGGTTTGTGAAACATAGGGTTTTCAAAAATTGAATTGGGGGTTTTGCAATTGGAAGTGTGTTGGAGCTAATTCAAGTCTTGTTCGGTTCGAATCCAAGGAGGCACTTTCGTTCCTCCCTCACCACTTTCGAATTGAGGTTAAACATCTTTCTTGTTGTGATGTTTTATATGTTGTTATTTGATGCCAAGTTTGATACTTATATCAAAGGATTTGTTCTACACTTGTCACGTTAATAATATATGCTTGATGGTTATATTGAGTTTTGTTTTAATCCTTACTTGTTAAAATGATTGTTGTCAAAATTTAGTGTGGTGTTCGAGTTTTTCTGTCAAAGTTGTATAACCAAGAAAAGTTGAAAAGTTAAGTGTTCTTGAAGATGATAATCCTTATGTTTTGATAAATAAATATTGTCACATTGAAACTTAATTTGGTCACTTATTCTTGTTGGTTTGGGTTCTGACGAAGGTACCAAACCAAGAAGTTGGGAAAGTTAAGTTTATAAAATTCCGAGTAACAATGGCTATCAAATCTGAGAATTTAGGTTGGTTGTGACACTTGTTAGTACTCGAAAACTTGTATAGTAATGTTAATATAGTGAAGCCGGGTTGAGTAGTACTCAACTACCATAAAGTCTTAGCGTGTCATTGTTCCAATAAGTATGTCGACTTCGAGTATCATTCGAATTATTTCAACCAAATCAGGTGGTCAAGATGTGCGTTGAGCACATCAGTCACGACCCATTGTTGTGAACATAACCCCGAGTTGACGGCATGTTGCTAAAAAGCAAACTTCTCTACACCCCGAGTATACCCACGGCAGTAATGAAATAAAAACTAGCATGGTTGTTTTGCATGTTTCCTCATGTCAAATTTCATGGCGTCTTGTGTATAAATTTTGTGGAAACATAAACCAAACATCTTCTTTTTTAGCAATATGGCTTCGAGTCAAAAAGAAAAAGAACCTCACCGTAGTCATCACCATGATGACAGGTTTCTCCTTTTCAAAAGTGGTTTTGATATGTTATCATGGGCCTTATAAGTCTAAGCTTTGTCGAGGAGTCTCGGCTTCACGAGTCTAAATCATACTAGAGTCGGGTTATACCTTGAGGTCTAAACCATTTACGTCGAACTCCCGTGTCGAAGACAATTAATCTAGCATATCGTTGAGTATTTTATATCCTCCAAAAGCTTGCTACTAACCTACGTATAAAATTTTGACAAACCTGTACAAAATTTCTTTCATACCACAATGGGCCACAACCCATATGTTATCCATGGTAGTGTATTGTTTAACAAGAGACTAAAGTCTTTTTCCTTGTACAAACCCCACTTCGGGCCTAGGCCCAATCCAACTTCTCTACCACTTTCAACTTTGGGCCGCAGCCCATGAAGGTTTCGGGGTGTTCGTTTGGGTAGTCTAAAACTAACTCGCAAGATAAGACTTGAAACATAAAACAATTGTCCAACGATAAATAAACTCATTTCCGCGTACTCAAAATATACTACATAGTTATATATAATCATACACGAGTTAACAAGTAAACAAGTGCCAAATTCATTTAGGAGACAACAAGTGCTTAAAAGCATGTCCACATAACGAAGTCCATATTAAAAACTTAACGTCAATGTGTAAACATATTTATGCCAAGTAAATCAACAGTCGAGAATTATAAACATTAAGAACCAATTTTTGATAAACAATTGACGACTAATATCATCATCATATAATGTAATAAATTCGAAGGTCTTCAAATTTAACGTAAGAATTTTCTAAAGACAATTAGAAAATAAACCAACCAATATTTGATTTTGACGTTACTAACATGTGTCAACTTGAATAAGTATATATACATTATATACTTACTAAAAGAATAACGTAAATATTTTCAAACCAAATTTTGGATTTTAATATCACCATCATGCCAACATGAAAAGTATATATACTTTCGTATACTTAATAGTAAGAACACTTAATCATTTTTACAAACTAAAGTTTAGTTTTATTACAATTATAAAAACAATTGAACCATTTTAAGTAAGTGATACTTAAAACAACGACCTAAAACATTGCCCTCCTTATCTAGGTCGCGTGTCGGTGCCGCTTCACAACAATCACTAGATCCCACTTTTGGATTGCGCATTTACTAAGGTGAGTTTTCATAGCCCCACTTTTACTTGATAAACTGTTTTATATGTTTTGGGGTGAGAAATATGCAAAACCTTTTATGGACCAAAACTATTACATGATTACTATTACGTGGTTTAGCCTAAGCCCTTATGTCCCTAGAAAATGCCCTTTTTCATGAACCGTCAATTCCCCATTGGGAAACGCGAATGTTATAAATAGATCTATTGAGGGTGACTCCTCCGTTCGGTTGGCCATGCTTAGGCCAAGGCGGAACGTATACCATGTCGGAATCAAGTGTCGGGGGACAAAACACTTGCTATGGGCCCCTATATTGTATGACATCTTTTAGCATACAGAAAATGTCGTAGTATCGGTTGCATGAACTTAGAGCTAACGTAATAGACCTTCACCCATATATCATTATATTCTTGATAATGACTATATGTCTTTGCTTATGGTCCAAACTTTCTACTTTAATCTAAACCTATGAACTCACCAGCTTTTAGCTGACCTTTTTTAGCATATTTTTCTCAGGTGTTTATTTGTGATCATGGATGCAAGGCAAGAGGTGGTAGAGGGTCGTAGAGATTCCTAAAGAAGTGTTTTACACATAAATGATGTTTTTAAATTGGGACCACTGAACTTATGGGTTGTACCCATTTTATCTAAACAATGTTGTAAGATAATGTTTTAAAACCATTTTATGAAATCAAACGGAGTATGTATTCCGTTCTTTATTACTTGTGTTGTGATCCACCAATTCCGTAACGCTCCCAGATAACACGTATGCTTCCGCAAAACCAAATTTGGGGGTGTTACAGATTGGCATCAGAGCCTAAGTTATAGAGAACTATGTACATATAAACCCTAAACTATAACTACTTTTTACAAAAACATCACTCTACGACCGCCAGTTACCGCTTGCCTTACTTACCATATTACTTAGAGTTCATTTAGACATGACTGCATGACATATTGCCTATTTATTAATTCACTACTCCATATCTATCATAAGTATATTTTTACATATACTTACACATATGCACCGCCTTGTCACAGACCATGCCTTCCCCTCACTCTGAAGCTGGATGCGATGGCACAACAGAAGGTTTGTCACCTGCTGAACGCATCCCAGCCCCTTCTCAACTCACTCCTGACACTGGAAACCCGTACAGAGTAGTGTATCAAGTTCACCAGGAGGGTACTACCCACACTCCACCTGCTCACTTCCAAATCATCACTACCGTCAGTACTATACCTACCAGTTCCACTACTCCCACACTCTCGCCAAGGCACCAAAGAGACCCACTCCTCAGTTGGGAGATACCTACTAGCAAGAGAATCTGTCTCTCTGCATCATCACCATCATCTTCTGGTACACCACCTCCTAGTTTGTTCGAAGTTGGGGAAACTTCAGGAGCAGTCACTGCTAGACCACCAACTCTCGACACAGTTATGGCGCGCATAACACGCCATGAAGAACAAATAGAAGAGATGTTGGATCATCTGGGGATACTACCAGAAGAAAGGATTGGAGGAATCGAAGAAGTGGTGGGAGAACTACAAGCACTTGGCGAAACACTCAAGGAATGCTACAACGATGTTGGGATAGCAATAGAAGGAACCCGTGAGAAGTTAAACGAAGTAATTGCCCGTCTCGAAGACCACATTGAAAGGTGTGCTCTGCAAACTCCAGGAGACACCCAGGGACGTCTCATAGAGATTGAAAATAGGCTAACGCGGTTGGAGACCGTTACTACAATAGCACTAACTGAGACAGGTTACCTGGAGGGTGTCGTAGAATTTCAAAGACATACTATGGAGAGTAGGGCAAATGAGGTCAACAACAAATTTGCCAGAATGGAGGCCCAACTCAGGGAGTTAGAAGAATGGAAGGCAACTCAACAAAGTCAACTCGGGATAGCATCGGGAAATGCTTAAATTTCACTTTGCAATTGTGTTAGACGTTGTGATGAGTGGTTTCAATAAAAACGCTTGTAGTAGTTTTGTTGTATGACAAACTAGAGCGAGTCAATGAACGCACGTTATGTATCGGCCCTATGAGCCATGAATCTCCTTAGAATGTAATCAAGTTTATTGTGACGAACGACTATGCGTAATAAACAACGACTTGTGAGTTATAACCTTTTGTTAAAACTCGCTTCAACCAGTCTCCACTTTCTTAGTGTCATCTCGATAGACTAAGACTACGTAATATTCAGTCAATACAATCTGGAAAATAATTGATTGAGAAGTAATATACGTTGTAACTTTATGAATCTCCACCAGGGTCTTCATACTTATAGAAAACTTATTGTGGCCAATTCTTGTGGTTGAAGGAAAATGTTTCCAGTAAAGCAGAACATGAACGCAACCACCACTGAGAAATCTGTTAGCGAACTAGTTGCTGCAAGGATCGCTAACTACCAACTCAATGACAACACCAACAACCTCATCCAGGGGAATAGGAAAGAAGAGGTTGGTAAGACGCTCACATCACGAAATTTATCTTACCAAGAATTCAGGAACTGTAAACCACCAGCATTTGAGGGAACTGAAGGAGCTAGAAGTTTGGCAAAATGGCTAGAGACAATTTTTCGCAAACAGAGCTGCGCGGACAATTGTAAGGTCAAGTATGCTACTTGCACCTTTCGACACCAAGCCCTCACATGGTGGGACATTTATGTCCGATTAGTGGGAATAGACGCCGCTTACTCTCTTCAGTGGGACCCTCTGAAGAAAATGATGATTGCAGAGTACTGCTCAAGAAATGAACTGCGGATGATGGAAAGAGAGCTCTGTGGACTAACTATGCTAGGGAATGACCTTGAGGGGTACACCAATCGCTTTCGCGAACTATCCCAAGTATGTCCTAATATGATAGGACCTGAGGAAAAGAGACTCGAGGCATACTCTTTGGGATATCCTCCCGAAACTCGAAAGAGCGTTGTTGCATTCGCGCCCACTGTCACTCAAGAAGCTACTGGTGCGACCCCTGGATTTACAAGGTCACTGCCTCAAGGCAAGGCAATGGGGTACTGTGGTAGCAAGAGGAACTGGAAATATGATGGTGAGAAAGATCAAATGCAACAATCAAGCAAACGTCAATGGACGGCTGAGGTTAAGACTACTAAAAACAAACGGGAAGTAAGGTATGCCGGGACAAAACCCAAGTGTAATATATGCCCATATTACCACTATGGAAAATGCCCTATACCTTGTGGGATTTGTAAAAGAGTTGGGCATGAGATAGAAGATTGTAAGCAACTCTATAGGGAAACAATGACATGTCACGGATGTGGAAAGAAAGACCACATCAAAAGCATGTGCCCGGATAGGGAGGGTAAGCGTGAGGGCAGCAACTGTCAAAACAGTTTCCTGAAGGAAGTGTGAAGAATTGTCCAGACTCCCAACGGATATCATGGAAGAAACTAAGTTAGCTAGAGATGCTGGTTGTAATAAAGCTTAGATTAGCTTCCAAGTTATAATCTACTTTAAAGTACTTCTCTATGAAACCTAAATGTACAGAACCTTTCCCCTAGTAATGTATCTGTTGTTGTTATCGCATGATCCTGATATATGTCCGCTCCGTGACCGTTTTCACCATCTCATTAAGGACTTCAACTATCTTATCTCGATGAAAAGATTCCTCCGCAGATAAGAGGACGTCATCTTGGATGTTCGACTAGTCCCCCTGACAAATTAGTATCACCCAACGGGTTATTTTAGAACAACCCACATTTCAAAATTTCAAAGGCATTATTACCAATACCGATAAGACCAACTCAAACTATTACCTCGCCAAAAATCACGAATCCAACATTTCAGTTCTAACCAAGTTGTCATTATTTCACACATCCTGGTCAAACGAACTATAGGCCACACTGACAAAATTGGTCGGCCTAGCAAATCTTATAAACCATCGCATCAAAACTTCGCACATGAATTCTTGCAACATTTCCGCTGACCAAAGAATAAGTACACCAAGATTTAGATTATACCAAACGACATGTCACCGGTCCCCAATTATACATAGCCTGATCACCTATGTATAATTCGGGAGGGGTAACGTGCACGGACATGGCTAAATTCTTGAAATTCTTACCCGGACATGTTAAAGGAAGTGCTTAACTCACTATCACGAAATAGAAAAGTTCGTGTCTACATCTCACGTCGACACCCCACCTTAAAATGCCATACATATCATATTACACGGGAATAGAATAAACCGTCCCACCCGAGAGAAGAAATCTTCTACTAAGGAAACGAATATGGAACATTTGAACCTTCGACAATGACTTAGCACCATGTAGGACATAGGAACCAGAAACTGGCACCCCAGATATGCATATCCATACGTATTATCCTACCATCCATACTGAGCAAAGATCGTCATATACCATAGGTCAACCCAGAAAGCTCCCACACACATGACACAAGGAAAAAAATTATGTGTTGCACCTGTCTTAGACATATCCGAGTATGACAGAAACTCTACCAAAAAACGCTTTACACCAGAGCTGGAAGCTGTCCGGATCCAAAAAGGGAAATAATGGTATAGAATACTCGACACCCCAAAGATCCGTGAGAAGCATAATGCAGCGCACAAATTAGAATTGGAACCTGACATGATCTCACTAGGAAAACCTAGAAATGTTATCCCTACTGCATCAAGGAAAGTACAGTGTACACCGACCACAAGGTCCTACGGAAGGTACGGAATCAAAAAGGAAGTTGACCATGTGACGACACTAATAATTGGAGTCGCAACATAGGTTAATTACGACATCCGTACTCACCAAGGGCAAAACGGTCATAACCGCATATAAGCAACATCTAGCAAACTAAACCTTTTAAGAGCCAGATCATTGGGAAAACGAAAGACCTAGTTCGCCCCTCCCATTTAAAGTCTTGAAGCCCAAGTAGTAACACTCAAAGGAAGAACCGACGAAATAAAACTCATACGACATACCTGAAGGTGAAGTGGAGTTCGTAAAAGACCGAAGGGGACCTTATCCCCAAGGACCAACTTTGAAACCCACGCCACGAAGGGATTGGTAATCCCATTATGTGTGAACCTCATTAAGGCCAGGAGTTTTACTCATCTAGTGTCCGGAAAAGATGCACCTTGATCCAGAGAGCTATTATGAGCATCAAACATGAAGGCTGGTATTTGACCTATGTCAAACCATACTTAGTATGTTCGAAAGGGAGAATTCAAAACGATCAGGAGCCATCAAACCCACCTGTACAAACCGAAAGCTCCCAGATAGAAATGGGAATGCATAACAATAGACTCTAGTACCAAGTCACCAAAGAAACCTATCGATTTTGACTTTAATTTGATACTAAAGGATCATCTCACCAAGTCCACCTATCTCCACCAGACGAAGAGAACGACAACATGAACAAACTCGCATGGATTGCTCGAAGCAAAGCACTACAAGTCATAGCACTTCAATTCTCTTCATTGCAAAATGCGACAGCCATTCACCTTAAACCTTCAAGGACCACTCCCAAAATTTTAAGGAATTCAACACGAATTGAATACCATTTGCCGTCTTTCGACTACTAAACTGAATGGAAGGACCGTTCAAGCTATAGAAGTTATACTTCAAGCATGAGTTACATGTTTCGAAAGGTGAATGGAGTAGGTAAGTTGCCTCAATCAAATTCACTTGCAACAACATGCCACCTCATAAGGTACTGTATGGTCACAAGCGCAAATCAATCCTGTTTAGAACAAGAGGTCGGTAAAGAACCAGTCCGATGGTTCCATGCGGCTATCAAGAACCATTGATAGTAGTGTACAGACCAGAGACCAAATGCAAACAAATATGATTTTCAAGGCCAAAAAAAAATAAAAATATAGGGCTAAGGGTCATTTGAGGTTCAAGTCAGAAAGTTAGATTGGAGTTCCGCCTCCGGGAAGCGTAACCCAACCCAACGGGACGCAAAAAGGGGGAAAAACCTTAATTTGTAAGATTAGTCAAATCTTCCCCAAGATCGAGCTCGTAAATTACCAGCTCGGATTACCATCAGGACTATACGTGATGGATAAATAGTTTGGTGCAAACAACTCGGAGAACCACCCATCATACCAAGAATTTGTAACGCCATAGAAAGGCGTAATCCGTTTTCAGAATTGTGGAAAGCAATAATCCTCGTTACTTTAGCTCCGTAAAAATTTATACAAGAATCTGGCTGGTAGCCTACTAACCCGAAAATTTCCCTAGAACTTAACTCTTTGCATAACGCGTTTCGCATATGAAACTCGAAGAATTGCCTTTCCGATGAAACTCTCGCCATTCCAATGAAAGAAATCCAAATCGACAAAAGATTAAATTGTGTCAAGGAACCCGAATGAAATACTGAGTCAAGAAATCAAACGGTCTAAACAAAGCCGCATTCCTATCGTAAAAACCCATTGGAACTCTTAAAGAGGTCCGGAATACACGTGAGAACGTGAAGACCAATTCAAGCGTAAATACCCACACCTTTTCTCTACTTCAGCAAATAATTCTAACTGAAAACCGAGGACGGTTTTCTCTTCCAAGGCGGGGAGGATGTGACACACGGTAAATTTTCACTAAAATTTAACTGATAATTAGTAATCTATTATTACTAAGCATAGGTCATAAAGCATGCATAAGCTTTGCCTGATCATTGAGTAGATAACTCGCATACAGTAGATAATTGCACCACTTTTGCATTCATATCATTTTATGAATATTTCATTTCATTTTGTCTTATGATTAAATTGTAAGACGAGAGGTTATCTCGTTTACCCCAGTGACCGACACTGCACGCGTCCGACACTATGATAAGGACCTGATAAAACAAACGACAAAAGTCCGTGATATGGAATATTACAAAAATCAAAAATATTTCAGACACGTAACAATAAGATACTACGTTATAAAAGTTATCAAACCATGATACTTCGGTCACAATTTAATATCGCGGGATACAAAATATTTAACACACAACCACTTAAATAAAACTTCTATAATACTCAAATGCAATTAAAATATAAGTGTAACACAAGTACATGTACACAAATAAATCCTAAGTATACATTACGTATACATATACTTTTACTTACATTATTTTTCCTTTACATATATTACCTTTAAAAGAGAATATTTTATAAAACTTGAGATACTCTTTGTCTCTCTACCCACACACGACAAAAAGCAGGACACCAAAGCCAGGAGAACAAAGGATACCAATCTTCTTCCTCTACCTCTAGACCTACGCCTCATCTAGGTCAAATCTTCCAAAAGGGGAAAACCCAACATGTTATCCCATCATATCCTCCTCTTTCTTACCAAAACCAAGTAAGTTTTTGTCTTTCAAATCTCCTCTTTGATGCGCCGGTCATGATTCGAATAAGCCAAGAAGAACCAAGACAAAATTATCCAAGGGAATCATATCTTTACTCCAATCTACCTTGGGCAAAATCCAAGATTTCCTAAGGTTTTGGAAGCTAACCAAATTCGGCTTCAATCCAAAACACCAAGAAGAGAGAGATGGTCAAGCTCCTTCCCAAGATACTTCTTTATCTCTAGTAGAGATGCAAACACCCCAAACTCAGTTTCCTCATCAATTTTACCAAAAACTAGGGTTTGTGAAACATAGGGTTTTCAAAAATTGAATTGGGGGTTTTGCAATTGGAAGTGTGTTGGAGCTAATTCAAGTCTTGTTCGGTTCGAATCCAAGGAGGCACTTTCGTTCCTCCCTCACCACTTTCGAATTGAGGTTAAACATCTTTCTTGTTGTGATGTTTTATATGTTGTTATTTGATGCCAAGTTTGATACTTATATCAAAGGATTTGTTCTACACTTGTCACGTTAATAATATATGCTTGATGGTTATATTGAGTTTTGTTTTAATCCTTACTTGTTAAAATGATTGTTGTCAAAATTTAGTGTGGTGTTCGAGTTTTTCTGTCAAAGTTGTATAACCAAGAAAAGTTGAAAAGTTAAGTGTTCTTGAAGATGATAATCCTTATGTTTTGATAAATAAATATTGTCACATTGAAACTTAATTTGGTCACTTATTCTTGTTGGTTTGGGTTCTGACGAAGGTACCAAACCAAGAAGTTGGGAAAGTTAAGTTTATAAAATTCCGAGTAACAATGGCTATCAAATCTGAGAATTTAGGTTGATCATGACACTTGTTAGTACTCGAAAACTTGTGTAGTAATGTTAATATAGTGAAGCCGGGTTGAGTAGTACTCAACTACCATAAAGTCTTAGCGTGTCATTGTTTCAATAAGTATGTCGATTTCGAGTATCATTCGAATTATTTCAACCAAATCAGGTGGTCAAGATGTGCGATGAGCACATCAGTCACGACCCATTGTTGTGAACATAACCCCGAGTTGACGGCATGTTGCTAAAAAGCAAACTTCTCTACACCCCGAGTATACCCACGGCAGTAATGAAATAAAAACTAGCATGATTGTTTTGCATGTTTCCTCATGTCAAATTTCATGGCGTCTTGTGTATAAATTTTGTGGAAACATAAACCAAACATCTTTTTTTTTAGCAATATGGCTTCGAGTCAAAAAGAAAAAGAACCTCACCGTAGTCATCACCATGATGACAGGTTTCTCCTTTTCAAAAGTGGTTTTGATATGTTATCATGGGCCTTATAAGTCTAAGCTTTGTCGAGGAGTCTCGGCTTCACGAGTCTAAATCATACTAGAGTCGGGTTATACCTTGAGGTCTAAACCATTTACGTCGAACTCCCGTGTCGAAGACAATTAATCTAGCATATCGTTGAGTATTTTATATCCTCCAAAAGCTTGCTACTAACCTACGTATAAAATTTTGACAAACCTGTACAAAATTTCTTTCATACCACAATGGGCCACAACCCATATGTTATCCATGGTAGTGTATTGTTTAACAAGAGACTAAAGTCTTTTTCCTTGTACAAACCCCACTTCGGGCCTAGGCCCAATCCAACTTCTCTACCACTTTCAACTTTGGGCCGCAGCCCATGAAGGTTTCGGGGTGTTCGTTTGGGTAGTCTAAAACTAACTCGCAAGATAAGACTTGAAACATAAAACAATTGTCCAACGATAAATAAACTCATTTCCGCGTACTCAAAATATACTACATAGTTATATATAATCATACACGAGTTAACAAGTAAACAAGTGCCAAATTCATTTAGGAGACAACAAGTGCTTAAAAGCATGTCCACATAACGAAGTCCATATTAAAAACTTAACGTCAATGTGTAAACATATTTATGCCAAGTAAATCAACAGTCGAGAATTATAAACATTAAGAACCAATTTTTGATAAACAATTGACGACTAATATCATCATCATATAATGTAATAAATTCGAAGGTCTTCAAATTTAACGTAAGAATTTTCTAAAGACAATTAGAAAATAAACCAACCAATATTTGATTTTGACGTTACTAACATGTGTCAACTTGAATAAGTATATATACATTATATACTTACTAAAAGAATAACGTAAATATTTTCAAACCAAATTTTGGATTTTAATATCACCATCATGCCAACATGAAAAGTATATATACTTTCGTATACTTAATAGTAAGAACACTTAATCATTTTTACAAACTAAAGTTTAGTTTTATTACAATTATAAAAACAATTGAACCATTTTAAGTAAGTGATACTTAAAACAACGACCTAAAACATTGCCCTCCTTATCTAGGTCGCGTGTCGGTGCCGCTTCACAACAATCACTAGATCCCACTTTTGGATTGCGCATTTACTAAGGTGAGTTTTCATAGCCCCACTTTTACTTGATAAACTGTTTTATATGTTTTGGGGTGAGAAATATGCAAAACCTTTTTATGGACCAAAACTATTACATGATTACTATTACGTGGTTTAGCCTAAGCCCTTATGTCCCTAGAAAATGCCCTTTTTCATGAACCGTCAATTCCCCATTGGGAAACGCGAATGTTATAAATAGATCTATTGAGGGTGACTCCTCCGTTCGGTTGGCCATGCTTAGGCCAAGGCGAAACGTATACCATGTCGGAATCAAGTGTCGAGGGACAAAACACTTGCTATGGGCCCCTATATTGTATGACATCTTTTAGCATACAGAAACTGTCGTAGTATCGGTTGCATGAACTTAGAGCTAATGTAATAGACCTTCACCCATATATCATTATATTCTTGATAATGACTATATGTCTTTGCTTATGGTCCAAACTTTCTACTTTAATCTAAACCTATGAACTCTCCAGCTTTTAGCTTACCTTTTTTAGCATATTTTTCTCAGGTGTTTATTTGTGATCATGGATGCAAGGCAAGAGGTGGTAGAGGGTCGTAGAGATTCCTAAAGAAGTGTTTTACACATAAATGATGTTTTTAAATTGGGACCACTGAACTTATGGGTTGTACCCATTTTATCTAAACAATGTTGTAAGATAATGTTTTAAAACCATTTTATGAAATCAAACGGAGTATGTATTCCGTTCTTTATTACTTGTGTTGTGATCCACCAATTCCGTAACGCTCCCAGATAACACGTATGCTTCCGCTAAACCAAATTTGGGGGTGTTATAAAAACGTCCAGAATCAAGGAGGGAACAATTCTCATCCATAGTTTTGGTAGTTTGGAGTTATACGGTGAATCTAGGTGATTGGAAGCACGTGGTTGCTACAATCCACGAATTCTAATTCTTGTAATCACAAAAGTTTAGGTATTCTATGAACTTTGTTATGGATTTCTATTCTCTTGAATTATTTGAGTTACTTTGTTATGATTTGTGTTTAGTTATTATTATTATCATGGAGTAGTTTTGGGATATACTTGTGTGTTGGGATGTATTTAATCATATTAGTGTTCTCAAAATGTGATGCATGTATATATGATCTTGTTTAAATGAGTTTGTTGGAAAAATACTAGTCTTGGTATGATTTGTTGATAAAACATGTTTTAAGAAAAAGGACCGAAAGGATTTCTCTTGTGTTTTATTCCAAAAAGTTGAGTGAAAAACTAGTATGGGGATATGGTGATTGACAACCACCATGTTTGCTTATTAAAACAAGACTAGGAGCATTTTCATCACGAAAGGGTCGAAAGATTCGTAAGAACAAGTTTAATAAGAACATGTTGCAAACAAATGGATTTTCTAAAGAATAATCATTAGGATAAGGACCGAAAGGATTACCTAAATGTTTTTGTTCTTAGAATGATTTTTACAAACAAATACCATGGTTGGAGATCATTTGCTTATGATTTGTGCATCACATCAAGAGTATACACCAAACCTTCATGAACACTATTTATGATTGATTATAGACTACACACAAGTATATATATTTCTTATTATTGAATTTCGCTATAACATAACTATTTGAGGAAGCCTTGACAAGCTTTCTTGTTGGAATCTTTTCATACAAAACAGTTTCAAACACAAAATACCTTGGGACGATCTCGACTTACCAAACTTTGCTATAACGGACGAGTATACTTGCTCGTATGTGTTAATAGGTTAGACGGTTAAATCGTGTTTATAAATTTTTAAAACTTGCACCACACGTAGCACATAAAGTTTTTGGCGCCGCTGCCGGGAATTTCTTTGATTTTCTGTAAAATTGGTAGTATTGGAATTGAATTTGTTGAAAAAAAAAAGTAAAAAAAAAAAAGTTTTGGTTAAAAGCTAACCGATTCGTTTGCTTTGCAACCGAATCCGGTTAGAGTTTCTGAGAAAAATTTTCATTTTCGATTTCATGGTTCTAGTTTACTTAGTTATTTGTGTTATAGTTCCTAGAGTAATTCTTGTCATTTTAGATTTTATTTGCAGATTATGTCTTATAGTTTAATGATTTCTTAGATTTATTTACATTTTATTTACATTTGTTAATTATTAGTTAAATAAGTTTTAGATTAATTTCAGTTTTTATAGTAACTTTTCAGTTATACGGTTTAATTATTTTAATGATAGATTTTAATTGGTAGTTAATTTAGTTTTTAGTTTAATGGTTTTATTATTAAGTTATTAAATTATTGGTTTATGAAGAGTTTTTATTAATTAGAGTTTAGTACATCTTAATGATTCC
Organism: Chrysanthemum makinoi; assembly: GCA_910596185.1. Taxonomy (NCBI): domain Eukaryota; kingdom Viridiplantae; phylum Streptophyta; class Magnoliopsida; order Asterales; family Asteraceae; genus Chrysanthemum; species Chrysanthemum makinoi. The sequence continues at coordinate 349,906,208 of OU343222.1, forward strand.
TTAATTGCATTAAAATTCTGTTTAAAAAAAATAAAATAATGGTGTCGATCGAGCTGTTCGGTTGCAACCTGCAACCGGATCCGGTTTGATCACTTGGTCTAGTTATTTCAATCAACCGATTCGGTTGGTGAGCCAACCGAATCCGGTTAGAGTTTCTGGGGTAATTTTTTATGATTTTTAGATTTTGAGTTTTAACCTATGTTTTTAGTTTTGTTGAGTATCTTAACTTGTTTAGTATATGTTTCTATAGTTTTTTCTTGTTTTTACTAACTCTAACGCTAATAGTTCGGATTTTGTTTTGTTTTGTTTTAGTTTGTCTAGTTAGTATGGATAGTTTGAGTGGAATCTCGGAATACCTTCGTAACTTGGACGAAATGTTCAAGGATACCGGAAGTTCGCTGGAAAAGATTGGAGGTATATTGGAAGAGAGTAAGAAAGATTTGGGGATTGATACGGTTAATATGGAGGAAACGGGTGAAAACAAAGTTCAAATTCCCAAGAAGGAAAGGGTCGTAGTGTTCACACAAGCACCTTTGACGGTGTATGATTCGCCATTCATGAGGTTTGGTACACCTTGCAGCGTAGAAGGAGTAAGTGCTTGGGACGCGCAACTTAATATGGCTTATGGAGAAAACTACATTTCGGAGAAGGTTCTTGACGAAATTGGTCATGTACGTTTGGACTATGAAGCATATGGAAGAAGGATGGTTAAAAATCTTAAAGTCAATATTCATTGTCACATTTTTTAAACAGATTTTGTTGTGTTAGAAGAAGGGAATTCGGATGAACCCAATGTGTGTTTTGGTAGGGATTTTCTTGTAACTACCAAGTGTAAGCTTGATTTTGCATTGGGAGAAATGAGGATTAATATAACTGATTTGGAGGAAGAAAAAGAAATAAATGAGATGTTAGTGGAAGTATGTGCCAACATGGAGGAGAAAGATGTGGAAGTAGTTAAAATGGGGAAAGCAAATCGGAAGAAAACTTCATCAAACAAACTAACCCCAACAACAACCACCACCAAAAATGATTACACACCATCATCGCCTCCCACTACAAACACTTTCGAACCTTTAACCGACAAACAAAAAGAAGCTATTTTAGAAAACCTAGAACAAAAGTTTCTTGAGCTAAATGAAAAGAAACCGGTGATAGAGGTACTTCAAGATTACGTGCTCTACCGTAAGAAGTTGGATGCGGTAATGCTAGCGAGGGCTAGATTGGAAGATAAGAATCTCACGGAGGAGGAGCGAGATCGAATTTTGTTTAGAGGCATGCCAAGGAAGGAAAAGGATCCGGGAAATTTTGTGTTACCAATAAAAGTGAATGGGACTACACCAGTTTATGCTTTAGCCGATACGGGGTCAAGTGTTAATGTGATGCCCTATCCATTGTTTATGACTTTAGGTCTAAGTAATCCGCAACCTAATCATTCGAAGCTTACTATGGCGGATAATTCTCAAGCGAAAGCAATGGGAGAGGTAAAGAATGTGAGAGTGCAAATTGGCTATCAACCGTATTTGGCCGATTTCCTTGTCCTAGATATTCCGGTGGACAAAAGTTTACCACTACTATTGGGGAGACCATTTCTACGAACTTGTGGTGCAATTATAGACATGGGAAGAGGCACTATGACTATTGATGATGGTATTTCAAAGCAAACATACTATCCGAAACCAAGAGGACCGACTTTGGAATTTATAGAGGATTTGGAGTTCATGGAAGCAAATGATGATTTGACGTGTTTTGAAGTGGGACGTGATAACCAAGGAAACCCAATGTTTGGACCATTAGCTCCGCCTTATTTTGATATAGAGGACGAAATTGAACGTGCATTGGCGGTAGAAGCTTTCTATAACCCATTTAAAAACATACTAGTCTACAAGAAGTTGACCTACTTTTTAGGTTCTTTACCGGTGCAACTTAAGAATTTGGAGTGGAAACCCGAAGGGTCTGGCATTTACAAGAGACAAGCTGGAGATGGAGATTGGCATGTTAAGTTCGATATACTTTGTCAGGACGGAAGAAGATTCATGAGGAAGTTCAAAACTTTTGAAACCTACCGTGAGTTAACCGGAAAATTTCAAAGCGAGGACATCCTAAGACAAGAGTATTTCGAGGAATTCTAAGGAGAAGACAAGGGACCGTAATAAACAAGCAATTATTTTCTTGAACTTCATGAACTATTTATTTCTTTTTGATTTGATGCATTTAGGATTTTTTATTTCTTATTTCAGTTTTACTTTCATTTTTATTTCTATGATTGAGGTTATTTGGTTAATGCATTATGACTATGAGTTTTAGTTGAGTTTTGGTTTAGTTCATAAGAATGATGATTTGAGTTTTAAGATTGGATGATTGTTGAAATTTCCAAATGGTGGATGAATGTTGTGTGAATCTTTAACAGGATTTTTGAGTAAAAAATTTTGTTGCTTGGAGGGTAAATACCTAAGTAACATAGAAAAATGCAAAATTTGGCAAAGTGCAAACCGAAACGGTTGTGTCCATGACTGAACCGGTTGCATACAAGTATATATACCAAAAATTCACTTTTCCAGAAAAAACACACACACACACACACTAATTCCCAGCTGGGTTTTGCAAAATTCGTCCAAGAGAAGCTAATTGAAGATTGTTTAAGTTGTAGGAAGACATCATGACACCCAAACAAGTAAGCATCTACATTCAATTAACTCAATTAAGGTTTAATTAGAGCATTTGATTCGAATTGAATATTAGGTCACCAATTTGGGGGTTTTTGTTATAATTCGAATTAAGTTGTAATATTTCTGGATTGAGTGGGTAATTGATATAGGAATGCATTGCAAAAAGAATTATAGTGATTGATTCACCATGGAATGAGTATTAGATGATTGAATTTTCGGATTTGATTAGGTTGTGCAAGTGAATCAAGTTAAGATGTAATTGGTGATTCCTAATGGTAGATGATGTGTTTTTGTAAGTAATAGATGCCACATTATTGATTAGAACTAATGATTGAAGAATATAGGTTTTATCTAGTTGAGTTCTAAGATGATGAATGTGTGATGACCTGAGGTTTGGAAAGCAAAATTTAGAGTAATTCAAGGATGTAGAAATCATTGAGGATGATAGAATGCGATCTAGGAGTGGATTGGACTTAGAAATTCGAGTGAATAAGGGTTTAAAAGGCAAAATACTTATGCAGATTGCATAACCGATCCGGTTGCGCAGTGCAACCGAGCGGTTGGATTTGGCCAAACGAGTAACCGATTCGGCTGCTCTGCAACCGAATCCGGTTACGGTTTCTGTGTTGGAAATTTTTGAAATTTTGAAGTGGATCTTAGAGGGTTCCATGAACCTTCTTGTTTGTTCTAACACTCTTATATGGTCTTATATTTATGATTTCTACAGAGAATTGTTGTAGGTAGCTCAAGCGAGGAGGCGATTCCAATGAACCCGCTTGTTACAAAGTTTTGTTAAAGGAACGAGAAGAAGAAAGTCAAGTATAGCTTGAAGACGGAAGCAAATGCCAACTTAAAGTTCAAAGATCTCACCGATGGGGAGAAACATGCTTTCCGGGAAAGGTTATCAAAATTGCAACATAGGACATGTTTGGTTCCGAGGGTGATTGATTGGGATTTGTTTGCGGAATGTGATTGTGAAGATGAGTTGAGAGGAATGATGCGGACATCTTATGTATATCCAGGGGATGGTGATTCGTTCAATGATTTGTCATGGGAAAGAGCATTTAGCGTCAATGAAGAGGTTTATCGAGAATGGTGTATGGAGTTCTTTTCAACCATGTATTTTGAAAGAAAGGTGAATGTTCGGAACTTGATGAAAGAAGTTTGTGTTTGGTTTAGGCTTTGTGGAAGGGATCATGCTTACACTTTGCCGGCTTTTGGCGTGGCTCTTGGTTTGTATGAGCCACATGAGGTTAATCATCGGTTATTTGAAGCTCACTTTTCTAGTCTTCGGAGGTTTGAAAAAGACTATCCTAGTATTCCCGCTTATTGGAATTGAGTGGGAGATCCTTCTTGCGCTAGGAGGAATGCCTCGACCGTCAGGAATCCATTAATGAGGATACTTCACAAGTTGATAGTGACCGGGCCGTTTAATAGGTATGGAAGCAGGGACAAATGTCAGAAACCGGACTTATGGGTTATGATGTTGCTAGAAGAAACTAAGGACGGTAATGCAGTTTGGCAGATAGCCGAGTATTTGTCTAGGAGGGCCCCGGGAATCAAGAGCAATAGCCATATTTGTGGAGGACATTTTGTGACGAAGTTAGCGAAGAATCTTGGGTATTATGTTGATGAGGAATTGGCTAAGTGTGGAGAGCCAAAGTATAGTGAGATGTGGACTGCACAAGGTTTTGGTAACGCTTTGAATAGGAGATTGAAAACCTTGGGGTTATGGATTGAGCCTCAGCCACAACAACAACAACAACAACAACCACAACAGCAGGGAAGTATACCAATGGAGAACGTGCAAGCGGGTACGTCCAGTAGTTTTGATTCAGGTTGGGGAGAGTGGAACCGACATTTAGATGAGATTCAATGTAGGGATGTGTGGAGAGACTCGATGATGTTGAGAAACAACTACATCAATGATTATTCAATGCCTATCTTTCAACACATGGCTCAAGAAGCCAATTATGAGTTACCACCCTACAATCCACCCAATGTTCCACCATATCCTTTCCCCTACACTTCTTATCCTGGACCCTATCCGTATCCATATCCTGGGTACGCACCATTTCCTGATCCAGTACCCCCATATGGTCGATTACCTGAGGTTGGTGGAGCAAGCTATGATGTTGGAGGATCGTCATCAGGAGTTGGAGGAAAGAAGAAGAAGAGGAGAGTTCGTTCGGAGATTATAGACGAAAACTACGTAACTGAAAGTGATGATGATGATGAGTATGATGATGAAGAAGGTGACGAGATGAGCGAGGACGACGAGTGATCATGGATCATTCGTGAATTATGGTTTCAAAGACAATGGTTATGATGTGTTAAACAATGTTATTTCTATCTTTTTAAACTATTTCTTTAGGATATTATTATATTTTGCTTGGTTTTATTTTGTTTTTAGTAGCATTTGCATTTGGATTGTTTTGTTTTGTTTGTGTATTGTGTTTTGCAGTTTTGTTTGCAGGATGGATGTGTCGGAAGATTATTGATGGTCAAATATTTGGAGTTGGATGACTCACATGCTTTCTTATGACCCAATATGCGTATTGCATATTCTATCTTGTGGTATCTTTTAACTATTTTTTTTCCCATTTTCTTTACTTTGAAGTTCATTTTATTACATTGAGGACAATGCAAAACTTAAGTATGGGGGAGGGAAGAAAATAGGAAAAATGATACGCATTTTTAATCTTCTTAGATTTTTTTTTACTTTTAGATAACTTTTGAATTCAAGTGATTAGAAGGAATTCGCCCTTGATGGTCTAGTTGTTTTCACGCATTATTGATAAATATTTTGAAACAACTTGGGAATTTCGATGGTAAAATGAAGTTTTTGAAAAATTTTGGATTTGAACCAAATTACGGAAGTAATTCATTTTGGATTCGATAGCATTTTCTAGCATGCATAATAGCCTTTTTCCACGTAATTGTGAGGTTTCTTTTTGTATAAAACACATCTTTTGTTTTATATTTGCTATGAGTGTGCCGGTGATTATGTCGATTCTAGAACTTGTACTAGTTATGCATTACGGTTAAAATCACTTTCGAGTGATATAAATATGTTCAAATGATAAGAGGCATCTTAGGATTTAACCCAAATGGCCTTCCATTTTACAACTAATGATATATTAGCTAACCACATCGGTTAGTTAACCACCTTTATATGGACCCATTTGTTAGTGCTCATCTTTAGCACTAGATACCCTTAGTATACCCTTTTGAGCCAATCTTTTCATTTGTTACATCCAGAAAAATACAAAAAGATTTTACACTTTAAACTTTACCCAACCCTTGTCATGTCTAATGGTTTGTTGCTAGTTGTTTGGAATGTTGGATTGTTTTTTATGATTATGAAGAAGCTACACTTTGTTTGTAGTATGTACCATTATCCATCATAGATGAAGGAGACGTCTTTCTCGATTTTTTTGTGTGTATGTTGACACTAAGTGTGGGGGAACTTTGTTAAAAAAAAAAGGGTTATAGCCAATGTGCTATATGAAGGATATTGATTAGCCAATGAGCTAAATTGAGTTATACATATTTGCGGAGATCGATATTTGAAGAGGTGAAATAATCATTTACGGGGTTGTGGTTTGTATGATGGCTAGCAACATGGAGGTTTAGACTTGACTTTATTTTCTTTTAACACCAATTTCATAAACCATCCCATGCCTTATCCATACCTTTATGAACCCTTAACCTTAACGATATAACCCGAATAAAAGCCCTCTTTGATGAATTTATTTTCTTTGTTTTGATACTTGTACAAGCTTATGGTAAAAAACATTGATCATGACTAGGCATTGAGTGATTTACATATACCCATCAATATATGAGTGTTGAGTGAATTCTTAATCATTCGTGAGGTGTTCTAGTTATGTTATCTAAAGTGTTTGGTTCATTTTTAAAAGTTTTCACATATTAAAAGCAAAACAATCTCTTTTGGGATGATTGTTACATTTTTGGAACCATGGTGTCAAGACCATTGAAATCAATCTTTGCAAATGTTAGACCTACTCGAGGGCGAGTAGAGCTTAAGTGTGGGGGAATTTGATAACGCCTAAAATGAACATGTTTTTAGTAGCGTTATTGTTGGTTTTGTGCATGATAATCGGCTATATTTACTCATAACTGTTGCAAAAGTGCAAAAGATGCGTATTGTGTATGTATATGTAGCCAGGTATCACGAATGATGAAGAAATGAAGTTTTTATGCACATTTGGAAGATTCTGAAGAAGGGAGTCGAGCAAGGAAGCTTTTGGACTCAATGATTGGGAAGCACAATGATTTCTAAGTATCTACAGCAAGGGAAGATCAAGTTTTGCCTTGGAAATCATCAGCGAAAGCAAAGAATGAAGCGTATAAGCAAAAAGTCAACAAAAAGTCAAATCAGCAAAACACCCAGCCGTTCGGTCGTAACCCGTAACCGGATCCGGCTGGGCATTTGGTCAAAACGCAACCGATCCGGTTGCCATCGTAACCGATCCGGTTGCATGCACTGCAGTTACACAAAGTTGCATTTATTGTTGCCTTAACTCCCCATAATCATTGGAGGCCGATCATTTCTTGATATTAACTTGTTGGGAACGTTTTTTATCAGTTGAGCAAGCATTTGAGGCTATATAATGAACCTAGTCCTAGTTTACTAGGTGTGACACAACAAAAAGAGTATTAGTTTACACCAAAACTAATACCAATCATTTTTATCAAGCCCAAAAGTCTAGTACCTGCTGTAAAACGTCCAGAAGCAAGGAGGGAACAATTCTCATCCATAGTTTTGGTAGTTTGGAGTTATACGGTGAATCTAGGTGATTGGAGGCACGTGGTTGCTACAATCCACGAATTCTAATTCTTGTAATCACAAAAGTTTAGGTATTCTATGAACTTTGTTATGGATTTTTATTCTCTTGAATTATTTGAGTTACTTTGTTTGATTTGTGTTTAGTTATTATTATTATCATGGAGTAGTTTTGGGATATACTTGTGTGTTGGGATGTAGTTAATCATATTAGTGTTCTCAAAATGTGATGCATGTATATATGATCTTGTTTAAATGAGTTTGTTGGAAAAATACTAGTCTTGGTATGATTTGTTGATAAAACATGTTTTAAGAAAAAGGACCGAAAGGATTTCTCTTGTGTTTTATTCCAAAAAGTTGAGTGACAAACTAGTATGGGGATATGGTGATTGACAACCACCATGTTTTCTTATTAAAACAAGACTAGGAGCATTTTCATCACGAAAGGGTCGAAAGATTCGTAAGAACAAGTTTAATAAGAACATGTTGCAAACAAATGGATTTTCTAAAGAATAATCATTAGGATAAGGACCGAAAGGATTACCTAAATGTTTTTGTTCTTAGAATGATTTTTACAAACATATACCATGGTTGGAGATCATTTGCTTATGATTTGTGCATCACATCAAGAGTATACACCAAACCTTCATAAACACTATTTATGATTGATTATAGACTACCCACAAGTATATATATTTCTTATTATGGAATTTCGCTATAACATAACTATTTGAGGAAGCCTTGACAAGCTTTCTTGTTGGAATCTTTTCATACAAAACAGTTTCAAACACAAAATCCCTTGGGACGATCTCGACTTACCAAACTTTGCTATAACGGACGAGTATACTTGCTCGTATGTGTTAATAGGTTAGACGGTTAAATCGTAGCACATCACTATACCGATAAGTTTTGCTTTTTAATTCTATATCTATAATAATATAGCAAAAAATTCAACAAGTGATTCTAAGTTATAATGGTATATAGTAAAACTATATTAATTGATGATTTTAAGATAGTATAACTATAATTTACTATTTTACAAAATTTTAACAAAGATTAGAGATCACTACTTCAACTTTTTAATTAAACTTTGAAAAGTTAATGGAAGAAAATATCATATTGTTAAATTTTTTAATAAAAAATCAAAAAGTCATATTGTTAAATTTTTTAATAAAAAATCACGACCCGGCCGGATTTATCAAACCGGGTCAACTTTGGTCAACAAAAAACCGGCGATTCAATCCGTTTCTGAAACAAGCAAAAGCCCGGTCCTGTCCGAGCGGGTTCCCGGTTCAACCGGCTTGGTCAACCCGAGTTTAAAAACATTGCTATCAATCATATTATCGACAAGTACGCTCATAAGTATTACTATTATTTTTTTATTTAGGGATAATTGCATATATACCCAATGAAACTTGTATATTTACATATTTCCTCAAAAAATAAGTTTTTAATGCATAATGTACAATGGTGTTTAAGCATGTTTTGATGAAATATGCAAATATGCAAGTTTTAATGGGTATATATGTAATTGCCCTTTTGTTTATTAATGTAATTTTAAATCATTAACTTTTGGTTATGAGTAATACTTTATTATTACAATTACATTTTCATCTTTTCACGTTCTATTTTGAATGTTAAACGAAACATTTGCCACAATATCGCATATCGTTAATTGTCTACCACTAAAAACCGCTGCCGCCAGGTGTGGGTACTCGCCTATTGATAAAAATGAATTAAGACATTATTAGTTTCACAAATCACAATCAAAATAAAAGGAAACCGATCATATAATGAATCATATTAACCGATCACACAACTAATACAAGAGAAGTAAGGGCCCGTTTGGTTGGGGTATATGGGAATGACATTATGACTTTGAAAGTTTTTAAAGACGTTTGTTTTGTGACACCAGGAATCAAATGAGTATATCATAACAATAGATTCATTACTCACCAATTAAATGTCTATGAAACTCATTCCGTGAGTTCCTCTCTTTTCTACTACAAAATTCAAATATCTATACACTTTTTCATACCATATTTTGTCATCCAAACATAAGCAATCGTAATGATACACTTTTTCATATCCATTGTCATTTTACTTCATACCAAACCCGATACCAATTGTGATTCCTAGCAACAAACCAAACGGCCCCTAAATGATGTTTTGTTTACAAATTATGATGTTTTTATAGCGCTTTGTATATGTTGTGTCATAGATCGCACATTATGAACACTAACAGGGTACACACGCGATGCGGCGGTGTGTACCCCGTGACAATATTTTGCAGCGAGTAAATGTTGTTCGATTACATTTTTTTCTAACAACAACTGTACAAATGAATGAGAATTTAAATTAAAATAAGACAAAAATACACCGTTGGTCCCTATACTTGTTGGAAAAAATCATTTAGGGCCATAATACCATGACCTCGTCGTCATGGGGAGTCCATTGTGCAAGGTTTTTGTCTCAAGTGAGTCCCTTGACCCGTTACTGTCAGGTCAATGTACGACAGGTAAGGGCATAATCGTCTTTTTACTATAGCATTATTTTTATACCGTTGTACAGTGATACATTTCCCTATATTACTGTCAACCACAATTTTCATCCTCACTTTGCATCCCTAAATTTGACCCAAAACATTTCTTCTATAATACCTTAAACTTTTTAAAAAAAGGTCCATTATTGGTGTGGTAAGCAAGCAATACTTCACACACCGTGGACTGTGGCCAACTCAGGGCGTCGATTCTATGATTTTCCTAATCCAGTAAGTGCGTTTTAAAATTTATTTTTGGTTTTCCGTTATTAGCAAAGTACATAGTAACAATGATGGTTGTTTAATGACTTGTCATTTTCATGATTAGGGGTCTTCTTGTCGGTTCATACAATGGTATGATCCGAAAATGTGTGCTCGTTCAAGAATGATCATACCACGCCTTTTGAGGGGGAGAAATGAGCTTGAGGCAAGATTACAGGCTATGTGTGGAAGTAGAAGATTTACCTGCTGCTCAGTTGGATATTGTTCTTGATTGTTTATGGCTTTATGCTCTTGGTTAACTCTTTATCTTTTATGTATGATGGTGGTGGTATTTTGAAGTGTTTTTGTGGAAATGTAAGTACTTGTTAGTACACCATGTTAGTGTAACAACCTTTATCAAACAGTTATGTAGTATGTTCTAACTTTAGATTCTCTTTAATAGAATGTTTCATGTTTTCTCATATTGAAAATGGTAGTTATTTAGTCTCCTATTTGGTCATGAATTTTGTTTTTATAACAGCTGAGTTGACCTTGTGTTTATGTAACTGGTTATTAATTTGGATAGGTTTGACTTTTAATTGTCAACATTGTTACGAAGACACACCTTCTTCTACATCACCTCGGTCAAAGTTTCTAGTTGAAGGTGATGCAGTCATAAGTAATGCAATAAGATACAGTTTACACAAGATGCAAATTATGCATAGAAGAAGCATGGTCAATCTAAGAAAATAAAAAAACATAATATAGTTCCATAGATAATGCAAATGGGTATAATTCCAAATGCATAAAATTCCATAGTTTTCAACATAATAGTTAGAGTTAGACATACACATATGTTTTTAGAGTACATAACTAATACATAGCAAACATAATAGATGAAACATTGTCTAGTTCAAAAGCATAAAATAATTGACCTATGGTGAGACCATCATTCTTGCTAGTGCAGCATGCTCATTCTTCGTGCAGTAGGCTGGGGTGAATCAGAAACTGCTTGCACACCACCCGAATGAACCTGAGATTAAGACTGTGATTAATCATGTAACTGGGATTGATCATGTATGCTGGGATCATCAGGATAGTTTTAAAAAGCGCGCCTGAGGCGCGCTTCGGCTCAAGGATCAAGCTGTAGGGATTTTTTCGGATCGAGGCTCACGACATGCATGAATCCCATAAAAAGCGCAGCACCTTGGGGCTTTTTGCGCCTTTGTGCCTTGGAGCTTTTTGTGCCTCAGAGATGTAACAGGTTTTGGGGCTTTTTTTCTAAATATTAAGATAAGATACATGGGCCTTATAAGTTATATGCATGAGTCTTTTAAGTTATATCTAATAACCCTAATTTGGAAAAGAACTAAAACACACAATCAAGTGGGTAACTATATATTCTGATAATTTTACAAATATGTAATATCTCTCACGTCATAAGTTTATATCTTGAACTGATTTTTATTGATTGTTTATTTTATTGATTTGTAAATAACGTCATAAGTTTATTTTATCTTCAAGCATCACATCATACGGTTAGTATTTGTATGATTTGTAATATTGAACTGATTTTATGTTTATTTTATTGATTGTTATTTTTTAACAAGTTACTTTGTTTCATTAAGTATTTTCTTTATGACATATTATCATGAAAATGTGGCATTATGTCTTGAATATTAATATGTTGCTTGCTTGATATTTTGGGTTAAATTGTGAGCTTTGTTAGATGTAAGTCTGTAAGTGTAGGACACAAGCATATTTCGTCTGATATGGATTTTAATCTATATGTAGTTCATCGAGCAAAATAGTTGATCCATTTTATAAATGACAACTGATCCATTTTAATCTTTATAATGGCTATATGTGTCATGTATTAAGTATTTTAATGTTATTTTGTGTTATTTAAGCTACATAAATGGTCACATATATTATTAAAAAAACTTATTGTATTTATTCATGAATCCCGCGCCTTGGTATGCGCCTCGCCTCGAGGCTCTTTGGTCCCTTTCGCGCCTTAGTGCGCCTTGAGACTTTCAAAACATTGATCATCAGTAGCTTGAATTTGACTTTCAGATTGAACACCTGGACCTTCACCTTGTTTCTTTGTTGCAACATCTTAATTATCACCAACACGTGCACTATCACGTTATTTATTTCCAGAAACGTTTTTTTACCTTTAGTCTGTCTCTTCTTTGATGTAGGCCTTTTAGGCACTTGATTACCACAACCATTCCTAAAACATATTTTTCTGTTGTGTCTAGGAATGCCACAAATACCACACTTTATACTCTTCCAAGTCGTATACAACTTATCATTCTTCACAATCTCCTCATTCTTAGAAGCTATCCTTAGTCTTTTCTATTTTTTGAGCTACCCGCAGTTGGTTGAAATAATGGTGGAACAATGGTTGTAGGCACATATGATTTTTCCCAATGCGCATAACCAGATATGCACAGATGAAAATTAATTGAAAATTTTGAACTTTAAAAATTTTCAAGTATTTCGTTTATGTTATATATGTAAATTCAAAAATTTTAATTATATATACAAAATATCTAATCTGATTAATCCTCGCTTAATCGACGCCTAATCGATTAATCCTTACGTGGTACCCGGCCGCCCGACTAGCCCGTAGCGACTTTATGTCACACCCCCAAATTACATGTTTTGCAGCGGAATGGAATTCCTGGGGATTGACTGTCATAGCATCACAGTTACAGATATATTGAACGACCTAAAGTGTCGTTTGAAAAGAACATCGTTTGATATAATAAAACATTCAGAGTTTACAAAGTGTAGGTCCCAAATGAAATTAGACATGTGCGGAATTAAGTTTGTTACAATCCAAACTATGTTTTAAAGTTCATAAAACCCAAGTGAGACGCGTCGTCACCGCGACTCTATGATATGTCCACATTCATGCCATGAAGTGAATGCCTTAGTTACCTGAAAATACATTGCTAAAAGTGTCAACACAATGGTTGAGTGAGTTCATAGAGTTTATGAAAATGTTTTATACGACCAACGCAAGTATAAGTTATGTATGACCAATATGTCACAAAAATGGTACAATTGCTTAAGCACATGACACCGAAGCTAGATTGTTCCTGATGTTCGCCCCAACCGAGTGTTTTGCCAAACAACTCAATGATGATAAAAATGAAATGCATCCGTTGACCAGTTGGGACCACCAACACGGATGGAGGAGTCACCCTCAATAGATCTATCCACTCACCCTCGCTTCTTCCGAAATTAACGGTTCATGATTATGAAATGGGGACATTCAATTGGCAATGAGGTAACTTAAGCAATGTAAATGAATTTGAACATACTTGGGCTCGTATAAAAATGATGTGCAATGTATTCTCTCCCGTAGGTTTGAAATAATGTATAAACTTGAATAAATCGGGGCTATGAAAACTCACATGTTGCAATGTTAATGATGATATAATGGCAATCTGAAATGAGCAACCTCTAACCGCGACCAATTATGAATGATATGTTCTAATGTAAATCATGAAACAATGTCGTGCATGCAAACTCATATGATATCCATACCACTTGTACATTTGAAAATAATGTTTATCGTCGAAATATATGTTTATGACATCTCGTCATATTATAAAATACTTTACAAGTATTTACGTTGAAACAACCTCCTACGATAGTTGTTTAGTGATTTATCAAGAATTTATAGCTTTTCGTCGCAAAATAATATACTTTGATAATTTCTGAAAGTGACTAAATGGCCTAGAAAAGCTAGTCGTAAAATAGTGAATATCAAGTGTTAGGAAACAAACTCAATGGTTTTGGAAAGCTTGTAGCATTATCTAAAAGTCTTAGCTTTTAAATTTTCATCATAGAGGTCTCGATCATGGAGAAAAACATAGGTGAAGTAGGGTACTTGTACCCAAAATATTGTTTAAGGGTAGTTTTCGGAAAAGTTTGAGTGACCGTATTTTACTCGTTACAACTCCGTTTGACCGTATTTTATTCGTGGCCGTAATTTTTGGCTATTAGAAAATACATTAGTTATACTTGTAATAAAAGTTACGACAACTTGTTTAAAATGTGAATAACTTAGTCGTTATAAGTCTGTTTTCTACGTTCTTTATATCCACGGTTTCGTATTAACATATACTAATATATTTTTGATAAATCGGCTCATTTAGATAACGCTTAAGACTCGTTTTTGACTCGTAAAAATTTGGACAACATGCTGAATTTTCCAGAAAAAATAGTTTTCGTCGTTAAACTTGAAAATAGCATAACTTCTTCGTTATAACTCCGTTTTAACCCGTTCAAGCGGCCACGTTTTCGTTTTAAAGTATATTTTCTGAATATCTAGCCCAAAAATTTTTATCGACTGTCGAAATTTCCAGAATTAACAAAAATGATCAGACCCTTTTATATAGTTGTCGAAATGGATTTTTCTCGCGTAAAACTTATTCTACCCACTTCAAACCAACGCCAAAGCTATTCTAAACCTACCATACACCTTCTTAGGGTGTCATGGGTTCCTAGACATCATCAAAAGTGATATGTTTCAAGGGATATCTATAGGATGATATATATATTCATTTATAGTACTTAAAAACAAATAAAGTGGTATAGATAACCATATAACTTGCATGTTTTTCTCAAGCATGGTAAAATGACCATAATATGAATATAAAAGATGAAAATGATCATGAAATGCTTACTATTTAATTGATGAGGTTTAATGAACAAGGGTTTATCCTAAATACCCTAGGTTTTTATTTCAAAACCTTGCTTAAGAGTATCCTAGGGTTGTGTAAATTACTTGTCTTGAAAAAAAAATGATCTCCTTGCTTGGTCTCACCCTTGGCCGGTTCTAATGAAGAAGGAAGGGAGAGTATGTTTTGATCTTTTACACTTTGATATTATGCTTGTGTATGTGTAGTTGTAAATAATATAATATGTATACATAGGATATTTGTACTCAAAAGTGGTGTGAGTCACTTATGTATGTCGACATACATATGAAACATGGAAGACTTGTGTATTTTGAACACTTAAGCATGTATGGGTAGAAGTAAATGAGTAGTTATTTAAGGATAATTGGTAACTTGTATACATATTTAAGCATTTAGGGTAGCGTTAGCTAAAAATAAATTTTAACGGATCAAAATAAAATATATTGAAGTCATAAAATTATAAAAATACATTTCTTACAAGAATTGAGTGAAATAATAATTATAGAGTAGTATTCTGACATCGTAATTATATAAATATAACAATTTATATACAAAATAAATTTAAAACACCGGGTAAACTAATAATATTATTTTTATAATCTTAATATGAGTATAAAAATATATCGGGATAATTTTTGGAAGTGTCGGATCAAATGTTCAAAATAAATGATTACGCGATAGCGTTTATTTAATAGGAAAATAAACATTTAATGAAAAATGCAAATCCATGCATGAACTGATATGATGATGATGTTATTGATGATATGCAGACTAAATCTAGTCTATATGAAATGTCCTAGATGATATTCCATGAATACGCAGCTTAACCCTCCAGGTTACGCGTATTTGATACTCGTAAACCTAGTTTACGAAAAATGATGAATAGTGACTCATGAATAGTGATTTTCTCCGGGAATGAATAGTGTTTCGTGAATAGTAAAATTTTGAAATACCCTTTCAAAATATCAAATCGACTTCGAAAACGATTAATAGTAAAATGATGAATGTCGATGAATAGTAAATTCCCGAGATGAATAGTGAAATTTTCAAATTTTGTAAAATGACCTGAAATTACGAGTTGTCACATTCTAACAACCTTAAAATTTGATGAGCAATTTTCTGAACTACTTTGAACTTTTAAGATTTTTTGGTTAAAAATAGAGGAAGAAATCTATCAAAAATAAGCCAGAAGATAAATGACTAATGGTTAACGGTGTCGCGCAAAATCTATTACGAAAAACTAATGATTTGCACACTCAAAAAAACTATTTTCACACTTAAGATACAAGCAATTAAAGCAAAATATTTAATAATGTATAACTATTTAATGCACAGATGAAGTGTCTCAATCAAATTTTAAAATGTGCAAATCAATTTCTATTACGAAAGGGCAATATAAGAAGTTCACATAAATGTGTCTTAATTTTAACTATATGTCATAAAGTTGAATTGCACATTCCTGTAAATGATTGGAACACTCAAATTTAGAGTGTTTGGACATTTATACCCTTACAGGATAAACATGACTAAAGGTGCGTTTGGTATCCCACTTTGGGAATGCGACTATCACTATGAAAGTGATTAAAGGTGTTTGTTTAATATGAGAGAGCCTACCACTATGGTAATGAATAATAAATTTTATCCATACTCCATATACATCAAACTACCTAGGTATGGATCTTTCATAGATAAGGGACCCACTACCACTATCAAACTCATACCCATTGTCATTCATGGCAGCATACCAAACGCACCCTAAAAGTAATACTCCCTCCGTCCCATATTAAGTGTGCGCTCCATTTCAAATACATTACATCATGCCAAATGCAAAGTATATTAGAAAATTTAACTATAGACTTCTTTATTGATTATCAAATATCATTTGCGTGTAAGTCTGCATGCTCATTGGTTGAAATAGAATATGGACATTTAATTTGTTGGGTTGACATATAATAATAGAAGTTTCAAATTGTGCGAATAGACTTTTTCAATTGGACCGAGGATAGTTTAATTGCAAAATCGGATATATATGAAAAATCGAGACACTCTAATTTATTAATGTCTAAAATCATTTATGAGATTGAATTATCGATCCCTTCAAATACATGGCGTATACGGATAATATGCCAAATGCAAATTATAACTTATATTAGTTTAAATAGACTTCTTTATTGATTATTTCAAATATATTTAACGTATACGGAGTATATGCTAAATGCTAATTATAAACGAGGAATCATGTATAGAAAATTATGTTAACATTTAATTTGTTGGGTTGTATATGTTATATAATAACTAGTTATAATGCCCGTGCATGCACGGGGTTTTAAAAGCTTTTTTTACTTATATATTATTATCGATTAAGAATAATTAAAGGATAACAAGTATTTGAAAATAAGAAATCCTATGTATATATGTTATAATTTATTTATTTTTTGTTTAAATTAATTATAAAGATGAAAACTCCCATCATTATCGTAGGTGTGAGTGCGATGTCGAAAATAAGGCTTATTCAGGACGCTTACAGACTTACTTGAGTCTATACGGGCTGGAGATGGTTAATATTACTTTTAGCAAAAGATGAAAATGATAGCCATATCAACATTCATAGATGTTTATATATATATATATATATATATATATATATATAATAATAATAGTTGTTATATAAAAAACATAAAGTATATGAGGTTCTTTGTTATATATATATAATTCTTTTAACAATTATAGAGATTGAGTTTTCTACACTTAAGTCCATAAAATTATATTTAAGATTGGCCTTTTAATAAATGTTAAGAGTACGATTATAAATTTTATTAACCAATAAAAATATAACTTTTATTTTTGTTGAAAGTAAAAAAAAATGAGCTCACATGGCCATGCGTAATTTGTGTAGTGTTTTTATATTCTAGTGTATTTATTTGTATGACCAATATTTAATTTGTGTAGTGACTTTTATATGGCCAATCACATTTTATTTTCTACGTGGCAAAAATCAAACTCTCCTATTGGTTCAATCTTTAAATTTGTGTAGTGTTTTTATATGTTCATTCATGGGTTTGTTAATAACTTGTTTGATTCTTTTAAAGAATATCAACAATTTCATTCTTTAGTTTTGTATTGTTTCATCCATTTAATTAAACATGATAAAACATAGGTGACATTGAAAACACACTAAACAGAAGATAACAAATTTTCAATACTTTTTACAACGAAATTTCCACATGAAGTATTAAGTGTCATATTAAAGCTCATAGAGTATTCCGGTCGGTAGACATCAAGCGGATTTCTTGCCAATTCGATTGATGCCTCCAAGTTTCATTGCCTTCAACAAATTCGGTTTTGAGCCAATAGCATGTTGATCGTTTATCTTTAGTCGACCATGCTTTGAGCACAAGAAGATTTCAATATAAAAAGAGTGAACTTTATCGCTCTACATGTATTCTTTAGTCCCAAGGTACATTTACATGATGAAACAATTATAAATGTATTCTTAACAAACAAGTCTTATGTTTTATGGAAAGCGTTTGAATTATTTACCTTTGACGAACAGACACCTTAAGTAAAGATTTGGGTATGTTCTTTAGATTATAAATACGCAAGTTCGACAACGACCTTACACCTAAAATAGAAGAGAAACTATCATTTGTGTAATTATTCGGCATGATGTCATAAATGCATTAACTATGAACATGGTTCACAGAAAGCGTTGGAATACATAAATAACCAATCTTTGTTGATGTAGAAACTTCGCAGTCTGTGTGGTTGTCCCATATTCATTATAACTAGAGCAATTTTGCTAATTTGTTCCAACGCAGCGACGTGACCGCATTGAGCCTTTATATCAACTCACTCTCACTCCTTGTGGATCATCGGTGTAACGGAAGGGAACATAAGCACAAGATAATAGAACATACCAACGTTAATATTAAAAAGAAATAATACTCCCCATTACAATACCGCCTAGATTAGCCGTCATTGTTCGGTCTTTCAAATATATTACAAAGTTTAAGATACTCCAAGATATATTGAGTTTTATAATACAAAAGCGAACCTTGTAGCGACAAGTGACTTACAAACTTCATTAAAGGCTTACTAAAGAGCACGAAATGCATATACGGGTATATGTTTGTATAACTAACAAAATAAAAACTATGAGTGAAAAGACTTATAAGCAAAGGCATATCCAAAAGTTTGCCCATACAAAATCTTGACGGTAGTACACAACCCATTGCACAAAAATATAGTAGCGATCAAGTAGTCAAGTGTAAGATGCTCAATAAACAATATAGTCGCCAAGTATATGAAAATTCTAGAGATGCTCGAACATGGGAAATTATACACTTTTTTTGGGTTCTGAGCCACGTTTGCGAGCCACCTTGCAAGTATTCATATTGAGAACGCTCCACCAATATGCGAGACTTTGGGTCAAGAACGCTCCACCAAACGAGACTTTAGATCATAAGAAATGAGGGTTCACATATATTAAGACGGAGGAAGTCCATAATTAATTCAGAGTCTAAGTCAAGTTAAAGTTCAAGGCTAAAGAGTTCATGCAAAACGCAATGTGAATTACTTCACATCACGTCATTCTGCGTATACAAAAATTTCCTTGCATTTCATTTATCTAGTCAAAGCACAACCTACTGTCAGCGCGCTTCGTTAAACTTAGCTACAAATTTTTTATATCACCATAATATACTTCATTATTGCTACACCTGATTTCTTAATAACTAATACAATTTTATATAACTTAACAATTTGAGCGTAAACACGCTTACTACTCTTAAATTTTGCAGCATAAAAAACATTTCATCCTACGTCAAATTAACTACTGAATAACTAAATAACATAATGTCAATAAAAGTATAATAGATTATGATACCTTTGCTAATAGTTAGCATCAACATCCTGAGCGCCAAGTACTTAGACGCATCCATAACATAATTCTACCGGCCTAAAACTCAAAAACTATTACAAATTAGCGTTTGTCGTTTACGTGAATTCGACCAAATATGCTCGGTAATAACTTGATTTTAATAGAAAACATTAGGCTGTTCCATAAGGATAGCAACACATCGGTTAACAACAGCCAATCCAAATCAACATTGTCATTTTAGTTACCGTAACACTTGTCTCGTAAAATAATCATAGTTTTGAAAGGGCCATCATCAGTTTCATCTCCTGTTACTTCAACATTCTTATGAACACCGTGCATGATATCTATTGTCGTTTCAAATCCTGTTATTCCATATAGTCCTTAGCCGTATCAAAGTATACTAATACATTTTTGATAAGTCGAAATAACTTTGGGAGACTTTCAAGGCTCGTTTTCACCATAATACAAACATAAGTTCCTGAATTTTACCTGAAAATAAATATTTCGTCTTCAAACTTGAATATCACCACTCGACTTGTTTAACTCCGTTTTAATCCGTGATCCAAACGGCTTTTTATTTTCTTAAGGCAAAAATTCGTGACTATAGTCGGATTTATCCAGAAAATCAAAACAAGGACAGATTACTTCTTAAATACTTCGAGTTTTTGATCGGACTAACACCCATCTATTCTAGAGCAACTCCCTAATCTAATCCTACCATACACCTTCTTAGGGTGTCATGGGTTCCTAGTGTACATCATCACTGTAGAAACTTATAATATCTTCATATCATAATTAAGGCAACTTACCGATATAAAAAGGTAAATTTAAATGGGTAAACAACACAAATTCATGCATATACTTTTGCTCAAAAATGATGAGATACAGTGTGAAATGAATATGTAAGATGAACCTCAAATAGATGCTTTTACTTATTGATGTTTTCTTTTGCTACATTTAGGATTAAACTCGCATAACGACTTATCATATCAACATACATCTAGAGGATATAACCAAATTCAAATATTATGATACCTTCTTACAAACTCCAATCTTGATGAACGGTTTGGGTGAAGAAAAAACTCAATTGTTATTCCACACTAGATGAATTCATGAGAGTTACATGAAATTTGCACCAACATGTCGGGCATTCACTAATAATTTTAGACTAAGCCCCCCCCGGATTTTATCTTGGGCGTTATTGTCCTCAAAATATATATTTTTTTTTTTTATAACTTGTGCAAATAGTTAGAAGATCTAAGTAAATGTTCTATATAGTATTTCTATTATCGCATTATTAGTGTGTTCATAGGAAATTTTTGGAACACAAGTAACTCAATGCATTAATAGATCATCAAATAAAGTATTCAATTTGAGATCATAAAGATTGTAAAAAACATTCCTTGTAAAAAGGCTATTATAACTATAGATAATATGATTCACATAAGTAGGAACAACGTCGTAATAATAGAACTTTATGAACGATTTATAGACCAAATAGAATTCAGGATAACATCTAGGTAAAGTCAAAATAAGTTTTATAACTTAGCATTGTAAGATATAAAATAGTGGATCATACGATTCAAAGTAATCATCCGATGGTTAACAACGAATCTCCATACATCGTTAAAAACTACGGGTGAAACCTGAAATGCCATGAATGATTCATTAATCAAATGATGCATAGTAATACTAATTATAAGAATATGACTAACGAATATTAAGAATTGTGACATTTTCCCATGTGGTACATGTCCTCATGATTCGATTAACGATACTATGGTCGAACCTCAATTTTATACCAAGAGTTCTAACAAGTTCATGCTCGTGCGAGCGATATTAGTGATCATACTAATGCCCAGTACCAAAACCATTCAACCAAACATGCGTGCCCGTGATTAGATTTACATAGGGTAAACGTAGTTACAATATACGTAGCTCTGCAAAAGACCTTTAGGTTGTCGATTATAATCTAATCAACAATTAAATACAAACAGATGACTAATTATGGATATCATAATAAATAAAATAAGTCAAGAACATACCATCGATCCATGGCTTTAAGAACTTAGGGTTTTGGGTTTTAGAAATTTCGTAGTAATTGAATTTTTTGGATGATTGTGGATACGATGATTGCACTATCGAAATTACTACAATCAACAAAGAACATATAAGATCCAACGGCTTTAAGGTCTTTGATATAATTATAGATTTCGGTACTAACAAAGTTCATATAAGATCCAATGACGTGGAAGTTGTTCATTCGCACAGAAATATGTTATTTGTTAGTGAAAGAATGTACCCGTTAAGCGTTGCGGGCTTCCTTTACCGGTATAAGATCCATGTCTCCACGTTTTTGTTTTAATTATTTACATTTGGTACCTTCTAAATTGCCAAAACAATTACCTCTCAAGGCCATGTGTATTGGGAGTTCTTTTTTTATTGCGAAGGTGATCTAGACTTCCATACTCGTAACGAAAATATGCTATGTTTGACCAAATTGGATTCGATTTTGAGCTTTTAATTAACGCAATCACGTCGTCGATCCACATTTGCTTACATGGCAAATCGACTCTCTTCTCTAATTTTTTTTCAGTGAAGACTTAATTACATCGAGTGCACAAATGATGTGGAATATCCTTTTAGCTCTGGGTGGGTATATAAAAGATAGAAGTTACAAATTGTACGAATAGATTTTTCAATTGACCGATAAGATAGTTTAATTGCAAAATCGGTCAATTGAAAAATCGAGTTTACCTATTTATTAATAAAAGTCAAAATTGAATTATCTTGATCAAACTCTTAAAAAATTTGGGGGAGAAAACTTGAAAATATGCATGGTTGGTTTCGACGAAGTGACATCCTCCTAATTTCGGTTTCAATATTTCAGACTTAAGTGTATATAAATGTTATATTTTGATTTATTAAGAAAATTCACAATCAAACTTTAAACTTTAAAAAAAAGCTAATCTTAATTCTAATTTTATGAACTTACGTGTAAAATCCTTAATTTCCACAATTTCTAGAAATATTCATAGAGTTTACAAAAACCTCATATACTTTAAACACTTTTTTTTTAAACAACTAACTCTTATTAAGATTGGGTTTAGGTGAGAGTTTAAAGCTTATTTGGGTTTCAGTTAACCTGAATAATCACCATAAAGGATTTTTAATTTTTTTTCTCATATATCTCTGGTTCGCCTAGCATAGTTGTGTTATAAGTATGGGTGAGTATCCGCTATTTTTTTATTTTTTTATATTATGATTTTGACTTATTCGGGTTAACTCGTACCCGATTAACCTGTATCCGAATAACCTGAAACCTGAATAACCCTCACATTATAAGAGTCGGGTGTGAGTAAGTTTTTTCTTCTTCAAAACACGATTAATCTGATCCAAATAAGGCTTATTAGTGATCGAAACATAACGAGTCATTGACTTACTTGTGTCTATACAGTCGAAAGTGGAAAGGTAAAAGAACAAATATAATACAATAATCAACACTACCCAACCCAGCCACTACCCAACCCAGCCATAGCAAAATATGAAATAGATAGCACAATAAACATTATTTATATATATATATATATATATATATATATATATATATATATATATTTATATATATATATATGCAACGATATATATATATACTATATATATATCATATATATATATATATATATATATATATATATATATATATATATATATATGTTAATACAAATATCGTCATTTTATTTATATTTTTTATAACCTTTGATACCAATCATCACACACCCTAAGTTTTGTTAACGGAGGAACAGCACAAGATAATAGAAATTTAATATTAATAAAAGCTT
Organism: Chrysanthemum makinoi; assembly: GCA_910596185.1. Classification (NCBI taxonomy): domain Eukaryota; kingdom Viridiplantae; phylum Streptophyta; class Magnoliopsida; order Asterales; family Asteraceae; genus Chrysanthemum; species Chrysanthemum makinoi. The sequence goes on from OU343222.1 coordinate 349,929,866, forward strand.
AATACTCCATGTACAAGTTTAATAGATATTTAAACTAGCTTTTTCAAACAATATATTCATCATTCAAGCATTTACGTTCATGATTAGTGACATCTTGATATGACTCTAATCATTATGCATGATAGTAGTCTTTAGAATGTGTTAGGTTCTTAAAACCAAATACTACTTAAGTACTTGCATATTTCTAAAAATAGAAATACAAATATGACATCATGTTATGCATCATGGAAATCATTGGAAGATTTCATTAGATATTTTGTGTGGATTTGTACTCTTCATATCTTGCACAAACTCACTTAGATATAGTTGACTTTGGCAAGATTTGATATCTTGGTAGTACCCGGCGGATAAAATTGGTACAGGAACATGGGAGACCCTTTTTCGACAGGGGGTTCCGTGGTCCAACAAGTGGAGCTCCTGTCCATTTTGGCTATAAATGAGCAATGCTCCAAGCCAAGTAGACTTTTCACTTTTACACAGAGAACTTATCTCTCATAGGCGAGATCTTCTTAGATCATAACTTCACGGTTTCATATCATATTAGTGATCTCTTTTTTAGCAAAGAAGATCAAGTCACATTCAAGCTTCAAACGAGAAGTTGGAAGTCTTGTTTGTTTAGTGTTGTATAATCTAGTGTTGATTCATACTTCATTGTTGTATTAAACCATCATAATCTTGTGAGTGTGAGTGGTTAGTATTTTAGTCCTCAAAATACATTGTATGTGGGAGTGGTTGTACCCTTGGAAAGAACTCGACATCTAGCTTAGTGTCGGAAATAGTTAGCTTGAAGTGTAAAGTTTTCTCGCCTGAAAGGAGCTTGTTGACTAGTGAAGTTAAACTCGAGTGTGAGACTCGGGGAGTAGATAAGGCAAGGAAAAAGAGTCTTTTGTCTATAAAAACTTATTGTGGGTTTGATCATTTCTTTCCTTATTTCTCTTTACATATACTTGCATATTTCATCAACATATCCAAAGATCAATATCAATTGATCTTTCAATAAGTTTCAAAATAAAGTTTTAATTGGTAAAACATTCACCCCCTTCTAGTTTCTACAAATATATATATATATATATATATATATATATATATATATATATATATATATATATATATATATATATAAGGGTGGAGATACTCCATAAATTGATTCCCAAACACCTCATAGGCGTAGTTTTACTCGTACCATTGTCCTGAATTTTTTTAAATTTTTTTTTAATTGTGTATACTTTATTTTGTGTGGTATATTTAATTTGTGTAGTGTTTTTATATGTATAGTGTATTTATTTGTATGGTATATTTAATTTGTGTAGTGTTTTTATATGTATAGTGTATTTATTTGTGTGGTTTATTTAATTTGTGTAGTGTTTTTATATGTATATAGTGTTTTTAATTTGTGTAGTGTTTTTATATGTTGAGTATTTATTTGTGTATTGTTTCCATTTAATTAAACAATAACGATAAAACATTAGACATTAAAACACTAAACAAGTACAACAACAAATGTTTTCAATATTACAACACAAATCTACTCCACATGAAGATAAGTATGAAATAATATCATCTATGAAAAATAAGCTCATAGATGCTTATTAGTGATATGATGACGTGATTAGAACCAAGGATTTCTTGCCAATTCAGGTGATGCCTCCACGTCTTTATTCTTGCTTTCAACAAATTGTTTTGAGAAAAGATGTTATCTTTGATCTTTAGTTTCTAGAGATTATGAGCAGTTTGAAATGAAATGAAGAAGTAGCTTGACCAAAGTACTTTTGTTGAAATATTTCCTTCCACAAAGTATCGAACCCATATTTTTTTTTTATACATGATGTAAAACAATTATAAGAAATGTATTCTTAACAAACAAGTTATTGATATGTTTACATAAATAAGCAAGTTTAACTTATTTATCTTTGATCAAAAGACAGTCATAATGAGATCATAAAATTGTGAATACATTTGGCTGTAAAATTTGGGAAGTTCTTTCAATTATAATTATCCGTCGACAACGTTTATATACACAAGAAAGGATTTTGTTGTTGCATCTAGGTAAAGTCAAAAGATAGTTTTATAACTAAATGTAAGTATAAAACATATAGTCATTAATATCATGGTTCACAAAATTAGAAGCTCCGAATACATAAATAACCAATCTTGTTATAGATTAATAGTTGATACATGGTTTACAAAATCACAATATAACTAGAAACTAAGATCAATCATTTAAGAAATGACCGGAATTTGAGAATTGTGACATCTGTCCCACACGAAACTCTAACTCTGAAATGCGTCTCCTCAATCCGGCAATCTCTCGCTCGTACTCATCAACGCGAGACGGCTGTAACAAAAGATGAGGAAGAACCGGAGGACGGTGTATAAAATTCTCCTCATCTGCAGCTGGAGAGAGAGGCACATAAGATGGAGAAGAAGGCACATAATCTGGACTCTCAACACGAGCGGGTGTGTTGTTGACACAATGAATGTCCCTCCACTGAATGTCATCCGATTCCTGTAACATAAGATGAGGAAGAACCGGAGCAGGAGCAAAAATCTGTAACAAAAGATGACGATTCGTTTACTATAAATCGATGTCGTCTATACATGTTTTGTCATTTACAATATAAATCGATGTCGTCTATACATGTTTTGTCATTTACAATATAAATCAATAATCGTCTATACACGTTTTGTCATTTACAATATAAATCGATGTCGTCTATACATGTTTTGTTATTTACAATATAAATCAATAATCGTTTTCTACGTCTTTCTAAACATGCTCTGTCGTTGAGTAAACATATGTTCCCATCCCGCGGCCAAGTTATTTACGTACCATCTCCATTGTGGGTGAGTATACGGGAGTGGTGAGTTTTCATCAAGAACGAAGAACGAAGTGAGCGACTGGTCTTCCCCCACACGAAGAATCACAACGGGGGACAATATTTCTGCTGTATCTGGACCATCTCTCAGCGGAAGACACATGACAGATTGTGAATTTGATATACATACAATTGGACGGTTAAGAGCTGTAGCAATAACCACGCCCGTTTCTGGCATAGTTATCCAGTAACCGTAGGGTGCTGGACCTTCAAACTAATTCATCGAGTTACGAGTAGTTATAAACCAATCCCCCCACATTTGCCTGTAAACTTCCTCGTTATTGTCTACCTCTTCCCTGGCAAGAGCTCGAATTCTGGGCCACATTCGTTCGTGATGACCAAGACCTACGGCAAGAGCTCGATAGCCACAATTTCCATCACCTTCCACGTTAAAGATCCCTATGATCCAGCGTCGGAAAAGAGGTGGAATTTGAGCAATAAAATATTCGCTAATGTAATCTGGAACGTACAAGTCGTAATCTGGAAATATTTTTAGATCTAAAAAAAATTGAAGGTTGGTTTTAAAAAAACTGGTTTTCTTTGATAATATAAAAAAAGTTTAGATCTTGAAATGGAGGTGATGCTGTGGTGTATCTGTTTGTGGTATCTTTTTTCGGTTAAGTTTTTAGATCTTGAAATATTTTTAGACCTAAAAAAATTGAAGGTTGGTTTTTAAAAAAACTGGTTTTCTTTGATAATATAAAAATAGTTTAGATCTTGAAATGGTGGTGATGCTGTGGTGTATCTGTTTCGTGGTATCTTTTTTCGGTTAAGTTTTTAGATCTAAAAATATTTTAGATCTTGAAATATTTTTAGATCTAAAAAAAAATTGAAGGTTGGTTTTAAAAAAACTGGTTTTCTTTGATAATATAAAAAAAGTTTAGATCTTGAAATGGTGGTGATGATGTGGTGTATCTGTTTCGTTGTATACGATTGTTATGGTGGTGATGTTGTGGTATCTGTTGTTGATTATTTGGTTGATTATTTCTGGGTTGGGTTGATTATTTCTGGGTTGGTGCTTACTAGACTTTGTTATATTTTGCAGGTTTGGGGTGCCTCCATAGCATGACCCTGGAGATACTCCAACACCCCATGAATTGATTCCCAAACACCTCATATTATTCATTACTGGATGGTAAAGTGATCTTTTTAGCTCACATTGCAACTTTAATGATAAAACTTTGTGTTTTGGTCTAAAAACGTTTCATTACTGGATGGTAAAGTGACCATTTTAGGTCACTTTGCAACTTTAATGAAATAAAAAAAGGCAATGATGGTTTTTTTTATAAAAATTTAGGAGTTTTGGCATGGCAAAACTTAATTTGCAGCCAACATTAGCTAAAAAACTAATAATCTGAGCCTATTTGATAAGTTACCTCTTGTGTGTCAAATGGTGAACTAGACATGGTGGATTGTGGTCTTGTTGCTTGTGCAGTTGTTGCTTGTGGTCCTATTTTAGTTCTTGCTAGTTGTTGTTTGTTGTGGTTTTTGGAGATATTGCTTGTTGTTTGTTGTGGTTTTAGTGGTCCTGGGTAATGTTGTTGCTTATAAGGGAGAATGCCTGCACTTGTTTACTTTCTTGTGAACCTTTTGCAGAAGGGAATCGTACCCTCTTGTGCAGTTGCTTGTGCAGTTGCTTTTTGTGCTATTGCTTTTGCGTGTTTGTGCAGTTTTTAGACCTGTTGCCTGTTGTGACATGGTTAGACTTGTGCAGTTTTGAGACATGTGGTGCAGTTTTGAGACCTGTTTGGCTAGACTGCAGTTGCTTGTGGTGCTATTGCTTTTGCGTGTTTGTGCAGTTTTTAGACATGTTGCCTGTTGTGACATGGTTAGACTTGTGCAGTTTTGAGACATGTCATGCAGTTTTGAGACATGGGTGACTTGTGCAGTTTGGCTAGACTGCTGTTGTGAACTTGTCTTGCAGATTTTGAGACACATTGTGACTTAAAATTTTTTCCGAAGTGATGATGATTTTTTAGCCTTAAAATTTTTTCCGAGGCGATGATGATAATCGAATGGACGGTAAAGTGAGATAAAATCTCACTTTGCAACCTTCAAACCTGAGTCTCAAAAATTTTCCAACTAAGTTTTTAGAAAATTAAAAACAACTTGTAAAAAACCAAAAAGTTAATAAAAACTTGTACAAAACTTAAAAAACTTGTAAAACTAGACTTAAAAAAACTTGTACAAAATTTAAAAAACTTGAAAACAAAAAATAAAAATTTGTATTACTTTTATTTTGGCAAACCAAAGCACTCTAACCTTAATTTTTTTATACTTTAACACGGAAATCGAAAAAAACATTCCTCCAATGATTAGCCATCAACCCCACCAATGATTAGCCAAACACCCCATAGCCCCTATGGGGTGTCTGGATAACATGACCCATATATAATTGCAATATTAAAAGTAATAAAAAAACAAGCTCTCTTGTCAAAAACCCCTATTTATTTTCATTTTCCTTTTTCAAGATCTTATTAATCTGACACCAATATAAAAGATCTCAAAATTCCAAAAACACTAGTCAGTATTTAAATTCAATTATAATTATTTAGTACATTTGTTATTATTATCCATAGGCTATCTATCATCTATCTTCCTCTGATCTATGAACAAAGTCTGTCACAATCAAATCTATATGGGCTTTTACAGCTAAGGCTGTTGTTAATATTTGACACATTAGGAAGGTCCACAAGAAATTAAGGAGGAGGGTTCAAGGTACTAGTAGTAGTATTTCAAAACACACACTCTTCCATATTCTTTGAACTTATTTTATCAACCCAATAATTTTATATAAACTTTATTGTCTTTAAGGGACATTGATTAGTTTTTTAGTAGTTTTGACCCATACCCACTTGGTTTTTATTGTGTTTTATGGGCTCTTTTTTCTTGGGTCTTATATATTTTCAAGAATCTTGGATGTTTTTTGGTGTTTAAGATTGTTTGGGGTTAAGGGTTTTGTTAAAGTTTTAATCTTGATCATATGTTTTTTTGATGTTTAAGGTTATTTGGGCTTAAGGGTTTTGATAAAGTTTGAATCTTGATCATTGATTGTTAGTGAATTTAAGTTAAGGGTTTATAATCTTGATTCTTGAGTGTTGATCTTGATGAATTTGAGTTAGTTTTGATGAATATTGTGGATGATATATATATGATGTTATCTGGGAATAATTACTTAAATATGGTCAAACCATGTTGGAAGCCATCAGTAGAAGGTGATGGAGGTTGTGTAAGGAAATCGGGTGATCAAATCGGGCGAACGGATGGATTGTTGTGGTATAAGGATCTAGGGGCTCATGTAAGTGGTGAATTTTCAATGGCCGTGATTCAAGCGAATAATTTGCTAGAGGATCAGAGTCAAGTTGAGTCAGGGCCATTGAGTTCGTCGAGTTCAGGACCTTATGGGACGTTTATTGGCGTCTATGATGGACATGGTGGACCGGAGACATCAAGATTCGTTAATGATAAGCTGTTTGCTAATGTTAAAAGTAAGTTGGTTCCCTTGTCAGATTTATGTATTTGATTTATTTATGATCTTATAAAGTACTTAAGTATGCTGTTTTAATCATCTTCTATCCATCAAAAGTTATGATTCTAAGGTGCTTGGGATTGTTTATTTCAATCCTTATCTGTTTATTTTATGAACAAATAAGCACTTCAAGTGTTTGCTTTTATCACCTTAATTTAGAGTATAGAAGCAGTTTTGCCCAAACTCTTAGAATCAGATAAGCACTTAAGTAAGCAATCTAGGCAGATAAGCACCTAAATAAATACCCTCTTTAATAAGCAGTTTAAAATAAGCAATTCAAACACCCCCTGAATTAGAAAATTTGGGTTTATGGTCTCTTATAAGAATCTGTCTAAGAAAAAATTTGATCTTTATTTTGATTCAGAATTTGCAACTGAAGATCAAGAAATGTCTGCTGATGTTATCAAGAAGGCTTTTTTAGCAACAGAAGAAGAATTTCTTTCGGTTGTAAGAGAACAATGGCAATACTGCCCCCAAATAGCGTCCGTAGGGACATGTTGTTTGGTGGGTGTTATTTGCAACGGATTGGTATACGTTGCTAATGCTGGAGACTCACGAGTCGTGTTAGGGAGAGCCGATAGGGGTGTTAGAGGAGTGTCTGCTGTACAGTTATCAACTGAGCATAACGCAAGCTATGCTTCTGTTAGAGATGAGCTTCAGTCCATGCATCCTGATGATCCAAAGATTGTTGTATTAAAACACAACGTTTGGCGCGTTAAAGGTCTCATACAGGTAATTTTATCAGTTTATATTTTAGAAAGTCAAACACTATACCTTTAGAATGCAATTCTAGTCAATGTCTTTGGTTTTTTTGGTCCAATTGTTTTCTTAGTTGTACTACTTTCTTCGATAGTTCAATAACGATTTACTGTTTTCACTAAGAAATTAAGGGTTCTAGTAAATGCAACTCGCTTGACTCTAAAAAGTCAACTGTGGACTCTTTCTTGCTTAAACCGTCTTCCGTACAAAAGAATAAAACTAATTTAGAAAGTCAAACATGCTACCTTTCAAATGAAACTCTTAGATCACAATGAATCTCGTTGAGTATGAAGATAAAATTTACCTTGTGTGACTCCTATATGTCAATTGTAATCATTTTAATATTTTATCGTTGAGTTTTTTGATAACTAGTTTTGGTTTTCAGGTTTCAAGATCCATTGGTGATGCATATCTAAAGAAACAGGAGTTCAATAGAGAACCTTTATTGGCAAAGTTTAGGCTATCCAAACCCTTTTCAAAGCAAATTCTTAATCCAGAGCCATCAATCTTTATACACAAATTAAACCCAAAGGACCAGTTTCTCATATTTGCGTCTGATGGTCTATGGGAGCATCTAAGCAACGAGGAAGCAGTTGATATTGTTCATAATCACCCACGAAGCGTAAGTTTATAATCTCTATTGTCAATATGTTTTGCTCCCACAATGAACAACTTACAAACTGGGATTCATGTTGCCAGGAAGTTATATAAAATATGTTGGCTAGACACGTAAACTTATAAATGTGCGCACATTGAAAAAAAAAAGATAAGGGGCTTTGTTTTGGGTAAACCATTATTGTTTTCACAAATAAAAAGGGTCAAAGTGAATGGTAAAGAAAACCCTCAAACTTACAAAAATTCAATGACGCGGTACTTTCATAAAGTTGACTTTATTTTTCTGAGGTGCGCCTAAAAATCCTATTTAACCTAGGTGATTACCCTTTTATCCCTAGACTTTTTGAAAGTTTTTGACTGAAAATAAAGTTAATACCCAAAACATAATTCATATCGAAGTTGGTTACCATCTTATGCAATTCGTTTAAATTTGAGATGCATACTAAAGTCAAGCGCATGGTCCGAAATTGATTTGAATCTTGTGATTATGTGTAGGGGATCGCAAGAAGACTTGTGAAGGCAGCACTTCAAATAGCAGCCAAGAAAAGGGAAATGAGATACTCAGATTTGAAGAAAATCGATAGAGGAGTTAGAAGACATTTCCATGATGACATCACAGTGGTCGTCATGTTTATAGACCCTCCATTACCAAACAGAACTCGTTCTTCAGTATCAATAAAAGGAAGCAGAGGGTTGCCACGCACCAACTTGTAGCTTTGTAAGTTATTTTGAGCAGTGCTTGAGTGCCCTGAAGCTACATTTTGTTTAGTAATATTTGTGAACCAAGAGCGTGTACTTGAAAGCGCGCTATACGAGGTTGTTAGCATGGACTCCTTTATACTCTGGAGGTAGGAAAATCGAGTGTTAGGAATCATTTTCCTTGTAAATTGAATGGGAATGCAATACCATATTCTTCATTCTTTATTAAAAATCTTGCGACAATATCTATATTGATAGAAGTTCATGTGCGGATACCGGATAGGTGTGAAGACTTTTCTCTTCAGCGATCATGCACAAAGCAAACATTATCAAAATTTTGTAAAGCCTAACCTCTTTGCATGTGACTAGAAAAGATCACCTAACAGTATCCGCATATTTAACCTGATGTTTGGTTCAGTCTGTCGTTAAGGATATATTTGGCACGGAGTGGTGTAGAGGTTTTCTAGACGGTGAGCGATGAGCATTTTGATTTCTAGTGATTGTTTGACAAAAAAGCGATGAAGTGCTGCTATTTTTTAAGAAGGCTAATTCTCCAATGCTTGTCTAAGAAACGGTGAGTTGTGGTTATTTTTTCAAGGCTACTGCTCAACTTTAAAAAAACATACCCTAAATCCATAATGAACAATAATGCTACTATAAATTTATTGATTCTAAACAGTTCAAATTATATGCTCATCAACTCCTTTGTTCATTACCTATCAAACCAACAGCTTGTACAAGTTAAATAGAAACTTGAGCTTGGACTCTTGGAGTCACTAATAATGGTTTGGATGTCCATATCCCGATATGGTATATTAGGAAGTTTTACTTTTTTGTTTAGAGAAAAATACTAATTACTTTATCTTTAAAGTAAAGCCCTTAAAAGGATAACAAACAAAGCCAGTTCGCTCGCGATTCAGAGGTTTTCCTAAACAGCTCTAGCACACAACTTTGAGAACATGACATATATAATAGAATGACAATGACTGACATGAGTATGTGACCAAAATGTCAACTTGTAGACAACAAGTCGGCCAATAGCAAATGTTATAAAGAAAAAGTAAAACAATAAAACCCCATCAACTTAGCAATTCATTAGTACAATATAAACCATAGTTTTCAACCTATTTTCCTAACAAGTTCCGGTACAGAGTATGTAAACAAAACATGTAGTTCAACATAATACTCTACATACGATAAAGCCACATATAGCCTTCCCGACAAAATTAATAACAACTTCCTACCAATGTGTCACCATTCCTCAACTAACCGATAAGAGCAAGAAAAAACATGATAAAAAGCGATGGCGTTTTAGTTCCAGATGGTCAATCAGTTTACCCCACCTCGACAATGGAATTTAATAACCCAGTTGGAATGGCAGTAAGGAGATGAAATAACATGTTACTAAATCATCTCAAGTTTTTGTCAATTTTAATCTCAAACATCACTGATTCATGATTCTTAGTGCAAACACAAAATCGGATCCTAATATGAATTTACTTTAGGCTTTACCTTACCTGAACTCCAGAAAGTTGTTAATAAAACTTGGCATTCGCATTTTTTTTAATCATGATCAGATTAAAATATTCACCATCTAGTTTACTACTGCCAACTCCTACATGATTTTAAATTACAAGTCGAAGGTGGGACTTGAGATGGATAACCGAAACAAAAATATGATCTCGTTAGTTAAGTTTCTGATTAATAAGATTTTTCTAGAGGCAAAGTTAATATATTTTTTCTATGTATGAGATATTTTTGAGGTTATGGTGACACAAGGATATTGCTATTAAGTCAGGGGAGACCAGCTTACAAACACTTACTGCACTTGACAAAAGAGGAAGCGTCATCTGACATCAAAATCTACTAGGCTTCATGTTGAAATTAGTTTATACGTGAATCTTCAAGTTGCTGGGGATAAAAAATGTTAATAAATCCTAACCTGCCAAAATGATAACATAGTTAGCACATGGAAGTGTCTTAACTGAGATTGATTTATGGTTAGTATTCTTACCGCAAATAATAGAAGCTTGGTTTCAAGCCTCTCCACCTGCCTTGCCCGCGATCGCTGTCTTCTATTTTTAATAGGAAAATTGTTAACAACGAGCAATGGCTTTTATATAAGTAACACCAGTAACTTACAATACCATATACTTGCAGGAACAGAAGTACATACCGATTCAATTTTACCACTTGCATTCACCTGAGTGCCAGAAAACCTGTAAAAGAAAATTTCACATCAATCAAAAAGGCAGGTCCCAAGTTAACCTAATATACTGAATTGGAGGTGGTAATTTTGACCCAATTACTTATGAATCAGCTGATTTAAGTCATATATATCTCCAACATGAGAACAAAAAAAATGCTGATATAGGAAACGACTCAAATGATTAAGTCGGACAGGTCAAAAGTCACCCAATAAATTGAACTAACATAACTTTTGAAGATATAATTGACATGCTAACTTTTTACTATAAGAAATGTTTCGGTTTCCCCAACCTGACCCTTTTTGACTCGTACTAAAACGGCCTGTTTTAACCAGTTACCCAACCTGCCTAACCTGCCTATTTTGCCACCTTTAATCCTGATATTTTTGATAATGTACACACCTAAGTGCCCTTGCTTTCTTTTTCTGTTCTTCCTGAGTATCAGCACTTGCAGCTGATGCAAACCTGGCAAGTCGAGCCTTCTTCTTCTCATCCTCATCAGCAGACGTTGACTTTTTGATCCCAAATCTGAGAAACAAAAAAAATATAGAGTTAAACATGATATTAATGATTCATCACAGCAAGCATAAATTTCAATGAGCTTCATGATACGCATGATCTTGATACGTTGACAAGAGTATGAATCCAACCTCTCAGCTCTAGCCTTCAGTTTCAGCTCCTCTGCTTTTTTATCCAGTCCTTGTGTAGCAGGCACAGTGCCAAACCTACAGGGCAGCAGGCGAAAATATTTGTAAGTTCATATTCTAAACTAAAAATAAACAATCGCAGTGAAGTTCAACTTATAGCTAAAAGAGTTCAACTTGACTCTAATACAGAGAGGGGGAAAAAATTCTAAAAAGCAATCATGCACTTACTTCAAGAGCAATTTACACAGCCATGGACACATGAGTAAGACTTCACCAAGCCATATAACAGTTACCAGTATTTTATTTATGTTGACCGGTATACGTCAGCAGACTCTAACTGACATATAAAGCTAAGGTAGGCAGGTTCAGGTACTTCATTGTACTAAAGACTTAATCCGTTCTTAAAACTGGTCACAACCAGTGTAGATTGCTGGTTTTAAACTCGCTAAGAATCGCTGGTTAAGGTGGAAAATCAACCTACGCAAGGTTTCTGACATTTAAATGCCCTAAAGGCTATTAAAAGACACACAATAAATATTAAGCGTAGAACGAGCCAGAAGAGAGGACAACAATAGTAACAGCAGCAAGAATTACTCCTATGAGCACTAGAAAATGACATAGCCACCACCTCAACACAAGTATAGGCAATAATGTCAACATTCGGCATAAAATATGAGTACATGACACAAACCTTAATTAGCTAATATCAGATTCTCAGGAGCTTAATAACTCAAACTAAATAAATAAGTTCACCAGATATCATGTGCAACCTCTGAATCCCAACCACGGCCGAACATAAACCCTACCTCAGTCCCATTGTCATTTTAAACACACATTTATTCATAACCTGAAATCCTTATATTCGAAATGACTAATCTCCTGCACATAACATAATGTGCGAGAGCACAGCCTGTGATGCCGCTAACGATGCATTTCTTATTAAAGTTCTGGAGGAGAAGCCTATTTGTTCAATCCAAGTTGAATCACAACTTTTAGCTTAGAATTTACAAAGATAGCTACATTAGCTAGCTTTAAAAACAATATTACAACAACAATACCCAATCCCACGGGAGAGGCAGAATGTTTCAGGGAGACCTCCGACAAGTGTACGTGTGCGTAAATATGACATGTATGAATACATATGTAAGTGTTGTGTGATTTTAAGAATAGAAAAATATATAAGCATGCAACGCATAGAGGCATATACAATCATAAAAGCATAAAAGAACATAGTAGATATAAGCATAAACGCATAGCATATATAAAACGCTATAAGGGCAGGTGTACATAGCACCCACAATATGATCTGAAATACAAATAAAAACATATAACAAATAAGACAACATATAAACATAAAACGCATAAAAGCATTTAAGCCATTACGAAAAAACTAGGCCCATAAAGAAATAAAGTTTATGCCCTAAGGAATGCAGCAAAGCTATATAAAATTTAAAATTAAATGTATATTAATAAATTTAAATATATATATAAATATATTTTAACATAAAACACAATGGTTTATTGGTTCACATCATTGATGTTCTAGTTAATGCATTATTTATTGTTATTAACATCTCATATTCACTAAAAATAAAACACACATGTTGACAATAAACATAAAACGCATAAAGTATTGTTGTGTTTTTATCATCATGAATCATTCCAATTGTAGATTTAGAGGTGTATTTGGTCAGAGTGTTTAAAAAGAGGGGTCAATTGGGGTTAAAAAAAACCCAAATTTGAAGTTTTTTTAAGTGTTGACCGCCTATTGACCAAAACGCCTAATTTGTCCGCCTAGCTTCAAATCGCCATGGTAAGTGACCTCCTAGACCGCTTTTTACAACACTGAATATGGCTATGTGTCTCTACTCTAAACAAGTAAACGAGTGAGGTTTTCTATGTTCAGGTTATGTACGCAAACTCACCGAGTTAATCCGGGGCCGTTTTCAACCCACCCCCAAATGTACACACCTAGCAATGTTTACACCCTTGACCTTGTGCGAGAAAACCACGGACCTAACCAATAAGCCATTCGATGGCGGTTACTAAAAAACATACCAGAAAGTAGCTAAAAACCTCTATTATACCTAAACCGCAGGGGTAGATATGTCACTTGGGAATACAAAAACCTTCTAGAATCATTATACCTAAACAATACAACAACGATTTAACTGTACATTACGCTACTTTTATAAATTCAAAAAAAACCTCTGAGCACGTGAGTTTCGTTTTTCCTGTTCAGACAAGTGAACAGGCAAACCAAAGCGCTCAGCACGCTTCATCTTCTTCTGAATAACATCGTCTCCTGTGGTCGGTTTTGTTTCTTCAGGCTTTGTGTCGGTTTTGTTTAGGGTTTGAGCGGTGGTGTTGGTGGTGGTGGTTGGAGTGGTCATTTTTTTTAGGGATGTAAATTTTGGGGAAATTTCGAAATTTTTCAAGGGATCTTTCGAATAAAACAAAAGGGTTAAGATGTAGTTTTTTTTTTTTTTTTTTTTTTTTTTCTCCTCTCTTTTTTTCTTTCTTTTTTTATTTATTTTATTTTATTTTAATTTTTATAAATATAAAGTACAAAAAAAATATATTATAGTTTAACAAAAACATACAAAATAAAACCTGACAAAAACAGAAAATAAAAAGTTATTATATACTATTAATAAAAAAGCAAAATGTGATCTATGAAGGTAAAAGCGGCTATAAGTATGTGCAACAACACCTTAAAACAAATAGTTGTAGACTATCTATTACTATTTTGTCAAAATATCCTCAAAATTTCAGCAAAAAAAAAAAAAAAAAAAAAAAAGTGAGAAAATCTCATAAAACGCCATCGCTTTTTATATAAAAAACCGAGCCACGAGGGGTAAAAAGTGGCTAGAGGTGTGCACAACGACACCCTACAACAAATAGTTGCGGGTACTACTATTTTGTTACAATATCCTCAAAGTTTCACTAAATAAACAAAAAATTAAAAAAAATCCGCTAAATTTAGCTTTTGTTAAAATATCAAATTACACTAATTAAATAATAATATTAAAAACAATAGTTGTCATGCTTTTAAAGTCGAACAAACTAACTACTGATATCATCTACTACTAGTAACTATAGTATATAGACTAAACATATACAAAAAAATACTATGAATATTGCCAAAAGCTTTGTGGCTCATTGGTATCTTATATTGCGTGAGAATACTCACTAATTAAATAGTCGTGAGTTTGAGTCATGTTAGACCGCTCCAAACAAAAGTGTGAAAGGAGAGCAAAATGGAGTGTCGGGAAGAGTGACCCCATTTGGAGGTGTTAGGTTGCGTAAGGTTCCGAAAAAAACACACCTGAATGTGCCCGACTCACCTTATATGAATGTGAAAAGTGAGCTCCTTTTAATGTTTTTATTACTAAATATTTTGTTTGTGAGTATGCGTGGGGTATTTTGTTAGTATTTTTGTATAAAAGTAGGTATTTTAATGAAAGGTAAAGACCAAGACAAATGCATTCTTACCTTACACCTCAACGTCACATCAGTTTTCTCTCTCCTCTCACTACCTCTCACTCCCACTCGCTTATTTGTGGACATGGTCACCTTACCCACACATTTATTAAAATAACGACTTTATACAAATATACCTCACTAAAATACCTCACACACACTCACAAACTAAATATAAAACAATAATTAAAATATAAAAATGGGGTTCGCTTCACAGCAAGGTTAATAGTTAACCGAATTACACCTCTGAAAGCCAAAGTCACTCGTGAGTCGGTTATGTGAACATGGCTAACAAGGTGAAAATGGGAGTCACCTAATTGATTTTGCCCCGTTGGTCTCCGTTTTAAGAGGGAAAAGTAAGAAAGAGGAAGTTGATGTGACACTAATGCGAAAAATAAAGTGATGTAACTGCTGGAAGTAGTTTTCTATAACATGTGAGATACAATATTATTGGTTTATATATTATTGATAGCTAGTTGAAATTTTCAATTTTAAAAAGATAAAATAATAAAAAAATAATAAAAAAATAGATATGTTAAAGTTAAAATAACATACAATTTTTTATATGCAAATGTATGTCATAAATCATCAACATAGCATGTAAACAATCCTAAACAACAATGTTATTAGCCATGCCTTCTCCAAACAAAATCGTCAATATATGTACGGATGTTGGTCGGGGTGGAACAAGGAGCCTCTCGGAAAACAAGTCACCGATAGAATATTGGCAAGTGGTGCCAACTTTTATTAAAAAAAACTAAAAATTTCAAAATTTAACCGGTCAAAATACGACTAATCATTATTTAGTTAACTGATTAACAAGTGAAAAGTAAACCCAGTTTTTTTTTTTTTTATAATATTCCTAATCATTTAAATGAAATCGTATTTTGGTGTTTCAGATTTTGTAAAACAGGTATCAGGCTTTGAATAGTTTTGTCAACTTTTTTAGTTGAGTCTTTTTTTACCTTAAAGATGCATCAAAATCAATACTACTTAGCAAAATTTGGTTATGACAAATGTTAAATGCTCTTAAACATATGTTTAGAAATACTTTTTATCATAATTAACATGACTATATGAGTTGTTGACATGGTAATGCCACATGTTATCCGATCAATCAATCTGAGCAACTAGTTCAACCGGTAAATAGTCCTGCCTGATTTTCAAAACACTTGTTTACAAATGTTTCGTTTCAATTTATTTTTTAGTAAAAGAATGTAAAAAAATAAAAAGTAAAGATTTTTTAACTAATTTTAAAATAAAACATTTTATTTTAAAACAACAAAATCACCATTATTTTTTAAGTTCTTTCTTTAAATGATACTCGGAAATACAAAACCTTTATGTTTCACTTAATTTTTCTTACTTGAGTGATACTAGAACACCATCTAAAAGATTTGTACTACATAATTTATTTTTTCTTAAATACTACTCCCTCCGTCTCAAAATTATTGTCAGGAGACAAAAATCACAAAGTTTAATAAAAGTGGGACCACAACAATTTTCAACCACTCATATAGAATATTCTCCCACTAAATTCCTATTTATTAACCAAAATGGAAAGTGGACAATCTTTTTGAGACGTCCCAAAAAGGAAATATGGACTATTAATTTGAGACGGAGGGAGTATAGAGTAATTTTTAGAAAGACAAATTTAATTATATCATAATAATAACAAATCTATCTCACATGTCGATTTGAACAGGGTCGCCATGACCGACGGACCGAACCGAGGAATCAGAGAAAAACCTTATATCGAGACCGAGACCGAATGTGGTCGGTCCAGTCCAAAAAGACTAAATTTCCGGTTTGAGGTCCGGACCGGACCGAGATCGAATTTGCCAAAAACGGTACCGGTCCATCGGTCCGGTCGGTTTTGTCGGTCGGTGCGCCAGTCCGTTTGCTCACCCATTTAATTATCCACACGCTAAAACAACTTAACAAGAAGTAAGGGGCAATTTCATATCTCCCCTTCTTTTTATTGAAAATTTCATATATATCCAAACATGCATAAAAACTTTGTACATTATGCATTTAATACTTGCACTTTGGGTATATATGAAATTTATGTTGAAAGTAGGGTGAGTAATTAGTCCTTTTTTTAATCGACTATCTTTGAACCCCACTAAACTTATTAAATCTCATCTTCACATCACTCCAGTACGATTTTTGCCGAGTAAGTAATGTGATGACAGATCATTGAGGATGCTATAGAACGAAGCAGGACAAAGCAATTTGTACGAGTTTTACATTGGTTTCTTTTAGTAATATTAGCATGTTAAGGTTATTTGAGATTCTTAGGCTTTGAGCGTGGGTAGGTCGAGAGGGAAGGTTGACCTTGGTCGAGGGTCGGTCACCCCACTGTGGGTGATCGGTCGGGTTCAGTTGAGATGCAAGAAATGGATGCAAGAAATGGACGAACTAGGTAGTGTCGACCAGAGTTTCATACACACAAAAGTCCAAAATCTTAACCTTTGGCAATTTAAACTAAAAACTAGGTCATCACTGTGGCAAAGGTGGCCGTCGGTCGTCGGAGAGAGTTGACGGGCAGGTGACTCAGTCACCATGTGCATAGCCTTAGTGTTATCGTTGAGACTTGAGAGATTGACTAGGCTTTTAGATCTTAATTTTGTGCAGTTGAGGTATTTTGGCGTTTTGGGTATTTATTGTATTTTTATGAATTTTCATTCGCACCGGATTGATAAAATGAGCCCATTAGCCTCATGGTGGTTAATGTTTTTTGGAATGAGCTAATGAGGTCTGATATGTTTTAATTGAAGATAATAAGGGTGTGTTTGTTTTTTAAAAAAAAAGTCTTACTAGCCCTCTTACTCTTACCAGTAAGAGGAGGGCAGACGTTTTACTTGTTTGTTTTTTCTTTTGAGTAAGATCGGTTAGACATATAACATCTTACTCGGCGTTGACTTCTTCGATGGAATAGAAGCGGCTACTTTCAGTTATTGTGGTTCGGGATCTAAAAAGAAGATGTTAGGAAGGTTAAACCTCTAAAACAGTTTGCTCCGATAATGCCATGCCAAAACTCCAAACGAATGGCTTAAAAGGAAAGGAACAACAAATTAAGCTGTCACTCAAATATGATTTGTCTTGGTAGTTTCTCAATGGCTTAGATGCCTTTAAATAAAGCTGTAAGAAGAAATGATCGTATTGTCTTCTGAAATTGCATGTACTGTTTTGCATATCATCCTGGATGTACTTTATCTAAATGTAGTTTCGTTTGGTGTGCTGCAAAGTTGCAGTTACACATGTGTTTGGTGCAATAATTAGCAGGGTTGTTTATGCCTTTCTAGCTGCAGAAATTTTTGCGAAAACATTGTGTTCTTTTGTGTCAAACTGAGACAAAAATTATGCCATGTTTGCATATCAAGATACTCCTATTTTGTGCTATGCAGGTACTGCATATAACTTTAATGCATGCTTTACAAAGTTTGAACTTTTTTTATGCTGCAAATTCTTGCAACACCCATCCTTGCAATCTTATACCTTTTACCGTTGCTATCTTCGACAAACTGGTCGCTACATATTTAACAAAAGCACTCCAAAGCGCGGGCTCGAAACCTCGTAAGCCAACATAAGCCAAACCAGACATTTTTGAGCTTATTAGCTTATTTACCATCCAAACACTAACATGGGCTTATAAACTTGTATAAGCCATAAGCCAATAAACCTAAGCCCACTAAGACTATGTTTATCAAGAGGGTTGTCAACCCAACCTCAATGGTATAAGTACGAAAATATTATTTTTTTAATGAAGTCATCCAATCTTCCTACCCAACCAAGATCATATGGAGTTAAGAATCTTCAACTGCATGAAATGGTTAGTTGTTCTTTTTTTCTTTTTCTTTTTCATTTTTAATACTTATTATTTTATGTTATTAGGTTGGGTTGTTGATAAATGGTAAAAAAATATAGATTGGTTGTATGTATTGGTTGTGTAGGTGGATGAAAGAGAAAATAATATTTTATTAAGAGATTGAGTTGTGATTGGTTGTTGATAAAGATAGTCTAAATAAGCTTAGCCAAAAAGCTTTTTATGCTTTTTAAAATACTTTGACTTTTTAAATGATCCCCAACCGCAATTAATTATCCCAACTGTAAAACAACTTGAACAAGAAGTAATTAGTCCTTTTTCAATCGACTATCTTTGAACCCCACTACACTTATTAAATCTCATCTTCACATCACTCCAGTTCCGATTTGATCCTCATGTAAGTTTCTTAACTTCATTCTTTAATATAACTATGAAAATCACTCTAGATTTTTAATACTTTTCGGATAAGCTGTTGATCACTCTAGATTTAAGCTGTTTATAGTAATAATACATGGAACCCTGTTAGGTTATATATATATATATATATATCCAAATTTTACTTGTTTATGAAAATGTATCAAATGGGCTTTATTTATTAAGGTTTTAGTGCGAGTAACTTAATGACATTCATTGAGAATGTAAGCGGATGTGGCGTAATATCACATCATAAGCCCAAGTGTTAATGTATTACATTACACAAATGCTATGTCTGTTAAGGTTTTTTGCCGAGTAAGTAATGTGCAGACAGATCATTGAGGATGCTATAGAACGAAGCAGGACAAAGCAATTTGTACGAGTTTTACATTGGTTTCTTTTAGTAATATTAGCATGTTAAGGTTATTTGAGATTCTTAGGCTTTGAGCGTGGGTAGGTCGAGAGGGAAGGTTGACCTCGGTCGAGGGTCGGTCACCCCACTGTGGGTGATCGGTCGGGTTCAGTTGAGATGCAAGAAATGGACGAACTAGGTTGCCAAGTCGACCGAGTTTCATACACACAAAAGTCCAAAAATCTTAACCTTTTGGCAATTTAAACTAAAAAAAAACTAGGTCATCACTGTGGCAACTAGGTCGTCAGGTCGTCGGAGAGAGAAAGCTGACGTGGCACAGGTGACTCAGGTCACCACTGTGCATAGCCTTAGTGTTATCGTTGAGACTTGAGAGATTGACTAGGCTTTTAGATCTTAATTTTGTGCAGTTGAGGTATTTTGGCGTTTTGGGTATTTATTGTATTTTTATGAATTTTCATTCCTGCACCGGATACTGATAAAATGAGCCCATTAGCCTCAAGGTAGTTAATGTTTTTTGGAATGAGCTAATGAGGTATGATGTGTTTTAATTGAAGATAATAAGTTTCTACGTGAATAATGGCTTGGCGTATTGGATATGATGGACAATGTCACACTAGTAAGCAATTAAGCAAACCACGTTTGGATGTGATTTCTTAATACCTATCCTAGGACATTGAGACTTATAATTCAGAAGTTATTCCGGCCTTTATTTTACTTTGCGGGTCTATTTCGGCAATGTGTGTTTTCTCAGT
Source organism: Chrysanthemum makinoi (assembly GCA_910596185.1). NCBI lineage: Eukaryota > Viridiplantae > Streptophyta > Magnoliopsida > Asterales > Asteraceae > Chrysanthemum > Chrysanthemum makinoi. The sequence continues at coordinate 349,950,049 of OU343222.1, forward strand.
TGTTTAAAATGGATTAACATTTTCTCAGTTATTTATACAACAAGGGGTGTTTGGTTTAGGGAATGTTTTTAGTAATTTTTTTTTTTTTTTTTTTTTTTTTAAGTTGGCCCATTTGACCCGAGCCTGTTTGACCCAAGCCCGTTTTGACCCGTGCCAGTTTTAACCGGTTGCCCGTGCCCGCCCCTTTTGCCACCTCTACTAATTCCTGTAACATGATGGCCATCAAGCTGTCGTGTTTAGCTCTAGGCATCTAGGTATGTCCATCAAGAGTTCTTTGTTGTATGCAGTTGGTATGATATTTCAGGATCTACATTTAGGGATAAAACGATATAGGAGAGGTATAAATTGACCTACTTCTAGCTAGATGGTATAAGTTGAGACCTCTAGATGCTGTGTTGAGTACTCGAGTTTAATACTTTGGCACACTATGTTATCTTTGGTATGAAGTAACAGATTTATTAAGTTCATTTTATGTTTTGATTATCATGGATTCAATAATTCAGTAGAGAAAGGAAAATTTTGCGGGTCAACTCGGCCCACACCAATCTAAATTCGTTTCACTTGTTTTCTAATATTATTACCTTTAATCTGTAATTCTGTACCCAGTTTGACCTGTTACTCAACCCGATCCAACCAGCCATTTTTCCACCTTTAGTACTATGGATAATTTTTCCTCTTTGCGAGGTAGGTTGGGAGTAAAAAATACGGGTTAAGATTAATCAGTAGGTAAACTTTGGGTACTTCCTGTACAACTTCTAGTTCGCAAGAACTATATAACCTGAAGTTTCTACCATTGTTAGTATTTTAGTCTTTATTATATATAGTTTTCCTGTATTATAATCTGTTCTTAAAGTTATGGGTTATGACTCGTTAACATTTTTCATTTGTTTCTTTCTATACATTATTTAACCTTTTTTATATCACAGAATGGGAGAGCTAGCAGGTGAAAAGCATGCCGCATACATCTTAAAAGTGGAAAAGAAGAAAGATGATCTCGAAGCTGTCATAACGGAACATTTCAGAATCAACGGGGCATATTGGGGATTAACCACCCTCGACATTCTTGGTAAGCTTGAAGCTGTTGATCAAGAAACGGTTATTTCATGGATCATGAGTTGCCAACATTCATCTGGCGGTTTTGGTGGTAATGAAGGTCACGACCCACATTTACTCTACACCCTTAGTGCAATCCAAATTTTAGCGCTGTTTAACAAGATAGAAGCACTTGATATTGATAAAGTGTCAAGTTACATAGCTAGCCTACAAAACGAAGATGGTTCCTTTTCAGGAGACATATGGGGTGAAATAGATACTAGATTTTCCTATCTTGCTATATGTTCTCTTGCACTAATAAAACGTCTAGATAAAATCAATGTTGAAAACGCGGTTAAGTACATTATTAGCTGCAAAAATCTTGATGGCGGGTTTGGGTGCACCCCTGGTGCTGAATCACACTCGGGTCAGATCTTTTGTTGCATAGGGGCACTTGCAATAACAGGTTCTTTACATTATGTTGATAAGGATCTTTTGGGATGGTGGTTATGTGAAAGACAAGTAAAGTCAGGAGGTTTAAATGGCCGGCCTGAGAAGCTTCCAGATGTTTGTTACTCATGGTGGGTCTTATCTAGTTTGATCATTATCGATAGGGTCCATTGGATTGATAAAGAGAAGCTGGTTAAGTTTATCTTGGATTGTCAGGATACAGAGAACGGAGGGATTTCGGATAGACCAGATGACGCTGTTGATGTTTTTCATACCTATTTTGGAGTTGCGGGTCTTTCACTTCTTGAGTATCCAGGATTAAAGGCCATTGATCCGGCTTATGCGCTGCCTGCTGATGTCATCAATAGAGTTTTTCTTCATTGATTTTTTGTTCAAATTGTTAAAATAGATGAATTCTTATATAGTACTTGCTTCTGATTTCTGGTATACGGTAATTCTATTATTAATGGTATTAACAAGTATTAGACTTCTTTTATCGGCCATTATGTTGATACTAAGAGTGCTGTAGGTCCGAGTTTTTACAAGTGTAGGATTGGTCTTAGTATGGTTCCCATTTGTTGATATAGAATGGATGTTATTTTCTGCAGCTGTTTAGATGAGTTGGTTTTAAGGAGCACTAGAGGAAACAAAATTGTTTGTTACCCAGAAGCACTCACTTATTGTACCGAGATACCAAGGATAGTAATACAGAATTCGATGTATAATTACCTAATAAATTACTAGCCGAGTCTCCGAGCATAGTGCAGAAAAAAAGAGAAATTTTATTAATCGTTTGTGGTTATTGACGAAAGACAAAAGTTGAACAACATTTATCTAAAGAACAAATAACAAAATCTCAAGCATCCATCGCCCTTCAATCCAAGGGTTTAGATTAATTTGCATTTTAAAATGAAATTATACTGAGAGGCATTTTAGCTATTTCACACTTTTTACTAACTCCCCCAAACACACGCAAGTTACACACACACATACACACTCGTTCTCTCGGTTCCCCAATCACCACCAAACGACCCCCAAACCACCCAAAACCACCGCGAAACCCTAATTGTGAAAAATCATTCAATTGAAATGGACATACGAGACGAAATAGCTCTATCTAACGACGATTCATTGGCCAAATCGGATTCATCTATAGTTTCTGATCAAAATAAGCTTCGAAATGAAGATTCTGGTATATTTTTAGCTTATTTTGTTCTATCAGTCAGTAGATGTTGCTTCATTGCTTATTTTATTGCTTATTCTTTATGATTGTTGATTAGTTATATGAATCAGTACATTGAAGTTGTGATGGAATGAGTTTTTGGATTAGCTTATTTTTAGCCAGTACATTGAATATTTTGTGATGGATTAGCTTATTATTTTGCTTATAGGAATCAGTAGATTGAAGTGGGCGATTTCGTGAATTTGTATTTTGATGGCGTTATGAAGATAGAGTTAGTTATCATTAATTTCATCTGTTAAATTTTGTGTCACAAATCTTGTTTAGTTAGTCCATTGTTAATTGGAAAAAAAAACAGTGAACCTGGTCACTTTGGCGCGTAGGCTGCGTACATCAGAGTTTTGTGGTTAACGACTGCTATCTAAAATGCTTTCTTGGTTAGAATTAGGCGTTCTCACATCACATGTTTGGCAAATGCTCTGCTGGTTTCCTCTGGTTTGGTCAACTCGGCTTTGCTATATGTATGGTGGTAGGCATTCTAAACCGTATGGACCACATAGGTGACATGATAATTCAGGTCCTTAAACTCATGGGAAGTGGTCATGATTGGTTTGCTTTTAAGTGTAAAAAGTGCTGATTAAAACGGCCGTATGGTATGGAAGACGCCCGTACAAATGTTATCTTACTTAGGATTAGGGGTTCTCACAAGCGTGGCGTTTGTTTTACATGCCAAATAGTATGGCAATTGTTAGCTGCATGGGCTACTTGTTTGCTGATCTTGTATTAGGGGGTGTTTGGATAAGCTTATTTTAGGTGCGTAAGCCATTTAAATGTGTTCGGGTATGCTTATTTTATGTCGTGATTGCCTTATTTAGGGTTAGCGTTTACTAATGTTTGTTGTTGTGTTAGCGTTTACTGATGTTTGATACATTGATGGCGTGATATTGCTAGGTTAGGATCTGCTGATTTATTTGTGACGATTTTGAGTTTATTTTTTGAACATAGTTTGTGATTTTTGGGAAATATTGGTTCTAACTTTTAGCTTAGGGTTGTTATACTTGTTTGAATATATTGTGTATGAATCAAACTTGTTTTTTGTTATTGCTAGTTAACGAGAATGTTACTGCTAGTAAACATATAACTTGATTTTTGTGATTAATGTTGAATCCCATGTGATTTATTCTGAATCCCACGAGATTCATACTGAATCTCATGGGCTTCTTAATGCTTTTTTTATTGTATAACTAATGTTTTTTTTAGATGTTGTTAGTGCTACTGCTAGTGGTTCTCCTAGGAAGAAGTGGGTTACATTAACGGATGTGCGTCAGTTAGGGGTCGTCAAACCTGCCAATAAAGTTTTGAACCCGACGCCGTTGAATCGATTTAATCCTAATGAGAAGTCGGCAACTGATGTTGTTTAGGAGAAGAAGGTGCCGGAGAAGGCACCGGTTGTTGAAAAGGAGAAGAAGGTGCCGGAGAAGGCACCGGTTGTTGAAAAGGAAGAAGGTGCCGGAGAAGGCACCGGTTGTTGAAAAGGAGAAGAAGGTGCCGGAGAAGGCACCGGTTATTGAAACGAAGAAGGTGTCGGAGAAGGCACTGGTTGTTGAAAAGGAGAAGAAGGTGCCGGAGAAGGCACCAGTTGTTGAAAAGGAGAAGAAGGTGTCGGAGAAGGCACCGATTGTTGAAAAGGAGAAGAAGGTGCTGGAGAAGGCACCGGTTGTTGAAAAGAATAAGGTGCCGGAGAAGGCACCAGTTGTTGAAAAGGAGAAGAAGGTTCCAGTTGTTGTTACTGATACGGAAAATGAGAAGGCGCCTGATGTTGTTAAAGATAAGGCGACCAGTGTTGTTACCTGATGCAGGATTTCTGACCAGGTTTTAATATTTATAATAGTCTCGTTTACCTATGGTCTACCTTATGCACTCACGGGGCAGTGTACTCGGTCACGTGTAGTGTAGTATTCGGTAAAACCGAGGTCGTCCCAAGAGCTATGTGAGTGGATTCTATCTTAAGTCTAAGTGTCACTTGTTTTAAAATGATTTTAAGGTTGAAATGATTAATTAACTAAAGACAAGAAATGAAATAAATGCGCAAAATAAATAGAGGTTGTGATCAATGGAGAGAAAGTGTGCTAACCTAATTAATCATCATATCATGTAATGTCTATGTTTTACTTACTTCCAATTGATTCAAGTGGGGGTTTAAGTCGCTAGGACATCATTTGATCAATTCGTCCTAATCTATCAACAAAGGCTCCTAACCGACGTCAAAGGTCTACCCTTTGGGGAGTCGAGGGTCTTAAGTCACCTAAGCCAAGTCATTAAGTACCCTACATGGAAGATTCGAAATAATGAGTGCCCGGGCGCTAGCATCTTAGACACTCATCCCTAACTTCTTAAGTTCATCCATACGAATGGTGATCATTTGGTTAGTTCGCACAAGAGAAGAAGGGTCGTTAGTTGGTCAATTCTTACCCTTCCAAACTCTCTCTACCTACTTAGGGTCAGTTGGTTAATTCTCCTAAGCAACTAGATACGACCGCATTTCAAAACTACCGAAGCTAGGGTAACTACCATCGAACTATGCAAGCATACACTAGAAACAATTATATGGAAGCATGAAAACGCAAACAATACATTCAAGCAATCATAACTAGGCTAGCACCAAGGGTGCTTAGCCGATCATATTAAAAGAAACAATAAATTCAATGTTCAACATAATGAAAGACATGAATTAAAGTAAAAGATAGAAATGATCGCTAATGCTTATCGATATGGAGTGATTCGTCCCTTTGAGATGGGCTTCGTATGCTCCGTATGATCTGCCCTTGGAACCCTCTTCACGTTCCATGCCTTTGAGTTGTGAGTGAATGATATGAAATGCAAAATTTAGGGCTTGTATTTATAGGCACGATCATAGTTACGGCGTAACTTGAGTTGAGAGTTACGCCATAACTTAATTATCTTCAAAACATAACTCTCGTTAAGTAGATTACGGCGTAATGCTTGTGAGGAATTACGGCGTAGTTGATGGAGGCGCGAAATGCTTCATGACCTAGATGATTACGGCGTAACCTTAGCTGAGAGTTATGCCTTAACTGCAGTTGAGTAGGCAAACCGAGATAAAACACTAGCTACGGCGTAATGTGAGAGCATGAGTTACGCCATAACTTCTTCATAAGTAGCATACTATCATAAAACCTTTAGGAGAATCTCCAAATCCGCGTCTCTAAGCTCCAATGCTCATAATTTACCTGGAAATGAAATATAAAGGAATACAATCGTAAATCCATATAAATGACATAAAATATGAGCATAATCGGGGGAAATTGACACTAAAAAGTCAGGACTATTTGATGTTATCAAATATCCCCCCACTTGAACTCTACTTACCCTCAAGTAGATCTTTTTAGAAAACTTTCTAAAAAGATATCCCCCAATACCTGGAAGATATGAGTTTAAAAATCCCTTATGCTAGAATAAATCAAAGCCAAACACCTCACGAAATGGGAACAAACACTCAAATTCTCTCATCTAGTCTAAGTGTCAATTTCGGGGTGATCACTCAAAGCACAGTCATAGCATGTATTCTATCATAAGCTTGGCGGTTACACAAATCTCCACCACTAGAGTTAAGGACTAAACAATCTTTAAAGGCAATATGGGTGGACACAACATGAGGTTAAGGGTGACATGTCATTACTATCGTGTCACGTCAAAGTGGACAAAATCAATGATACATGACCAAATTCATGGCCAAGACACCAAAGATTGCTCGCTTCATCACCTAGACACGCTTCATGACTAAAAGGTAGGATAAAACATCAGAAATAATTTGTGTAAAAATAAAAATAACAAGACAAATAGTCTTAACCTATAACCAAGTTGTCACCGCCTACCGTCCATCCAAAGTTCAAGCTTTAAGGTGAAGAAACCAGATCATGATATATCAAGTAGATGTGCCATTAGCGGATGTCATGATGGGCACATTACCTGTTCTCCAACTGTTGGTGTAATATAATTACCAACTCAATTCTTCAAATGTGACCGAGGTGGCCTCCTCGATACTAATATCCAATGAGCTCAAATCATAGTGCTTATAACATTGCACTGAATAACATAAACAATAAACTATTTTTTTTCCCGAATCATTTTTTTTAATCATAACTAAAAACATAACATCCCCCACTTGAGATGAACATATACTGAGAATATGGGGGGTCTTCAATGATCTTCAAATATAAGTCTTTGACGAAAGCGTGATTTCCGAACCTCTCTACTTGAACCTTGAACTTGGGCAAACAGTGACTTCCGGATCACAAATTAAGACTACACGGTAGGCTAAGGTGAATGGGTGGAACGAAACAAACATAAAGGGTATGAAATGAAAGGAAAGGCTCTGAAGGGTGTATCTAGGGGTATCTTACACTGAAGGCGAGTGCAACAAAAGTGTTTAACAAGGGGGTCAAAAAGTCGAGGTGACTAATCGATAGACACACAAAAATAGGCTATTTGGGTGATAATCCTAAAAATATTGCCTTCTCAAACTGATTATTCCATATATATTAAGCGAACTCAACATACCTCGTTTATGGTCTCGAAATGATGCAAAGGCCAAAAGTTCTAAAGTTTACAAGCTACTGACACACTCATAATTTGGTGGATTTGGGTAAATAAGTGGAAATGGATAAGGCTAATCTCACCATGAAATATCAAAGGTTATAATGTGCTCAGCTAAGGTCTAATCTAGTTAAGTTAAGAAAAACATGTCAAAATTTTAAAAATGGCACAATTTTTCAAAATAAACTAGAAAAACGAGGTCAAAATAAGTTCAAGTAATAATTCTACTCCCGTCCCCCCATTTGAGATGTACATAGTCCCTTTTGTACTAAACATTAAATAAAGGTGAAGAGAAAGTAGAATTAGAGCGAGAAGAAATTCGCTCCTAAAAAGAGAGAAGGTCCACGAAGAAAATCGCGCCTTCGTTTAAGCATCTTGAGCAAAATTCAATCCCTAAAATCACAACTAACCAACAAGCATAATTCTAAAAAGAAAAACAAAAACAAAAGAAATCTAACTCAATTTCGTAGGAATCACGGTTGCATTTAGCATATGCAACAAGCCTTTTAAAACACTTGGTGTCCCAAGTGGACGAGTGTAGTCTCGTGAGGGCTTACAGGAAACATACCCACAAAGACAATTTTACACTAAGTGTGATCCATGACTGAAGTACTGTATTTGAAAAATCACAATTAAACACGATAGGAAAACTTAAACACACTGAGATTATTATACTTTTATATTCTTTATTAATAATGAATCAAAAAGAATATATTACCCAAGTGCTTGCGGAACAAAGACTTGGGATTGAATGACAAGTATGGTATAACTCCTCTCGAAGCTTAGGCTAAGTCTAAGCATAGCTATTCAGGTACCACTGAGCTATCTCAGGGACATAGTCGTATTTGGAGGAGTGAAAGATGCTTGTGTGTGTTTTTCACAATTAATGCACAAGCTTGATCTTTCACTCCAACCTTATGGCTATTTATACAAGTATAATTTTTGACTCTATCCTAAAGGACAACCGACAAAGTACGAAGACAAAATACTGATGTATTTTGTCTCTGTTTACAAAGGCTATTTTAGGTAAGGGACAAGGATGCTTTCTTCTTGTCAGTGATGACACTGATCCTGGTTGTTAGCCTTTCAGGGAAAGTTTGACTTTGGGTTGATAAGGACTTCGTCTTATTTATTCAAACTTATCCCACCTTGTCCTGCTCATTCTTCAGTCTTCTTAGCCTTCAGTCTTGATCTTGATCTTGTCTTGGTGATAATAGTTGGTGAGGAGTTTTGGGATTCAGTGAGTTATTGTCATCACTCAATGAATTCACCATCTTCTTCTTGACTCAGTCTTCACCCCTTAAGTTCCGCCTTACTGAGTGGAGAGACTTCTTCTTCGTCTCGTACTGAGTATCTTGAAGATGGCTCACGGAGTGGCTATGCGCTCAGTGACTTGTTAGTGTTTAAGGTTATAAACACTTAGGATATTTTCTATTCAAATCCTAGAATTAAGGGGTTTGGGTATTCACTGAACCCAACAGTCTCCCTCTATTTGGATATACAAATAGCCTAAGTGTTTTGATCAGTGTAAGTGAGCAAGAGGCTTCTTCTTACACTTAATGTACTAGTAAACATGATATGGAACACTGATCTTAACAAAACATACATCGTTTATTAATAAAGATTACAAGTTCCTAACACTAGTACAAAAGATAAAATGATAGATGTTTCACTGATGTCATACAATGTGGATTCCCAGTGCTTCAAGCTTTGGCTTCTTTGAAAGGAGAGTTTTTTCTATCAGGATGGCCTCTAATCTTTGCATTCAAGTCTGTGCAGAACCTGATGTTTTCAGGGGATTGGATTTGAGAAGCCACCGTTAAGTAAGTTACCATTAAAGCCACTCATGCCTGATCAATATCGCTCCATCTTTGGAATGTTGGGTTTCCATGGACATTAATGAAGAAGAGTCCTCTTTCAGGATCTTCTATAACCATGTTGTTTACAAACTTCACCCCTTCAGGTAGCTCTCGGTTGCAATCAAATCCAGGGACCTTGATTTCAGGCTCAAATTAAATTCTTTTCCTTTTTCTTTAGGATGACTGAGATTGAGTACCTTGATTTCAGGCCCAACTCAATACATGGCCGACCCAACCATACCGGTCCACAGTTCTCAGTGGGGGTCCAACTACAGTGGCCTGTCACCAGCGGGGATTCACTATACGCTAAAGGTTCCATTTGTTACCGGTCCATCCAACCAGGGGGTTTCATTTGTTGCTAGTTCACCAGCAGGGGTTCACTATACGTAGGTTCAAGGTTCAGAACAGCCTCCGGTTCAATTTGGTCCGTTCAGCGATAGCCACTGTTGTGTCACAGTCACAACCACTAAAGGGTCTTTTCCTGGTTCACACGCACAAGTTCAGCTAGGGGGTTTGTGCCAGGGGTTCCACAAAGAAATGTTGGTTTAACAGAAAGGGGGTTTTCATCCAAGTCAACTTTTGGCATCCGGTTCACAAGCTTCAGGTCAAGCTACCATTTTACCTCATGCTTTTGCTACTAACACTCTTCAGGAACCGTCTGCTGGCAATTGGAATATGGATACAGGTGCGAGCTCTCATCTTAATGATTCTGTGTATTGTCTTGGTGATATTCTTAATGAGTGCATTTATCCGTCTGTTGCAGTTGGTGATGGGCGTTTTATTCCCGTTACCAACTCCGGTCATAGTATCTTGTCTACACCTTTTCGTCATCTTCGTTTAAATAATGTTTTAATTACCCCTCATATTGTAAAAAATCTTATTTATGTGCGTCAATTTGTTCGTGATAATTATTGCATTGTTGAATTTGATCCTTTTGGTTTTTCTGTGAAGGACTTCATAACTCGACGGGTACTCCTCCGTTATGATAGCATGGGTGATCTTTACCCTATTACGAAGCCTTCTCCAATTCCTCAAGCATATCTTACCGGTCAAGATATCGTGGCATCAACGACTTGGACATCCAGAAAGTGAAGTGTTGCGGCGTCTTGTGTCTAGTGATTCTATTTCTTGTAATAAAGAGAAGCTTCCCTTTCTTTTCCATGCTTGTCACTTGGTAAACACGTGAAGCTTCCGTTTGTTAGTTCGTCTAGTTCTATTACTTCTTGTTTTGACATTGTTCACTCGGATTTGTGGACCTCCCCAATTTTGAGTCTTTTCGGTTTCAAGTATTATGTTTTGTTTCTTGATCATTATTCTCAGTATGTTTGGGTTTATCCATTAATGAATAAATCTGATGTTTTGTCTAAATTTCAGTTGTTTCGTAGTTATGTTCGTACTCAGTTTAAGTGTGAAATTAAGTTGTTTCAGTGTGATCATGGCGGTGAGTTTGATAATACTGCTTTTCATAAATTAGTTTCCACCCATGGCATCCAATTTCGATTTTCATGCCCTCGCCCCTCTCAACAAAATGGAAAATCTGAACGCATGATTCGTACCATCAATAACCTTATCCGTACTTTATTGTTTCAAGCACATTTACCACCTAACTATTGGACTAAAGCTCTTAATATGGCTGTTTATTTATTGAATATCCTACCTTCCCGTACCATTAACAATGACATACCTTTTACCCGCCTTTTTGGTGCTACACCTGATTATAGTGTCCTTCGTGTTTTTGGATGCTTTAGTTACCCACATATTGATACCAACCATAAATTAGGACCTCGTGCTACACCTGCCATTTTTTGGGACATGCTGCCAATCATTTTGGCTATCGTTGTCTTGATTTAAAATCTTAACAAAATTATTATCTCTCGTCATGTTACCTTTGATGAAACGGTTTTTCCGTTTCAAACCCATTAGTCTAAACCCATCCCCTCCTATGATTTTTTGGAAGATTCTTCCAATCTCATTTCCACTATTATCAACACCACCCCAATTGGTCCTACTTTAAACCCGATTCCTATACCTACACCTAACGAACTCGTCAACATACCTTCCTCTCATGCCCCACCTACACCAACGCCCACACCACCTGTCTCTCCCGTACCTGTGACTGACCCACCAACGTCACCACCTATTATATCTATTCATCCCATGGTCACACGCTCTCGTGTCGGGAATACTCGTCCTAATCCTAAGTATGCTGGTCATGTGTCCATTGTTTCTCCATCACCTAGGTCGTATAAGGATGCTCTTGATGATCCCAATTGGCGAAATGCTATGATTGATGAATATAATGCGCTTATTAAGAATAAAACTTGGACTTGTGTACCTCGTCCTGCGGATGTCAATGTTGTTAGGAGTATGTGGTTATTTCGCCATAAGTATTTGGCTGATGGCACTCTTAGTCGGTACAAGGCACGTCTTGTTGCCAATGGTAGCACACAGGTGGAAGGAGTCGATGTTGATGAGACTTTTAGTCCGGTTGTAAAGCCGGACACCATTCAGACTGTTCTTAGTTTAGCTATTTCTCGACATTGACCTGTTCATCAGGTTGATGTCAAGAATGCATTTTTGCATGGTGATTTGGTAAACTGTTTATATTCATCACCACACGGTTTTCGGGATCCTGAGAACCAGGATTATGTTTGTTTATTACAGCGTTCTCTCTATGGTCTTAAGCAAGCACCTCGGGCATGGTTTCAGCGGTTTGCTGCTTATATTCTTGCTGTTGGGTTTAGTTCGAGTCAGTGTGATTCTTCTTTATTTATTTACCGACAGGGTGATGATACGGCTTTTCTGTTGCTTTATGTGGATGATATTGTGCTTACTGCTTCTTCTGATAGTTTATTACAGCGGATTATTGCTTCTTTGCATAAGGAGTTCTCTATGATCGATTTGGGTGCTCTTAATTATTTTTTGGGTGTGTCAGTTACGCGTGACTCTTCTGGGATGTTTTTGTCACAACGTAAGTATGCTATGGAGATTTTGGAGCGTGCACATATGGTTGGTTTTAACCCTTCTAGGACTCCTGTTGACGCCGAGTCTAAGTTGGGTGATAATGGTGATCCGGTTTCTGATCCTACGTTATATCGAGTCTTGCGGTTCTCTTCAAGATCTCACTTTCACTAGACCCGATATTACTTATGTTGTGTAGCAGGTTTGTTTATATATGCATGATCCTCGCGAGCCTCATTTCACGCTCTCGCGGATCTTACGGTATGTTCGGGGACTTTGGCTTACGGTTTATAGTTATTTTCTTCTACTCTTGAGTCCTTGGTTGCTTATTCGGATCTTGATTGGGGTGGTTGCCCTACCACTTGCCGATCTACATAGGTTATTGTGTTTTTCTTGGCAACAACTTACTTTCATGGTCCTCTAAACGCCACCGATGATTTTCGTTCGAGTCGAGGTGAGTATAGGTGTTGCCAATGCTTTGTTTCGAGACATGTTGGCTTCGAATTTACTTCGTGAGCTTCATACACCATTGTCTTCGCTACATTGTTTATTGTGATAATGTGAGTGCAGTGTATTTGTCTTCTAACCCTGTTCAGCATCAGCGTACCAAGCATATTGAGATTGATATTCATTTTGTGGACGTATGGTCGGATGGGCGAGAATGGGTCGGCCCAAGAAGGCAATGCCCACTCTACACCTAAACCCTAATCCATGCCCTATAAATACATGGCTGGATCTCCTTCTTGAGGACATGATAGATGTGATGATAACATGACAGGTTACTCTAACCCTAACTCATCACATCGCACCAATATTAACTTGACCTTGGTGGACCCGGGGCTACGCTCGGGTCCACTCCTAACGGGTTCTCTTTGTTGATGGTCTACTTAGGGCTCGAAGGCGACGAACGCCCGGGAGAGTCGTTGAATCCGGCCAGCGCGGATTATGCATCAACAAGTTGGCGCCATCCGTGGGACCACGAATAAACTATGTTTCGTGTTCTCATATTACCGAAAAGCAAAAATCAATTTCTAAAGTCGGTAACTCTAAAACCTTTGCATTCTGCCATGCGTACAACTTGCTTTATAATTTGACATGTATTTGACAATATACAAAAGAAAAGCATCCTAAGATGTTTACTGAACCATTATACGACATAAACTTTGCTTTGCATGTCGGCCTATTTATGGTCAAATCTAAACGTGGACTAAAACATTACGTTAAATTGCATATTGTTATCAACCAAGCACTTTGACGAATGGATAAAAAAAAAGTCCGCACGATCGGACCTATTTTATCTTTTAGCCGCGAATTAATTAGCAGATATCGCTTTTACGGTTGGTATGCCTGTTCGCGCTTGTTTATGCGATCGACGCAGCCACGATAAATCTACCCGCGTTAGGCGTGCGTTGGACATCTTCGCGGAATTAGCTACGAGCAAACATCCGCGATGCTAGTCAATCGCCATGGCGCCTGGACCAAAGGCCGTGGTAATGTTCTGTTCATCTGCGATCATCCACAAACGTTCGAGTCTATGCGGTCACGATATATCCATCTGCGTCTATTAGTCACGGTCACGGTACATCCATCCGGGTTTTTTTTTATATCAAAAAAAAAACAAAAGCAAAAGCAATTAATTATTTATGTAGTTTGTAAAACTTCGCGATAGGGGTATGATGTGTTTCACGTGGTTTTAAATTTGTATGCAAGAATTACCGGTTAACTAGGAACACATTCGGGCAAGTATACCCTAGTCAAGTTGTAGTATAGTATATGGTAAATCAAGGTCGTCCCAAGAGACTTGGTTGCACTACAAGTGTCGTTTGTTTGTTTAAGCAAGTAACAAGTAACAAGTTGATGGTTATGATTGTCACGGATCAAACCAACAAGAAAAGCAATAAGAACAAGCAAGTATCAAGTTCATGGTTATGATTGTCACGGATCAAACCACAAAGAAAAGCAATATAAGAACATATAATCATAAGAACCAAACAAGTAAACAAAACATCATGGTTATTTCAATCAAACACAAAGCTTCAACAATCATATCAATAACAAACATATAGAAATATAAAAGTAACAAGGTTTACCCAAAGTATGAATTACAATAGGAAAAGATGAAGGATTATAGCACTCCTTCAAGCCTCCAATCAACTACAATAGTTCTACCAAGCCGGAAAATGATATCTAAACGCCTTCATCAACACATGAGCACTACTTCTGGAAATGGCAGAGGTTTGAGGTATTTTGGGGAAGATAAGTTGGTGTAATTGGTGGAAATTCGTCCTTAAGGGTGGAGGATCGAATTTCACACCTTTGGGGTGAAGAGATTGAGAGTGGGTGTGTTCTCTCAAGTTGGGGTTTGCTCTCTAGGTGGAAATTCGTTCTTAAGGGTGGAGGCTTGAATTTCACACCTAGAGAGGAGTGGTGGTGGTAGGAGATGAGAAGGATGGAGAAGGGATGATGAAATAAGGTTGCAAAGGCCTCTATTTATACTAGAACCAAGGCTAGGGGTATTCAATGCATTTCTTGGAGGCCAAGGAGATTGGAAGGGACTAGAATACATGTAGGAAGGGACTAGAATCGTTTGGAACATGATTGGAACTTGCTAGGACTCTTATTGATGAAGAAATGGCAGAAACAGGTCCTCCAACCGAATCGGTTGGGCTCCAACCGTTTCGGTTGGTCTTCGTGACTATTCTCCAACCGGATCCGGTTGCGGGGCTCGACCGAACGGTTGGAGCAAAATGAAAAAAACTCATAAGCACCAAAGTTGTAGATCTTTCTCTTAGCTTTCCGTGGCCACGAACCGGGGGTCAAACGGAGTCTGTATGCAAAAGTTATGGCCAAAATGGTGAAGGTGTGTCGGGAACAACGAGTCTTCCAATATGTCTTCGTTTTAGCTTCTTTTCTTCATTTCTTTCTCGTTTTCCTTCTTGAACTTTATTCTTGAGTCTTTGGACCACTAACTTGATGACTTTACCTTCTCGAATATACTCCACAAGTCTTGCTTTTGACGGGAACTCTTCATATTTGGAGAAATCTTCGTATTTTACTTCTTTTTCCGTCTTTTTCTCCACTTTCCTGTACTTGGCTACAAATGAACTAGCAAACGCACTTTTGTACGATTAAGAATTAAAAGCATATGATTGTAGCCAAATAACACACATAAAAGCACGGATAACGCTACTAAAAACATGCACAATTTGAGCGTTATCAGGGTAATTCGCACTACCACTTCTCTTATGTGTTAAGTTCACATGCTATGTGCTATATATTGCTTCACTAGGTTTTATATGTTTCGATTCGTGGCATATACTTTTAATATTTGCATTAAGTGTTTTACGCAGGCATAAATAAGTTTAATGCTCCTACACGAGTAGCACCATCAAACTTGGGGGGCTACCAAGGTATGTAATACCACTGTTTCCGTACGCGTCACGCAGGCATATTTGGAAGCAGATTGCATGTAAGAGGTATTGCAAGCCCGATACAAAGACGGATTTAAATATTCGCACTATCTTGCCGCAGGGGAGACGTCCTCTGTTGGTTGTAAAGACGGAAGTAATGCGCGCAAAAGCACGTCTTCTGTCGCACCTCTTTGTCGCCTTGTGGTAGACATACTTCTGAAGCGCGTCTTCGTCGCACCATGCCGCTGTTACTCTTGGTACAAAAGGTACGCCTACCCGTGATGCAGATACGGGATCCACTTTCACCATTGTGAGACTCTCACAATCGCAATGTCATTTATTACCCCAACTATAGAACTACGTGTTCTTCTTACGGGTCTTTACGTCACACTTGTGGCGGGAAACCTAGTATATGCGCTAAAGCGGGGCGGCCTGCCAAGTGCGACTGTCGCATTTGGGGCTGCAAGAAGATGATCCGGCCCCATGTGCACACTTGAGTTGCGCACACATGGGTCATGCCGTCATGATTGATTAGGCCTACGCGGCCATGAACAGAACTTAAGTCTAGCATAACATAGCCATGCACTATCTCATACTAGACTTGGGAGGCTTGTGGACGTATGGTCGGGACGGGCGAGAATGGGTCGGGCAGGAAGACAATGCCCACTCTACACCTAAACCCTAATCCATGCCCTATAAATACATGGCTGGATCTCCTTCTTGAGGACATGAAAGATGTGACGATAACATGGCAGGTTACTCTAACCCTAACTCATCACATCGCACCAATACTAACTTGACCGTCGGAGGTGGACCCCGGCTACGCCTCGGGTCCACTCTAACGGGTTCTCTTTGTTGACAGGTCTACTTAGGGCTCGAGAAGACGACGAACGGCCCAGGGAGAGTCGTCGAATCCAGCCCGCGCCAGATTTTGCATCAACACATTTTGTTCGTGATTTGGTTTCTACTGGTCAAGTTCGAGTTCTACATGTTCCTTCTCGGTTTCAGTATGCTGATATTTTTACCAAGGGGTTACCATCTGCCTTGTTTACTGATTTTCGTAATAGCTTGAGTGTTCGGTCTCCTCCCGCTCAAACTGCGGGGGAGTGTTAGACTACTAGTATTAGGATTAGTATTTGGCTCATTGTATATTAGGCCCGGTATGTATCATATATAATCTTGATGTACCAAACATTATTATTCATTCAATATACTTAAACTTACAGTTTAACAACTTTCAAACCTGGTTCGCAAATCGTGATAACAAAAAAAAATGGAATTAGTCTTCATGATTTGCAGTTGTTAACACGGTTAACAGTTTAAAGTCTTGAAGGTGTTCGTTCTTTTAGGTTCATATAGGTTGGTGATTTTGCAAATGGTTCGCAGACCGTTTTTTGAAATCCATTATTAGTTAAATTTGTGCCTAAATCAACATGTCAATAGTTTATTGGTTTTTGAAAAAGTGGGTTGCTGTCACCGACAAAATAATGTCACATATGATTAGACATACATTTAGACAATGATGTCTATAAATACCTAACCTTTTTTTTTTGAACAAATATACCTAACCTTATTCCATCATAAACCAACATCAACCCTTTTAACAATGGCTACTTCGTAAGTAGTATGTTTTTCATATCACATGTCAAACAATCTTGAAATAAACATATAATAAAACAAAGTACATGTTAAATATTCCTTTAGAAACATCACAACCTGTAAAAAAACTAGCTTGATCACTTGGTTTCATCAATCAGCTAGGCAAAAGTTGTCTAATCATTATACATTTAAAGTAGTTTATGTACTTTTGGGTAGAAGTACGACTGTCTATGTCATATAATATCAGCGGGATTGAGTATTGTTGTTGTTACATGTTTCTTATTTTAAATTTTATGTTATGATTTTGATGTTTGTAGAAGTGTGAAAGAGGTTCTTCCAAAAGTGTTGGATTCTACTTCACAACAACCTCCTTTGTTTGATGGGACTACTAGGTAGAATTTATATGATTAATATAAATTTTGTCTGGTTAAGCTTAAATTTGGTTGATGGATCATGATATATGACTATATGAGTAATAGTTTGCTTTGTTTGGTTCAACTGAAGGTTATACACAAACTTGCAGTGTCCGTATGCACAACGTGTTTGGATCACAAGGAATTATAAGGTAACTTGTTGATCCATGTTTGTATGATGTTTTTCAGTTAGCTCTTCCTAAGAACATAAGCTTTTATTGAAAATGAAAGAAAACCCGTGTTCTAATCACAAAGAGTTGACCTTTTGATATCAAAACATAAGTCACTTTGAGTAGCTTTCAAGTTTCAATATAAGCAATAGCATCTTATGTCTAAGCTATCTAAAGAATTTACGCTTAATTGATTGTTTACCACTAAAAAGTTATGTGTCGTTTTATAAATTTCGGCTACATCAAATACTTATATACAACTTACAACCACATCTTACAGCTACAACTACGACTCTTTTGCCAAGCATACCCTAAGATGATAAGTGACTGAAACAGTTCGATTATTATATGTTGTGATCCCTTTATGTTGGTTGATTTGAAGCCAACAAGAGTTGTAACTAGTGATGTATGCCTTGTGAGTTAGTGCCACTTAATATTTCGAGACTTGACTAACTTCAATAACTAGTGATGTATTCCTAATGACAAATCTTAGAATGAAGAATAACAGTCAGTTGATTATTTGCTATATATTCTTTTAAACTGAAATATCCATAACAGTTGCAACTCACAAGTAAATTCAAGAAACGACTTTCTGAGCAGAAATCGTATTGAAAAAACAAGAATTGCATTCTTCACTATCTGTATTATAACATGTAGGGACTACAAGACCAGATCAAGCTTGTTCCTATAGACCTTGCTAATAGACCCGCGTGGTATAAGGAGAAAGTTTACCCCAAAAATAAGGTAAGACTTCTATACGCAGTATATTTCAAATATTTATTTATATATTTAGTATTTTTGGCTGAATATCACGTAAACAAATTTTTTGAAGGTGCCAGCCCTTGAACATGACAACAAAATCATTGGAGAGAGCCTAGATTTGATGAGATATGTCGATGCTCACTTTGAAGGCCCCGGCTTACTACCAATTGTAAGATTTGATAGATGTCTATTTTTAGTAGCCTCTTTAAAAATTGTAACAAATGGTCATATGAAAAACTGTAGGATTCTGTCAAAAGAGAGTTTGCTGAGGAGCTATTGACATATACTGACACGTTCAATAAAACAGTTCGCTCTTCGGTTAGAGGAGATAGTGTGAAAGACGGTTGTTTGTGTTTCAAATAGAGTGTGTGACAACTTTTTTGTATCTAGAACTGATTAAAACCTGATAATTTGGAACAGGTGTAGCTTTTGATTACTTGGAATCAGCTCTTCAGAAGTTTGAAGGTCCATTTTTCCTTGGAGAAATCAGTATGGTAAGTTATTTCTCGGTAAAAATGTCAGTTTTGCTCTCTTGAATGGGTTGATTTGGGTTATGTTTTTATCTTTAGTGGGTCAAGTGGATAAATAAAAATATTAGCTGAAGAGGAAACGGGTTAAAAGTCTCATAAATTGTCTTTCTATTGCATGCAACCTCGTAAATCGCTTTATTCAAAGATTAAATTATATTTGTTATCTTTTTTACCGCTTCAATTACTAATAAACTTTTAAAAAACAGACAAAAGTTGTCCCGGGGTCAACACAATATGTTTCAACATATATTGTAAATTGCCCTTTTGACCCGTTACCAACCCACCCATTTTGCCACACCTCTTTATAGGGTATGAAGTATCCACTGATCACTTCCATTTAGCTTCATGTGAAAACTAACATTTTATGATGGAATTGCAGGTGGACTTTGCCTATATTCCTTTCATAGAAAGGTTTCAATTATATCTACAAGAAGTATACAAGTATGATGTTTGCACTGGCAGACCAAAGTTAGCAACATGGATAGAGGTATAACTTCAATTTACTATCAATCATTTGATTGATTCATTCCCAATCAAGGCATCAAGCCACATATACTTCTCGACTTTCAAGGTCAAATAATCTAGTTCTAGCTTTGGAAACCATTGCAATTTTTTAAAAGTCGACCCATTTTTAGCTAAAAGAAAATTGTTTTGACTCGTTTGAGAACCAAAACCCTTATAGACCCATTTATCATATATGGGTTGAATTTTCCACCCCTCTAATGGGATGTAATGAGATGCATTAGCTAAGTTAGTATGAAACACTTGCACACAGGAACTGAACAAGATTGATGCTTACCTGGAAACAAAGGGTGATCCTTAACACACTATTCAGATATACGAAAAACGTTTACTGGTAAGTAGCTTTCTGCATACATGTTTTGTCAATCATTCCAATAAATTTTTACCCTTTTGTACATCAAGCACTGAAAGTTTAAAAAGTGTATACTATTGTCTCATTTCTCTCATATCATTCTTGCAGGGTCAGTAAGTATGATGGTACACTTGATGAAGTCCCAATAATCATCGAAGACAATGGTCTTTTATACGAAGTGTGTATGTGTTGTTTGTAAACGACTCTCCGGTCTCATAACTGTCTCAGTTTGTAGTATGGATGATGGATAATACATATGGTCTTATGTTATCTATTCCAGTTAAAGTGTTGTCGTCTTCCTTATTTTCTGTAAACATAAGAGTTTGTTCTTTGTTATTACTATATGTCGGTTGTTTAGACGAGTTCCATATCCAAATGATATATTCTAAAACCAATAATAACAGAGAATGAAGGGATTTCAGATAGGCCGGATGACGCTGTTGATAATACTCGTACGTATTTTGGAGCTGCTGGTCTTTCGCTTCTTGAGTAGCCAGGATTGAAAGCCATTTATCCGGCTTATGCAATAGAATTTTTCTTTATTGATTTTTTGTTCAGATTGTTCAAAAGATAAAATTTTACAGTACTAGTTTCAGAAATATGAAAGGCCTTTTATTACTATTAGTAATGATCGCGTATGATCCCCCGGCACGCACACAGGTCAGGCGCGGATGACACGTAACCCAGCCGGAAGCCACTTAACCATAACCAAGGGGCGCGCGCCTCGGACACGGGCAATAGGCACGTCCGAGGAAGGCCATAACCGCGTTCCACAGAAAAGGTAAGGAATCTTGCCTAGGTTTGGAGTACTATCACCGCGGTCCCAAAAGGAAAGCGGGACAACTCCCGCCTAAAACGTCGGCCGACAAAGGACAAGCTCGGAGTTGACCTACGTCACTTCCACTTACTAACTGTCGCTCATGGCCCGTGACCTTAAGAACACGCACAAAAGGTCAACCATATAAATAGAGGCTTACCACTATTTAAAGGGTAACATATTTTTCACTCTCTCTCTAGAACCTATTTTATCTCTCTAAAACCAGCACTCATTCTCACGCCGGAGGTTGACCGCGGAACCCCGTTCCGCGGTGAGACTAACGGTGTATGTTCTTAGCAGCTTAGATTCAAGATATACTTAATACGAGGTCTATTCCTGGAGAATTGTATTAACAAGTTGGCGCCATCCGTGGGACCAGTAACATAACTGCGTTTCCAAAAAACTCTAATGAGTAACCCGGCAGAAAACCCTTCCCGCCCCCGAGCCGTCCACGGTTAGAAATACGGGTGGGAAGGATAAAGTGCAAGACGCAGAACAATATCGCCCTAATGCCGCAACAGACGAGTCAATAAAGGAGTTCTGCGAAAGGCACTATCATCAGATCTTGCCCATAATGGCGGAAAAGGTCCATCAAGAAAAACTAGACCGGGTCAAAACCCGCCGGATTTCGATGATGAGACTAGGAATGAGATCTCGAGAACACGCCGGGAATACCCGCCCGAGTCTTAAAGAAAAGCGGGCATCTAAAGGAGGCACAGGGCGGTCCTAGTGCCAGTCGGACCCCGAGTATTCCAAGTCACGGAGTGTCTTCGAGACTTCAAATGTCGAGACGATGGGTGTTCTAGAGACAAGAGCGGTCCGGAAGCCATGAGGCCGCGACCGGATGTATTCTCAAGGTTGGAAAAAGAACGTCCGCCGCGTGACCACAAGACTTGGTGACCAAAACCAACCGTGTTCTCGGACTTCACCAAAGGTGTCTTCCGCAGTAACGTAAAAAGAAGCCGAAGGCAAAGAAAGCGGGGAGCGTCAAAGAGATTCGGTCGACAGACACCCGGCCGAGCTTGACCACAGGCTGCTTCTCACTCAAAGTGCGGCGGAGGGAAACATATCACTCATGCCGCAGCAGAACCAGAGAAGTGTCTCCTCCAGAAAGCGAAGAAAGCACGGGAGGGCATTGGAAGTCCACCCCAAAGAGCAAAGGAGGAAGGAATCCAATGAACTCTACTCCCCGTATGGCGTGGCGGATCTGAGACCCTTCACTCGCCGAATACGGGATTTTGAATTCCCAAAAGGACAAGGATGCCACCACATCGGAACTTACGATGGGGACGGGGAGATCCAGGAGGATCATCTGAAGATTTTCCCGCTGCCAAAGTGGAAAGATGGGCCACGCCCACATGGTGCCACATGTTCAACTCCACGCTAATTGGGCACGCGTCGGTTTGACGAGGCGCCGTAAAGCATTGGCGGCTTTGAAGAACTAAGGTCAAGCTTCCTCTCATACTTCCTTCGCCAGAAGAAGTATACAAAAGATCCTGTTGAGTTGCACCACATAAAGCAACGGGAAGGGGAATCCACGGAAGCATTTGTGGAACGCTTCAAGATGGAAAGCATGCATGTGAAGGGAGCCCCGGAGTGTATGAGTATCGGGCTTCATGCATGGGATAACAAACCCGAATCGAGAAGGCTCAATGACAACATTCCCGCACGTGATGAGATGTGGAAGGTAGTAAAAGCATTCCTCAGAGGCGAAGTTGGTTGCGGTCAACCGATCAGAAGAAGCACCCCGGTGGAAGAACCGGGACGGAGGACCGAAAAACATCCAGATCTTCAAAAGGAAGGGGAGTTCAAGACCCGCCGAGGCCTGAAAGGAAGAGGGGGCGGGTTCACTCCCTCACAAAGACACCGAAGGAAATCGCCATGGATACGGTCAAATTCACCCCCTCCGCCCATGTCGGCCGGTCGAATCTAGGAATAAAGACAAATCTTGTGACTTCCACAGAGAAAAGGGCACAACACGGACGAATGCTATCGGTTGAAAAAACAGATAGAAGAAGGCGTCCAGTCTGAAAGCTTCGCACATCCGGTCAAAGAAATCAAGAATGGAGTCCAAAATAATGGTGGTCCCAAAGGTGGAAAAAAGGATACCGCGTCCAAGGACAAAGCTCACGCCATATACATGGTCCACACTTGGCGTGTCGGTCAAACCCAATTTGGGTGCGGCCGGTCCCTGAACATGGAAATATCCTTTCCCCCCATATCCAGAGATGATTAGAACGACCACCCACTGGTAATCAAAGCAAATGTAGAGGGGTGCACAATTCACAGGATGTACGTGGATAACGGAAGCGCTTCAGAAGTTCTATACGAGCATTGCTTCAACAAGCTAAGCCCGGACATCCGCAAAAGACTGATCCCCGCTTCATCACCGTTACTGGGTTTCAGTGGAGAGCTTTCGTGGCCATTAGGGCAGATTATCTTGGAGGTGACATTGGGAGACGAGGAGAAGTCGACTAGTGCTTGGATGAACTTCATGGAGGTACGATCCCCTTCTCCCTACAATGGAATAATCGGACGTCCGGGGATTAGGCTATTGAGAATAGTGCCATCCACGGCATCGGAATGTTGAAGTTTCCTATCGTGGGAGTCGTGACTTTGCACGCATTACAAGGTAGTCGGTTGAATGCGTAATGATCGCGAACCGAGAACCCTATCATACAACCACAAAGGCAGAGGTAAAGGAAGGAGTCGCAGTCGCGATCAACCCCGGATTCCCCGACTAAACGATCACCATTGGGGGAGGGTTAAATGAAAAAGGGAAAAAGAGCCTTTGCGACCGCTTTCAAGAATAACGAACATCTTTGCACGGGAACCCTCGACATGACCGGAGTTCCGCGGACAATCGCGAACACAGTGAATGTCGAGGATGGTTACAACCCGCATGCGACAAAGAAGAGAGGACATGCCCGAGAAAGAAACAAAGCCATCAATGAAGATGTTACCAAGTTAGTTGTAGCAAGAATCATGAAAGAAGTACACTACCACGACCGGTTTCTAACCCCGTCCTCGTCAAAGAGCGGCGGAAGGAGAATGTGTGTGGACTTCAAAGATCTGAACAAAGCTTGTCCGAAGGATTGCTATCCCTTGGGAGATCGACCGGAAGGTCGAATCCCTCTGATACCCATTTAAATGCTTCCTTGGCGCATATAAAGGGTATCACCGTGATACAAATGGCGGGGATGAGGAGAAAGCGACATTCCACACGAACCAAGGCATCTTCTGCTACACCAAAATGCCTTTCGGTTTGAAGAATATTGGCGCCACATACCAAAGGCTCGTGGACAGAGCGTTTAAGAAACAGATTGGAAGAAATTTGGAAGTGTGCGTCGACGATCTAGTCATCAAAAGCCACTCAGAAGAAGAAGTACTCAGAGATATGAAAGAAACCTTCAAGACCCTAAGGAGTATCAACATGAAGCTTAACCCCAAAAAATGCACATTTGGGGCGGAGCAAGGGATGTTTCTGGGCCATGTGGTGAGCAAGGAGGGCATCAGAGCTTGCCCGGACAAATCTGCGGCTGTAGCTACCCTCAAATCCCCAACAACCAAAAAGGAAGTGCAGTCTTTGAATGGGAAATTAGCCGATCTCGCCGCTTCATGTCCAAGTCGGGCAGAAGGTCCCTTCCGTTCTTCAAAACATCAAGAAGTGAATTAAAAAGCGACTTTTCTTGGACAACCGAGGCGAGCAAGCGTTCAAGGAAATGAAGCGACATTGCCAACTTGCCAATGGTCATCGCCGCAACCAAAGGAGGAGTTAATCATGTACTTGGCGGCGTCAAGAAGTGTAAGTACGGTTTTGTTGGCACAAAGGGAGTAGCGACAACGGCCGGTGTACTGCCGTCGGCCAGCGCTCTAAAGGGTCCGGAGATGAATTACACTCCGATTGAAAGCTTGTCCTTGCGCTTAGTATATCCGTCCCGCGATTACTGGCGATACTTCCAAAGCACATCCATGGCGGTCATCACGGACCAACCATCAAGCAAGTCTTGACCAAGACAGAGAAAAGTGGGAGAATGGCTGGATGGGCAATCGAACTGGACGAGCATGACATTAGCTTCCGACCCCGGATAGCCATTAAAGGACAATTACTGGCGGATTTCATTGTCGAAATTCCAGAAGAGAGCACCCCAGACAAGGCAACAGGCAAACAGCTATACTCCGAACCATGGAATTTATTCACGGATGGATCCGCGTGTCAGGAAGGGTCCGGGACAGGATTGATCTTAACAAGCCCAGAAGGGAAGGAGTTCACATATGCCTTACGATTTGAATTTGAGGCATCCAACAATGAGGCCTAATACGAGGCATTGATCGCATGATTAAGAATCGCAGAGCAAATGCAAGTAAAAGACTTGTCAGCAAATGTCGATTCCCGCCTCGTAGCAAATCAGATCAATGGATCATATGAAGCGAAGGAAGCAAGCATGACCGCTACTTGGCAAAAGCTAAAGCTCTCATTGAAGGATTTCGGACGTTCTCCATCAAGCTGATTCCCGGCCGAGAACAAGCAGCGGATCTTGA
The DNA here is from genome assembly GCA_910596185.1 of Chrysanthemum makinoi. Taxonomy (NCBI): domain Eukaryota; kingdom Viridiplantae; phylum Streptophyta; class Magnoliopsida; order Asterales; family Asteraceae; genus Chrysanthemum; species Chrysanthemum makinoi. The sequence goes on from OU343222.1 coordinate 349,975,265, forward strand.
GCAAGATAGCCTCTACTAGCTTTGCTCACTTGACTAAACAGGTTCTCGTGGAAGTATTGAAGGAGAAATCCATTGAGGAGAAGGAGGTGTTGGCAGTCGTGGAAGAAGATGGAGACACATGGATGACACCCCTGATCGAATACCTAAGGGATGAGACACCGCACTGCGGATGACAACAAGGCTAGAAAACTGCGGATCAAGGCAAGGCAGTATGAGTTGAAAGATGGAATCCTATTCCGGAAGTCTTTCCTAGAACCGTGGCTTCGGTGTGTAGGCCCCGTCCAATCCAACTATGTGTTGCGAGAGATTCACGAAGGATCGTGTAGCATGCACTCGGGGCCAAGGTCGAGTGGTGGCCAAGGCAATCCGGTCGGGATACTCTTGGCCAATAATGCACAAGGACGCCGTGAGCTAATACTGAAGTGTGAAGATTGCCGAGTTCACCTCCCATGCCAAAGAATCCGCGGCAAAATCTAACCCCAATCACTTCCCACTGGCCCTTCTACAAGTGGGGTCTGGACATCTGTGGACCTTTCCTAGAAGGACCCAGCAAGGTTAATTTTATGATTGTGGGGATAGATTACTTCACCAAATGGATTGAAGCTAAACCTTTAGCCTCCATCACAGGAAGACAAGTAAAGAAGTTCGATGCAGGACAACATAGTGTCGATTCGGTTTGCCGGAGAGATAGTGTCGGATAATGGAAAGCGGTTCGCGACAACCCATTTAAAGACCGGTGCGGCTCAACATAAAGCGGCGTTTAGCCTCGAGTCAAGCACCAAGGAAAATGGGTTGGTAGAAAGCGCGAACAAAAGTTTGGGAGAAGGCATTAAAGCAAGGTTGGAAAAGGGAAGCAAAGACTGGGTAGAAGAAGTTCCGCATGTGCTCTGGGCACCGCGTAAGCGATGATCAAAACAAGCAACGGGGAGACCCCATTTTCCCTTACATACGACGGAGGCGCTTATCCCGGTCGAGATTGGAATGCCAAGTCTCGATGCAGCCGTGAACCAAATCTCCATCGACCAGAACCTTCGCCTAAATTTAGACGTCCTAGAAGAAAGAAGGGAAGCCGCGGCCATTGAAGAAGCCCGCAGCAAGGCAAAGATGGAAAGATACTACAATGCCAAGGTGCGAAGCACGGCATTCAGGCCCGGAGATTTCGTCTACCGCAAAGAACGGCTAGTAGAGCGGAGGACACTGGAAAGCTTGGCCCAAAATGGGAAGGGCCGTATGAAGTGGTGGAAGTACTAGGGAACGGACCGTATAAGCTCAGAGGCGCGGATGGGGAGGTACTCCCAAGATCATGGAACATCCGCAACTTGAAGAAGTGTTATGTCTAAGTGTAAGTAGGTTTTCCCCATCTCTTGTAAGTTGATCACGGATCAGGTCCGGACAACAGAGGAACCGTTTCAAATTTTCATGTTTTCCGTTTCTTGTAATATTTCCTAATTATTAATGAAATGTAGAAGCCTGGCCCGCTCTACAAATTTTCCAAAAACAAAGATTCATTTACATTTTTGCATCTCTGGCATATCTCTCACATCGCGACAAACGTGTCGCATAGAGGATGAGCAACCTCAAAATTGACTCAGGCATATAAGTGGTATTGCAAGCCCATTGACCATTCCATGCTACCCCTGGACTCCTAAAGTACGACCACGGGTAGAACCCAAAGCCCAAAACAACTAGCTCCGTCAAGCAAACAAAAGCATATATATAACAAAGTCAAAAGTATTTCCATTAAGTACACAAGATTTTCTATTAGTACGGGGCATACCCCGGATTACAAAATAAAGCGCCACTGAAACCACGGCCCTAACCAGAACAGATAATTACTAAGCTTCACAATAAATTAAAAAGGCGGCATAGTCTAAATGCCGCCCATGAAAAGACTATCTCAAGGATCCCCAGTGCCATCAAGGATGCTCGCATCAAACATGTCGTCATGGGTAGCTTGTTCCTCTTCCTCTTTTTCATCCTCCCCGGTAGGACCAGTGATCGCGGCAGAGGGGGTCGGACCAGAGGGAACAATGACCATAGAAGGTTCCTCGGTGGATGTAACCTGATGGACGACATTGGAAACAATCAAATCAGGGTTCCAAAAGTCAAATTTCTTGCCCCTCAGCTGACTTTTTTTCTCTCTATATACGGCAATCGCACGCGGACGCCTGGTGATGGTCTGCAATAAAGAGTTAGGAAGCGAAACCTCCTCTGCGACCGGGGGGTCAAACACAAAGTCCCCGGAACCGTTGGGTCGCTCCTCTTGCAAAACCAGCTGGGACATAAGAAACTCCAAAGAAGAATCTTTGCAGGCTTCTAGGGAATCTAGGAGCGGAAAGGGGACGTCACTGAGGCGAATAACAGATTCGCGATAAACCTCCTTCGCTCGGGGATTATACGCCTTGATTTCCTCCAGCTTCACACCTTTAGACCCTTGCACAATCCCTGCCTCCAGACCCTGCCTTAGGCCCTCCGCAATAGCTTTGCTTATACAATCCCCCAGCCGTGTCTGCAGCTCATCAGACTGTTTGAACGCCATCCATGCCCTACTGAAGCCATGCCCAATCACCCACCGTTTACCTTCAATGGCAAGAAGCATGCTAGGGAACAACTCTTCATTAAAATCACGGTTCAGGTCCGCTAATCTCTGATCCAGTTGCGCCAGCTGGGTATCATAAGTGCTCCGGACCTCTTGCTCACACTCTTTCAGCTTCTCCTCAAGTGACCCGATCCCCTTCACTTGTTCTTCGGATCATCACAAGCAGAGGTGAGCCCGACAACCTTACCCTTTAACTCGGCATTTTCACGGTCAGATTGGCATTGTTCATCTTTGGGAGCAATCATGCCCTCCAAGCGCCACACGCCTCAGCAACCTCTTCATCTCCTCGGACTCGGACTCAAGAAGACCAACACGCCACGAGACCTTTCGCCAGCGACCTCGGACTCCAACTCCTGAACTTTCTGCTTCAAGCCCTCAATCCTCTTATCTCTCCTCTCAAGCCTCTTGTTCAACCTGTTAGTTTGATTCAACTCAAATTCCAACCGCAGACGACTTCAGAGGACATCTGTGTTTGCATAGTGGTGATGTTGTTGTTCAACCAAATCGTATGCGGCATATTGCGTGAAGCGTTGACAAGTAGCCGGGGTGGCAAGATTATCCAAAGATGCTCGAAATACCCAAGCATCGTTCATCCGAAAATCATTGGTGGGCAGCCACTTGGGAACATAGACATTTTAGCCTCCATTGTCTCCACGGATAGAGACTCGTAAAGTCATCATCCGAGGCAGCGAGGAGGATGGACAGATTGGTCTGCTGGCGGAGACTCAACCCGAAAACATTCTCCGTGCAAAGGTGGCGGGATGGACCAGACATCTTAGTATCCAAATTTTCTTGAGGAGCGCTAGTGGATGTCTTTGAAGTAGCATCCGGATCTGACTGTGGAATCAGGGTGGCCTCAGAAGAAGCAACAGTCGTATCCAGTCGCTGGGGCTCGGAGTCGGATTCATCACGAAGCTCCATAACGGGAATAGGTCCCGCGGCAGCATCACCTACGTAGCCAAGAAACACCCGGGTCATTTCTCCATTCAAAAAAAAATGATTAGGCAAGACCCTTACCAGCAGCAGACCCAGAACCCTGCTCCGGCGCAAGAGTAACCCTCTTTTTCTCTGGCTGCTTGGCGGGAACATCGAGCAGGACTCTTTTCTTCCCGGTGGTCTTACCGGCTTTAGTTGCCTTCACATTATCCACAGTGGTTTCTTGGACCAGAGTAATCAAGTTATCAGAAGGCTCTATGACGCGCCTAACAGTTTCATCTTGCAGCGTCTTCTCCCCCTCTTGCAAAGTCCTCTCACCAGATGTCACCTCAAATGGATCTGGCTGGTTGATAAAGGCAAATAGAGACATCTCGCAAACAAAAAAAGGCATTAATAAAAAAGGCGAGAGAAGACAATAAGACGCATGCACCTAACAAAAGAAAAGAACCCACCCTCGATCCGAAACCATGAAGGTAGGCCGCGCGTAGCATCATCGCACGGCTAAGCCCAATCACGCAAAGGAAAGGCTCAATTTTTTAAAAGGAGCACGGCAGCGTATCAAGAAGACGCAGCAACTCCAAGTCAACGTCGTCATTGGCTGGAGGTGGATCACGGTCAACAAAGACCTTCTCATTCCACGAGATGCTCAAGGGAAAAATGGTTGCGTCAACCCAAAAGAAATACTCCTTCCAATTCTTTACAGAATCCAAAGGAGCGGATGGCAACCGGCACAACCAACGACTTAGGACCCTTACGCTTCTCTAGGGTCATTCACCCATCTTTCATCCCAGAGTAATAGAACTTCCTAAACAAAGGCACGGTAGGGGTACCACCATGGACGCGAGAGGATCTCAAAGTGACTAATCCTAGCGGCTAAAACGAACAAGCGGGATAAATGGATGCGAAAATATTCCAAAACTCTACACAAGAACGCGGAAGGGAATCCTAAAATTGCAAAATTCAAAAACCTAGTGTATACGCCTATTTTACCGCGGGCGTCTCTTATGGTATCATTAGGACCAGGAAGAAGGGATGAACGATGGGAGGAATATGATATTTAGAGCAAAAATCACTAAGATCCTACGTGATAACTTGCAAGTAAAATCGCATAGCAGTTTTTTAGCCATGGAACTATAGTAAGGGAAGAAAAACCTAACCTGAACGAGTAAAGACGCACACAAAGGGATTGATAAGCTTTTTCTTTTTTTACGCAAGACGAAAGGGAAACAGAGTAGCCAAAAGGTAAAAAGTGGGGTATTTATACTCTCCTAGAAGTAAAACCGACAAAGCTAATCGAAGGGCGAAAAAGTCGCCACGCGTCTCCAGCCATATTAGGACGGCTCGAGTCGTTTAGATCAACGGCGAGATAGAAGCGGCCAAAACTTCATGTCGGTCGAGAAAATGCGCGGTCAAGAATCGCTCAGCGATTTCCAAAGGCCAGCTGTAACGCTCATTCAGGATATAAGTGGGACCACACATAAATGGAAAAATCATGAACCATACTTATCCATGGTATAACTGGCAATGATAACCAGCAACGCTTATCCGGGGATAACAACTTAGTCTAGAACGCTTGTCCTGAACCAACAAACATACTAGACTAGGGGGACTTGATCACGTATGATCCCCCGAACGCGCGCCGGTCAGCGCAGATGACACGTAACCCAGCCGGAAGCCACTTAACCATAACCAAAGGGTGCTTGCCTCGGACACGGGCAATAGGCACGTCCGAGGAAGGCCATAACCGCGTTCCACAGAAAAGGTAAGGAATCTTGCCTAGGTTTGCAGTACTATCACCTGCAGTCCCCAAAAAGGGAAAGCGGGACAACTCCCGCCCAAAAACGTTGCTGTCACAAAGAATCGGACAAGCTCAGAGTTGACCTCGTCACTCTCCACTTACTAACTGTCTCTCTCATGGCCCGTGACCTTGAGAACACGACAAAAAGGTCAACCATATAAATAGAGGCTTCGCCACTATTCAAAGGGTAACATATTTTTCACTCTCTCTCTAGAACCTATTTTATCTCTCTAAAACCAGCACTCATTCTCACGCCGGAAGTTGACCGCGGAACCCCGTTCCGCGGTGAGACTAACAGTGTATTTTCTTAGCAGCTTAGATTCAAGATATACTTAATACGATGTATATTCCTGGAGAAGTTAGCTTAAACTAATATTTGCAAGGGAGCGCCCAGAATTGTATTAACAAGTAACAAGTATAAAACACCGACTATCAGTATTTACATCAACGCTGTGCTATATTTGGTAGGTTACTTTAATTTGTTGATGCAGACTCAATCACATCTCAGTAGCTGCTTAGATAGGTAAGTGTTCTGTCATCTGTCTTAATTCTATCTCAAGAGTGTGCTTGATTTTACGCAAGTTACTGCAAAAACTAACAAGGTGTTCTTAGCTTGCTGCAAAATCTTTATTTTTCCATAAATATATATTGAAAGAATTAAATCATCTCAATTCAATTGAATAATGTGTGAGAAGCTCCCCAACCAAATGGTTGTGGGTTCAGGTCATGCTTAAGACATGTGAGGATTGCGTGAAATAACATAAACAAAAACACATTTACCATTTAAGGATTGCGTGAACCTTATTAAGACGGCGTGCTTAACTAATCTAAAGGGTAACTCAGCTTCAATAAACAAGCTAACCAAATCTTTAACAATTCTATCATCGTCGTGTTTCCATGTAGCAATACTACCACTACCACTTATTCGTTTAGTATATATATAAGAGAAAAGTACAAAAAGGGGCCAAAATCTTTTTTGGAGTACCCACTCTGGTCATTTTTAAACTCAATCTCCAAAATGGTCATGCAAGAACCACTTGACTCCGCAGCTCCATCCAAAATTCGCCATGTGTCCAATTGCAAGTACACTATTTTACTTTTCATTATACCAAAATAACTACCCATATTGCGCAACCGACGGCTACTCAACCTCCTTTTACTCGACTTACATTTATCCACGTGCAAAAGTACCTCGAGAAAGAAAAAAAATACATATTAAAAAAAAATGTACAAAAAAGATTTTTACCAAAAGTACACAAAATACAAAATCACTGTTCCAAAATGCGTGGAAACCCGATCAATAACAAAACCATCGGTTCCAAAATGCATCGATACATGTTCTTCAAGAACTATTATCCCAATATGATCCGATTAAATTTCACTCACAAACACAAACACAAACACAAACACACAACATATACTATCTGATCCGACACGGATTAACACCACTAACACCGATTGAGTAATGCCTATTAACACGATTGAGTAGATCGGATTTGGGGTTATGTCCGATGGATTCACCCTTTCACCGTGTTGATGTAAGTATTTTTAGGTTTGGGGTTGTTATAGATCAGTTTTAAGTCCTCTTGGGTATATTATTTTTTCTGGTGGAAAAAGTTAGTCAGTTGTAAAAACCAAATCTGTTTTGTGGCTTTTAGATGTAATAAATGTTTAATCCTGTAGTTAGTATCATGTATTTCTTGTTCCAGTAACACAATATACCCATGAAGACTCAATAATCCTGTAGTTAGTATCATGTATAAATTAGTATTATTTTTAATATTTTTTTTTGTTAACCTAGGTTTACGATTCGAAGGTTAGTTTGAGAACTAAGCTACACCTTCTAAAAACCATAGCAAAGAAGTTGGCAGCTAAAAAGGATCGTTATAACAAGTTTAAAAGGAGTGTTTTTGGTCCGTGGTTAGATATAAGAACGGAGGACCATGATAATCGTGTCCTGAACTTTTTGCTTCAACACCAAAGAATTATCAAGGATGCTAGTACTGATATGCCCTTTTATTTTGATATTGGTCACAATACTTTAGAGTTTGGTAGGAGGGAGTTTTGTTTGTTGACTGGTTTTAAATTTGGAAATCCTTCTCTAAAACATTTGAGTAACAGTGTTTCCAATTTTCATAACCGTGTATTTCCCAGTTTACCTAGATTAAAGGGTGAAGATCTTAAAGGACTTCTTGAAATAGATCATGATTTTAAAAAGCTATCTGATGATGATTATGTCTGTGTTTGTCTTTTGTTGGCTTTAGAGTGTGTATTTATGGGTAACGAGCTTAGACACGTTATACCAGACGAGATTGTGGCGTTAGTGGATGATTTTTCTGCTTTTAATGCTTTCCCTTGGGGACAATATATTTGGCACGAGCTTCACCTTAGGGTGTATAATGTTGATTCAACACACCGTAAGGATATTTTGAAAAAAATTGCAACCCTCGGAAAAAATACAAGCCTCAATATTCTTTGAAAGTATTTGTTTTCGTCTTTAAGGTTAGCAAGCTTTCATTTTTGTCATTGTTATAAGGAACGGGTTGGATTAATTTTACTATGCAAAGAGGATCCTCATATTACGTCACTAATCTGGCATGCCTAGTTCTTTATTTAAAGATAATGTTTTACCATTTAGGCATTTACTACAAATTAGGTACTTTACTGATAAGATTTGTGTTATTGTTGAGTCTTATTGCAAAGAGGATGATTTTGGACTTGAACTTGTAGCCTGGCGATTATAAAGTTTTAGAAATTGGTTGGTGACCTGGCCTGTGGGAGCTTAAGTAGAATTATGAAAACATGTATTGCTTGTTTTTTGTGTGAGTTAATTCTAGTTACTAGTTATGGTTTCTGGTTATATGTAACTAGGTCTTTGTATCTTGCGAGCAGACGTAGGTCGATAGACTAATTGGTCAAATTGTTGTGTTCTTGTGATTGTTATATATGTTTGTGCCATTTTTCTAACAAAGTCGCCTCACGAGCTAACGCAATATAGTGTCATAAATGTAAGATTTATAAGTTCTTCTTGGGCGAACACTATGAAACAGACCTCTCTAGGTTAATTGCATATATGCTTATCTAAGATGTTTTGCTATCTTAAATGGAGACTGGTATTGTTTCTTTGAGAATTGTACCAACTACCAAGTCATTGCACTTATTTTGTTAAAAAGTGATAGTTTTCAGAATTGGTATCCCAATTAAATAGGCAATGTAGATTGTTTACATTGGCTGTGTGACAATGCAAAGATGCTCACAATACTTTGGTTTGATATCAGATTTCAACACTCTAAATGCTATGTTTGCTCCCCAAATCTACTTTTGACTACCGCTGCGTGGATAAGTGTGGTTTTAATCAACTTTTGAGTGCAACTGTTATCAGAATATGTGGTCATACGCAATAGAATCCCTCATTTATTGTGACGTTTATATCAATCTAATAACATAATGCACTGACGTAATTTTGACTGACTTTTGAAGTAGATAGATTTGGGATATGTTCTCATCTGAAACTGTTAGATTAGAAACCGATGAAATATTTTGATAGGCTGTAAACATGGTGATATGAATGAAAATGCTTGACTAATAGTTGCTGAAACACAACATGTTTATATTAAGCGCAAACTTGTAGCGTAAACAAGTATCATATATCTTTGTTACGTTGGCATAGAAAATCTGATGGGATGTTGGCCATTATGCTACAATCCACAATAACAAAAAACTAAAAGAAATCTCCATAATTTGGTCAGGGCTAAGGTTCTATTTAGACTCATGTTCAGTATATGATTCTTGTTGCTTAAACATATTTTATTGGCTTTTAGATATGAGATATTATGGGGAAGATATGTTTTGGAAAAGCTCATTTAAGCTTTTCTAAACATCCCCAAAATGCATGGAGATCGAACCCTTTTGTTGGCTTTTGGGCCCATAATTTCAGCTGCAAAGTAGAGAACCTTTACTCATCTTTTATATTAACTGATGTATTTTTATGATCTTCTTGGGCGAACAATATGAAACAGACCTTTACAGATTTGGTTAACGTAACAGACCTCTTTTATATTAACGTAACCTTTACACATTTTATAATTAACTGATATTATTTAGCTAGTAAGTTAGTTTAGTTATTTAACATTAATGGTTTTAAAACCTTTACAGATTTGGTTACTGGAAGTATTCCCGAATGCTACAAATTGGTGGCACAAACAAGATGATGTTATACCCCCGTTGTGTTTCATGGAGTGATGGAATAACATTTCTAAAAGGTGATTGTGAGAGTCTGTCTTATTCTAGAGACTCAATTAATCCACTTGTCCCCACCGAAAAAGAGATGAATACATCATGATGGACATGTAGTTTAGACTATTTCAAGAATGGCTCCACAGAAGCTGCATCTCATAGACCCTTTAAAAAGAGGAAGGTTAGGGTTAAAACAGAGGTTATTTCTCGTACACATGTTCACACGGAGGTTCACCGTGAGGTACACGTGCGTACTGAGGTGCAGAGTTATGAAGGATTGGATGACGCAGCGCTTGCACAGAAGGTTGTGGATATTGAGCGTGAATTTGGCTCCACATCCGGAGGCAAAAACCTTCCTTTGATCATCCTATTCATCCTTGGCCACGTATTGATTGGATACTTACCTTGTCTCCTACGGTTTTCTTGTTCACGTTGCCACCAAGCTCCCGCACCTCCTCGTAACTTATAAGCCACGATCTTCACTTGCTTTTCTTCGGGAACATCCATGATGTCAAAGAACTTATCAACTTCATATAACCAATCTAGCACCGCTTCAATGTCAAGATTTCCAAAAAAGTTAGGAATCTCGGCCTTGACCCGATAACCTTGTTGACGAACATTCCTTTGAACCACGTTCCTATGTCTTGGATTTCTATCCCTTAGCCCTACACCGAACTCCTCATAATCTTCCTCATCTCTTTCCTCCTCCGAAGACACAAAGTCATCATGTCCCCAAACTTGCTTAGGAGATTGGTTACGTGCACGATTTCTATTGGAACCCTCGTTGTTCGGACGACTTTTATAGATACCATGTTCGTCACTTTCACGATTTGGATGTTTACCACCCCAAAGCGTGGATCATATTTCCTCAAGAACGGTGGATAAGCTCTCGAATTTGGTCGCGAGATAGGTAATCTCACGATCCATGTCTTCGGTCGACCGCACTTACCATGCGGTACGTTTTTGTGCTCATACTGCTCACCATCTAGGATACTAATAAGCTCTAGATGTTTAATAGATGAAGAACTTCTAAACCAATTACCACCAGGAATCAACGAGTCTCTGATGCCAACTGACGTAGAACGGAAGCGTGTAACACAAAACCTTACCAAGGTTTTAGCAAATCACAAGGATTTAAAAGACAAAGTCTTGAATTTTTATTAAATAACTGAATAATAAACATAAAACCCAAGCTCTATATTTATAGGGAAGCCAAACTTGGAGAACAAGCAAGAAAAACTCGTCCAAAACCGACTCAAAAACTAAAATAGGAAACAGACCCGACCAATAGTTACGACGTAATTGAATTTATCAATTACGGCGTAATTGATTCACAGAACATAAACCAAAATTTAACAAAGAGTTACGGCGTAATTTTGGCTTTGGGGTTACGCCGTAGTTAAATCACAGACTACGTCTTGACTTGTCGAAGCTTTTTGTGACTCTTGATGTGCTCCATGTACTCCTCCGCAAGTTCCTCAGTCTTGTCCTCGTCAACAACTTAAAAACCCGGTTCCCAAATCGCAAATCGTGATAACAAAAAGAAAAAGAAAAATGGAATAAGTCTTCATGATTTGCAGTTGTTAACACGGTTAAACAATTTAAAGAACCAAAATCCCTCAAATCGTTCTTTTAGGGGGTGTTTGTTTTGGTGATTTTGCAAATGGTTCGCAAACCCTTTTTTTAAAATCTGCTACTAGTTAAATTTGTGCCTAAATCAACATGTCAATACTTTATTGATTTGTAGAAAAGTGGGTCATTCTGCTGTTATCAACAAAATGCTGTCACATAACATTAGGGATATATCAGTGTTCTAAAAGGCACGCCAAGGCGCGAGGTCTAGGCGTCGTGAGAAAAAGCGTGGGGTAGGGCGCGAAAAGGCGTGAAAAGGTGCGCCTTTTGGTAAGGCGTGGCGCTATTTTTAGAAGCATTTAGGGGATATTTGGGCTTGAATTTATAGTATTTGGGCTATTTCCTTCTTGGGCCTCGTAATTTCAAAACTTAATTCTTACTTGAGCCTCGTATTTAGGCCTGGCTATTTGAGATTTGGGCTTTAGTATTTAAAACTGCTCTTAAAAAATAATATAAAATTATAAATACATAAATCTATAAATATTTTTTTTGCCCTTAATAAACGCTAAGGCTTGTGCAAAGGCTTGTAAGGTTTGAGGTGTGAGGCTCACCCTTTTAGAACATTGGGATATATATAGACTACTATCACCGGCGTCTATGAATACCTAACGTTATTCCATCATAAACCAATATCAACCCTTTTCACAATGGCTACTTCGTAAGTACTATGTTTTTCATATCACATGTCAAACAATCTTGAAATAAACATATAATAAAAAACTAGCTTGATCACTTGGTTTCGTCAATCAGCTTGTCTAATCATTTTATATTTAATGTTGTTGTTACGTATTATTGGTTATTTTTAAATTTTATGTTATGATTTTGATGTTTGTAGAAGTGTGAAAGAGGTTCTTCCACAAGTGTTGGATTCTACTTCACAACAACCCCCTTTGTTTGATGGGACTACTAGGTAAAATTTATATGATTAATATATATTTTGTTTAGTTAGGCTTAAAAAGAAGTAGGGTTGGATCTGTTGGAAAACCCCTTGCCTCTCAACCGAGAGGTCAGGGTTCGATCCTCACTCCCTATAAAAGGCCGGAGGTCCTTTCTATCTTTGGTAGAACTGGAAGCACCATAACCCGTGGAAGACGGTATTGGGAGTTACTTTACTTTTTTTTTATTTTTTAGTTAGGCTTAAATTTGGTTGATGGATCATGATATAAGACTATATGAGTAATAGTTTGCTTTGTTTGGTTCAATTGAAGGTTATACACAAGCTTGCAGTGTCCGTATGCACAACGTGTTTGGATCACAAGGAATTATAAGGTAACTTATTGATCCATGTTTGTATGTTTTTCAGTTAGCTCTTCTTAAGAACATAAGCTATTATTGAAAATGAAAGAAAACCCGTGTTCTAATCACAAAGAGTTGACCTTTTGATATCAAAACATAAGTCACTTTGAGTAGCTTTCAAGTTTCAAATTAATTAAGCAATAGCATCATATGTCTGAACTGGTCTCATTGGAAGCAGTCTCCTTACCCCCGGGTTTATCCCTGGGGTAGGGGTAGGTACTGTCTACATTCTACCTCCCCCATACCCTGCCTCGGCGGGATTGGGTATGTTGTTGTTGTTGTTGTTGTTGTATCATATGTCTGAACTATTAGACGAATTTACCCTAAATTGATTTTTTACCAATTGTCGTTTTATAATTTTCGGGCCACATGAAATACTTTTATACAACTTACAAGAACAACTAAGTACTCACAAGTGATAATCACAGCTTCCAGCTACAACTACAACTCTTTTGCCAAGCATACCCCTAAGATGATAAGTGACTGAGACAGTTCGGTTATTTAATGTTGTGACTTGTGACCCCTTTAAGGGGCGGACCTACATGGATGCCGTGCCACACTCGATTTTGGGTCACGAAGTGTATTTTTATTTAAAAACTGTCATTTTTTTGTATGTGCAACCTCCGATATTTGTGCTATTTTCTTTATAGTGCAATTTTATCTTAGCTAAAAAAATCTTTATGGTGTGAAGTTTTGTACTTATGATAGGAAAAAAATTTACCCTCTCGAAAATAATAGGTCCGTCCTTGTTTATGTTGGTTCTATAGATTTAAGAACCACATGACATCTACTTCAAAATGTAGCCAAATCGAACCAATCTTCGTTGGATACTCATAGAAACAAAAATAAAATTTGTAATGTAGTCAACTTCGGGGTATTTGTTTAAGCTTATATAGCCTGCTTGTAACTAATTTGGTTTTCGGCTTATGTTTCATAAGCTCACTTTTTGTGGCTTATTTTGAAACTTTTTGGCTTATATAAGCTTATCATGACATAAGCTTATATAAGCCGAAAGCTTATGAAACTTAAGCCCAAAACCACATAAGCTATAACACCCCCATGGAATTGATATGCTTTGTAGAATATTAACGTCGTGGTACTACTTACGTAATACACAAAGTGATAAAAAGTGCTATAACTAAAAGCAGGGACTAGTGAGTTAGTACCACCTAATATTTCAAAACTTGATCAACTTTAATAACTAGTGATGTATGCCTAATGACAAAATTTTAGAATGAAGAATAACAATTTAATCTCCTTGAAGCCAGCCAGTTAATTATTTGCTGTATATTCTTTTAAACTGAAATATCGATAACAGTTGCAACACAAGTAAATCCAAGAAACGACTTTCCGAGCAGAAATCGTATTGAAAAAACAAGAATTGCATCCTTAACTATCTGGATTTTAACGCGTAGGGACTACAAGACCAGATCAAGCTTGTTCCTATAGACCTTGCTAATAGACCTGCGTGGTATAAGGAGAAAGTTTACTCCAAAAATAAGGTAACACTTCTATACGTAATATATTTCAAATATTTATTTAGTAATTTTGGCTGAATATCATCTAAACAATTTTTTTGAAGGTGCCAGCCCTTGAACATGACAACAAAATCATTGGAGAGAGCCTAGATTTGCTGAGATATGTCGATGAACACTTTGAAGGGCCCGCATTACTACCAAATGTAAGTTTTGATATCCATTAGACGTCGTATAGACTTATAGAGCATTTTCAATTGCCTTTTTTTCTCAACTGTAACAAATCGTCATATGAAAAACTGTAGGATTCGACCAAAAGAGAGTTTGCTGAGGAGCTATTTACATACATTGACACATTTAATAAAACAGTGCACGCTTCGGTTAGAGGAGATGCTGTGAAAGAAGGTTGTATGTGTTTCAAATAGAGTGTGTGACAACTTTTTTGTATCTAGAACTGATTAAAAACCTGATAATTTGGAACAGGTGTAGCTTTTGATTACTTGGAATCAGCTCTTCAGAAGTTTGAAGGTCCATTTTTCCTTGGAGAAATCAGTTTGGTAAGTTCTTTTTTCTGTACAAATGTCAATTTTGCTCTCTTGAATGGGTTGATTTGGGTTATGTGTTTTATCTTTAGTGGGTCAAGTTGATAAATAAAAATATTAGCTAAAGAGGAAACGGGTTAAAAGTCTCATAAATTGTCTTTCTATTGCATGCAACTTCCTAATTCTCTTTATTCAGATAATAAACAATGTACTCTCCTACAAATACACAATGTACTCTCCTACATAACTCATTATGCTTCATGAACTCTTAAATGTGTCATTATGCTTTATTTATATGTGTAACGTTAGTCCTTTAGCCAAACAACGTTTGCAACGTTAGTTATACTAACGACCGTTTTTATACCGTTTCATCCGTTTTTTTACGTTTTCGTCTGTTTTTATCCGTTTAGTTTTTATCAGTTTTCGTCCATTCGCCCGCTTTTACACGTTTTCGCACGTTTTTACACTTTTTTTGTCCGTTTTTATCCGTTTTCATCCATTTTTAGCCATTTTCGTCTGTTTTTAGACGTTTCGTCCGTTTTCATACGTTTTGTTATGTTTTTACACGTTTTCGTACGTTTTTACACGTTTTCATCTTTTTTTTACACGTTTTCTTACGTTTTTATACATTTTCTTACGTTCTCACACGTTTTCGTCCGTTTTACACGTTTTCATCCGTTTTTAGACGTTTTCGTCTGTTTTCATGCGTTTTCTTACATCTTTACACATTTCGTCCAATTTTACTTGTTTTCATATTTTACATGTTTTTCTAATATGTACCAAATCACGCACTAAACACCTTTCACTATTTAAATACCCATTCTGCAATTTCTTAATTCAGTGTCCCACAACCATTCATTAACAAAATATTAAATAATCCATTTATTTATCAAAACATTACTACTAAAATATACATTGTCGGTGATTACAAAACAGCTAAAATCGGACAAAAATGTATAAATACAGACGAAACGGACGAAAAAGGTAAAAAACGTACGAAAACAGACGAAAACGTGTAAAAACAGACGAAATGGATAAAAGCAGACAAAAAATGATGAAAACGACTAACATGGGACGAAAACATGTGAAAACATAAGAAAATGTATGAAAACAGACGAAAACGGCTAAAAATGGACGAAAACGGACAAAAACGTACGAAAAAGAACGAAACGTGTAAAAACAAACAAAAACTCAGAAACGTAAGAAAACAGACGAAAACATATAAAAACGGACGAAACGGCTAAAAACGTATGAAAACTGACGAAAATGTATAAAAACGGACGAAAACGGATGAAAACGGCTAAAAATGGACTAAAGCGGCTAAAAACGGACGAAAACGTATAAAAACGGACAAAAACGTGTAAAAACGGACGAAACGTGTAAAGGACTAACGGTCGTTAGTTTAAAGGACTAACGTTGCAAACTCTGTTTGGCTTAAGGACTAACCTTACACATATAAATGAAGCATAATGACACATTTAAGAGTTCATGAAGCATAATGAGTTATATTGGAGAGTACATAGTGTATTTGTAGCTTTTACCCTAAATTATATTTGTTATCTTTTTTACCACTTCAATTACTAATAAACTTTTAAAAAAGGGACAAAAGTTGTTCGTGGGTTAACACAGTATGTTTTCAACATATATTGTAACTTACCCTTTTGACCCGTTATCAACCCACCCATTTTGCCACACCTATTTATAGGGTATGAAGTATCCACCGAGTCACTGACCACTTCCATTTAGCTTCATGTGAAAACTGACATTTTATTGTTGTACTTGTGAATTGCAGGTGGACTTTGCCTATATTCCTTTCGTAGAAAGGTTTCAGTTATGTCTACAAGAAGTATACAAGTATGAAATTTGCACTGGCAGGCCAAAACTAGCAACATGGATAGAGGTATAACTTCAATTTACTATCAATCGTTTGATTGATTCATTCCCAATCAAGCCACATATACTTCTCGACTTTCAATGTCAAATAATCTAGTTCTAGCTTTGGAAACTGTTGCAATTTTTTTTAAAGTCAGACCCCATTTCTAGCTAAAAGAAGATTGTTTTGACTCGTTTGAGAACTATAAGTCTAAAACTCAAATCAACCCATTTATCATATATGGGTTGAAATTTTCCACGGTTCCGCCTCTGGTGGGATGTAATGAGATGCATTAGTTAAGTTACCATGAAACACTTGCACACAGGAACTGAACAAGATTGATGCTTACGTGGAAACAAAGGGTGATCCTAAATACACTATTCAGATGTACAAAAAACGTTTACTGGTAAGTAGCTTTCTGCATACATGTATTTCCAATCATTCCAATAAATGTTTACCCTTTTATACATCAAGCACTGAAAGTCATTTTTTATAGTCTCATTTCTCTCATATCATTCTTGCAGGGTCAGTAAGTATGATGGTACACTTGATGAAGTCCTAATTAATAATCGAAGACAATGGTCTTTATATGAAGTGTGTATAAATTTGTTTGTAAACAACTCTCGGGTCTCATAACTGTCTCAGTTTGTAGTATGGATGATGGATAATACATATGGTCTTATGTTATGTATTCCGGTTAAAGTGTTGTTGTCTTCCTTATTTTCTGTAAACAGAGTTTGTTCGTTGTTATTACTATATGTCGGTTGTTTAGACGAGTTCCATATCCAAATGATATATTCTAAAACCAATAATAACAGAGAATGAAGGGATTTTAGATAGGCCGGATGACGCTGTTGATGATACTCATACGTATTTTGGAGTTGCTGGTCTTTCGCTTCTTGAGTAGCCAGGATTGAAAGCCATTTATCCGGCTTACGCAATAGAATTTTTCTTCATTGATTTCTTGTTCAGATTGTTTTAAAGATAAAATTTTACAGTACTAGTTTCAGAATTTTGAAAGACCTTTCTTTTATTACTATTAGTAACAAGTGTAAAACATCCGCTATCAGTATTTACATCAACGCTGTGCTATATTTGACAGGTTACTTCAATTTGTTGATGCTGACTCGATCACATCTCAGTAGCTGCTTAGATGGGTTAGTGTTCTGTCATCTGTCTTAAATCTATCCCATGCGCGCAGTGTGCTTGATTGTTCGCAAGTTACTGCAAAAACTAACAAGGCGTTCTTAGCTTGCTGCAAAATCTTTATTTTTCCATAAATAATTAAATATATATTGAAAGAATTTAATCATCTCAATTCAATTAAATGATGTGTGTCCCGAACTAAATGGTTGTGGGTTCGAGTCATGCTTAGGACATGTGAGATAGATTTATGGTATAATATTGTAGAGTTTGGTTCAATAAAGATCAAATAAACTATTCTCAACTACTCTTTTTTTCATCAAAACAATAAAATAAACTTTCACATTCATTTTTAAAAACTAAATATCTCACAAACCATTGATCGTTAGACGAAACTAATCATACCATCACGACAAGCATAAAATTACCTTTAATTTGATATCCCACATCATATACTTTCGACGAATTTTTTTTTCCGACTTTTTTGTGGGTTTAGGGTTTACGGTTAGGGTTTAGGTATTTAGGGTTTAGGGGTTTGACTTTTTTGGGTTAAGCTTTTTAGGGGTTAAAGGTTTAGGTTTCTTACGGTTTAGCGGATAGGGTTTAGGTTTTTTGGTTTAGCGGTTAGGCTTTAGGGTTTTTAAGGGTTTAGGGTTTTAGGGTTTAGGATTTTAGGGTTTATGGGTTAAGGTTTTTTAGGGTTTAGGGGTTAGGTTTTTTTAGGTTTAGGGGTTAGGGTTTAGGAGTTGTGTTAACACAAAAGAGTATTTTTAGATTTTTCATTTATAGTGTAATATATCGAAACCCGCAAAAAACGATAAAAAATAAGTTCGTCGAAAGTATACAATATTAGATCTCTATAGAAAGATAATTTTATTCTTGTCGCAATGGTATAATTAGTTTTATCTAACTATTAATGGTTTGTGATATATTTAATTTTTAAATATAAGGGTGAAAGCGAATTTAATTAATTTGATAAAAAATGAATGGTTGAGATTGATTTATTTGATCTTTAATTTTTATGTGATCTTTATTGATCTCACCTCTAATATTGTAAGATAGATAAAATTGCCGTTCTAAAAAAAAATGATCATCGAAGACAGAATTTTGTAATTACTCAATTACACGGATAGATTAATTATTATAAATAGGATATGCAGGGTAATGGTGGCCATGGTACCAGAACTAAACCGAATCGGAACAAGAACTGGAAGACTCGAGAATCGAAAATAAGGAAAATCTGGAGCCGAGAACCGTCCCAAGTTCTTCGGTTCGGTTCCGGTACGGGAATTTTCGGCAATTCCCGACGAGAACCAAAGTGTTCAAAAAAATAAGTTACTCCCTCCGTCCCTAAATAAATGTCCAGTTTGACTTTTCAGAGTCAAACATGTTCAACTTTGACCGTAAATATTTTTGTTGTGTTATATAATATTTGATGAAAAACTATACCAATGAAAACTACACTTAAAACCCAATCCATTTATATATTTTTCATCAAGTATTATATAACACCCGCAAAAATAAATACGGTCAAAGTTGAACTAATTTGACTCTGAAAAGTCAAACTAGACACTTATTTAGGGACAGAGGTAGTATTTTTTTGTTGTTGATCATTCATAAAGGACATGCTAAATCAGTTTTTTTGTTGTCCTATCACTCGTCGTTCCACCTCTGGCTATTGTGTTTTTCTTGGGGATAACTTTGTTTCTTGGTCTGCTAAGCATCAGAGTGCTGAAGCCAAATATCGATGAGTAGCCAAAGTTGTTGGAACATCTCGCACACGGACTTATATCCTTAGTCTGAGCACGTACTTGTTTTTAAGAAAAAAGATTTTGATCTTTTTAAAGGAAAAAGCCGAATGAAACTTGAATATTTGCATATTTTTAAAAATTACAAGTTTTTAATACATTTTAAAGCATTTTATCCGTAAATATACGGGTATATGTGTACAGTAATTACCTTCGGGGCAAAAGTGCTATGTTGTAACATAATAGAGGGGTACAAAACGAACAATGTTCTTAGAAACAAACAAACACACACAGTGACTGTGTGTTCGATAAAAATGGAGTGTGCCGGAAAAGGAAGCCGCCGCCGTTGCTCCGGCGAAGCTAACCGCCGATGCGACGGTTGCGGCGCCGTATTTTACTGCTCCGTTTATCATCAGGTTTATTCAAACCCTCTCTAACTAATTATAAGTGGTTATCTTAATCTGATTGTTTATAATAGCTGATTTTATGCTTATTAATAAGATATCACATTGGAGTGTTCATAAAGAAGAATGTGGAAGGCTTAAACGACAAATGTCTTCTGTGGACCTGCTTAATGACTTCTCTTTTACTTTTTCGCGGGAGGCTACTTATCGGGTAATCGCTTAACGGGCCAGCTTTCGACTCTTAGATTGATATTCAAAGTATTTACTTTGTTAGAATTCGTAACTAGAGGTCACAATTTGTGCCCAAAATCATAAAAATTGACTAATTTGGGCAAATATGTCAAAGAATTGTGAAATGGGCATATATTGCTCATTTAAAAGTTAAATAGCACAAACGGGCACATATTTTCTATCAATTGGAGAACACTAGCAGGTACCCGCGCAATGGGGCGGCGGGTACTCTGTGACTAAATTTTTTGGCGAACAAATGTTTTTCATTTATATGTTATTTTAACAATAACTTTATGTATTTTAGTTTCCGGTGAGCTACATATTTTAAATTATTACACTCGGCCTTATTGCCGATGTTTTATATGTGTGTGAGAGAGATATGAAATGGTTTGTGTGTATTTATATAGTAGATGCGGTTGTATGTTTTTAATAATCATTATTGATAATAATGATTTTTTAGCGGTTACACGTTTTTAATAATGGGCTTTGAAGACTGTATTCAATTTAATGGGATGTATTGAATTATAAGCCTTCCTTTTATAGTAAGTGTGTAGGCTTATTTTTTTTAAGACTTCCTTTTTAAGAATGACCTAAATACATTATAATGTAGTTAAGATTACAATTGTTTTTAAAGAAAAACTTATAGATATAATATATTTAACTATTTAAATATAAATGAGGTGTTACGTTTGAGGAATTTATTTCGTCATTTTGGGTCTTTTCTAAAGCGATTTGTATAACATGCGCCCGTTTGGCCCGTGCCAGTTTAGCCCTTGCCCGTTTGGGTCCTAGCCCGTTTGAACCGTGGCCCGTGCCCGCCCGTTTTGCCACCTCTACTCGTAACAAATGTGCAATATTTAGTGATACAAATTGGTAAAATGATTGATATGTTGTAGGTGTGCGGAAAGGTGGAGACCAGGTGTTTGTTTTTGGATAAGTTAGGGATCCACCGTGTAGGAATCTGGATCTGTGAATGTAGTTGCGGGGATTCAAGTACTTCGTTAGATCATTCGAGGTTCTTATCTGCTCTGATCAGCTCCTAATTTTCTATTTATTTACTCATTTCCGTCCCAACAAAGATGCAATGCTTAGCTTCATACACGTCATATTTGATAGTGGCAACGTAAATACTTTGGGTTGGAATCCATACCCAGTTAAATTAATTTCAGGTAAAAAAGTAGAACATTTTGAAATTTGAACTCAGGGTACTATATAGTTCAACAATATGATATATGCGATATTGTTGATGATATATCAGTGGTATGGCTGTCCTTAGCTTTTGTAGATAGTTTATCAGTATTAAGTTACAATTTAAATTATATTACAGATGACATCTCATCGTCTTATTCATTTGATTGGAAGGTCTGATGAGGGTTGGAGTCTCCCAAGTAGATTATCTCCTTGTAGAGGTATAACTATAAATTTTCCAAATACGTAGCTTATAACTGAATTACAATTGCTTCTTAAATATCATATTCACGAACTCACTATGCAGGGCCTTTGTCTACATTAAACAAGCAATTAAGTAGTTGGAATGACTATTATGAATGGAGAGGCATCCCATTAGATTCTCCCGTTGCTCTGCTTCTTCATTGGGTAACGTATACTCATCTCATAATTGTTTCTGAAAACCAATGGACATTACTTCACATGAGCGACAGCCTCACAGCCATAACTACTCTACTTATATTGCAGCCATTGACCATATATCAGGCCATTCAACTTGCTTCTGCTAAACAGTTGATCCCTGAAACTATGGATGACCTGTGCATACACTACCTAGGTATTTTAATTGCTTTTTTACCTTTTGTTTTCCAAATTAAGATATGGCGTTTTTGTTCTCCATTTTTATTAGTTACTGGCCCTAGTTCTAATGTCAAGTGGTTGGCTTGTTACTTTTAGGAGGTGTTTGGATGTGCGTTTTGGAACCTATTAAAAATTATTGTCAACTGAAGTCGCAATAATTTTTTTAGTTTCTGATGTGATGATATATATAGATTATGCTTATGATTATTTGTGGGTCAAAAACTGAGTTTAATACAAGTTGCAACAAAATTGATTATAGAAGGGAAAATAAATTTGACACACACTCAGATAAATGGTTATTTGATTACTTACATTTTCAAACTGCAGAAGCACATCAGACACTATGTTTAAAACTTGTTCTATTACTGACTTACTGTTGGTTATATGATTATTCAGTTTCACATAAGAACTGAAAAATGCACATCCAAACACCCCTTCTGTGTTTTTGATTCATCATTTCACTTGGTATATTGCATTCTTAAGGGCCTGAAAGGGAGCTTTACCAACTTGCTGTGTTTGGGGAGTTACATGCTCTTCTTCCTGGAGTCCAACTGCATATAGATTTTGTCGGGCCTTCAGTTCCATATGACAGGTCAGTGTCAGTTTTTGCTAGAAGATTATATTTCCTGATAATTATAAAAGAAACTTTGAAAAGATAAGATAAAATTCTGGCAAATAGGGATGGCGAGACAGTTGTTCTTTGTAACTATGCACATTGTATGGAAGTAAATTGCAGTTGCAAATCTGGCAAAGGTGAATTTGGTTCAGACATAACTGCTGATAAACCTTCAGCAATTACAATAAGGCTTCATTCAGGTTATTATCATGACCGCTACACAGAACTTACCAAGGTTATATATTCTTAGTCTCACTAGTATTTTACTTGATGATTCTTTATGGCAATTCTTATGTAGACCTGCTTCTTAATGGACAGGAATTTGTTCCTGACTTAATCATTGCCCCAAATGCTGGTATCGCTGCTTACAGAAGCTGGTCACCGACTATTGTATGTCTTTGATCTATGTGTGATATATCTTTGTGCATATGCTAGTATAGGTGGCAATTCCTCTTATATACTTATGAACGTCTTTGGGTCAGCTAGACCTGTACAAAAGTTCCAGTTTTGACCCATTATCCAGCCTGTCTTACCGCCCGTTTGTCACCTATATATGCTAGTTTTCTGCTTGTAGTTCATAACTTCATATGGCACTTTTAGGAGCTGATAAACGAAATAGAGATCCCAGCCATTTTCTCTGATTACTGTGAAGAAGCTTGTCATCTTGCAGCTAACTGTATAACCTCAGTGACTGGTTGTCCCCCATCAATTCCTGTAAGTTCTTTATGGCTAAGCTTATATACTAACACTACATGTAGTGGTGCCGGGTTATGTGATGGGTCATATAGGGATTGAATTGAAAGGGGCTGGGTCAACATGTAAACATTATTTTTGTCCATTTTCAGATTATCTTGTATAAATTCTAAATGCGTCCATTTTGATTTACAAAAGAACATTATTACACAAATTATTATTCAAGGTATGTTTTACATTAAAATTATAAAATATATGATAGTCAAAATATCTTCTAAGAAATCTAACTTAAGAGACTTGCATTATACACTTATCATGGGGATAGAGGGGTATTTTTATTGCAATGAAATTGCAACAAATCTCTGTTTCGACTTGTTTTACGAATAGTACACTGTGTTCATTCTCAGAATGCTTGTCGTAATTACTAATTGGCCCATTTCACTTGGTTATTTGTACTAAAAGATGGTTTGCCTTTGCACAGGTTCAGCTGAATCCGTTTAGGCAGCCTCTGGTGGTCGAAGACAGTGCTTTGGTTCTTCCTTGCTATTCAAATTGCTTTCTGTTTGGGATATAATTAGAGAACCTATCTCAAGGTCATCAATTTTCTTCCTCTTACTCTCTTAGATGAAATTTCAAATGAAGAATTTGTTCCCTCGTTGTGCTGAGTTACACATCACTCTTTAACTGCAGGCTATATCAGCCATGTTTCTTGATGATTCATTGTGTTTTATCTCTGGAAATAATTGAACCTAGAGATGACAATACTCCTCGAAGGCCTCATATGTTGAACTTTGAAATGATTGACATTTGTTCACATATGAATATCATATTGGAATATTTAGTCACATGGGACTGAATCAACTTCCCACCTATGTTGAAAATCTAGATTTGCAAAATGATTGATTTTGTATTCATATATTTGTACAAATCAAAATTCGGGAAACTTTATTAACAAATTTATTCTTACTAACGTTGGATGTTTCATATTTGTTTATATACCTTTTTATAATGTATATTAGGTTATGTCTAAAAATAAAAAACACGCAATAAAGCGTGGTACATGTAGTTGGTTATGACTTATGAGTAGTTAAATTCAAGAAGTATGTGATTATTCTGAAACCCAATTTTTTATTGATCGATTTCCTGTTCACAACTACTATAATGTTTCCTATCATCTAAACATACACTTAGCTAGACCCACAACTCTCCCTATCATCCTTTCCCTTCATTTCCTTCCTTTCCTTAAGATATTTAAACAAAATTTCCAGATTTGTAATCCTTTTTCCCAAATCGTTAACCTTTGATAACCCGATGTCAGCCTCTTCATTCTCCTTCTTAACACCTAAACCCTTTTCATTTGGGCAGTCTTTTTTCCTCAACGAAGTCAACAAAGCCTTCCCCTTATCTTTTTGTGCCATTATTGTTTTTTTTTTTTTTTTGCTTCGGGTAGAATGTGTGTTGCTTGTATTTAGGGTTCAATGTTTTGTGTTGCCGGTACTAATAGAGTTGAGGGTTGGATTTTAACTAAGGCATGTTATAATTATGAATGGTCTATTATACCCTCAATGTAAAACCAGAAAATTTATGTTGCTTTTGGCAATACTGGTCAAGGGACTTGTCTAGAGTATAAAAGCATTGTTTTGGACCACCAGCAATGAAAATGCATAGTTTTGGTTCAACGTGATGCGTGTGTACAAGATTAGGGAGATCCTTTTCTACCTTTGGTAGAACCAGAAGCAGCCTTTCTACCTTAGATAGGGGTATCGTTGTCCACGTCTTAACCTCCCTATACACCGTGGAAGACGGTATTGGGACCCATAACCCGTGGAAGACTGTATTGGGCGTTACTTTACTTTTTACTTTATTTGTGGACTAGCTAAGACCCCTAAAGAAACACACCCGTACACAAAAATCACTGGACTTTTCCCTCTCCTTCTTCTGCTCCTCGTTACACACACATCACAGGCACGAAAATTCTAGGGTTTTGATTTTAATTCGATTTCTATCAAGTTTGAGACAAGAATTGCTATACTAAAGCTTGGAGATGCGAAATATACCTTTTCCACAATCCAATGCGAGGTAAAATCATAGCCTTGTTCTTGAATTCGTGTTTATGGTCACCCAATTGTGAGTAATGCTTAACTATCATGTCTTGATGCCATATTTGGGGTTTTATAGAATTTTTACATGATTATATTAAGTAGTGATTTTCCAAAAATCACCAAGAACACATGATTATAATGTGTAAGTGTTAATATGTGATGGGTAGCTTGTTTAGATGCCTTAACACTAATTTTTGGTGTTAAAATTTGAAAAGTGTGTTTAAGTGGTTATATATGCCACGAACCAAACACTCCCTTATGGCCTAGTTCATGTTTAAAGATTTTTTATGACAAGCTAAGCCTTATTCTAAGTAAGCTTCGTGTTAATAACATGTTCCTAGGTTATAAAGGTTAGCCGAGGACGTTTACGGGAGCTCGCGATATATTACAAGCTAAGTCGAGGTGAGTAACGTAGTTTAACAGTTATTACGGGCTTTTATGTTCCTGTAAGCCATATTTTATATTCATATCATTCATGATTATATTACGAAGAGGAAGCAAGTGTACAACTCGTGCAATGGCTTCGTATTACGCGAGCTCGCGTTATTGTCATTTATGATTGTATTAGGTTGTCGTATTACATAAGTTATGTGATGACCTGCATGGTCACATTGTACAAGTTTAGAATTATTTTGTTATATAATATCATATTACATTAGTCATGATGTATAAAGGCTCGTGAGGACTATTTTTATATATTCAACTTATATTGATAACGTGGCCAAATACATGTATATCATGTATTTAGATGACCCGAATAGTCATATACACATATATCGTAAGGAGTAACGTGGCCAAATACATGTACATCATGTATGAGATGACCTGAATGGTTATACAGACAGATATAATACTCGTAAGGAGTAACGTGGCCAAATACATGTACATCATGTATTTAGATGACCAGAATGGTCATACAGACAGATACAGTACTCGTAAGCAGTAACGTGGCCAAATACAAGTACATCATGTATTCAGATGACCAGAATAGTCTTGTAGACAGATACAATACTCGTAAGGAGTAACGTGGCTAAATACATGTACGTCATGTATTTAGATTACCCAAATGGTTATATAGACACATACAATACTCGTAAGGAGTAACGTGGCCAAATACATGTACATCATGTATTCAGATGACATGAATGGTCATATAGACAAATACAGTACTCATAAGGAGTAAAGTGGCCAAATACATGTATATCATGTATTCAGTTGACTCGAGTGGTCATACAGTTGAATTATACTCAAACAGTGCATATTTAGCACTTAAGTCCCAAAAAGGGAACCCTTATGATCTTCGGGGAGGAAATCGGTTTACGAACGTTACATATGCTTGTATAGGAAATATGACCTCCTAGATGAAGTATATGTGCAAGATGGTACTCATGTTTATCCGATTATGAATGTCTAATGTAACATGATGGTTATGTGTAAGTGTGTGGAGTAAACGGGCACAACTAGCGCTTCCCGCCCAAGTTATGTTTTGAGTATATGAAGCAACTATTATACATGTTCCTATATCATGATTTTAGTTTATACTACGTTCTTACTAAGCTTTATGCTTACGTTGATTTGTTTCATGTTTTGATGTAGGTAAGACCAAGCTTAAGTGCAAGCATGCATCGGATTAGCTATTGGTGTTGCTCAAATGGTAGAGCATTTCTCTAAACCCTCTGTTATACCAAGAAACGCTCTAGGAAAATGTTTTTGAGTTATAATTTGTATAAACGCATAATCAACTGGTTTTAATGCTAATTGATGACGTATATGGCCCGTCGGCTGAATAGTCGAAGGACCCACTACATTACCGGAAGGGACACCGGAAGACCAAGATCCGGAGGACTCGTTGACCTGACAATACCTTTGGCATCTAGTTTGGATACAATTCGTCTCATTCTCCTGGGTGTCAGAGATGACGCCAGAAACAGTGTCAGAGACAGTGTCAGGGACAGTGTCAGCCCTGACAACACCCCTGGTCCCATGAAGTACGACAGGCCCAGGGACCAGATGGTGACATCAAGGAGTATAAATACACACACAGTAGCTGGGAAAAAGGTATCATTTTCTCTACACACATTTTATACTACACCCTTCGGTAAAACACACACTTACTCTCACGTCGGAGTCTGGTCCTGGGATAACACCCGGGGCGAGACTAAAGCGTTGTTCATCTTAGCAGGTATCCTGAAGACTTATCTCATAAGGCTGAAGGATAACTGAAAGACCTCACAAAAAAATACTTCGACACTAATACATGTCTTGTTTATAAGTTAAAGGGGTGTTTGGCATAGTGCCAATTCTACCCATTTTGACCCTTTTTGCTTGTGAGCGGGTCTAAACGAATGATATGTGTTTTATACAGTTTTTACATGGTACGAAATATGCTTAATTTGGGTTAAAAAAATTAAAAAAAAAAATAAAAAAAATTGGGCGTTTCATAATCTCTTTTGGATTTATGCTCATTTCTTCTCAACGCCTGTGGTGTGCTTAGCATGTATCATTAGGGATCAATTGTGACAGTTTGTGGACTTTTTTGGAAAAACTCGCAAGTCAGGCCAATATATCGCGAGTGTTGCGAAATTTATGGGTATATTGGTGAAACTGTGATGTTTTTTTGTGAATTGTGTTTTGTAAAATGGATATATTTGTGATTTTCCATGAGGAGGAATTTGTCTAAATAGTGGCTAACAAATAAAAATTACAAACGCTTTTGTTATTGGACTACCAAGACCACCTGCTATGTCCGGAATCGCTAATCAAGCTCAAAACCCCGCCATGTTGGAGTTGGAAGGTCTTGGAACATACTCAAATTTGTGAAGTCTTGCTGTAAATCTTCATCACAAACAACTCTTACACCACACTCCTTCACTTCAACATCTTCATTATTCTCTCCAAAACAAAATGTAACAAAACTCTTTGCGTCCTTCCATTCCCTTATAAAACTCGTATAATGCAACCATATCATATATGACTCATCCTTATCGAAATTCGGAAAGTAATCTACTCTACTCAGAGAAGCTCCATCAAAGTTCTTTACAGAGTATCCTTTAAATTTGTGAGGCTTTTTGCACTTGAAAACAACACAAGTTCCATATCCCCTAAACTTATTGAAGCACCAATGTGATGACAATTCGACCTTTACATGATTTTCTGTACTTCTATTCGTAAACCACACTGGAATGCTATTCCCGTGATATCCTATATCTAAACGAGAATAGCGAGTGTCTTGCAAGAAGAATTCACATGTGTCAGTCTGGAAACCCAAATACCCAAGGAAAGCAGAAAGTTGGTGAATAAAGCCTTCGGAAGTTATAGATGAGTCAAGACACTCACTCTTTGACATAGACCCCTCGTTATCAATGGTAACATTCTTAAACAGCTTTGGACAATTTCTGAAATAATTGAACCCACTCTTGAATAGGTCTTTGGATGATCCGGACACTTCTCTTAAGGAGGTGCAATCAGATGCATAAATATAAGATAGGTTATGTGGAAGTTCGGGCAACACTTCCAGCTTCTTGCAACCATCAAGATAAAGGAAATTAAGATGAGAAAGTTGACTCAAACTTCCAGGCAAGCTAGTAAAATTGTTCCCTTCCAAGTCTAGATCCACTAGACATGATAAGCCTCCAAGGCCATCAGGCACTTGTATTAAATTGCAGTGGCTTAAATTCAGAGACTTTAACATATGTAAACCTGCCAATGAAACTGATCTCTGGGGATGTTGTTGTTTACTTGGTAAACCAAAAGGGGCAGTGACTGAAGTCCACCATCTAGGTTGAATCCTCGCTTGGTCACCGAATGACAATGATTCAAGGTTTATAAGAGAGGATACAAAAGAAGGAAGTTCTGTAATGGCAGTTCTGTCAACATGAAGCTCCGTTAAGCTTTTGATCTTGCCCAAATCTTCAGATAGTTTGTTGACTTTTAAGCACCCCGAGAGATTTAGGACTTGAAGAGAATCAATTTCCACTTTGCTAGGAAAACTCCTAGCCCTTCTGCAGTCTCTCATATTTAAGACAACAAGTCTCTTGAGCATTCCAATTGATGGATGAACTGTAACCATATTCACACAACCTTCAAGATCTAGCTCTTCGAGATTTGTAATCTCTGAGAAGCCAGGGGTGGTTGTTAGGCTACAACAGTACCTTAACTTCATTACTTTCAACCTTCTTAAACACTGATATCAATAGAAAAAAGATTAATTAGTTCTTATATCTCTAGGTGCCAAACATGAACACATGTATGAACAAGTAAATACCTTTGGTGTTGTCCAGAGTTGTTTTATGTTGCTGTAAGACAGGTCGATGGCAACAATGTTCTTCGGATAGAATTCTGAAGGCAAGTACTTGAAAGGGCATCCATGCCAACATAACAAGCTTAGCTCATTGGACAAAGAATACAAATTTCCTGAGAAGATCACATTGTGGCCCTTCAATTCAAGTTTCTGCTCAGATACTTTTTCCTCTCGATAGATTTTCAGGATCCGCAACCTTTTCATATGTGCAAAATCATTAGCATCTATGTGAACCTTTTGACTAAATTTCTCTAACGAAAGGACTAGAACTTCAACTGCTTCAGTTATTGCCACCTGGAAAAACAAAAACATGTAATTTAAATTAAAAACAGTAACATATGCAATTGCTTATACTTTTATATTAATATAAAAGGAAAAGAATCATATGCCACTTTTTACCTTATTTTGACCCGATTTATCGTAAACATTAGATGAAATCAGCAATCTTTTCTGTTTCCCAGGCATGATAGATTCTTCACGAACAATCGCCCTTGCCATTGCTTGAATCAAGTCATGCATTTGAAGTGACATGTCACTACATATCGTAATTAATGACTTATCAACTAGAACTTGCATGTTTGTATCTGCAAAAAAGTTACAACCATCTAGTATGCTTGCTACATATTCACTGTTTTCTCCAATGAATAAACATGCGATATCAAGTAAGATATTTTGCTGCTGGAGGTTTAGCCCATCGTAACTTAAACGAAGAACTCTTTGTATCTTTTCATTAGGATGTACTTTGAGCCTTTCCAGTTCACTTTCCCACTGACCCACAGTTTTGCCATATAAAAAACGACCCAAAACTTTGAGGGCCAGAGGGTGACCTTGCACATATTTCACAACTTTTTCAGAAACTTCTTTGAAGCCTGTAGACAGATTTTTTTCCTCAAAGGCGAAGGAATAGAAAAGCTCAAGAGATTTATCCTCATCTAGAAATTTCATGTCATGGATTTCATCCACTCTATGAGATCTTAGCAGTTGTTTATCTTTACCGGTGAAAATAATCAAACTTCCTGGGGAAAACCATGTAGGTGAACCCGCTAGTGCTTCTAACTGCTCATGATCATCCACATCATCCAAAACAAGCAGGACCGGCTTACATGACATCCTTTGCTTAATTACCATAGCTCCTTCAGCAACACTTGATATCTTCAGATTTTCTGTCTTCAGGATCTTTCCGATCATTTGCATTTGGACTTGAGTTACGCCTTGTCGTTTTGAGACACCTTCACAAAAGCAACTTCCCTCAAAGTGGACATACATTAAGTTATAAATAGCTTTGGCTAGGGTTGTCTTTCCTATTCCGCTTATACCACATACTCCAATCATGTTAACCTTATCAGACCCAACGAAGCGTGACAAGTCTAATTTGTCGAAATTGATATCTATGCCAACAAGGTTTTCACCAACATGCAAAGGTCCGTCACATAACTTTATGAGGATTTCTTTGGAGATGCAATCGATGAACTTGGACTCATACCTGTTAACCATAAAAAGAAGAAGAAAAAAAAAAAAAAAAAAAAAAAACTACATAGTGTTAAGCTTTAATAGAGCTACAGGACTGATTTGTTTGTGGGAAAAAAAACTACACAAAACAAGAGATTCACCCATTTGTCATGTCCTCGAGATCCCATCCAGATAAGTTAGCCGCAATGGATAAAGCTTCTTTCCATTTACCCACCTCTGTACTATTTGAAAGTTTGTGCTTGCAGAACTCTTGTGCATAACTTCTTTTTTGTTTCCTCACAACATCAGGCTTGGCATCATAAAATATTATCCGAACCTCATATTTGGGATTTTCACTCTGCTTGCACTCAAGTATTTTGACAAGTTCCCTCAGACACCATGATGAAGAAGCATAATTTTTGGAGAAGATAACTATCAAAAACCTTGATTCTTCAATGGCTTTGTAGAGATGATTGGATATCTCTTCTCCTTTAGGCAATTTGGTATCATCTCTAAAAGCATAAATTCCTTTTTGCTTGAAGTCGTTGAACACATGATCCATAAAACTTTTACGGATATCTTCACCTCTAAAACTTACAAAGACATCATATTTCCACCGATGAGGAATGGACGTAGTAGCCATTATTATCAATAATGAGATCGAGCTGCATGTGTTCACAAGAAAAGATCATCAGAAAGAGTAACAATACATATACAAATACCAAGCATCCATGACCAAGTAACTTGTAGACAGGACATACATGCTAGTTGCTTATATGTGCTAAACAGTTTTATATAACTTGATATAAAAATCTGGTCTACTAAAACTTGTTGATATATTGGACTTGAAATATCTTTTTTCTTTTTTCTTTTTGAAATACAACGATCCTACCTTTAACGGTATTAAAAACTACAATCGAAAGACAAAACTCAACCAATACTGAACAAATAATAATATCAATAAGTTGTTTAGCTATGGGGCATTAGATTGAATAATTTAAACTTTCAAAATGATAATGAGTTACTACTATAAGATATGCAATGAAACAATAATATGTATTAAAAAAAAAAGTAACTGGAGAATAGAAATGACTTGCAATTTACCGATGGACGGAAGTCTTTGACTGAATGGCTGCAATCAAAATGGAAGTTCCTCCATTTGAGTTAGAAAGAAATAGTAAACGCAAGTGGTTAGTTGATTTCCAAGTCAACTTTATTTCACTTCCAGTCCTTCGGTTCGGTTGGTTGATACCAAGTCAATTTGTACCCAAAATGAGTTAAATGGACAAATTTTTAAAAGATTTTGGCATATTTGGGTCTTTTATATTTTTAAAATGGGCATGTATTACTCATTTAGAAGTTAAATGGGCATAATGGGCATATGTTTTTCTCGTAAATTAGATTGTTTTTAACGAAAAACTTATATTTAATTTTTTTAAATATAAATGAGGTGTTACGTTCGAGGAATTTATTTCGTCGTTTTGGGTCTTTTAAAAGCGATTTGTAAAACATGAGCCTGTTTGGCCCGCGCCCGTTTGCCCATAGCCCGTAGCCCGTGCCCGCCCGTTTTGCCACCTCTAGTCATGTGTTCTTGTCAAATAGTAATATTTTTGCTCATCTTTTAAGACTCAGACCGGGTGTACCGTGATTGCGATCATCGCCGTCAATTGAGTGTCAATTCGTTTTTCAGCACCATCAAAACATACCTCATTTAAACATAAATATACTCCACAATATACTCACACACCCAAAAAAATATTAGAGAACCAAACCGAATCGGAACTGAAACCGGAACAAGAAGAACCGAAAACCAAAAATAAGGAAAATGTGGAGCCGATAACCGTCCCATGTTCTTCGGTTCGGTTCGGTTCCAAAGACGGTACTCGGTTCCAGTACGAGAATTTCGGTAATTCCCGACGAGAACCAAAGTGTTTCGTTGTCGATGATTCATAAACGACATGCTATATCAATACAAACACACAAAAAATGTTTCCAACAATGCAAATCGTTCCAATAATTCCATTTATTCAAAATAACATAAACAAAACACATCTAGCATTTAACGATTGCGTGAACCTTATTAAAGCGGCGTGCTTAACTAATCTAAAGGGTAACTCAGCTTCAGTAAACAAGCTAACCAAATCTTTAGTAATTATATCATCGTCGTGTTTTCATGCAGCAATACTACCACTACCACCCTCCCTGTTAGTGGAGGTGTCAATTTGTGTGAAGAAAAAAAAAACAATAAAAAAAACAAAACAAAAACTAATTTTGGCAAATTTGTAAAAGATTTGGGCACATTCAGCCCATTCTTTTTAAATGGACATATATTGCCCATTTAAAAGTTAAATGGGTGCAAATGGGCACATATTTCCTCTCAATTGAAGAACATTAAAATTGTTTAAAGAAAAACTTATATATATAACATATTTAATTTTTTAAATATAAATGAGGTGTTACATTTGATGAATTTATTTTGCCATTTTAGGTATTTTTTAAAACGATTCGTATAGCATGCGCCCGTTTAGCCCGTGCTCGTTTGGGCCATAGCCCATTCGAACCATGGCTCGTGCCCGCCAAATTTTCCACCTCTAGTTTCAATTGCAACAACGTATTTTGCTTACCTAAGACAGTGGGATTTTTTTTTAATTTATTTTTTATTTTTTTTACAAATTTTACTATAATGCTTTTCTTAACTCGACGTACCGTGTGTTCCGCCTGCATAAATTATTTTTTCACAAAACTTGCACTTTGCTTTCCTCGCTTTACTTCCTTATTCATCTACTTCATAGACAAGGTCATAAACCTTCCACCATTGAAATTGTCTTCTATTTTTGGTTTCTTTGGTAGCAATAGTCCTTTCTCACCCTTAGTTTCCTTTTACGTCTTTGATCAACCATTTTCTCTTTACCTGAATTTGAATCTGATTGAAAATATTTTAGTGTCGAGTTTAAATCCCCCTAAGCAAACACAATATATAAAACTAAATTTAATATATATGCAAAGAACATAACCATTCATTAATTCATTAGGCAAATATCATACTTGTATACTTCTTGTAGAAATAACTAAAATCTTTCTACGAAAGGAAGCCCCTCGTGCATGCTTTTAGCGCTTTGCTTCTCATGCTACACGAGTTGGTTTTAAGCATAGTAAAACTGACTCGTCATTGTTTATATTTCATAGTGGGACAAATATTGCATACTTGCTTCATTATGTTGATGATTCCTCACTACTTCTTATATAGCTTTTCTACATAGAGTTATCTCCTCATTTCATGGAGAATTTGCTATGACGGGTCTGGGCTCATTTAATTATTTTTTTGATGTTTCTGCTCAACGTTCTACTGCATGTTTATTTTTATCTCGGGCTACTTATGCAGAGGAACTTCTTGATCGGGTCCTAATTGTAATCCTTGTCGGAAAGGTGTGAGGCGTGACCTCCACATTACGAAATACACCAAAGCGTCGAATCTAGACGTGACATGAGATGAGGTGGGAAAAGACGCGATACGAAGCGCTAAAGCGTGACAGGGTTTTTTGATTCAACTCCGATAAAAAAAATTAAAACAAAATAAAGAATATTACATGTAAGGATATAGTTTATTAACTTTATTCATTATGTACAACGCTTTTTTTAAACTTAATATATATGAAATACGATAAAAGTATATAAATATTTTTATATTTTATGCCGCCTTATGTCATGCTTTAAAAACGCAAAAGCTTCGTTTTGTCATGCCATGTCTCGCGCTATTTATAACCTTTCCTTCGGGAGTTCGGGGCAAAATTGCGATGTATAACATAATAGAGGGTTACAAAATGTACAATGTTTTTAGAAACAAACAAACAAACACACACAGTGACTGTGTGTTCGATAAAAATGGAGTGTGCCGGAAAAGGAAGCCGCCGCCGTTGCTCCGGCGAAGCTAACCGCCGATGCGACGGTTGCGGCGCCGTATTTTACTGCTCCGTTTATCATCAGGTTTATTCAAACCCTCTCTAACTAATTATAAGTGGTTATCTTAATCTGATTGTTTATAATAGCTGATTTTATGCTTATTAATAACTTTGTTTAAGATGTCACATTGGAGTGCTCATAAAGAAGAATGTGGAAGGCTTAAACGACAAATGTCTTCTCTGGACCTGCTTAATGACTTCTCTTTTACTTTTTCGCGGGAGGCTACTTATCCGGTAATCGCTTAACGGGCCAGCTTTCGACTCTTAGATTCATATTCAAAGTATTTTTTTTGTTAGGTGGTGTTTGTTTTTGGTTAAGAGGCTCTTAACAGCCTCTTAATCTGAACCGTCCAGACGCGGTCAGACATTTTGGCCGTTTGTTTTTTTTTTTTCCGTTCAGACGCGTTCAGAGGCAGTAAGATCTTAATGGTCTAGACTTGAGAGGGGTGTCTGAATGCCTCTTGCTGACACAAAAAAAAACCAAAAAAATTTAGTACGAGCAAGCAAATGTGCTGTTCAAACATGAGTTTTTTCCAGATCTTCGAATCGCGGTCGATTCAGACATTTACGCCTCAGATTCAGATTCAGATGTGCGGTTCAGATTCAAATTCAGAGCCTCTTAAAAAACAAACACCACCTGAATTCGTAACTAGAGGTCACAATTTGTGCCCAAAATCATAAAAATTGACTAATTTGGGCAAATATGTCAAAGATTCGGGCACATTTAGCCCCTCCTTTTTTGAAATGGGAATATATTACTCATTTAAAAGTTAAATAGCACAAACGGGCACATATTTTCTATCAATTGGAGAACATTACAATTGTTTTTAAAAAAAAACTTATAGATATAATATATTTAACTATTTAAATGTAAATGAGGTGTTACGTTTGAGGAATTTATTTCGTCATTTTGGGTCTTTTCTAAAGCGATTTGTATAACATGCGCCCGTTTGGCCCGTGCCCGTTTAGCCTGTGCCAGTTTAGCCCTTGCCCGTGTGGGTCCTAGCCCGTTTGAACCATGGCCCGTGTCCGCCCGTTTTGCCACCTCTACTCGTAACAAATGTGCAATATTTAGTGATACAAATTGGTAAAATGATTGATATGTTGTAGGTGTGCGGAAAGCCGGAGACCAGGTGTTTCTTTTTGGATAAGTTAGGGATCCACCGTGTAGGAATCTGGATCCGTGAATGTAGTTGCGGGGATTCAACTACTTCGTTGGATCATTCAAGGTTCTTATTTACTCATTTCCGTCCCAACAAAGATGCAATGCTTAGCTTCATACGTGGCATATTTGATTTTGATTAGTATTACTATTATTCACATGTCTGGAAAATGCTTTAATAGTGGCAACGTAAATACTTTGGGTTGGAATTCATACCCAGACCCGAAGCAGTTAAATTAATTTCGGGTAAAAAAGTATAGCATTTTGAAATTTAAACTCAGGGTACTATATAGTTCAACAATATGATATATGCGATATTGTTGATGATATCAGTGGTATGGCTGTCCTTAGCTTTTGTAGATAGTTTATTATTAAGTTACAATTTAAATTATATTACAGATGACATCTCATCGTCTTATTCATTTGATTGGAAGGTCTGATAAGGGTTGGAGTCTCCCAAGTAGATTATCTCCTTGTAGAGGTATAACTATAAATTTTCAAAATACGTAGCTTATAACTGAATTACAATTGCTTCTTAAATATCATATTCACAAACTCACTATGCAGGGCCTTTGTCTACATTAAACAAGCAATTAAGTAGTTGGAATGACTATTATGAATGGAGAGGCATCCCATTAGATTCTCCTGTTGCTCTGCTTCTTCATTGGGTAACGTATACTCATCTCATAATTGTTGCAGGAAACCAATGGACATTACTTCACATGAGCGATAGCCATAACTACTTCTACTTATATTGCAGCCATTGACCATATATCAGGCCATTCAACTTGCTTCTGTTAAACAGTTGACTCCTGAAACTATGGATGACCTGTGCATACACTACCTAGGTATTTTAATTGCTTTTTTACCTTTTGTTTTCCAAATTAAGATATGGCGTTTTTGTTCTCCATGTTTATTAGTTACTGGCCCTAGTTCTAATGTCAAGTGGCCGGCTTGTTACTTTTAGGGGGTGTTTAGATGTGCGTCAAAAACTGAAGATTATGCTTATGATTATCTGTGGGTCAAAAACTGAGTTTAATACAAGTTACAACAAAAAATGATTATAGAAGGGAAATAAAAATTTGACAAACACTCAGATAAATGGTTATCTGATTACTTACATTTTCAACCTGCAGAAGCACATCAGACACTATGTTTAAAACTTGTTTCTATTACTGACTTACCGTTTATTATATAATTATTCAATTTCACATAATCACTGAAAAACGCACATCCAAACAACCCTTCTGTGTTTTTGATTCTTCATTTCACTTGGTATATTGCATTCTTAAGGGCCTGAAAGGGAGCTTTACCAACTTGCTGTGTTTGGGGAGTTACATGCTCTTCTTCCTGGAGTCCAACTGCATATAGATTTTGTCGGGCCTTCCGTTCCATATGACAGGTCAGTGTCATTTTTTGCTACAAGATTATATTTCTTGATAATTATAAAAGACACTTTGAAAAGATAAGATAAAATTCTGGCAAATAGGGATGGCGAGACAGTTGTTCTTTGTAACTATGCACATTGTATGGAAGTAAATTGCAGTTGCAAATCTGGCAAAGGTGAATTTGGTTCAGACATAACTGCTGATAAACCTTCAGCAATTACAATAAGGCTTCATTCAGGTTATTATCATGACCGCTACACAGAACTTACCAAGGTTATATATTCTTAGTCTCAATAGTATTTTTTACTTGATGCATTCTTTATAGCAATTCTTATGTAGACCTGCTTCTTAATGGACAGGAATTTGTTCCTGACTTAATCATTGCCCCAAATGCTGGTATTGCTGCTTACAGAAGCTGGTCACCGACTATTGTATGTCTTTGATCTATGTGTGATATATCTTTGTGCATATGCTAGTATAGGTGGCAGTTACTCTTATACTTATGAACGTCTTTGGGTCAACTAGACCTGTACAAAAGTGCCAGTTTTGACCCGTTATCCGGCCTGTCTTACCGCCCGTTTGTCACCTATATATGCTAGTTTTCTGCTTGTAGTTCATAACTTCATATGGCACTTTTAGGAGCTGATAAACGAAATAGAGATCCCAGCCATTTTCTCTGATTACTGTGAAGAAGCTTGTCATCTTGCAGCTAACTGTATAACCTCAGTGACTGGTTGCCCCCCATCAATTCCTGTAAGTTCTTCATGGCTGAGCTTATATACTAACACTACATGTAGTGGTGTCGGGTTATGTGATGGGTCATATAGGGATTGAATTATAAGGGGCTGGGTCAACAATTCAACATATAAACATTATTTTCGTCCATTTTCAGATTATCTTGTATAAATGTAAATGCGTCAATTTTGATTTACAAAAGAACATTATTACACAAATTATTATTCAAGGTATGTTTTACATTAAAATATATGATAGTCAAACTATCTTCTAAGAAATCTAACTTAAGAGACTTGCATTATACACTTATCATGGGGATAGAGGGGTATTTTTACTGCAATGAAATTGCAACAAATCTCTGTTTCAACTTGTTTTACGAATAGTACACTGCGTTCATTCTCAGAATGCTTGTCGTAATTACTAATTTGCCCATTTCACTTGGTTATTTGTACTAAAAGATGGTTTGCCTTTGCACAGGTTCAGCTGAACCCGTTTAGGCAGCCTCTGGTGGTCGAAGACAGTGCTTTGGTTCTTCCTTGCTATTCAAATTGCTTTCTGTTTGGGATATAATTAGAGAACCTATCTCAAGGGTCATCAATTTTCTTCCTCTTAGCGATGAAATTTCAAACGAAGAATTTGTTCCCTCGTTGTGCTGAGTTACACATCACCCCTTAGACTGCAAACTATATCAGTCATGTTGTGTAGATTTGAGGAGATCAAAGTTGTGTGACATGTTTGTGATGTATCTCTGGTAATGTATGTATAGGTAATAGCCTAATAGGTTTTTACATGACCAGACGGCGGTCGCCAGATAGCAATATTCACTTGTGAATGTATACATGTTCATATGTGAACATAATTTTACTAATGAATGTATAACCAATAGGTCTACCAAACCGACGGAAACCCGTACTTCCGACCTTACCTGGTCGATGATGCTTCGTTGATAGCTGAATTATCACAACTGTAATAAGGGTCGTAGTAGTTTGATGATCTTCTTGGTTGAAGTTGTTTAGTGTCGTTGTATGTTCTAGCATCTTGTGACTTCCCCATCCCAAAATTTGTATACCTGACTTATTTGTTACTGTTTATCCAGGGGCGGAACTACTCTTTCACTTTGGGGTGGCAGTGCCCTCCACACTTGGCCCATTTTTGTGAGAGTCTAGTGTAAAAAAAAATTATTTTTGGGCTTTTCTATTAAGGGCCCTCCACTCAAAAATGATATTGCCCCAACCCACCAAGTCCAAATGCTCAACTTTGTTTACACATCTTTCATCAGAATCCAACCACAAGTACGAACAGCTGTGCAACACATTACATATCCACTTTAAAGCTAAAACTGAATTGATAATTGATTGGGCGGAACTACTCTTTGACTTTGGGGTGGCAGTGCCCTCCACACTTGGCCCATTTTTGTGAGAGTCTAGTGTAAAAACTGAATTGATAATCGAATTGGTGAAGACTTCCTAAACTCTTGTGTTATTTGTGCCGTAGAAAGAGAAGCACTTTCAAATGTTAAAGATGAAGATGTAATGAATCGGTTCCAAAATATGACAGATCGTCGAGGAGATATGTAGAAAATCGTTTGCTTAAGGTAAGATAGCTTTTATTGTTGTAATTTTTTTGCCTCAAACAAGGTGTATGCCTCTTTTTACATAAATATTAACTTTCTGATGTTGTTACTGCTGTAGGTGTTACTCGACTAAATGGTTAGTATTTTGCAGTATATAAGCATGTGTTTCGGCCACTGGAAGCTAAAATTTGTTGCCGCTTTTTGAGGATGTTTTGCTGTCTTTTGAAGAAGCTGAAAGTTGTAGTTGAATTTTGGACTTTCTAAGGTGTTTTAAATTGTTTCTCAACAATACAAGATGTCACTGATGTTTTAGCATAACGACTTTTGTCAAGGTAATTTTTTTTTTGCCCCCCATCTTGTAACTTTCTGGGTCCGCCACTGTGTTTATCCTTATTACTACCAACCTATCTAATTTGCCCTTAGTTTAAAATCACTGCCATTTTTATATACCTGACTTGAGAAGGGTGTTAATCATGTAACACTAATATACCATTTAGATTTGTAATATAACTAACCTTTTGGATTTCGCGTAACACATTATTTTGTGTATAACTCATAAGTAGGAATGGCAATGTGGTGGGTTTGAGGCGGGGCGGCCATCCCCATCCTCAAACCAAATTACAAAAATCATCCCCAAACCTGCCCCAATCTCCATTGGGAATCTTATCGGGGCGCTTCATTGGGGCGAGATGTTCTCCCAAACCCGCCTCATTCCCCATTGGGGTTTTATCGGGGTTTTCTTTTTTGAGCCCGATTCTTCATCATACTCATGCATTTCCTCATTTATTCTTATTTTTACGCTATTAACAATATGATTTTACGGAATAACTTAAAGAATCGAGAACCCATTAATAATATATTAGGCATTGGAATAAATCACAATTTTTTTAGAATATTATGACACAAAACAAGATTTTATGATCACACTTTGAAATATTACAAAGATAAAAATTAACAAAAATTAGAAAATTATATTTAGTACAAAAATACTAGCACAATATTGAAGGTATATAGATATATGTATATGTGTATGTATATGTTTCGGGGCTGGGCTGGGCGGGGATAGTGTGCCCCGTCCCCGCCCCAAACCCGATAAGAATCCCCGTTAAGGCCTCAAAACCCGCCCCGAAACCCTATAAGTCTGGGTTTCGGGTTTTCCCCGTCGGGTTCGAGTTTTTTTGCCATCCCTACTCATAAGCGAACAAAGGACCTTCATTCTTGATGATTCATTGTGTTTTATCTCTGAAATAATTGAACCTAGAGATGACAGTACTCCTCGAAGGCCTCATATGTTGAACTTTGAAATGATTGTCATTTGTTTACATATGAAAATCTAGATTTGCAAAATGATTGATTTTGTATTCATATGGGAAACTAAATGCTTTATTAACGAATTTATTCTTACCAATGTTGGATGTTTCATATTTGTTTATACCTTTTTATCATGTATATTAGGTTATGTCTAAAAATTAAAAACATGTGGTACATTTAGTTGGTTATGAATAGTAAAATTCAAAAAGTGAGTGATTATTCTGAAACTATAAATAATTTATTGATATCATAATATCTTAAAAGTAATGATCAAATGAGAAACATAATTAAGATGAGAAGGATGAGAAGAAACTATTACAACAAATTTGAGATGCATCTACAAAAATAGATGCATGCCCTATTATTTCTCATTCCTTATTTAAAAATAGATGCATGTCCTTATTATTTCTCGTTTCTTATTTAAACATAATTCTAAGAGCTATGTTTTAACATTTTTCATAAATTATTATAGCTTTTTATTTATGAATATGTGAATAAATGTATTTACTTACTTTTGTTGTTTCATGAAACAACATATAATACATTACCTATCTTGCTAACTTCAATACAATACAATATATTTAAAGTTTATTTTCTGGATTTTATCCATGTGTTTCGGTTACGAATACTCATTAGTTTTGCTTTTTTCAGATTCTTTTTAACGTAATTGTTTACAATCTCATCACCTATCTTACAAATTCAATTTCACATATGTCTTCAACGAAACATAAGTGCACAACCTCTAGGTTATTGGGTCATACACATGCCGTTAGACTACTCGTGAATTTTACAAGTCTTTTTAACTAGCTAATAATAAAATGGCTAATAACCTATTAAAGCACTATACTTGTCAAGAATGACAGTTCTGTGTAGCGAACTAAAAAAATAACTCTTTTAGACATTAATGTTGACATTTTTGTCCCCTTTAAGTATTATGACCATTTTACCTTTCAGAAAGGGTAAAATGGTCATAATACTTAAAGAAAGACAAAAATGTCAACATTAATGTCTAAAAGAATTATTTTTTTAGTTCGCTACAGAAAACTGTCATTCTTAACAAGTACAGTGCTTTAAAAGGTTACACAAAACATCAATGTATGGGGACAGGATTCTAAGCCAAATAACCTTTGTGCATGTCGTTGTCACTGAAAGCGTCAGTAATGACGCAAACATACATAAGCACCTAAATATATTTACAAATTTACCCCTTATTAGTTACAAACCAAACACAATACTCCCTCTATAAATAGATATTCTCTCCTTCTCATAAACCAACCATCGTATTCACCTTCATTTGATCATTTGTCAAATCATCTCATAATGCCTGCTTCGTAAGAACTCTATTCTAATTTAACCGTTTTTGTTAACAACAGTTCTAAGGGTTGCATGTTTATAAAAAACAGTTTATACATAAAGTCGGTTGAGAGAAGTTAAATGCCGTCTAGCTAATTACTATTATTTATGATACAACTAGTTTATGCATAAAAAATATATCATTTTCCTTAGTTGAATTTTTATATTTTTAGAGTTTTTAAATTTATAGAATTTGTTGTAACTTTTTGTGTGTGCATGGAATTTTACAGATATGTGAAAGAGATTCGTCTACCAGTGTTGGATTCCACTTCTGAACCACCTCCTTTGTTTGATGGGACCACTAGGTACTATATATTTTATTTATAAGATTAATTAAGTTGTGACTATGATACTGAAAAAAGAGCAAGGTTTGATCAACTGGTTACACCCTCTCCTGTGGAGACATAGGTCAAGGGTTCGATTCTCACCCTTTGCAAGGTCGGAGGTCCTTTTCTGCCTATGGTAGAACCGAAAGCAGCCTCTCTACCTTAGGTAGGGGTAAGGCTGTATACGTCTCAACCTTCCCTTATACATAGCGAAGACGGTAATGGGACCCATAACTAACCCATGAAAGACTGTATTAGGAGTTATTTTATTTTTATTTTTTGTGATCATGATCCTGAAATTAATAATATGATTATGGTTTGTATATGAAGGTTATATACGTACTATGAGTGTCCTTTTGCACAGCGTGTTTGGATCACAAGGAATTATAAGGTAAGATCATGCATGTTCATCTATGTTTGTGTTTGATAAGTTTAGTAACAATGTACTTTCTATTTCTGGCAAGTTCTAGTAAAGTATTGTTTCTTTGTTAGTACTTTCTATTTCTGGCAAGTTCTAGAACTGATTAAAAACCTGATAATTTGGAACAGGTGTAGCTTTTGATTACTTGGAATCAGCTCTTCAGAAGTTTGAAGGTCCATTTTTCCTTGGAGAAATCAGTTTGGTAAGTTCTTTTTTCTGTACAAATGTCAATTTTGCTCTCTTGAATGGGTTGATTTGGGTTATGTGTTTTATCTTTAGTGGGTCAAGTTGATAAATAAAAATATTAGCTAAAGAGGAAACGGGTTAAAAGTCTCATAAATTGTCTTTCTATTGCATGCAACTTCCTAATTCTCTTTATTTAGATAATAAACAATGTACTCTCCTACAAATACACAATGTACTCTCCTACATAACTCATTATGCTTCATGAACTCTTAAATGTGTCATTATGCTT
This sequence comes from Chrysanthemum makinoi, assembly GCA_910596185.1. Classification (NCBI taxonomy): domain Eukaryota; kingdom Viridiplantae; phylum Streptophyta; class Magnoliopsida; order Asterales; family Asteraceae; genus Chrysanthemum; species Chrysanthemum makinoi. The sequence continues at coordinate 350,018,847 of OU343222.1, forward strand.
TATTTATATGTGTAACGTTAGTCCTTTAGCCAAACAACGTTTGCAACGTTAGATATACTAACGACCGTTTTTATACCGTTTCATCCGTTTTTTTACGTTTTCGTCTGTTTTTATCCGTTTAGTTTTTATCAGTTTTTGTCCATTCGCCCGCTTTTACACGTTTTCGCCCGTTTTTACACGTTTTTTGTCCGTTTCTTTCCGTTTTTATCCGTTTTCATCCATTTTTAGCCATTTTCGTCTGATTTTAGACGTTTTTTAGCCGTTTTCATCCGTTTTTATCTGTTTTGTTATGTTTTTACACGTTTTCGTACGTTTTTACACGTTTTCATCTTTTTTTTACACGTTTTCTTACGTTTTTATACATTTTCTTACGTTCTCACGCTGTCGTTTTACACGTTTTCATCCGTTTTTAGACGTTTTCGCCTGTTTTCATGCGTTTTCTTACATCTTTACACATTTCGTCCAATTTTACTTGTTTTCATATTTTACATGTTTTTCTAATATGTACCAAATCACGCACTAAACACCTTTCACTATTTAAATACCCATTCTGCAATTTCTTAATTCAGTGTCCCACAACCATTCATTAACAAAATATTAAATAATCCATTTATTCATCAAAACATTACTACTAAAATATACATTGTCGGTGATTACAAAACAGCTAAAATCGGACAAAAATGTATAAATACAGACGAAACGGACGAAAAAGGTCAAAAACGTACGAAAACAGACGAAAACGTGTAAAAACAGACGAAATGGATAAAAGCAGACAAAAAATGATGAAAACGACTAAAATGGGACGAAAACATGTGAAAACATAAGAAAATGTATGAAAACAGACGAAAACGGCTAAGAACGGAGAAAAACGGCTAAAAATGGACGAAAACGGACAAAAACGTACGAAAATGAACGAAACGTGTAAAAACAAACAAAAAACCTGTAAAACGTAAGAAAACAGACGAAAACATATAAAAACAGACGAAAACATATAAAAACGGACGAAACGGCTAAAAACGTATGAAAACTGACGAAAATGTATAAAATCGGATGAAAACGGCTAAAAACGGACGAAAACGTATAAAAACGGACAAAAACGTGTAAAAACGGACGAAACGTGTAAAGGACTAACGGTCGTTAGTTTAAAGGACTAACGTTGCAAACTCTGTTTGGCTAAAGGATTAACCTTACACATATAAATGAAGCATAATGACACATTTAAGAGTTCATGAAGCATAATGAGTTATATTGGAGAGTACATAGTGTATTTGTAGCTTTTACCCTAAATTATATTTGTTATCTTTTTTACCACTTCAATTACTAATAAACTTTTAAAAAAGGGACAAAAGTTGTTCGTGGGTTAACACAGTATGTTTTCAACATATATTGCAACTTACCCTTTTGACCCGTTATCAACCCACCCATTTTGCCACACCTATTTATAGGGTATGAAGTATCCACTGAGTCACTGACCACTTCCATTTAGCTTCATGTGAAAACTGACATTTTATTGTTGTACTTGTGAATTGCAGGTGGACTTTGCCTATATTCCTTTCGTAGAAAGGTTTCAGTTATGTCTACAAGAAGTATACAAGTATGAAATTTGCACTGGCAGGCCAAAACTAGCAACATGGATAGAGGTATAACTTCAATTTACTATCAATCGTTTGATTGATTCATTCCCAATCAAGCCACATATACTTCTCGACTTTCAATGTCAAATAATCTAGTTCTAGCTTTGGAAACTGTTGCAATTTTTTTTAAAGTCAGACCCCATTTCTAGCTAAAAGAAGATTGTTTTGACTCGTTTGAGAACTATAAGTCTAAAACTCAAATCAACCCATTTATTATCATATATGGGTTGAAATTTTCCACGGTTCCGCCTCTGGTGGGATGTAATGAGATGCATTAGTTAAGTTACCATGAAACACTTGCACACAGGAACTGAACAAGATTGATGCTTATGTGGAAACAAAGGGTGATCCTAAATACACTATTCAGATGTACAAAAAACGTTTACTGGTAAGTAGCTTTCTGCATACATGTATTTCCAATCATTCCAATAAATGTTTACCCTTTTATACATCAAGCACTGAAAGTTTAAAAAATGTATACTATAGTCTCATTTCTCTCATATCATTCTTGCAGGGTCAGTAAGTATGATGGTACACTTGATGAAGCCCCAATAATCATCGAAGACAATGGTCTTTTAATCGAAAAATGTATAAAGTTGTTTGTAATTTGTAAACGACTCTCGGGTCTCATAAGTGTCTCAGTTTGTAGTATGGATGATGGATAATACACATGGTCTTATGTTATGAATTCCAGTTAAAGTGTTGTCGTCTTCCTTATTTTCTGTAAACATAGAGTTTGTTCTTTGTTATATTACTCTATGTCGGTTGTTTAGACGAGTTCCATATCCGAATGATACATTCTAAAACCAATAAAAACAGAGACTGGAGGGATTTCAGATAGGCCGGATGACGCTGTTGATGATACTCATAAGTATTTTTGGAGTTGCTGGTCATTCGCATCTTGAGTAGCCAGGATTGAAAGCCATTTATCCGGCTTTTGTAATAGAATTTTTTTCATTGTTGATCATTCATAAACGACATGCTATATCAATACAAAGACACAAAAAAATGTCTCCAACAATGCAAATCGTTCCAATAATTCCATTTGTTCAAAATAATATAAACAAAAATACATTTAGCATTAAGGATTGCGTGAACCTTATTAAAGCAGCGTGCTTAACTAATCTAAAGGGTAACTTTGCTTCAATAAACAAGCTAACCAAATCTTTAGTAATTCTATCATCGTCGTGTTTCCATATAACAATACTATCACTAGCACCTTCCCCGTTAGTGTCTACTTTTAATTGCAACGTATTTTGATTACCTAGGATACATGGGGCTTTTTTACAACTTTTAGTATAATACTTTTTTAAACCCGACGTACCATGTGTCCCGCTTGCAGAAAGTATCTTTTCACAAAACTTGCACTTTGCTTTCCTCACTTTATTTCCTTCTTCATCTACTTCATAGAAGCGTTCATAAAAAGCCCACCATTCGGACTTGAAATTGTCTTCTGTTTTTGGTTTTTTTGGCGGCAATGGTCCTTTCTGGCCCCTGGTTTCCTTTTACGTCTTTGATCAACCATTTTCTCGTTACCCAAATTTGAATCTGACTGAAAATCTTTTAGTGTCGAGTTTAAATCCCCCTAAGCAAACACAATACATAAACTAAATTTAACATATATGCAAAGAACATAATCATTCATTATTTCATTAGGCAAATATCATACTTGTATACTTCTTGTAGAAATAACTAAAATCTTTCTACAAAAGGAAGCCCCTCGTGCAATTTCAGCGCTTTGCTTCTCATGCAACACGAGTTGGTTTCAAGCACAGTAAAAATGAGTCCTCATTGTTTATATTTCATCATGGGACAAATATTGCATACTTGCTTCATTATGTTGATGATATCATCCTCGCTACTTCTTCTACAGCTCTTTTACATAGAGTTATCTCCTCGCTTCTTGGAGAATTTGCTATGACTGACCTGGGGCTCATTTAATTATTTTTTTTGTGTTTCTACTCAATGTTCTATTGCATGTTTATTTTTATCTTGGGCTACTTATGTTGAGGAACTTCTTGAGCGGGCCCATATGCATAATTGTAATCCTTTTCGGACTCTTGTTGATACTGATTCTAAGCTGGGTCCCGATGGTGACCCTGTTTCGGATCCTACTTTGTATCGCAGCTTAGCCGGTGCTCTTTAGTATCTTACATTTACTCACCCCGATTTGTCCTATGTTGTTCAGCAGGTGTGTCTTTATATGCCATGATCTCCGGGAGCCGCATTTCTCTACTCTCAAGCGTATTCTTCGGTATGTTCGAGGCACTCTTGATTATGGTTTACAGTTGCATGTTTCTACTACTGCTTAGCTTACTGCTTACACGGACGCTGACTGGGCTGGTTGTCCTATCACTCGTCGTTCCACCTCTGGCTATTGTGTTTTTCTTGGGGATAACTTTGTTTCTTGGTCTGCTAAGCATCAGAGTGCTGAAGCCGAATATCGAGGAGTAGCCAAAGCTGTTGTTGAAACATCTTGGGTACGTAATCTTTTGTGTGAACTGTATGCACCTATTTTTACAAATACTTTAGTGTATTATGATTAGGGGTGTTATCGGGTCGAGTTGCCAGCTTATCGGGTTAATCGGTCAGGTTGAATCGGGTTTTTATTTTTGAGAATATGACCCGCAACCCAACCCTACAAGAGATGTGGGATGGATGTACAGTAGTATAATATCATAAACTTACTCCCTCCGTCCTACATTAAGTAAACACTATGACTTTTTTAAGTCTTTTTTCTTTAACTTTGACTTTACATATATTTATTCGTGTTATATAATACTTGATGCAAGATATATGAATGAATTAAGTTTCTAAATGTATTTTCATTTGTATAATTTTCATTAAGCATTATATAACACAAACGAATATATTTAAAGTCAAATTTGGAGAACAAAGACTTAAAAAAGTCATAGTGGACACTTAATGTGGGACGGATGTAGTATATCCTTAGCCTGAGCACGTAATTGTTTTTAAGAAAAAGTTTTTGCTCTTTCTAACGGAAGAATTCAATGAAACTTGAATATTTGCATATTTTCCAAAAAATAAAAATTTGAAAAAATTACACGTTTGGTCCCTGTGGTTTGCCCAAAATAACAACTTTAGTCCCTAAGTCACTTTTATTACACCATCAATACCTAATTTTGAAACTATGCACGCTTTTAGTCCCTATTTTGAGAAATAGGGACTATCCGTGTAGTTATTTACAGTTTTTTTTATTACACGGATAGTCCCTGTTTCTCAAAATAGGGACTAAAAGCGTGCATAGTTTCAAAATTAGGTATTGCTGGTGTAATAAAAGTGACTTAGGGACTAAAGTTGTTATTTTGGGCAAACCACAGAGACCAAACGTGTAATTTGTTCTAAAAATTTTTAATGCATAATGTACAAATCTATATAACCATTTTATCAGTAAATATACAAATATTAAAGTTTTAACGGGCACATGTGTACAATAATTACCTGTACAAAATGTACAATCTTTTTTAGAAACAAACACACACACACAGTGACTGTGTGTTGGGTAAAAATGGAGTGTGCCGGAAAAGGAAGCCGCCGTCGTTGCTCCGGCGAAGTTAACCGCCGCTGCGACGGTTGCGGCGCCGTATTTTACTGCTCCGTTTATCATCAGGTTTATTCAAACCCTCTCTAACTAATTATAAGTGGTTATCTTAATCTGATTGTTTATAATAGCTGATTTTATGCTTATTAATAAGATATCACATTGGAGTGTTCATAAAGAAGAATGTGGAAGGCTTAAACGACAAATGTCTTCTGTGGTGGACCTGCTTAATCACTTCCCTTTTACTTTTTCTCGGGAGGCTACTTATCCGGTAATCGCTTAACGGGCCAGCTTTCGACTCTTAGATTGATGTTCAAAGTATTTACTTTGTTAGGTGGTGTTTGTTTTTCGTTAAGAGGCGGTCAGACATTTTGGTCGTTCAGACCGTTTGTTTTTTTTTTTCCGTTCAGACGCGTTCAGAGGCCGTAAGATCTTAATGGTCTAGACTTGAGAGGGGTGTCTGAATGCCTCTTGCTGACACAAAAAAAAACCAAAAAAAAAATTAGTACGAGCAAGCAAATGTGCTGTTCAAACATGAGTTTTTTTTTCCCGTTCAGATGCGGTCAGATTCAGACATTTACCCCTCAGATTCAGATTCAGATGTGCGGTTCAAATGTGCGTCGTTTAGGTTTGCCTGCTTTTTCTCGCCCTGCTTTTGCTTTTGGTGCCTTGTTTTGCTCTGCCTTAGCTCTAGGCCCGTGCGTCGTTTTTGCTTTGCTCTTTGTTGCTTCCTTAGGCCTGCCTGCTTTTTTTAGCGCTTTTCTATGCTGTCTTGCCTGCTTTCTTTCTAGTTTGTGCTTCTTGTTTTCCGTCTTCTGCTCTCTTTTCTTTTCTATCTCACCCGCACACCAGCACTTACCGGAGGTCTCGTTGGAAGCAGTCTCTCTACTCCCGAGTTTATCTTGGGGCAGGGGTAGGATTTGTCTACATTTTACCTCCCCGAGACCCCGCCTCGGCGGGATTGGGTATGTTGTTTTTGTTGTTGTTGTCGTAACTAGAGGTCACAATTTGTGCCCAAAATCATAAAATTGACTAATCTGGGCAAATATGTCAAAGATTCGGGCACATTTAGCCCGTCATTTTTTTGAAATGGGCATATATTGCTCATTTAAAAGTTAAATAGTACAAACGGGCACATATTTTCTATCAATTGGAGAACATTACAACTGTTGTTAAAGAAAAACTTATAGATATAATATATTTAACTATTTAAATATAAATGAGGTGTTACGTTTGAGGAATTTATTTCGTCATCTTGGGTCTTTTCTAAAGCGATTTGTATAACATGCGCCCGTTTGGCCCGTGCCCGTTTAGCCTGTGCCAGTTTAGCCCTTGCCCGTGTGGGTCCTAGCCCGTTTGAACCGTGGCCCGTGTCCGCCCATTTTGCCACCTCTACTCGTAACAAATGTGCAATATTTAGTGATACAAATTGGTAAAATGATTGATATGTTGTAGGTGTGCGGAAAGCCGGAGACCAGGTGTTTGTTTTTGGATAAGTTAGGGATCCACCGTGTAGGAATCTGGATCCGTGAATGTAGTTGCGGGGATTCAACTACTTCGTTGGATCATTCAAGGTTCTTATTTACTCATTTCCGTCCCAACAAAGATGCAATGCTTAGCTTCATACGTGGCATATTTGATTTTGATTAGTATTACTATTATTCACATGTCTGGAAAATGCTTTAATAGTGGCAACGTAAATACTTTGGGTTGGAATTCATACCCAGACCCGAAGCAGTTAAATTAATTTCGGGTAAAAAAGTATAGCATTTTGAAATTTAAACTCAGGGTACTATATAGTTCAACAATATGATATATGCGATATTGTTGATGATATCAGTGGTATGGCTGTCCTTAGCTTTTGTAGATAGTTTATTATTAAGTTACAATTTAAATTATATTACAGATGACATCTCATCGTCTTATTCATTTGATTGGAAGGTCTGATGAGGGTTGGAGTCTCCCAAGTAGATTATCTCCTTGTAGAGGTATAACTATAAATTTTCCAAATACGTAGCTTAACTGAATTACAATTGCTTCTTAAATATCATATTCACAAACTCACTATGCAGGGCCTTTGTCCACATTAAACAAGCAATTAAGTAGTTGGAATGACTATTATGAATGGAGAGGCATTCCATTAGATTCTCCCGTTGCTCTGCTTCTTCATTGGGTAACGTACACTTATCTCATATTTGTTTCTGAAAACCAATGGACATTACTTCACATGAGCGGTAGCCATAATAACTACTTCTACTTATATTGCAGCCATTGACCATATATCGGGCCATTCAACTTGCTTCTGCTAAAGAGTTGATCCCTGAAACTATGGATAACCTGTGCATACACTACCTAGGTATTTTAATTGCTTTTTTACCTTTTGTTTTCCAGATTAAGATATGGTGTTTTTGTTCTCCATGTTTATTAGTTACTGGCCCTAGTTCTACCGTCAAGTGGTTGGCTTGTTACTTTTAAGGGGTGTTTGGATGTGCGTTTTGGAACCTACTAAAAATTATTGTCAACTGAAGTCACAATAATTTTTTTTTTCTTTTGATGCTATGATATATTGATTATGCTTATGATTATTTGTGGGTCAAAACTGAGTTTAATACAAGTTACAACAAAATTGATTATAGAGGGGGAATAAAAATTTGACAAACACTCAGATAAATGGTTATTTGATTACTTACATTTTCAAACTGCAGAAGCACATCAGACACTATTTTTATAACTTGTTCTATTACTGACTTACCGTTGATTATATGATTATTCAATTTCACATAATCACTGGAAAAATGCACATCCAAACAATCCTTCTGTGTTTTTGATTCTTCATTTCACTTGGTATATTGCATTCTTAAGGGCCTGAAAGGGAGCTTTACCAACTTGCTGTGTTTGGGGAGTTACATGCTCTTCTTCCTGGAGTCCAACTGCATATAGATTTTGTCGGGCCTTCCGTTCCATATGACAGGTCAGTGTCATTTTTTGCTAAAAGATTATATTTCTTGATAATTATAAAAGAAACTTTGAAAAGATAAGATAAAATTCTGGCAAATAGGGATGGCGAGACAGTTGTTCTTTGTAACTATGCGCATTGTATGGAAGTAAATTGCAGTTGCAAATCTGGCAAAGGTGAATTTGGTTCAGACACAACTGCTGATAAACCTTCAGCAATTACAATAAGGCTTCATTCAGGTTATTATCATGATCGCTACACAGAACTTACCAAGGTTATATATTCTTAGTCTCACTAGTATTTTACTTGATGCATTCTTTATAGCAATTCTTATGTAGACCTGCTTCTTAATGGACAGGAATTTGTTCCTGACTTAATCATTGCCCCAAATGCTGGTATCGCTGCTTACAGAAGCTGGTCACCGACTATTGTATGTCTTTGATCTATGTGTGATATATCTTTGTGCATATGCTAGTATAGGTGGCAATTCCTCTTATATACTTATGAACGTCTTTGGGTCAACTAGACCTGTACAAAATGGCCAGTTTTGACCCGTTATCCAGCCTGTCTTACCGCCCGTTTGTCACCTATATATGCTAGTTTTCTGCTTCTAGTTCATAACATATGGCACTTTTAGGAGCTGATAAACGAAATAGAGATCCCAGCCATTTTCTCTGATTACTGTGAAGAAGCTTGTCATCTTGCAGCTAACTGTATAACCTCAGTGACTGGTTGTCCCCCATCAATTCCTGTAAGTTCTTCATGGCTGAGCTTATATACTAACACTACATGCAGTGGTGTCAGGTTATGTGATGGTTCATATAGGGATCGAATTATAAGGGGCTGGGTCAACATATAAACATTATTTTTGTCCATTTTCAGATTATCTTGTATAAATTCTAAATGCGTCAATTTTGATTTACAAAAGAACATTATTACACAAATTATTATTCAAGGTATGTTTTACATTAAAATATATGATAGTCAAACTATCTTCTAAGAAATCTAACTTAAGAGACTTGCATTATACACTTATCATGGGGATAGAGGGGTATTTTTACTGCAATGAAATTGCAACAAATCTCTGTTTCAACTTGTTTTACGAATAGTACACTGCGTTCATTCTCAGAATGCTTGTCGTAATTACTAATTTGCCCATTTCACTAGGTTATTTGTACTAAAAGATGGTTTGCCTTTGCACAGGTTCAGCTGAACCCGTTTAGGCAGCCTCTGGTGGTCGAAGACAGTGCTTTGGTTCTTCCTTGCTATTCAAATTGCTTTCTGTTTGGGATATAATTAGAGAACCTATCTCAAGGTCATCAATTTCTTCCTCTTAGCGATGAAATTTCAAACGAAGAATTTGTTCCCTCGTTGTGCTGAGTTACACATCACCCCTTAGACTGCAAACTATATCAGTCATGTTGTGTAGATTTGAGGAGATCAAAGTTGTGCGACATGTTTGTGATGTATATCTGGTAATGTATGTATAGGTAATAGCCTAATAGGTTTTTACATGACCAGACGGCAGTCGCCAGATAGCAATATTCACTTGTGAATATATACATGTTCATATGTGAACATAATTTTACTAATGAATGTGTAACCAATAGGTCTACCAAACCGACGGAGACCCGTACTTCTGACCTTACCTGGTCCGTAACCTGACTAATCCGACACTGACCAGGTGGACAAAGTGGGGTTCTTTTAGTGGTTTTGTGCTTGGTTTGGGTTTGGTGGTGGATGATGCTTCGTTGATAGCTGAATTATCACAACTGTAATAAGGGTCGTAGTAGTTTATGATCTTCTTGGTTGAAGTTGTCTAGTGTCGTTGTATGTTCTAGCATCTTGTGACTTCCCCATCCCAAAATTTGTATACCTGACTTATTTGTTACTGTTTATCCTATTACTACCAACCTATCTAATTTGCCCTTAGTTTAAAATCACTGCCAATTTTATATACCTGACTTAAGAAGGGTGTTAATCATGTAACACTAATATACCATTTAGATTTGTAATATAACTAACCTTTTGGATTACGCGTAACTCAATATTTTGTGTATAACTCATAGGAATGGCAATGGGGCGGGGCGGCCATCCCCATCCTCAAACCAAATTACAAAAATCATCTTCAAACCTGCCCCAATCTCCATTGGGAATCTTATCGGGGCGTCCCATTGGGGCGAGATGTTCTCCCAAACCCGCCCCCATTCCCCATTGGGGTCTTATCGGGTTTTTTTTTTAGCGCGATTCTTCATCATAATCATGCATATCCTCATTTATTCTTATTTTTACGCTATTAACAATATGATTTTACGAAATAACTTAAAAAAATTGAGAACCCATTAATAATATATTAGGCATTGGAATAAATCACAACTTTTTTAGAATATTATGACAGAAAACAAGATTTTATTATTACACTTTGAAATATTACAAAGAAAAAATTAACAAAAATTAGAAAATTATATTTAGTACAAAAATACTAGCACAATATTGAAGGTATATAGATATATGTATATGTGTATGTATATGTTTCGGGGCTGGGCTGGGAGGGAATAGTGTGCCCCGTCCCTACCCCAAACCCGATAAGAATCCCCGTTAAGGCCCCAAAACCCGCCCCGAAACCCTATAAGTCTGGGTTTCAGGTTTTCCCCGTCGGGTTCGAGTTTTTTTGCCATCCCTACTCATAAGCGAACAAAGGACCTCCATTCTTGATGATTCATTGTGTTTTATCTCTGAAATAATTGAACCTAGAGATGACAATACTCCTCGAAGGCCTCATATGTTGAACTTTGAAATGATTGTCATTTGTTTACATATGAATATCATATTGGAATATTTAGGGTGTGTTTGGTAAAAAGTAGCATGGAACATAGTGAATTTAACACTCATAGCTCACCGCTTCTTAAAGAAGCATTCAAAAAATGAGCATTCTTAAAAAATAGCAAAGCCCACCGCTCATTTGCCAAACGAACAACAAAAATCAAAAAACTCATTGCTCACCGCTCATCGCTTTTAAAAACTCTAAAAAGCTCCCGCTCCAAACATAGCCTTAGTCACATGGGACTGAATCAACTTTCCCACCTACGTTGAAAATCTAGATTTGCAAAATGATTGATTTTGTATTCATATGGGAAACTAAATGCTTTATTAACGAATTTATTCTTACCAATGTTGGATGTTTCATATTTGTTTATACCTTTTTATCATGTATATTAGGTTATGTCTAAAAATTAAAAACATGTGGTACATTTAGTTGGTTATGAATAGTAAAATTCAAAAAGTGAGTGATTATTCTGAAACTATAAATAATTTATTGATATCATAATATCTTAAGAGTAATGATCAAATGAGAAAGATGAGAAGAAACTACAACAACAAATTTGAGATGCATCTACAAAAATAGATGCATGCCCTATTATTTCTTCTTCCTTATTTAAAAATAGATGCATGTCCTTATTATTTCTCGTTTCTTATTTAAACATAATTCTAAGAGCTATGTTTTAACATTTTTCATAAATTATTATAGCTTTTTATTTATGAATATGTGAATAAATGTATTTACTTACTTTTGTTGTTTCATGAAACAACATATAATACATTACCTATCTTGCTAACTTCAATACAATACAATATATTTAAAGTTGCTTCATTTATAGTTATTTGACTATTTTCTGGATTATCCATGTGTTTCTGGCATTTCGAATACTCATTAGTTTTGCTTTTTGATTCTTTTAACGTAATTGTTTACAATCTCATCACCTATCTTACAAATTCAATTTCACATATGTCTTCAACGAAACATAAGTGCACAACCTCTAGGTTATTGGGTCATACACATGCCGTTAGACTACTCGTGAATTTTACAAGTCTTTTTAACTAGCTAATAATAAAAGGGCTAATAACCTATTAAAGCCTATCTTGTAAGAATGCAGTTACGACTAAAAATAACTCTTTTAGACATTAATGTTGACATTTTTGTCTTTCTTTAAGTATTATGACCATTTTACCTTTCAGAAAGGGTAAAATGGTCATAATACTTAAAGAAATACAAAAATGTCAACATTAATGTCTAAAATAATTATTTTTTTAGTTCGCTACAGAAAACTGTCATTCTTAACAAGTACAGTGCTTTAAAAGGTTACACAAAACATCAATGTATGGGGACAGGATTCTAAGCCAAATAACCTTTGTGCATGTCCTTGTCACTGAAAGCGTCAGTAATGACGCAAACATACATAAGCACCTAAATATATTTACAAATTTACCCCTTATTAGTTACAAACCAAACACAATACTCCCTCTATAAATAGATATTCTCTCCTTCTCATAAACCAACCATCGTATTCACCTTCATTTGATCATTTGTCAAATCATCTCATAATGCCTGCTTCGTAAGAACTCTATTCTAATTTAACCGTTGTCTGTTAACAACAGTTCTAAGGGTTGCATGTTTATAAAAAACAGTTTATACGTAAAGTCGGTTGAGAGAAGTTAAATGCCGTCTAGCCAGTTATTATTTATGATACAACTAGTTTATGCATAAAAAATATATCATTTTCCTTAGTTGAATTTTTATATTTTTAGAGTTTTTAAATTTATAGAATTTGTTGTAACTTTTTGTGTGTGCATGGAAATTTACAGATATGTGAAAGAGATTCGTCTACCAGTGTTGGATTCCACTTCTGAACAACCACCTTTGTTTGATGGGACCACTAGGTACTATTCTTCATAAATATTCCATGTTGCTTTTCAAAGTCTTTTTCTTTAGATTTTGACCGTAATTATTTTTTTTCGTGTTACATAATACTTGATGGTAAATATATAAATGCATTTGTGTTTCAAATATATGTTCATTGGTATACTTTTCATCAAGTGTTATATAACACGAAAAAAAATAATTACAGTCAAAGTGAGAAGAAAAAGACTTTGAAAAATCAAACATGGACTTATATTTTGGGACGGAGGTAGTACATATTTTATTTATAAGATTAATTAAGTTGTGACTATGATCCTGAAATTAATAGTAGTAATATGATTATGGTTTGTATATGAAGGTTATATACGTACTATGAGTGTCCTTTTGCACAGCGTGTTTGGATCACAAGGAATTATAAGGTAAGATCATGCATGTTCATCTATGTTTGTGTTTGATGATAATATTACTTTGGGTATGTTTGGCAAAAATATATTGTGCTGGTGCTGTTGTTGATGCCGGTGATGTTGCTGAAAAAATTATAAAAAAATATTATTTTTATAAGCTACATATGGAAGATTATTTTTTTAATAATCTCTTATAAGTTCTGGCTGCCAAACAAAGATTATTTTTTAAGTAGCTTATTTTTCAAAAAAAAATAATCTTAAGCCTCAATAATATTCCATAATCTCTGTTGCCAAACATACCCTTTGTTGAATTGTTTATAGTTTAGTTATGATTTTAGTAACAAAATAGTGGTTAAAGTAACTTTGATTAATTAATTGAGTTTAGTTGATTAAAAGAATACTTTCTATTTCTGGCAAGTTCTAGTAAAGTATTGTTTCTTTGTTAGTACTTAGTAGGTGATTAAATTTGTAAATAAAGCATTTAAGAAAGACTTTAGGAAAAATGGTTACTTAATAGTAAATCTTTTTTAATTTAGTAGATGAGGTGTGAGGTCACTTAAAGTTGCGGTTTAAGATTATGTTATAGGTAGGTAGGTAGGTAGGTAAGATAAGACACACTTGCCGGAGGTCTTTCTAGAAGTAGTGTCGGTGTGACTGTCTACATCTCACCTCCCCATGCCTCGCTCCGGCGGGATTGGGTGGTGTTGTTGTTAGGTAGGTAAGATCAACCTCATCACTTGGTGATCAATATTGAAGATCCCGGTTATCAAGTGACCCAAACATGCGGTTTTATTAGTTCAGTAGCGTGAATGACCAAAAAAAGTTCATAAGTGCATAGGTGGCTTTGAACCAAAAACATAAGTTATGTTGTGACTAGTTTATTTTGGTTCAAAAAGATGAATAAAAATCAGAGATATCGAACTAATTATTCATCCAGACACCTTATAAGCTTAAAGCATATGTCACAATTTAGAGTTCAGCGAGTCGATTTGTATAGCATAAAGATTCTTGATTGATTCAAAGCTAGCAGTCAGAAGAAAACTGTTATATAGGGAGATGAATAAATGACAATTAGCCGTTTTTAAGTCATAACAAAGATGTCGTTTTGATGGTTTGATCACTTCATGATTATGTTGGCATAAGATCTTAGTTTGTCTTTCACTTGGGTCGCTGATAGAGATAACTAGTTAATGTTTCAACCGAGTCTACTTCATGACTTGGAACTGATGCGCCTTTGTAGAAGGTCAACCAAACGGAGCATTACTGCAATGCCAATGACAACACAAGGCGTATCAGATGTAGGTACTTAGGTTGTCTTACTAAAGATGTTTAAAATTAGACTAAGCTCAATAAGTAAGGTCGTAGGGAGGTACTAATCTATGGTTAAAGAAAAAATTATAGTTTTTCTTGTGAATTGGTGATCGTTACAACTTGCAGGTAAGTTCAAGAAACTAACTTTCGAGATGAAATCGTATTGGAAATGTTAGAATTGTGTTCTGAACTATCTGGATCTTGTTATGCAGGGATTACAAGACAAAATCAAGCTTGTTCCTATAGACCTGGCTAATAGACCCGCATGGTATAAGGAGAAAGTTTACCCGGAAAATAAGGTAACATATATAATATGCTGCACACCATTGTATTTCGATTTGGTATGTAACGGAAGTTATTTTACTGTCTTCTTTTAGTTATGGTTAAATAATTTTTTAAGCATTTTCTTCTAGGTGCCAGCTCTTGAACATGACAACAAAATCATTGGCGAGAGCCTAGATTTGCTGAAATATGTTGATGCTCACTTTGAAGGACCTGCATTACTACCAAATGTAAGATTTGATAGCTATTATACGTCACACAGACTTATAGAGCATTTTCAATAGCCTATTTCAAATTTGTAACAAATTGTCATATGAAAAATTATAGGATCCTGCCAAAAGGCAGTTTGCTGAGGAGCTATTTACATACACCGACACATTTAATAAAACAGTGTTCTCTTCATTTAAAGGAGATACTGTGAAAGAAGTTGGTATGACTCGGATCTTTATCTGTAGATTATGCTGCTTCAAATAGAATGCGTAAAATTTGTTTGCATCAAGAGCTGATTAAAAATGTGTATTTTATCAGGTGTAGCTTTTGATTACTTGGAATCAGCTCTTCAGAAGTTTGAAGGTCCTTTTTTCCTTGGAGAAATCAGTTTGGTAAGTTTTTTTTCTTTCTATGAAGGTTTCAATTTCAGTTTATTTACTAAACTGGATTGATTTGGGTCATATTTTTATCTCTAATGGATCAAATGGATAGAAATTTTTGGCTAAAGAGGTAACGGGTAATAAGGCGTATAGTGTCATTTAATGTATACAACCTCCTAAACCAGCTTTATCGAATAATTAGGTTATTGTTTTAATGGTGTAGTTTTTTTTTTTTTTTTTTTTAAATAAAAAATAGATAAAAAGTGTTTGGGGGTCAACCCGTGACCTGTTTCAACATGTACTGTTACCTTTAGGACCCGTTACGACCCACTCATTTGACCACCACAAGTCATCGATGTATAGGGAATGAAGTATAAATCACTTCTGTTGAGATGTATGTGAATATTGAAAACCGGCTTCTTATGCTACAAACCTGTGGATTGTAGGTGGACTTTGCTTATATTCCTTTTGTAGAAAGGTTTCAGATTTTCTTGCAAGAAGTATTCAAATATGATATTACTTCAGGCAGGCCTAAACTCGCAGCATGGATAGAGGTATAGTTTTAACATATTCTTACCTCTATTTTGGTTGTTTTTTGAGGTTACATAATTTATTAACGGTCAAACCAGATACAACTTTTGAGGTCAAATGATCTAGTTTCATCTTCAGAGACTATTATTCTATTAAGTGCAATCAAAAGAAGAAAGGGTTATAAAGTTAACTTTGATAACAAAGACAAAATCCATGCCCAAGTTGAATTTGGGAAGTATATTGAAGATCACTATACTATTAACTATTTTTTGACACGTGAAAGAAAATCCCAAATCGACCCATTTATCCATAATTAAGTTGAAATTGCCGCGTCTACTTGGATGTGAGGATATGCATGGTATTGCCATATGCGTTAATGTACTTATCATCAAACACTTGCACGCAGGAACTGAATAAGATTGATGCCTACGTAGAGACAAAAGGTGATCCTGAACACGTTATTCAGCTGTACAAGAAACGCTTTATGGTAAGTAGCTTTCTGCATGATTATATGAACTACTTATACTTCAAGCCTAAGAAGTTTTAGCCAAATGTATATACAGTATTATTGTCTCATTCTTTCCATATCTTTTGTCTGCAGGGTCAGTAACTCAGTAAGTATGATGCTTTACTTGATGAAGTCCCCATAATCGTCCAAGAAATGATATTTATATAGAAAAGTGAATAAAGTTGTTTGTTTAAAGAACGACTCTCGGGGGTCATATGTGGTTCAGTTTGTAGTATGTATGATGGATGAACCAGATGGTCTGACGTTTTATATATTTCAGTTGGAGTGTTGCGTGGAGTGTTGTTGTCTTCCTTATTTTCTGTAAAACACGATGTTCGTTCTTTGTTTTTACTAGTATGTTGGTTGTTTAAGCAGAAAGTCAAGTATAGTTACTCGATATGCATAAATATGGTTTAAAGACGATTAAAACATGGACTCAAAGTACACACGCATATACGGTTACAATACACAAGTGCTGTTTATTTCGACCAAAGCTTTGCAAGATGGGTAGCTGGTAGCCTCCAACAATGAATAAATATGATAGCATGTTACTTTGTGCATTATGCATCTATGCGATCTCTGGCAAAAAGGTTATTCTTTTTGTTTTCTTTTTCAAGTTCTATAATAATATACCGAGTACTAATAGTATTGTCGGGCAACCGTGACTTTTTTTGGGTAAAGGAGAGTAATCCTGCACCCTGGTAAATAGATTTAACCAAAACGTTTGAGAACAGATGAAATGTGGCTGAAGTACCACATTAACCTCAAGCTAAAACAGCTTGATAGACAACTAACCTAGTGCTTATGACATGCCAAAAGCTCTTAACAACTCTAGAATCAATGAACCTAGATCAAGAAACAAATCAAAAAACAAGCTAACCAGCAGCTACCGTGAATGATGAACTTCCACCTTTATAAGAGGTAGTAAATAAATTAGCCAATTCATCAAACACGCCAACACAATCATCATCACCATCTTCTGTGCCAGCAAGATAAGCATTTGACGTAGAAACTTCACCTTCCTTAAAGAAGGAACCTTTAGACTGCAACATAGAAGACGATGTAGGCACACTCCACACAGACTCAAACCGACTCTTTTAACCGGTATGACTGCACCCAGATAGATTACGAATATGAAAGGGTCCTAATCTCGAAATTTAGCATTAGTCAGAGTTTTTATAAGTTATAAGCATTGCCATTATACCTAGGGGTGTTCATGGTTCAGGTAATAAACCGAATAAACCGAACCGAACTTAAACCGAACCGAATTTGTCAAAACCGACCTGAACCGACTAAAATTTTGGTTTTCGGTTTGGATATGGTTTTGGCTATCTTAACCGAAAACCGAATTTATATAAATAAATATAATTTTTTATATATTTATATTATTATATATAATTTTTTATCCTAATATAAAAAATACTTTTTATGCTTGAAATATTTATTTTTTCAAAAAAATCTATATAATTAAATTTAAAAAATATATATATAAATGGTGTAATTCAAGTATAAAATTCGGTTTTCGGTTATGACCAAAAAAAAAGTAACCGGACAATCCGAACAGAATAAACCGATTAACCCGAGAAACGAACCGATGAACAACCCTGATTATACATGTACTATTTGAAGAAGAAAGTATGAATACACAACCAATTACTATTAAACCAAGTAGCCGCTCTAGCTCAGTTGGTAGAGCGCGTGGCTTTTAACCACGTGGTCGTGGGTTCGAGTCCCACGGGCGGCGTCCAAAGATTCTGGGTTTTTAAAACACTGTCTATCATATTGGTTATCTATTTTTTTATGTACTAAAAGCACACAATTTAATAAAGCATGTTAATTTGTATAGCAATGTGAAACTTGCAAGTAGGTACAAGAAACCAGATTTCGAGCAGAAATCATATCGGAAAGTTAGAACTGTGTTCTAAACTATCTGGTTTAATTTTGATATGTAGGGACTACAACACAAGATCAAGCTTGTTCCAATAGACCAGCAGGAGAAAGTTTACACTGAAAATAAGCTAATACTTGCGACATATAACAATAGTTGATACAAGATTAGTATTTATTCATGATTTTATACTTTCATTAAGGTGCCAGCTCTTGAACATGACAATAAAATCACTGGCGAGAGACTAGATTTGCTGAGATATACCGATGCTCACTTTGAAGGCCCGCATTACTACCAAATGTAAGATTTGGTATCCATTAGACGGTGTATAGACTTATAGAGCATTTTCAATCGCCTTTTATTTTAAACTGTAATAAATCGTTATATGAAAAACTGTAGGATTCTGCCAAAAGAGATTTTGCTGAGGGACTATTTACTTGGAATCAGCTCTTCAGAAGTTTGAAGGTCCTTTTTTCCTTAGAGAAATCAGTTTGGTAAGTTCATTTATCTGTAAAGGTGTCAAATTCAGTTTATTTACTAAAATGGATTGATTTGGGTTATGTCTTTTAATGTATACAACCTCCTAAACCAGCTTTATCGAACAATTAGGTTATTGTTTTAATAGTGTAGTTTTTTAGTCATATGTAAGGCTTTAATTATCACTAGTTATTCATAAAAAAATAGATAAAAAGTGTTTGTCGTTCAACGTGTGACCTGTTTCAACATATACTGTAAATCACCCTTATGACCTGTTACGACCCACCCAATTGACCACCTCAATGTATAAGGCGTGAAGTATAAAGAACTTCTGTTTAGATGCATGTTGAAAAGTGAAAACCGACTTCTTATGCTACAAACCTGTGGATTGCAGGTGGACTTCGCTTATATTCTTTTCGTAGAAAGGTTTCAGATTTTCTTGCAAGAAGTATTCGAATATGATATTACTTCAGGCAGGCCTAACTCGCAACATGGATAGATGTATATATTATATTCCTTACCTCCATTTTGGTTGTTTTTTAACTTTACACCATTCATTCACAGTCAAACATATAGACTTTGACTTTCAAGGTCAAATTATCAACTTTCATCTTCAGACACTAAGGGTTATAAAATTAACTTCATTGACAAATACCATACCGAATTTGTAGTATGTAGAATGGATGAACCATATGGTCTTATGTTATATATTTCAGTTTGAGTGTTGATGTCTTCCTTATTTTTTGTAAAACACAATGTTCGTTCTTTGTTTTTACTAGCATGTCAGCTGTTTAAGCGAAAAGTCAAGGATAGTCATTCCATGTTCATAGATATGGTCTAGATCCAAATAAAAAAAATGGACTCAAAGTACATACGCATATACGGTTACAATACACGATTGTAGTTTATTTGCCGGTAGCCCTATGCCCATTGTCCAACATTGAAAACATTTGATAGTAGCTTGTTACTTGGTGTATAATGCATTTAAGCGTGATCACTAGAAAAAAATGTTGCTCTTTAGTTTTCTTTTTCAAGTTGTATATTAAAATACCGAGTGCTAATAGTATTTGTTTTTATGTACAACTTTCTTGTTGGGCAACCGTGATTTTTGATCTTTGACCGACTAAAGTCACTCTCCACACAGACTCAAACCGATTCCCTTGACTGGTATGATTGCACCCAGATAAGTTACAAGGTCCTAATATTGAATTTTGCGTTAGTCTAGAGTAAGAATATGTTATAAACAGTGTCATTATACCATGTACCATTTGAAGAAAAGTATAAACACACATGACACAGCAAGTTTTATATTGCGTTAAAAGTATTTATTGAACCAAAACTGGCATAAGTAGCCGTTCTAGCTCAGTTGGTAGAGTGCGTGGCTTTTAACCATGTGGCCGTGGGTTCGTTGAATCTTCTAACATTCACATCAAAGCACACAATTTAATAAAGCATGTTAATTTGTATAGCATCAAGATTTTTTGATTGATTCAAAGCTACTTGGAGATAAATAAATAACAACTAGGGCGTTTTTAGGTGTATCAAACGTGTATATCAGGCTTGGTCACATCATAATTGTTGCGTTAAAGAAAATCCCAAATCGACCCATTTATCCATAATTGAGTTGAAATTGTGGCTTCTAATTCGATGTAATGAAATGCATGATATAAACACTTGCACGCAGGAACTGAATAGGATTGATGCCCACGTAGAGACAAAAGGTGATCCTGAACACGTTATCCAGTTGTACAAAAAACGCTTTTTGGTAAGTAGTTGTCTGCATAATTATATGAACTTCCTATACATCATGCCTAAAAAGATTTAGCCAAAAGCATATCTTATTCCTCATTATTTCCATATCTTTGTTGCAGGGTCAGTAAGTACGATGGTACACTTGATGTCGCAATAATCATCCAATGTTATTTTATATAGAACAGTGAATGAAGTTATTTGTATCAAGAACGACTCTTGTTAATGTTTCACCTGGTAGTATATATGATGGATAAAACATATGGTCTCATGCTATACATATGGTCTCATGCTATAAACATGATATTGTTTTTTTGTTTTTGTTAGTATGTCGGTTGTTTAGACGAAAACTCAAGTATATCTATTTGATATCCAAATGATATTATCTAAAACCAATCAAACAGTGCATCAAACAGTTAAAACATGCGTAATTACACATTTACACCCAAATTGTGCATCATTTGGACCATTGAAGACCAACATGTATGTACTTATCCAAAAGTGAATCACAACGTACAATGCAAAGCCAAGTGCCCAAGTAGATGTTTTGCAAGATACTGATACTAACGTCTTGATTCATGCCAAAATAACAGACTTTGAACTAACAAACACAGCCTAAAAAATGAATAACAAGCTAGAAAGAAACACCGAACGACAACATGTGTTGCTTCATCGAAGAGATTGATCAAAATGCCTTTAACTTCAGCCAACTAAATTCATAAAGTGTAGCTTCAGCCAAGAACGACTCTTGTTAATGTTTCAAATTGTACAATTTTTGAGTTCATTCTCACACTTAGACTTAGAAGAACTACCTTCACTGGTATGATCACAAGGAAAAAAAATACACAACCAATTAAAAATCTATGAATCCAAATAATCATATGTAGCCGTTCTAGCTCAGTTGGTAGAGCGCGTGGCTTTTAACCACGTGGTCGTGGGTTCGAGTCCCACGGATGGCGCTCACACATGTTGGACAAGTTTGTTAGGAATAACTTGTTCTGCATATGTGTTTTAATTTTTTAAATTGATCATTCCATTGTCAACAACAACTGATTAAAGTGAATCACAACAATGCAAAGCCAAGTGCCCAAGTAGGTGTTTTCTATATACTGATATTAACGTCTTGATTCATGCCAACATAACAAACTTTGAACTAACAAACACAGCCTAAAAAATAAATCACAAGCTAGAAAGAAACACCAAACAACGACATGTGTTGCTTCATCGAAGAGATTGATCAAAATGCCTTTAGCTTCAGCCAACTAAATTCATAAAGTGCAGGTTCAAGTATGCTTTATCATAATCAATTCTTTATAACGTAGCATGTCTAATACAAGCTTGAAACACAATAAGATCTACCTTTTATCAAAATTCTCTCTTAGAGTTGGTTTTCATGATAATCTTACAGATTACAACAGGTATTCAAAGGGTAGCAGCCATCATTATTCGACAGCTTATAATAGTTCCTCATGTTTGGTTATTTGGAAAGGAAACCAAAAGAACTAGAAAGAAAAGGATTGTATTTTCAATATTCTTTCTTCCAAAATTTTAGTTCATGCCTATTATACATGCAAATAATGGAAAACGCCTAATCTATGCCACTGATTTCCTCTTGACCTCATAGTCATTGAGGTTAAGGGCTTCCAACAACATCGGCCATGATTCTGGATGTAAGATTTATCAAGTCATGTTGTACCTATTTCCTTTCTGTCAGGTTTTCAATTTATATACCTACACTTACCAAAGGTCGAAACTTGCTACATTTACTTTGAGTCATTGACTCCTCAAGTTATCATTATTCATATTCCGAAAGTATTTTCGACAATTGCAGGTACCCAAAAGGCCAAAACACTTTCTTTCAACCACTGAGTCTAGTCTAAACTCAACTGTTACAGTCTTAATTGGAGAGAAGGGGGCACTAGTAAGTGATGTAGCAAAACGAGTCAGGGTCAAAACGAATAACTTCCAACCAGAAATCAAACAAGCAGGGCAATGTTGGCCATCAGTATTTTTGTCTACTCCTTTGAGTTTTGAATATTATTGTATACAGTATGATTACAAGTTTATAGTCCATATAATTTAAACAAAAATCTACTTTCTTTATGAATTTTAGGACGTTATACGCATTTGGGAAGTATATTGATGATCACTAAGCTATTACTTTTATAGTACAATCTTTTGAAGACATTTATGCATTTTCTAAGCACATTGGGCGACCTCTAACCTGGGAGACCCATTTCTTTTTAACTAATTTTGCCTAAATCGACCCATTTATCCAAGTTGAGTTGAAATCGCCACTTCCTATTCTATGTAATGAAATGCAACATCATCCATACGTGTTCTTGTACTTATCATTAAACACTTGCATGCAGGAACTCAATAAGATTGTTGCCTATGTTGAGACAAAAGGTGATCCTGAACGCGTTAATGAGTTGTACAAAAACCTCTTTATGGTAAGTAGCTTTCTGCATTATTATATCAACTTCCTATATATCATGCCTAAAAGTTTTAACCAAAAGCATATCTCATTTTTCCCATATTGCTGTTGCAGGGTCTCATAAATGTAACTATGTAAGTATGAAGGTTCACTTAATGAAGTCCCCATAACCATCCAAGAAAATGGTCTTTTATATAGAAAAGTGAATAAATTTGTTTGTATCAAGAACGACTCTCGGTCTCATAAATGTATAGGTTTGTAGTATGTATGATAGATAAAACATGTGGTCATATGTTGTATATTTCAATCATATATGATGTTGCCGTCTACCTTATTTATGTAAACATAGTGTTTGTTCTAAAACCAATCAAAACATCAACCCAAAGTACACACGTATATAGGCATCCAATACACGATAGCTGTTTCTTTCAACCATAGTTTTGCAAGATGGGTAGCCGGTAGCCCTATGCCCAATAATGAAGAAATTTGAAACGATATTACTTGGTAAATTAAGATTGACTAAAAAAATGCTGCCCTCAAAACGAAATAAAAAGTTGTTCCTTTAGTTTTTTTCTTCCTAGTTCTATATAATAATACCGAGTACCAATAGAGTATTGTTTTTATATACAGTTTTTTGTTGGCATGATGTCCGACCTTCGACTGTTATGATCGCAAGGACCGGCACCAATCCCTCCTGAAGCCATGCTTGCATTTTTCATTGCACAAGGCTTTACTTACTGTTACGTGTACATCTCAGACTCAGTTTTATTATCAAACAAGAAAAAGATTGTGAAGAAGTGAACGTCCTTGTATACCTTTCAACTTAAATGCTTATTAAAATTGTTTATTAAGACAAAAGTATACAAGTTGCCGTTCTAGCTCAGTTGGTAGAGCGCGTGGCTTTTAACCACGTGGTCGTGGGTTCGAAGTCCCACGATGGTTCGAGATTTCAGAGCGTTATAATATGATTTTAGTTGTATTGTTTCATGCTCAAAATGTGTTTTGAAACTCCTCGTTTCCTGTTTTGAAAGGAAAAAAATCTCTAAAGAAAAGAGATGTAAATTTTTATCATCTTTATATTCCTTTCATCCTTTGACATGTATTGATGAATGTCCTCTTTTTGGCGAAACAAACTTTGAAGGAAGCAAGAAATACAGCCATGATACAGTAACGTCTTGGATCATGTCAGCAAAACAAACTTCGAACTAACAAAAACAGTCGAAAATATTAAGCACAAGCAAGGACACATTTAGTATGATCGAAGAGATTAATCAAAATGTCTAAACTCCAGGTCCATCATCACAGACATGGAAATAAAAGGTAATAATATCACCAAAAAGTGTTTGGGTCTCATAACACCGCTGTATATAGTAACATTTCTAATAGAAGCTTCAAACACTTTTAAGGTCTATCTTCTTTCAAAATTCTCTTCAAGAGTTGGCTTTCATAATAATATTACAAATTACAACAAATATTCATAGGGGAGCAGCCATCATAATCTGACAGCATACCAATGTTCCTCGTGTTTGGTTATTTAGAAAGAAAACCAAAAGAACTAGAAAAAAATTAAGTGTATTCTCATTATTCTTTTCATCCAAAATTTGCTGTGCATGCTGATTATGCATGCAAATAATGATCGACTATATAAGGGAAAGCACCTAATCTATGCCGCAGCAGATCTCTGGACCTCGTACTCATCGAGGTTAAGTGCTTCCAGCAACTTTGGCCATGATTCTGGGATCCCTCCAGGAAGATCAAACTCCATTAACTTGCCTAGATCTCTATAGAAGCCCTCAACAGGTTGACTCTGCACAACCAAACAGAAGTATAAAATTTAAGCATTCTCATAAGATGAAAGTGTATATTCAGATATGGAGACATGAGCCACCATGCAAGATTTGTCAAAGTTAGAATGCAAATATTTCCATTTGGAAACTTTGCAATTTATAGTTCCCAACTTCTAATTGTGGTCACCCAAAAGTTACAACAACTACATTGACTCCTCAAGAGTCAGGACTCAAGACACCTTTAATCTATCATTATTCAATGTCCTGAGAGTATTTTAGACATTTGTCAGCACCAAAAACACTTTCTTGAACCACCGGTCTAGTCCGAACTCAAATGTTGCAATTTTAGATGAGGGGCACTAATGGGTAAAGCCGTAAAGGTGGTAAAATGGGTGGGTTGGGTAACAAGTCAGGGTCAGAACGAGTAATTTCCAGCTGAGAATCAGAATAGGTACGGTCAGAATGGCCATCAACATTTTTGTCTACTTTTGAATTTTGGATAATCGTATCGAGTATCATCACATAAAACATATATTATTTAAACAATAATCTTCTTTCTTTTCATAAATCTACTTAGGACAATATAAGCATTTAGATTCCCGCTGAACCCATTTGACCCATTCCATTCTAATCAATTATCTTCGAATCAACCCATTATCAAACAAATGCAGGCCGAATTGACCCATTTCCATACAAAATGTTGATATAGGTGGGTATCTATATCCAAGTAAAATGTTAAAGAATGACTTGCAAAAGCAAACTATTATAAATACCTTTTCTTGGTAAATACGAAGTCGCTCTTTGACCACTTCTTCAGTGTCATCAGCACGAGTAACAAGCTTGGAGGCACAGTGTGAAGGTGGAAGAAGTGGGGCCATGCTCATTCCAGGTCTCCCGTTCTCAGCCTTTGCATTAATTGAGGCCACATTGAAACCTTTCCCACATTCACTGCATATCCTTCTGCCAAGACATTTCTCAACCAATACATCTTCCCTAAGTTTCAGATTCACCACCAGATCAATTTCTGTTACTTCGTTTAGAATTTCCTGCACATATAAAATCATAGAATATGAAAATCCATGGCACCAAATCCTAACATACTAAAGAAAACAATGATGATCAAATGAACGCCAACAACACTATAATCCAAATTAGAAGGCCACAAAAGTGAAACAAAAGCCTGAGTGCACCTTCACTGTTCCTACTTTAAGTAACCTCTAATCATATTGCAATGGTCATACACACACTTTGATAATACTTACAGCTTGTCTAATTGTTCGAGGAAAACCGTCCAGAATAAAGCCTGATTCACCTTTGGCTTCTCCAGCTTCTAGTCTCTTCGATAATAAGTTAAATATAATTTCATCAGAAACTAATTTCCCTTGATTCACTATCTCAGCAAGCTGAAAAATATACAAAGAAGAATACATTGAGAAACGAATGAAGAATCAGAAAGTTAACAGTCATTCATTTGTCACAAGCTGATAACAGCAGTTTATCAATCTTTACGACTTCAATCAAGGTTACATCCATATGCCATTCGTCTCAGTATAAATGTAAAATTCAATACGGCACATAGTTTACGAGACTTTTGACTAGCAAGCAACCATCTAAATCCCACTCAATGATGAGACATAAAGATTAAACATGTAAACCAAGAGGTAAATACAGATTAAAAGATAAGCCAAAAAGTGAACGATGATGCTATATTATTAATTTGGGAGTAGTTGTTTTGTTAGTATTATGACTTATAAGATATGGGAATATTTGGCTAAGCTTATTAGCTTATCGTATTAACAATGTTGTCAGATTTTTGAAGGGCAAAAAAAACTTTATGCTTAAGCTTCTTAGACATGGCTATTTGCTACAGCAGTGGGCTTTTTTAATGAAAGCTTGAACACACCCCCTAAGTGAGCACCCAACTAAACTTCATAATCAACCATCCTAGTACCTATTCAGTAATAACTAACTAACTTTTTCAAAATCCTAAGACACTACCGTGTAAACCATTACACAAATAACCTTTGTTCTAAACCATTTCAGAGCATGAAGAGCCTAAAATGTTTGATAAAATCATAAATTCAACAACTTTACATGTGTTAACGTTTAACCTACTTCAAGAAAACTATGTTACGTCCCTACCTTGTTTTTATTTTTAGAATTCGAGTCATTGCGTTCCGTTTAAGTAAACTTGTAAACAAAAACCCTTAAAACAGACGTAAATGATTATTACTTTCATAAAAATATGTTAATTCTATGCATTATAATGTTACATTTACCCATAATATGAAAGCTTATATATAAAATTACGTAGTGGATCTTTGGGAATGCTTATTTTTTCTGCTTAAAAGCAAGTACTTATAAAAAAAGTACTTTTGGAACCGGTGTTGGGATTTGCTTATTTTATAAAAAAAAACGCAATATATTTGTAAAAAAAATAATTTTAGTATAAGTTTTCAATCAAGTTCATTTATAAATGGTTTTAGGTTAAATATGAGAGTAAAAAGTCATTTTAGTTTGATATCAAATAAGGGGGTGTTTGTTTAAGCTTATATGGCAGGCGTGACCTCCACGCTACACAATAGACCAAGGCGTCGGCTTAAGGCGTGGCGTGAGATGAGGCATGGAAATGTTACGCTTAACGCTGAGCCATGAGAATTCAACTTAGGTTTTTTTTAAGAAATGAAGAAAAATACATGTAAGGATAGTTTAATGAAGGTAAACTCGATATATATGAAATATGTTGCAGCTTTAAAAGAGCTTAGCCCAAAGGTTCATAGCCAAAGGATGAACTTACCATCGCCGCGCCTCCACGCTATCTAGAACCTTGCTTATGGCTTATTTAGATTTCGGCTTATTTTTCATACGCTTATGTTTTGTGGCTTATTTTAAAAAATCCGCCTAATATAAGCTTATCATGTTATAATAAGCTTATATAAGACGAAAAGTTTTAAAATAAGCCACAAAAAGTGACCTTATGAAACATAAGCCGAAAACCACATAAACCCGTTATATAAGCTTACACAAACACCCCCTAAGTAACCAAAATAACCGGCTCCTAACCTGCCTAAAAAAGCTGGGGAAAAAGTGCTTTTCTGCTTAAAAAAAAGCAGAAAAAATAAGGAGTCCCAAACACCCATACTACATCTACAAAATGACTCAAACAAAACCAAAAAACAATCTTCAATGACTTAATTACATAATAAATTTTTTTTTTTAAATAATAATAATAAGGGTTTTTCTAATGGCACAAGTTAACCACACCAAAAGTACAACGAAAATACGCTAGGACCCACATAAAAGTACACCTATATCCCTGTATACTTTTTGTTGGTCCAGATGTACTTTCGGTGTGCTTAAAAAAAAAAAAAAAAAAAAAAGGTTCTAAAGTCCAAGAATTCAATATACCTGATTAGAAAGAGGACCTTTGGAAGCCAACTCATGCCTCACAAGATCACCAGTAGCAATATGAGGAACACCCAAAAGGGTAGACAATCTACTAGCATAAGTCCCTTTCCCCACACCAGGTACACCCAGAAACACCCATTGAAAGTTTCTTGACCCACCACCTTTTCCATCTGATAAACTAGATTGGATATCGGATACTGCTGCAGTGGTTGTGGATAAGGATCTTGTGATGATGGTTTTGGATGTGGGTTTCATCAGGCGGGTGAGTGCCGCCATTTTTTATGGTGGATTTTGGGATGAAGAAGAAGAAGATGGAATGAAAATGAATGAGGAAATGGGGATCTATAATTTGATGAGGTATTCTTGCATAGAATATGCCATCTTGGTGTTTACTGTTTACAACTAAATTAATTAATAAAATAAAGAGTAAACTACACCATTCGTCCTTGTGGTATACGTTGACCATCAAGTTTCGTCCTTTGACCAAAAAAATTGCACCGTTGGTCCTTAACTGCGAAACGTTACTCAGCGTTGGTCCCTCACACTAACGGGCTCCACTAACGGGTGTTAAGCACCCATCCACTGAAGGTATTTTAGTCTTTTCCCAAACCCACCACTAACATCAACTGCCCCACCCTTACCCAACCCACCACCATCTCTTTTTCACCATTCCTCTCTCTCTTTATCATCATCAATCATTCCTCTCTCCAAAACAAAAACAAATCTTAGATTCAATCTTCATCCAACTCCATCATCAAACTTTTACATCCCTCACCAATCATCATCCAACTTTATTAAAAATCAACGCCACCATCACTTCACAACCATTTCTTTCAAAATCATTTTCCATTTTCATTAAGTCAACGCAAATGCCCTTTTTGGTGGGCTGTGATAGCGGGCAACAAACAAACCAAAAGCACCCCTGTGGGGCTGCTGTTACACACAAATAAACACCTCCTTGAGGTTCAGACTGTAAAAACAAACACCCTCTTGGGCGTGGCTAAATAAAGAATAAAGGCAACAAACACACTGGTGTGTCGCTTTGTACTCAAAAGAACATACCAGCGCCACTGCCGGGTGGTTCCGTGACGGCAGGTACAAACAAACACCACCCACTGGGTGGGGTTTAACCGAGCAACAAACACCCTGTGGGTCGCTCGCGTGAACGGCCAATCACGGGAGGCTTTCAGCCTAGCCTAAACAATCAAATCTTCCACGGTTGCGTTTTCAACATTTCATGATCTTCATCGTAGATCTTTCAAATGCACTCAAAGAATAAAATGAATTTCTCTTCAGATCGCAGGTCTTTCAAAATGATTATTATAGATCTTTAAAGACCTTATAAAACCCATCATTGATCTTTAAGAACAAATAAACACCTACCTGGAATCTCTGTTAAAGATCTTTAGCAAGAAACTTCATAAAAACGAGATTCAATCGTGTTGTTTGAGGTGTATCTTTTTTATCAATCCACACAGCTTCTTGATGTAACAATCACCATAGATCTATAAAAAAAACATCAATACTGTTGAAGGAGGGGGAGGGTCTCAAAGGCGTTGTTGGTTCAGTGGTTTGATGCGACAGTGGTTGTTTGGATGAGGCAGTGGTGGTTTATGGAGGTGGTTGAATTATTGTGAGTGTGAGAGAGAGCGAGGGTTATTGTTTGTGGAGTGAGGGTTATTGTTTGTTCAAGACAAGAACATGGTGTTTGAAGAATATTAAAGGAAGAGGATGAACTTCAGGTTAAAAGGACAAATATACCCTCGACTTAAATAGGCTTAACGCCCGTTACTCACGCCAGTTAGGGTGAGGGACCAACGTTGAGTAACGTTTCGCAGTTAAAGACCAACGGTGCAATTTTTTTGGTCAAAGGACGAAACTTGATGGTCAACGTATACCACAAGGACGAATGGTGTAGTTTACTCTAAAACAAATGGTTTTTTTTTTAAGGTCAAATGATTAATAAATGTATGGTAGTAATTATCACCGTTTCCTCTTCATGGTGAACAAAGTTTTTAGTTTTTGTGAGTACTTTTCTTTCAAATTCATCTTTTTTAGGGTATTTTATGAAAATTTTTGACATTTTTGCCCCTCTTAGCTAATTGAAAAAAAAAATCCCGAAGGGCAAAAATGTCACATAGTACTCTAAAAAGAATGAATTTGAAAGAAAAGTACCCACAAAAGCAAAAAAATTTGTTCGCTACCCTGAAGAAGAAACCGTGACAAGTATGAGACTTTTTTTTTAATCATTTGCCCTATTTTTTACTATATACACCCCCTCCCAAAATAATTACATGTTTTAACTTTTTGAAATTTTATTTCAACTTTGATGTTAAGTTTTTTTTATTCTTTTTATAAAACTTAATGAAAATCATACTAATCAAAATATATTTAAAGCTCAAGCTATTATATATATTGGATCAAATATTATATAACACAAAAAAAAAATAGTTAAAATCAAAGTTAAAAAAGCATTTATTTTGAGATGGAGCGAGTACTATTTATCCGTATTTTAACCAACTTCAAATTGGTACAATGATAAGCTATTTCAAAAAAGCGGTGTATTTCTACTAATTTTGTTTACCCACCCAAAAATAAAGTACGTGTACTTTACTCATTATCATCTTACATTTTAAGTGTCAGTTTTACCACTTATCAAATTTCAGTAATTAGGAAGTTTAGTTAAAATGAAAAATATAAGGGAATGTCATTTGGTGGTTGAAAGATCAGTTATATGGAAACTTTGGTGCGTGTAGCGGTGTCATATTATACCATCTCTTGCACCATAGGCTTGTTATAGGGGCGGCATCATGACTATAACTTGTGTTGTTTTTTTTTTCTTTTATTTATTTTTTTCTTTTTTGAATGTAAATTAAATAAAAAGTGAGGTGAATGTGTTCTTTTCGTTTGTGTGTTACTTGAATTTTACGAAAAACTTATGAAAGCGGACGAAAATGTATGAAACCGTCTGAAATCGTCCGAAAGCGTATAAAAACGAACGAAAATGTATAAAAATAAGAAAATGTTTTTTTTGTAAGATAGTTATTTTCCGTTTAAAAAAATGTTTTTAGTATACGTGAATAAATAAGAAAATAAGAAAGACCAGAAAATAGATTTGTAAGATTAAATCTTAAGTTTAATCTCCACTATTTGATCAAATCGTACACATAAAGCTTCTCTACCTTAGGTAGGGGTATGATTGTCTACGTCTTAACCTCCCTCATACACTGTAGAAGACGGTATTGGGACCCATAACCCGTGGAAGACGGTATTGGGAGTTCCTTTACTTTTTACTTTTGTACATGTAAAGCTTCAATGAGATATAATGAATCATATTTGGCAACGATACTAACCAAAAGAAGAAAACTAGTTTATTAATAATTTAATGTATTTTTATATTTTAGTATTTTTTTTAGTTTTATTTTCATATTTTGTTTAATTTTCGTATTTTGTTTATTTCTCGTAATGTAATTTTTATTTGTATGAATGAAAATGTAGTTTGTTAAAAAAAAAATGATGAGGCTCAAAAAGTATGAAATGACACGAAAACAACATATGAAACCAAGAAGAGACATTTTTAATGTGTTAATGTGAAATGCTGATTTGACAAAAATGACTTCCTCTTAATACAACCCTTCTTAAGAGAAACTTATTTTATAAGCTTTGCTCCAAGGGCATTTCTAATCATCTTCCAAAATACCCAAACACCCCTCTATAAAACCTCAAATCATCACTCCACTCCACCCTAATCCACCCCTTCCCAAAAACATTTCCTGCCATCAACAATGTCCGGCATCTTTCAATGGGTAGCAGGCTCATTCAAAAGTTCCTTCAAGCTCTCAAACTTAACCGCAAGTCAATAAGTTGTTTTCAAGCTTTAAAAGTTCCAAGATCATATGTTTTGTTTAAGGAGAAAATTAGGGACCGTTTGTTATTCGGTGTTTACTTTAGGATTTGGGGATGAAATGTAAAACAATTGTTTGTTTAAAAAGTAGGTATTCTAAATTGGGGATGAGACCCACTGACACCTACTATTTCAAAAGGATACCATTTATCCGGAATTTGTAATACTAGTGGGACCGATTCAAATACTCTCTCTATCTCTCTTTAATATTATATTCAAAATAATCTTTTTCATTTATAAAATATTTAGTTTTATATTTATTAATATATTTTCTCACTCATTTATTTTTTATTTTAAATCCTAAACCAAATCCAAATCCAAATCTAAATCCTAATCCAACCCACAAACAAAACAAGCCCTTATATGTACATGTCAAGTGTTATTATTTGTACCTTTATGTTTGTGGTAGTCATGTATATCGTTGTAAACAAATATTGCAATTACTTTTCTTTTCTTTCACATCTCAATATTCTAATTTAATAGACAAAATTACACGGTTGGTCCTCGGTTTGTTTCGTATTGCAAGTTTGGTCCTTAAGTCATTTTAATTACCCCACAGATACCAATTTTTGAAACGTTGCACTCTTTTAGTCCCTAATTTGGATGGCCGTTAGTGCAGTCCGTTAAGTCTTTTATGCTTGTTAGTCCTTCGTTAATAAATTTTGCAAGTTAGTCCTTAATTTTAAAATATAGTTTTTCACGCTTAGTCCATCCGTTAATAATAGTTATCGCCCATTTTTACGCTTTTGTCCGTTTTCGTTCATTTTTATCCGTTTCTCCCTTTTTTTACGCTTTTTGTCCGCTTTCGCTTTTTATAGTTTTTGTCCGCTTTTCTTTGCTTTTATCGGTTTTCATCCGCTTTTGTCCGCTTTTTAACATTCTTCTCAAATTTTTGTCCATTTTTCTTACGTTTTGTTCTGCTTTCGCTTTTTGCCCGCTTTCATCCGCTTTTGTCCATTGTTCTTACGCTTTTTTCGGTTTTCGACGCTTTTATCGGTTTTCATCCGTTTTTGTGCGTTTTTCTTACATTTTGTCCGTTTTTATTTCGTTTTTGTACTATTTCAACATATTTTCAGAAAAGAAAAAAAATTTCAAAAAAAAAAAAAATTGGAAAAAAATATTTCCGAAAAAAAAATTTGAAAAAAAATAAAAAAAATTTCAAATTTCAAAAAAAAATTTGAATAAAAAATTTCAAAAAAAATTTTGAATAAAAAAAAATATGTCCGTTTTTTTCAATATTTTTCGGAAATTTTTTTTTTACAATATGTCCAAATTTCGAAAAATATTGAAAAAAAAGTTTTGAAACAAAAAAAGTATTTCGACATATTGAAAATTTTGAAAAAAAAATTTTCAAAATTTTTTTTTAAAGATTTTTATATTTTTTATTCAAAAATTTTTTTTGAAATTTTTTATTCAATTTTTTTTTAAAATTTGAATTTTTTTTATTTTTTTTCAATTTTTTTTTTCGGAATTATTTTTTTTCCATTTTTTTTTTTTGAAAATTTTTTTCCAAAATTTTTTTCTTTTTGGAAAAAATTTTCAATATGTTGAAATAGTACAAAAATGAAAGAAAAACGGACAAAAAAGGATGAAAACCGATAAAAAAGTACGAAAAACGGACAAAACGTAAGAACAACGGATGAAAACGGGCAAAAACGAAAGAAAACAGACAAAACGTAAAAAAAATGGATAAAAATTTAAGAAAAATGTTAGAAAAACGGACAAAAACGGATGAAAACCGATAAAAACGGACAAAAACTATAAAAAAAAACGAAAGAAAACGGACGAAAAACGTAAAAAAAGCGGGGGGAAACGGATAAAAAATGAACGAAAACGGACAAAAACGTAAAAAATCCGCCGATAACTATTATTAACGGAGGGACTAACTGTGGAAAACTATATTTTAAAAAATAAGGACTAACGGTGCAAAATTGATTAACGAAGGACTAACAAAGCAAAACACTTAACGGACTGCACTAACGGCCATCCAAATTAGGGACTAAAAGAGTGTAACGTTTCAAAAATAGATATCTGTGGGGTAATTAAAATGATTTAGGGACCAAACTTGCAATACGAGCAAACCACAGGGACCAACCGTGTAATTTTGTCAATTTAATATATGTTATAGTTTTGCCGACGATCAAATAGACACAAGTGGGACACGAAACAAAACTTTTAATATGAGGACGTCGACGATCAAACAGACACAAATGGGACACAAAACAAATAGACATACATGTAGGTAACACACAAAGTCAACACAACTTGATTATTTTTGTGATTATGGCTTGTATAAAAAAATGATAGACATACATTCAAAAACTATGATTCAAATAACTATATACACTAATAAAAGCACACAAATGACATGATTCAATGACCCGTTTATTCTAAATTTTAGAGGAAAAGAGATTTGACAATTCAAACTTTTATTTTTTATATGCAATCAACAAGTGAATTATCATGAAGCTTTTTTGATAACTAGAGAACAAAGTAGACAAATATAGTAGTAAGAGGTCACTTTCATGTCGGTGCGACCTAAATACTTATGCTTTAAAAGTGAAAATGCATGACAATTTTAGCAATTTAATTATTTCCTTTATAACAATGATCGTTTGTTCTCATATGTAATAAAAAATAAACCGTGCTTACGATGGACAAAGATAAACAAACATACACTCATAAATTAACACACCTTATAACTATCGAGTTAGGCACTGCTGTCGCAGATACTCGACTAGTATCCACTAAAATAAATAAGCTTTTCTCGTAAAGACACACCCTTCTTAATACAACCCTTCTTTTATGGGAGGTGATTTGCACACATGATTGGGACACTCAAACTTTGAGTGCTTGGACATGTATATCTTTACCGGATAAACATAACTAAAAATAATACTTCTTCCGTCTCAAAATTATTGTCAGAAGACAAAAATCACCAAGTTTAATAAAAGTGGGACCAGAGTAATTTTCAACCACTCACATAGAATATTCCCCCACTAAATTCTCTGGTTATTACTAAAAATGGAAAGAGGACAATTTTTTTGAGACATCCTAAAAAGAAAATATGGACTATTAATTTAAGACTGAGAGAGTATGAGGGGGCGTTTGGTTGGGGCAATTTGAAGGATATTGGGGCCATTTGCATTTTAATTCTCTTCAAATGTCATGTTTGGTGCTCGTGCCATTTGAAGTAATTTACAATTAAGATTAGCAAAACGGAGAGAATGAGCTGAAAAAGTGATGAATTTTAATTTATTTGAAAAAAAATTTATAAATTTTTTTCTTATTGTTTTTTTATAAACTTTAAAATATAATATTTATGATTTTTTTATAAACTCTTTTTATAAATTTTTTATAAACTTTTTTTATAAATTTTTTATAAACTTTTTTTATAAATTTTATAAACATTTTTTTTATAAATTTTATAAACATTTTTTTTATAAATTTTTTATAAGCTTTTTTATAAATTTTTTATAAACTTTTTTTTATAATTATTTTTATAAATTTCTCATAAAATTTTTATAAACTTTTTTTTAAAGATTTTTTCTAAACTTTTTTCATAAATTATTTATAAACTTTTTTTATAAACTTTTTTTTTGATAAATTTTTTATAAACTTTTTTTTATAATTATTTTTATAAATTTCTTATATAAATTTTTTATAAACATTTTTTATAAATTTTATAAACTTTTAAATAGAATATTTATGAAATTTATATTAAAAAAATAAAAATATTTATAAATTTGTCAACCAAAATTTATTTTAAATTCCAGAATTTTAAATTCTCAAGAATTTAAATTTTTTAGAATTTAAAATTCCGGGATTTCAAATTACCCTAACCAAACGTCCCCTGAGTGTATGAATATCCAAACACTCAAAAATATGAGTGTTCTTCCTAAATCACCCACAGTCCACCCTAATTCACCCCCTTCCAAACAACCCAATCACTCCCAAAAACATTTCCCGCCAAACATCAACAATGTCCGGCAAAGGCAAAGGCAAACGCAAGCGCCGCCAAACCGACTCCGACTCCGACTCCGATTCCCTCCCATTCAAATCCAAACTCAAACCCGACTCCGAAATCCTCTCCATCCTCAAAACCCTAACCGCCGCCACCAAAAAATCCGCCTCATCTTCCAAAACCCTAACCCTAAACGACCTCCACTTATCCTCCACGTGTCGCGAAGTCACCGACCTCCCTTTATCTTCCGTCCAGAACCGAATCCAAACACTCGCCATCGCTTTAGCCAAGTCTATCTTATCAGGTAACGGTTTTAGCTTCAACGTCCCTTCGCGCGCTGCCACGAACCAGCTTTACGTCCCCGAGCTTGACCGCATTGTGCTGAAAGATAAGTCTAGTGTCCGGCCTTATGCGAATGTGTCTACTGTCCGAAAAACGACCATTACGACTCGTATACTCTCATTAATTCACCAGTTGAGTTTGAAAAGTATTCATGTGACTAAGAGGGATTTGTTTTATACTGATGTGAAGTTGTTTCAGGATCAGACGCAGTCGGACGCGGTTTTGGACGACGTTTCGTGTATTTTGGGGTGTACGAGGAGTTCGTTGAATGTGGTGGCCGCGGAGAAGGGAGTTGTGGTTGGGAGGTTGGTGTTTAGTGATAACGGTGATATGATTGATTGTACGAAGATGGGGATAGGTGGGAAGGCGATACCGCCTAATATTGATAGGGTAGGGGATATGTCTAGTGACGCGTTGTTTATTTTGTTGGTTGAGAAGGATGCGGCGTATATGAGGTTGGCGGAGGATAGGTTTTATAATAGGTTTCCGTGTATTATTGTGACGGCGAAAGGGCAGCCGGATGTTGCTACTAGGTTGTTTTTGAGGAAGATGAAAATGGAGTTGAAGTTGCCGGTGCTGGCGCTTGTGGATAGTGATCCTTATGGGTTGAAGATTTTGTCGGTTTATGGGTGTGGGTCGAAGAATATGTCGTATGATAGTGCTAATTTGACTACGCCGGATATTAAGTGGCTTGGGATTAGGCCTAGTGATTTGGATAAGTATAAGATTCCCGAACAGTGTAGGTTGCCGATGACTGAGCAGGATATTAAGACTGGGAAGGATTTGTTGGAGGAGGATTTTGTTAAGAAGAATCCCGGGTGGGTTGAGGAGTTGAATTTGATGGTGAAGAGCAAGCAGAAGGCGGAAATTCAGGCTTTGAGTACTTTTGGCTTTCAGTATTTGTCCGAGGTGTATTTGCCGCTGAAGTTGCAGCAGCAGGATTGGCTATAGATGGTATAATTGCTTCTTTGTTGCATTCTCGCATGTTTAGTTTTGCTAAAGTTTAATAATGTGTCTTGAACTTATGAAAAAAATTGTGTGCTACGTGTTTGCTGTTTATGATGAGATGGGCTTAATCTGTAGTACTTTTACTTATCCCCCTGCATTTTTAGATAGAACCAAAAGAGTACGAGTCAATACTGCTATATTGCTCTTAGTTAAGGTAATACTAAATACAGTAAAACCAATATGTTTCATCATTTCCTAAGTTTATGGTAGGAATATTCCGTGAGATTAATGTGCTTCATATCATGTGTTATTTGTGTGCAATGAAGTGCAAAGAACCGATTATTGAATAATTTAGAGAGTTTATCTTGTTGACATGAGATTGTTCTTGTATAGTCCTGCGAATTATTTCTTTGTTACCGATGCAACGAGGACATTGCCGCCTTAAACCTCTGCAGACCATTAGTATTTCTCGGTGATTTTGCCATGTTGATGACCCTCTGGAATATATTTAGTCTGTTGGCAAATCTCTAAAGCTCTGACATCACTTTATCCATTCTTGCGACCAACCAGAAAGTTGTATCATTCTGTAGTTAAAACATGAAATTTAGCGTCTAAGTTCTCCTTTTCATTCCAAAATCCACGAGTCCTCTTACTTATGTGTCTTGTTAAAGGAATAGTATGAAACTTGACGTTTATAAGCTATCAGTCTTTGATTGGGTAGTGAGCCATGTTTTTACTTTAGACCTGATTAAGTATGAAGTTGTTCCAAGAAAATGTCTTTAAACTCCGCGTAGATTTTGATTAAAGTATCTGGGGTGGAATATATGAGATTGGTATTTGACCGTGAAGGTGTTATGAAGTGGTGAAGGTGTGATGATGAGATATAGGGAGGGTGGAGTGTGTAGTAGACGATTTAACACTTCTGTTATGATCAAGTTTGCATTTTAGAGTATGCTGGTCACAGAAACTCTACTCCATTTTCTGTAAGTATCATGGCGCCTGCACGTCATTGACTATAGCATATGATCATAACTTATAAGCATATGACTTGGGGCCAAACTTATTGCAATGTGGATCATACTATGTTTCCATTTATTTGCTCTTTGTGTACAATGAAGAATACACTGCCAAACAAAACTGACTTCTGATACTTTACACAGTTTCGCTTGTGCATAGCCTATCTTAAATAGTCGTTTGATTCATTTGTTACCTATAATTGCCTATAACATATGTAAATCTGTCGGTACTTGGCCGGAGAAGCTTGTAATGCTGCCGACCCTTGTGAGTCATTGTGTTCTGTCCAGCATTTAAGTTGTGAAATTGATTAAAGCAATTCTTCACATTGATCCTTACGACCTCACCACAATTGGGGTTTGCTGGATGGTAAATCCATTTTTGCAACCAGAAAGTTGTTCATCACCAAAACATGAATTCTAGTGTCTAAGATCTTCTGCCACCACTCCAAAAACTCGAGTCCTTAGCTTTTTTCTGTTTTAATGAAAACCGTTTTACAATTAACAGTAGGACAGAGTCAATGTTTCTAAGTTATCAATCATTTGGTAACTAGCCATTTTCAGCGTATACTTGATCAAGAATGAAATCGTTCCAAGAAACTATCTTATATTACTTCCTAGGTTTTTAAGTGAGCTTTTTTTCTGGGATGAAAATTGTATAAGATAATATGTTGAAACTTTATAGCAGTTTGTGTACATGAGAGGGAATACATGTGATCAGTGCTTCATTGTTAAAACATACTCTTAGATATATGTTTCTAGGGAAGTTTCTTCTTGCAGTTCAATGCATCTTTCGGAGTAGATCAACTAAGTTACATGGAATTTGATTAAGTTGTTCTGTATTACGTCAATCACTGGGTCTGTTAATAAAAATTGCTTTATTTGTTTATTTATTTGAGCCAATGCGCACATGCACTTCTTTTTCACTGTCTATCTTGAATGCTCTTCGTTTACGGTTGCTGTGAGAAATGCTAGAATTTTATGAACAACAAATTGACACTAGAAAAGTGGGTCGCATTCTGTAATTTCCTTAAAGTTTACACAATCCCTACCTGCATGTTCTGTTATATCAGTTAGGGTGAAGCTTCGTTGCTGTTTGGTGGGTCAAAAATTTCTAATTGTGAACAGGCAGCAGGGTGCTTCTAATAAAAAATGTGATTATCTTCTATAAAACCGTATGTTGACATGAATAGCATCTTGTTTCAAGGGGCTGATACTTTTCATATATCGCTTCAGTAATGCTCTTCACGGTTATGTTGATATGGTCTTCTTCCTTGCCTTTCTCTTTTTTGGTTCATATAGGGCCCTCCTAAGTCATTACCTATTTTGACAGTTGAGATATTACGAGCAACTTTTTTCAGTGTCATGTGTGCTGCTGATATGTGACATTTTACTGCTGCAAAAGGTATTCTAGACATAGGAAATGAACTGTCATTGTAGTTGGCTGTGTTACGTTTTTGTCTCTGCAAACACCAATCTTATTATGTGCTCAACACAAACACACCTGTCAATGGTTACCTAATCGTTTATAGGGATAATGGTATAAAAGCATCCAACTAGCCACTTTTTACTATTGTCTCCATAAAACTTTTAATTTTCCTATTAAAACACTTTAACTCTTTAATCTTTCCTATTGTTGGCGTCGTTACGGAGAAGCTTTGATGTGGCATTTGTTAATTATAGTATTATACAACTCGTTATATTTTAAAAGAAACCGGTGATAACACAATCTATATTTTCAATCCACACCTTTATGAATCAAACAACCACTTTCATGACCACCCCCTTTTCATCTTCATTGATTAACACTTCCTAAAACCCTTTATCATCTTCATCTCCTACAATATCTTCACAAACATACTCCTGCTTCAAGTGTCTCCACCTTCACCAACTTTAATCTAAACCACACCACCACGACAATCTCTCACTCACGCACATCAAGGTCCAACTAACACCATAGGAAATGAGATGAGGGTGGGTTAGAACTGAGTTAGGGTTTGGTGTGTTTTTATTTGTTTGTGTTGCTAATTTGAATTACAAACATGATATTTATTCCTGACAAGTGACAAGTGATAATTCTCTTGTATTTATTTATGAGTCACTTTTTTTTTTTTTCCTAATAATTTTAGAACCGCATATCACAATATATAATATCTCACAAATGTCTCATGCGAGTCACTTTGAATAATTAGTTGTGACACATGGGTTATCTTTATGCAAACTGTGTTTATGTGTTTCTTTTATGGGTTTTGTTGGTATTGAGATGGTTGGACTGATATGGCTTAAAAAAGATAAAGACGCGGTTGATGTAGAATAATGGTGTTATTGATGACTTATGAGTTTTGTTAGAGGAGATGGTTGGTAGATATAATCCATTGATTCAATGTTTTTGGTTGAATATTAATGTAGAGTTGAAGATAAAGATAGATTGAAAATAAAGATGGGTTGAAGATGAAGATGGATAAAGAGACTAGAATGCCCTAAAAACGTCAAACAAAAACACTTGATGTATATCACGTCAGGGATTCAACGTAACAGTGCCAACAATAGGAAAGATTAGAGAGCTAAAGTATTTTAATAGGAAAATAAGAGTTTTATGTAGACAATAGTATATTTGGTTGAAATAGAAGTTTAGTGAAATTGAAGTAGCTTTACTTTGCTAGAAACATGGAAAGATCCATTGTAAGGAAACATAGTGCTAATTCTCATGTAATTGACTACCAGTATAACAAAAACATAAATCGGGTATTACTATTATAAATTTTTCTATGCTACAATAATGTATAACTGTGACAATTTTCGGATATGCTTTTGATACCCAGAATCCCTCTTAATCTGACCCTGACTTCACTTGATGTTCAAAGTTATGTGAAATATCCCTACTTGTTCACGCCTACAACAACGTATGTACTACTATGTAGTATGTTATATATGGCGTATTCTTTTTGCTAATTGAAAGTGTGCTGACATATAATGTACTTGTTTACAGTGGAAGTTTGGAATAGCTGTTATAAATCTTGCAACAAAAGAGGCTCACTAGTGATTTTGAACGCAAGCGGCAAGTGAAATCATTGTTGATTAGGAAATGTAACTGCTACTATATGTGTCCTCTTGTTACTGCACTTTTAGTCTCATTCTGTAATCTCAACTTTTGATCATTTCTTCTTAACAACTTTATCATCTGCCGCCTTTCATTACGGGTCATATATGACATATGTGAATGGTGTTTTAGCTTTGCTATATGACATAATGCGATGTAGTCAAAGATGGGTCATCAGGTCATGTCTAGTCTTATCTGATTGTAATTGCACATCAGTCTTATGAAGAAGCAATTAACGTTCGTTTTTGCAAAATGACATTGTACGATATTATTTTATTTTTTATTTTTTATTTTTAAGACAACTATCTTACAATATATAAATCACAAATTTATCACACGTCATAGGCAATACTTAAACCTCCAACAATATGGTTGTGGAGCATTATCATATAACACAGCAGTGGCGAAACTTGACCATTTATTTTGGGAGGGCCGAATCGGAGATTTGTTTGTAATCTCAACTAAATTACCCATAAAACCTATGATATTGACACTAGGTGCCGTAAATTTTAAGGGGGCCGGAACCCTCTCCTACCCTCAAAGAGGTCCGCCCTTGCAATACGGGCTACCATTTGGGCTACATGCTCATTGGTAGTAATGTTTACAAATTACAATCCCGCTTCGTACAATTTATGTTCAAATGACATTGTTTTGTGCAATTCTTATAAAAGATTAAAGACACGCTTGAAGGGACATTTATGTTAGGTTGTAGACCATTGGTAATTTGGTGTCATGTTTCACTATTTAGGGGTCGTTTGGTTGAGGTGTATGAGTATGTGTCTATAACTTTGAAAGTCATTAATGTTGTTTGATTGGTTATGGGGCCTATCACAATTGAATGAGGATACCCAAATGTGAAGATTTCCTCTTATATTATGTGTGTGAGTGATTATCATTTCACTCTACACCAACACCTATAACCATTGTGATTCATAGCGACAAACCAAACGCACACTTAGTTCACTATTTAGGTGCAGTTTGGTATTGTGATATGGAATCATTCATATGGATTTGATGTGAATATCATATGTTTGGTATGACACTTTTGAATCAGAACAATGAATCATTTTTAAAATTCGATTTTACATAGAAATAGATGGCATGAGCTTATTCCACTTACAAATGAGACCGCTTTTTTCCTCATCCTTTCATTTTCATCAAATTTGTACGACATATATATATCATTTCAGATTGCTTCCTTATTTTAATATATAAATAATATTTTTTATTTAAAATTTATTATAAAATATATTTAAATAAAGGGTCATTTGCATATATATCCCTCTAAAGATGCAAAATTGCATATATATCATTTGCATGCATAAAAACCATTGTACTATATGCATCAAAAACTTGTAAGAAGGATATATATGAAATTATTCACTTTTGAAGGGATATAAATGAAAATAAATACAGTATAATTTAGCTCTTCTAAAACTACCTCAAATCCAATTTTTATACAAAATTCAAATTATAATTCAACCCTACTTTTAAACCAAACGGACCCTTAGTTACTCAACAATGTTATTGACTTTTTTTCAAATAGTTAAAGCATAAGATTACTTTACAAATGATTATTTTCCGAATAGTTAAGTATAAAGGCCCTGTTTGGTTCGCGGAATCTGCAGGATTCTGATGGAATTAGAATCTAATTCCATTCCATAACATGTTTGGTTGTCAGATTCAAGGAATTCAGAATCTGAATTCAATTCCTTAACGTGTTTGGTTGGCAAATGAAATGGAATGAAATCCTTCAAAATCTCATTTATGTGGAATTCAACATTCCATAGCAAAGTGTGAGGAATGTTTACAATTCCATGGAATTCAGTCTGTTTATCATAAAAATCAGTTATTATTATTATTATTATTATTATTATTATTATTATTATTATTATTATTATTTTATTATTATTATTTATTACATTAATTTTATTATTAATATTATTAATTATTATTATTATTTTAATTTTATTATTAATTATTATTATTATTATTTTAATAATATTACTATTATTATTATTTTAAAAATAATATTATTATTAATATTATTAATTATTATTATTATTTTAATAATAATAATATTATTATTATTATTATTTTAATATTATTATTATTTTGAAAATAATATTATTATTAATATTATTATTTATTATTATTATTTGATTATTAATATTATTTTAAAAATAATATTATTAATTATTATTATTATTTTAATATTATTATTATTATTATTAATAGTATTATTATTATTATTTTAATAATATTAATGATAATAATAATAATAATAATAATAATATTATTATTATTATTATTATTATTACATTAATTTTATTATTAATATTATTAATTATTATTATTATTTTAATACTATTATTATTATTATTATTTAGTTTATCAATTTTAATTTAAAATAAAATTTTAAATATTTTATTATAATTTGTTTTTCGTCATTATATTTTCTTCCAACCAAACACGCATAGGTTTTTGCAAATTTCAATTCCTTAAGGGGGCGTTTGGT
Organism: Chrysanthemum makinoi; assembly: GCA_910596185.1. NCBI lineage: Eukaryota > Viridiplantae > Streptophyta > Magnoliopsida > Asterales > Asteraceae > Chrysanthemum > Chrysanthemum makinoi. Next base: position 350,062,859 of record OU343222.1, read on the forward strand.
TGGGGCAATTTGGGGGATATTAGAGGCATTTGCATTTTAATTTCCTTCAATGTCATGTTTGATAACTCAAATGGGGGAAATTGAAGCAATTTACAATTCCTCGAATTGCCAAAATGGGGAGAATCAGAATGCCTCCAAAAAGTGAGGAATTTTAATTTGCTTGAAAAAAAATTTATAAACTTTTTTCTTATTGTTTTTTTTATAAACTTTTAAATATAATATTTATAATTTTTTTATAAACTTTTTTTATAAATTTTTTATAAACTATTTTATAGATTTTTTTTAAACTTTTATTATAAATTTTTATAAACTTTTTTTTATAAATTTTTATAAATTTCTTATAGATTTTTTAAACTTTTTTTATAAACTCTTTTATAAACTTTTATAAATTTTTTTATAAACTTTTTATATAAACTTTTTTTAAATTTTTTATAAATTTCTTAGAAATTTTTATAAACTTTTATAAATTTTTATAAACTTTTTATAATTTTTTATAAATTTCTTATAAACTTTTATAAAATTTTTCAATAAATTTTTTATAAAATTTTTTATAAATTATTTATAAACTTTTTTTTATAAATTTTTTATAAACTTTTTTTATAATTTTTTTCTAAACTTTTTTTATAATTTTTATAAACTTTTAAATAGAATTTTTATGAAATTTATATTAAAAAAAAAAAAAATTATAAATTTCTGTGAACCAAACATGCGAAGGTATTTTAAATTCCGGAATTTTAAATTCTCAAGAATTTAAATTTTCTAGATTTTAAAATTCCGGAATTTCAAATTACCCCAACCAAACGCCCCCTTAGGTTCCAAATCCTTAACATTCAAATTCTTTAACTTTCCAATTCCTTCACATTCCAATTCTATATATAGATTCCAATTCCATCAAAAATATTCCGCGAACCAAACGGGGCCTAAGGCTACTTTACAAATGATGTGACACATAAAAAGAAAAATTAAAAATAACATCGTCGTTTTATGCATACAACATTTAAGGGGTTTCATAAACTATAGCGTACTATAATTGACCAATGAAATATGCGTGCCTAGCTAACTATAAACTACACTATTTTTTTGCTGCTTGTTTCGTTTGAATATGTCTTTTCATGCAATTAAACAATATTTCTAGCTTGATAATAGGCCGATTACCGCATGAGAATGCCCTAGGTACCAAGGAAAGTCATTTAGGCTGGATGGCAAGGTGGTGAGCCACTCACCTTACACCTCAGCTCCACATCAGCTTTCTTTCTCCTCTTACTTCCACTCACTCTCACTCACCTTTTTGTGGACAAGGTCACCTTACCATCACTTTTCATTAAAATACTCACTTTATAAAAATATACCCCACTAAATACCCCAAATACACTCACAAACCAAATAAATAATTATTAAACTCTAAGGTTGGCGTGAAAAACAATAAGGTGAGTAACTCACCTTTCGTTCTCTTGAATTGTGAGCCTCACACGTGAGTTTATACCCACTGCACAAGAGTCACGAGTGACCCAACCATTCATCTTGCATTCACCTATCCCCTTGCCGCCCAGTCTTATAGACTTTCAATTTTTTTTGCCCCTAGCTAAATAAAATATTGAGGTATACAACTTGCCACTAAGAGCACTAGGTGTCAAAACGAGCCTAAGGCTCGTCGTCGTGCCACCTCAGCGCCACATCAGCATCCCATTTTTCCACAACTAACCACAACAAACCCCTCCTCACTCATAACAAACCTTAACCTCTTCCTTTGGGGCTCACCACTACCACTTTATTTTTTTATTCAATTTTCATTTCCAAATAAACTAAATAAATTAATTTCATTCAAACTAAAAATACAATACATAACTTAATAAAAAAACGTACGAAACATAAAATAAAGATACGAAAAAAAACATACGCAAGAAATACATCAAATTATAACGAAACTAATTATTCGGATTATGATGTTGAAATTGTGCCCATTGAAGTTGTTGCCAAACATGCTCGATGAGACATCGTTGAAGCTTTGCGTGTTTGCGTTTATCATGTAGTTCTTTGGCTTTTTTTCTTTGCACTTGGCAACGTTCAATCCATGTCTGCTGTAAATTTGGTGTCGGAGAAATATACGCTTCAAAGAATGTCGATATCGCAAAGTTTTCATCTTTCAAAATCATGTTATGCATTATTATGCACGCGTACATGATTCTCCGTAACTTGCCAATAGTAAATGCACGCGCCTGTTGGGCAATGATATGCCAACGTCCTTGGAGGCACCAAAAGCTCTTTCGATATCTTTTCGAGCACTTTCTTGTTTCGCTTTGAATGCGGCATTTTTTTGGATTAGTTGCAATCGTAAATGACTTGACAAAAGATGCCCAATCCGGTAAATTCCGTCACTAGATAATACCCTTGCTTAAATTGACAACCGAATACTTCAAACTCAACCTCAGGGGCGATGTCATCAAGCAAGTCGTCGAATAACGGAGAATTATTTAAAACCGTTAGATCGTTATTCGCACCCGCTACCCCAAACAAAATGCATGCCAAATCCATTAAATCGTATGAAGCAACGGCTTCAAGCATTATAGTGGGATATTGTTTTATCACCTCTATGAAATTGGCCTTGCCATTCTTTGACGCTTTTTCCATTCCCGGTGCATACAATCGATGCTCCCCAACATTCCCGGAAGCCCATGAACAGTGTTATGTGCATGATATAAGTGACGAATGTCATCCTCATCCTGGTTTTCTTAAAACTCCTTAATAAATAGTTGGATTATGCACATAAGAAAAAAATCTAGGCAATCGCGTGCACAGTGTTCACCTATTTGTAAATACTCATCTAACGCATCAGCTGATATCCCGTAAGCCAATTGGCATAGGGCACATGTGCATTTCATAATCACACTAAAACTCATTACACCCCTACCATCGGGTCGAACTCTAAAGAAATCAAAATGCTTAGGAAGAGGATGATGAGTTTCAATACCCTGTACTATTTGTAGAAATAGACGACGGCTCATACGAAATCGATGCCTAAAATTAGCATCCGTATATTTTGGGTTGTCACCAAAATAGTCATCAAGAAGACATGCTTCAGCAATTTCACGTTCACGAGGGACATATTGACGACGCTTTGATGGACCGGGTGCTTGTTCCTGCAACGTTTGCTCCGCCTCGAACTCTTTAATAAACATTTCTAATTCCGTTAACTCTTCAAGGTCACTTTCGCCGGAATAAAATGATTCACTATCGTAACTCATGTTTCAGCAAGTTTGAATGGTTTATTTTGATTGAATGTGAAAAAAATGTATGATATGTTATGTTAATTTATAGAGTGAGTTTTTTTTTTTAAAGTTATATCCGTTAAACAACGGATAGAAATTGAATAATTCAAACGTTACTCACTTTTTGTCAGAAAATTCACTCGTCGTCACCACGATGAGCTTGGCAACGACGAAGGACGGCGAGACACCACGGTGTCAAGGCGAGGCACGACGAGCCTCCACCGTGGACGACGAGAGTGGACGACGAAACGACACCGGGTGCTCTAATATCATGGAGCTTATTTTACTTCCTCTTTTCTATAGATTATACTGAATTGCTGATTTATATTGTGTGTACTCAATGACAGTATTAAACATATCTTAATTAGTTACACGTAATCATTATTTTAGTGGCAGACCTAGGACAAAGATTAATAAGGTTCATTTTATGAAAAGTATTAAAAATCGTAACCCAAAATTTTAAAACCAAGTTTATTTTAAAAAATTGGTATATTTGACATAACTTTACATTACGCAAAGATAAATCTATGGGATTCTCGTACACCTATGGGAACCCTTCGGTCCGCCCTTAATTATTTTGTTAATTATTTTGTTAATTTCGGTTACTGCACAATAAGATTATTAGCAAATTTTTTAAAAAAAAAAAAAAAAAAAAAAAGTAAAATACACACCACAAATTTTATGGCAAATTAAATATATTTGAACTAGGTAGTTATCCCTTTAGGATTCCAACAAATAAAGGCCCTATACCTAATGCAAATATGTCAATACAAGTACGCAATAGTTAAGCCTCTTAAATGTCTATTACATTAAAACGACGTTTTTTATCAAGTTTTTGTCACATCTTTTTTTAACTAACTACTAATAGGAAAATCAATGAGATTGATGAGGAGTAATAGTGAACCCGGTTGATTGTAACTTTGTAAGATAAAGATAAGGTAATTACTAGCACACTTGAGAAAATGTAAAAGACATTTCAGTCGTCTCAAACAGGACCGTCCCGTGAAATTTAGAGTCCCTGTGCCATAACTTCAAAATAAACCCTTCAACAGTGTATATCCAAAAATAGTTTCACTATACTTTACTTATTGGAATCCATTAAATAACAACTTGCTAATCTTATTCTATGTTTAAATTAATACATTTTTTTTCCTTCATAAATGTAACCATTGATATACAAACTCTACATTATTAATTACAACATTTTTTTAAAGTATGATCGACTGACATATTTATTTATGTTTTTCCAATAAAAATATTTATTTTTAATATATATCATAGCTACAAAGGCTTTTTCCAAAACTTACTTCAAACTAAAAATATAGTGTTTTTTTTCGGTTTAATTGCTTAAACTTCCTCATTTAAGTTTTGAAACAAAAAATTACATAAGGATATGGGCTAAAATGAAATATTATAAATACAAAGGTTATAATTTGAAAAATAACGCAAGTAAAAAAAAATCAAAACATAGAGCCTCACACACAACCTCTATGGGTTCTCCTCCAAAAAGATAGCAGCTTTATTTTCCTCCATTGATAACTAAGATCGTCCATATTTTTTTCTACTAGAAAAACCTTCCATTTCCATCCAAAATCATATGTGAACAATGGTAAATCCTCCTAAAATGATTTTATACTTATACCAAAGTTTTAATAATCGGAAGCCTTTAAAAAATGGAGGCCTTGTGCGGTCGCTCATCCCGCACAAGCCCAAATCCGGGCCTGGTCTCAAATTATATGCCATTTTCAAATATACATAATTTAATACAAATGCAACCATTACGCTGTAAATTAATAGAATCTCATCTTTCTTTTTAAAAATTTGTTAATTTGAGACGGAGAAAGTATTATGATACATGAATTTAACACTTTTAGTCAGGAAGTAAACAATTGCCAAATTTCCAAACTAGACTACTTTATCAAAAAGAGTTTTGGCAATAGCAACACATTTTCTTATATTCCGTTATCAAAAGTGTTTTGTTTAATTGCCAAATTTCCAACTAAACAATTACTTTCTTCGTCCTAAAATAATTATCATTCGATAAAAAACACATATTTAAGGAAACTCATAATGACTACTGTTTTCTCTCTATTACTCTTTACAAATAATAATTTTATCTTTAATTAATTAATTACTGTTTTATTTAAAATTTGTAATAATAATAATAACAATTTTATCTTTATTAATTAATTACTATTTTATTTAAAATTTGTAATAATAATATTAAGTAAAGATAATATGGTAATCTACATCAAATAGAACTGTTGACAATTAATTTATGACATCTCAACAAAGAAAAGTGGACAACAATATTTAGACGTTAGTTGGGAGTTTATGAATTTAACACTTAGGGGCCGTTTGGTTGGTGGGTGTCGGATTGAGGTAATGGATTGATTCTCAAATAAATTGTTTGGTAAGCACTATTGGAAATAAAAGAATAAATACAAAATGATAGATTCATTCAGAGCAAAGTGAGGTGGGTATCCTCTCATTCTACTGTCATTTTATTTATTACTCTCCGCTTTTTCTTTTTCTCTTTCCTTAAAGTAAAGGATTTGTCCCATCATGTTATCTTTTTTCATTTTTATAATAGAGTAAACTGCAAATTATGTCCTTAACTTTTGACTTGCGAAAAATGTCACTAAAAAAAATATATGCTAGTTGTGTACCTAACGTTTGTACTTTTTGCGAAGAATGCTCCTAAGGATGCACTGTAGTTGTAAATTCGCGTTTTTTGCTAACGATTGTTAAATTTTCCCGTTATTTGACATGTGAAATGACTAATTTACCCTCCTTATCTTCAATAATTTCTATTCCAATTGTTTGTGCCTTTCCCACAAATATGCAAAATAACTTATTTACCCTCCAATCCTTGAGGGACAAATTTAATTATTAAACTTTCATATCAAACTGCTTTATTTGGGAAAGGTATAAACGAGTGGAATAGAAATTATTGAAGATAAGGAGGGTAAATTAGTCATTTCACATGGACACAAACGGTGAAATTTAACGATAGTTAGCAAAAAGAGAATTTGCAACTACAGTGCATCCTAAGGGGCATTCTTTGTAAAAAGTCTAAACGTTAGGTACACAGCTAGCGTAATTTTTTTTCACGGACATTTCTCGCAAAAATGACAAACGTTAATGACATAATTTACAGTTTACTCTTTATAATATATGCAAACGGACCCTACTTACAATACAATAATATTATACAAATTTTATTTACAATTATATTTTACAAAACAAACAACATTAATATTTAATAATATCAATTATTTTTATTTCTATCAAACCAATCTAAAAAAAAATCTAATTCTAAAACCAAAACGGGCCCTTACTCTTGAGTCTTGACACATTAAGGGTTCGTTTGGTAAGACGGAATGAAACGTCAACTGAATGAATAAATGATGTAATGAAATGAAGAGTGTAATGTAATGATTGATTGCAGTTATTAATCATGTTTGGTTTGTATGATAAGACGTATTAGAATCGATAATAAAAAGACTAAAATACCCATTAATGATAGAAAATTTATTTAATGTGGTTAATTAATGATGGAGTTTTATGTAATTTTGATTCCATTACAAGATGTAATGAAAAAAAAGTAGGGGACTTCTAAGGAATCGTTTTGGTGTAATGGGTCATTACTTGTAATGAATCATTACATTCTATAAATGTAAACAAACAACATTTATTCATTACATTATAATAATCTTTTTCATTACGGCTTTGATTACGGCATACCAAACACTACGCAAGTATTATATGAGGACAAAATTTATACTCGTAGGTTGTAATGAAACATGAAAAAATGTACTGGTACTATCTTTCTATTGTAGATAGCATACAGTAGTTGAAAATCCCTTGCAAATATAAATTCATATACTTCCAGTTCCCTTCCTCTTTTCTTTCACACACACACTGCTAAAATGATTTTAGACCTTACTCTTAATCTAAATTCCAACGATAACGTTAAACCAAATACTCGAAAAACCGATGATAGGTCTTTGGAGAGTGTCATGACTACTAAACAGTTTTTTCCATTAGATAATGGTTTAAGGAATGACACGTTGCCGGATATGCATGGTGTGCAAAAAGGAGAGTTTGTTCTTAAAGAGAAAGTGAAGAAAGGTAGGAGAGAACCGAGGTCTAGGAGTTCTCAGTATCGCGGTGTTACGTTTTATAGGAGAACGGGACGATGGGAGTCGCATAATTGGTAATTAGTTTTCGTTAGCGAAAATAAATTTGAGTTAGGTAGTTCGGAAACTAAGGCCGTGTTTTGTTGCTAGAAAAATTTCTTACTTTAGTTTTCTTGGGAAGGGGTAGTGTTTATGTTAGAAAACACGTTTAGTTGATTTTTAAAATTTCATTTTTATAAAAGTGTGGAAAGTTAGAAATGTTTATTCACAGTTTTCGTAAATTTTCAGTTTTTTAGGTAAAATTGTGAAAAGTAGACATTTTACCTTTTTAGATTTTTTTTGTTTTGTTATTTGAACACGTTTCTGTAACTTCTGTTAACATGCTTACTAGTAATGTAAGTTTTGAATCGGATGTTCGAAAGATGATATGATGCTAAATAGATGAAACTGATTAGTAATGTTAGTTGCGAATCTGATGTGCTAATAAGGAGGTAATTTTTTGTTTGAAGCAGAGGGGCTCAAGGGGTGTGCAAGTATGCCGTCGCACGAGGCCTCCATTTAAAATCGGATATATATATATTTTTTTAGTTTTGTATATAAATACCTTATATATTAGACATATAGTAGGCGTGTAATTCAAAATTGCATGCAATTTCTCTTTAATTTACGAGTGTAATGAAGCATCCTAGTTGTTATTGCACATAGCCACTAAAAGTAAAAACCATGGGACGGCCGTGGTGTTTGTTTTTTAAGAGGTTCTGAATCTGAATCTGAATCTGAGGCGTAAATGTCTGAATCTGACCGCATCTGAACGGGAAAAAAAAACTCATGTTTGAACCGCACATTTGCTTGCTCGTACTATTTATTTTTTTTGGTCTTTTTGTGTCGCAAGAGGCAACAAGAGGCATTGGACACCCCTCTCAAGTCTAGACCATTAAAATCTTCTGCCTCAACGCCCCAACGAGAAAAAACAAACGGTGCGAACGATCAAAATGTCCGACCGCGTCAAGCGGTTCGATTAAGAGGTCATTAGAGCCTCTTAACGAAAAACAAACACCACCTTAGTTAGAAGTGTAAAAGCTATTTAATCGATTCATAGTTTTTGTAGCTTTTGGAAAAATGCCTGATAATGTTAAATTGTGAATTAAGTGTACAAAAGTTGTGTTTTAGTTATATTCTTAATCATTTCATAGATATCTAGTATGCTCATCTGAATATGTTAACCAACTGATCATGTGATGTATGATTGTGTTATCTGCTATACCTTCTGTAATAAAAATAACTACAAATATATGGTTATATTTGCTACTGTATAATCTTTTACCTCTCTGATTTCTCTAGGGATTCCGGGAAGCAAGTATACTTGGGTAAGGAGTTATGATTAATTACTATATTTCTATTTCAGTTTGGATCTGATAATATTAGTAGCTGACTTGGTTGTTCTGCTGTAATTTCTGTTACTTGATTAGTATAGGCAGTTTCGACACTGCTCATGCTGCTGCTAGGTAAATAAAACTCCCATTTTGTTTCACCCTTTGATGCATTCTTTTGGTATATGAATTTGGTGTTTGTTATAGGGCTTATGATCAGGCTGCCATTAGATTTCGCGGAGCTGATGCAGATATTAATTTCAACGTAAATGATTATCACGAAGGTCTTAAACAGGTTTGTTAGAATTATTAAGATATCTCCCAAGTTTTTGGCCTAAGGTGTTGTTCTATATAAGGAACGTGATGAGTCTGTACATTTCGTAGTTAAAGAACTTGACAAAAGAAGAATTTGTGCATGTCATTCGTCGCCAAAGCACAGGGCTCTCTAGGGGAAGCTCAAAGTATAGAGGGGTTACACTGCACAAAAGTGGTCGATGGGAAGCTCGAATGGGCCAGTTACATGGAAAAAAGTGAGAATTAGTAAAACTAGATTAAACTAATTGCATTAATTGGTAAATTTGAATCAATGGATTTTTTGAGTGCAGGTACATCTACCTTGGGTTGTTTGAGAGTGAACTCGAAGCTGCAAGGTTCCTACATAGTTTTAATGTCATTTTCTTTGTTTTCAGTTATCTTAAGTTTCTGTTTTTTGTTCATTCCTTTATATTGCTGAGCGATTGCTCCAAATTAATCAGGGCCTATGACAAGGTTGCAATAAAATGCAATGGGAGAGAAGCAATCACCAACTTTGAGGCTAGCTCATATGAAGGGGCGCCAACTCCCTCGACAAAAAGTGGAGGTACAATACTACAAACTAACTCATTTATGTTAGTATTTTGTAACTCAAATTAATTGTGCAAGTGTGTTGCTGTTCCACATTCGTTATGATTCTTATATTTAACCTACAGCCAACAATATTGAATATATGGACTTGAACCTTGGCATTGCTCCCCCTTCTTTTCTAAACAATACCTCTAGGAGTATGCACCAAATAAACCATATCTTAGATGACACTTATGAGGCTGGAAGAACAAGGGTAATTTATACCATCATATCTGGTCTGTTTTATCCTGTTTGAGATGCAAGTATTTCCTTAAATCATTCAGTTATAGTTAAGGCTTTCGGATTCTTTCAGATTGATCCTACAACTTCCATGGCATTAAGAACTCAAATACCTCTTGTCCGCCCTCCTGACCAGGGTAGTGCCACTTATTGTTATTTCCCTGTTTATCAGGTAAATTCTATTTTTACGCTTTTAAATTTTTTCGAAAAGCCCACTTGTTAATAATCATACTATGCCATGATCAGGAAACAAAGTTACAGAAAAGTAAGGAAGTTAATTCTTCTTTAAATTGGGCCCGGCAAGTTCATGATCCTTACAATGGAGCCAACCCTGCTTCATCCTTTTCTGCTGCAAAGATCATCAGGATTCGGTAACTCAATGATCAGCTATTCATCTTCAGGCGTTGCTCATCATCAACCTTACTATCGTACTTCAGCTCTCGCTCGCCAACACTATAACCCGCCCATGTACTACTCCCGGAGCTGAAGTATAAGCAGATAGAGCGCATCCGCATTTCATATTCTGATATTAGATCATAGCTATAACCTCTAGTATAGGAATAGAAAATGTTGTGAGCACTATATTTCAAGCACGTTTACGAGTTGCCAAAATGAGCTGCTAGTTCACTATATTCTACTTTATATGCACTAATTGAACCTTTTGTGCATAAAGCTTTCTATTTAACGAAAATGTATGTAACACGCTAATGCATACTCTTCGAATAACAATATATTTGTATCCTTATTAACATGTTAAGATTCCAGTTGGACATGTGACATTTTACATATTCTGAAGCATCATAAATGAATTTGCCTAGTAGTTTACCATGCTGACCAAACTCAAAGAAAACATTTGAACCCACAAGCCATGTGATGGATGGTCATGTAATGATAAGTTGGAACAGAAACATGGCATGCAATGTTTGGATGTTGATTTTGTTGAATAGTAAGTACAATGTCATAATTTTGTCCTGGTTATTGGAACCACCAATGCCCCCAATCCTAGGCTTTTGCCTTAAAGAAGCCAGAGGATACTTTCCCCAATACATGATGGGGGTGAGTTATTTCGACGATACCTAGTTTTTTATTCTAACCCTCCCTAGTAACTAGAGTGTACTCTTTGTCCCCCCCCCCCCCTTTTTTTTTTAAATAAAAATAAGTGTGTATAATAAGAATAAAAATAAGTGTGTATAATAAGTGTGTATAATAATTAATAAGTGTGTGTGTATAATAATGTATTATGTTTTGTATAATAATGTATTGTACATGCATAATGTTTTGTATAATAATGTATTGTGCATGCATAATGTTTTGTATACTTTTGTTTAATAATGTTTTGTATATGTATAATTATTTTGTTTGTATAATAGCACGTTAAATATTACCACATTAAATAACTGCAACAACAACAGTTATTATTAAATTAAAACGTCAACGTTAACATATTATTTAAATACAACAACATCTACTACATATGAAGATTATTCATCTCGTTTAAAAAATCATGGAGCCTTGCACCCGTCGACAAGCGTGATCCTCGTGATTCCTTGCCAATTCTAACTCCATCTCCAGCGTCTTTATTTTTGTCTTCAACAGCTTGATCTCATTATCTTTAGCAACGTAGTTTGAGCACTGCGTTGAAGATGAGGCTCGACTTAAGTACCGTCTTTCAAATTCATCTTTCCAACTGAAGTATCCACACCCATAGTCATCAGACTTGGTCGTTACATGTTAAGAAAATAATAAGAAATGTATTTTAACAAACAAATTATTTACATAAAACCCCTAAGCAAACGTATGATTATTTACCACCGAAAGAGGACATGCATAATACGGTGGGAAAGGATTTCGTGGATTTGTTCTATAATAAATCCTCTATTACATCGACACCGAAAGGATTTCCTTGGCCCACGTGACAAAAGAATTTGCATAAATCAATAATCAATCATTTACAACATAAAACACGTATCATTTACAATGTTATTATTAATTTAAATATAAACAGGAATCAATCATTTACAACATAAATCAAGAATCAATCACTATATTTACAACATAAATCATTAATCAATTATTTACAACATAAATCGATGTCGGATCACTATGTTTATAATTATTTACAACATGAATCAAGAATCGGTCACTATGTTAGTCGATCCCTATATAATGATTCCCACCGGGATGCAGCGGATCTGCCTCCTCCATTGTAGGTGGAGATGCGGAAGTGGAGAATGTTCGCCTAGCGCCGAACAATGTAATGACCTACTTCGTCCCCACACGGCTATCACAAGGGGTCAGTTCTTTGTGAGAAGTTCGGACCATCGATAGCGGAAAACACGTATTCCAACCCCCGAGATATAAATGCAACGGGTCGTCTAATCGCCTGCAATAACCAACCCCGTGTTTGGCATGTCCATGTAGCGATCAGGCGGTGCATTTCCATGTCCGGACCGGTCTATTGTACGGTAGTTCGTTAAAACCATCTACCCCCACAAACCCATGTAAACCGCCAATGTAGGTCCATCATTTGCAATAACATCCGCCTAACTTGGCGCGAAATGTTGTTGTTCCCAAACACCATGGGCAACGCACCGAAACCCACAATTTCCGTCACCCACCACATTATATATACTGATTATGTATGGATGCCAAAGGACTGGAAGCACACCCATAAACATTTCGCTTTCTGCATCTCCTCGTACAACCTTGTTGAAGTTCGGGACTTGCGTAGATCTTGTAGCGGTGCTTCTTCGGTGATTTACGGTTGGAACTTCATTCAAGTCCGGGTCTTCATTCAAGTCCGGGACTTGTGTAGCCTTTCCCATTTTGTCCTTTCCGGATGTCCACGGGTATTTTTTCAATAACAAGGTTCCCGTGTGTCATCGATGCGTGTTGGTATATCGATCTCAACTTCGTTAGTATATTATTCTTGACAAACGACGATGCTTTGGTAAAACATTCTTGAATTGCCGAATGTCATCTCTAAACGAAGTATCATGATGATGATGATGATGATCATCATCATCATCACTGGAAGAGCCATCTTCGTGCAAAGGGCCTATTGATATTAGGCCACGGAACATGTAGGGTTCTCCAAAAATATTAAATTCTTCCATTGGAATGGGGCCCCGAAATCATTAAAAGTAGTATATTACAATGCCGTCCGTAAATCACTGATATTAATGGGGAAAACAACTTGATAGTTATAAATTTACTTACCATGATATACATAGTATTGCATCTCGTGAAAGCATGGCAGTCCGTAAATTGTACGCAACTTATGGCTACAATTTTCTACGGTGATAGACAGGTGGAGTTCTTTGTGCATGAGTTTGAAAGCATGGTGAGAAACTTTATACCACAATTCTTGAAATAGTAGTAAATTACAATCATTTATTTTCTCACCGATGCTTCTATTTAAACTCTATTTTATCGAATTTTCTTGTGCAAATACAATCTTATCGATTGCACTCAACAACCTGTCTAAATTGGACCGTATTGCCGCCTAAATATAATTTCAACAACGCGTGGTGAGCCTCAACTCTACACGTTGTTGTCGGCCGAGCGATATTCATCGGTGATTTACTGAGACAAACATGTGTCTCAGTAATCTCGCAGCCAGTTATCCGGATACTCACGATAGGCGAAAAAAAACAATGAATTAATCAAAGGTCATTCGGGGTGCTTATTAATTGAATAATAATAAAAAATATAATTAACAATTTATTACGCGCATGGTTGACCAAGCGTTGTCGTAGGCGCTCATAATGTTGCTCGAACAAGGCGTGTCGAGCTTTAACCAACCGATCCCATCTCCTTTTAATTGAGTCATACTCATCTATCCCATTGCATCTGTTTTCATAAACTTGAGCAAATTTTGCTCTATATGCCATCGACAGAGTAATTTTTGAGCGGTAGGAAATTCTGCTCTACATGCCCCAACCAACGCTAAATCTCTGTCGGTGACAATAACACGTGGGTAGTATATTTATTCTATCACCTTTTCACGCGTTGCAATACCCACTGAAAATTATGCCCCTTTTCACCGTGTATAAAGTTGTACGCCATTGAAAATGTTTTATTCGTTGGAGTTACTCCAACAATTTCCAACAATGGCAATTTAAACATGGTGGTATTGTACGTGGAGTCCATCAGCATGATTTCAGGGAACGTACGCCATATGGCATACGAAGTGGGGTGAACAAAAAATAGCTCCTCAAGCTCATTATGCTCATTCACCCTCGGGAACGTACGCCTAATTTTTTTTTAGGGTTTGGGTGATTGGATTCTGTGATGGTGAGTTTGTGATGTTTGTGTGATTCTTGGGTGATATTTGGGTTTAATATAAAAAACCCTATGGTATAGCGATTACAAACCGCTATGTGAGATGGTGATTATGTGATGTTATTGAAACTGCTTATGTGAGATGGTGATTATGTGATGTTATTGAAACCGCCGAGTTGTGGGTGCAAAGGGTAGGTTAACACCTTGATCCGCCACCATTGAGTGGTATGAATACCGCCTCGCCTACCCCAAATCCACAGGCTCGGTGGTTTCTTGTGAAACCGCTTATTGCTTATGATAAAATGTGCTTATGTGCACACAAGCGTATTGCACAGGCTCGAGATTAGACCCGCTCCAATAGTACTTTACGGGTTGGGTTATTTCGACCGGTACCTAGTTTTTATATTAACCCTCCCTAGTTTTAGAGGGTTTGGAGATGAAATTGCTTATGAATGAAAATAACAAAGCGCTTATATGCTTGATAAGCGGTTTGTTATTTTAAGCTGATTTGAAAATTGTTAAAAAACAGGGATAAGGCAATGATGATTTAAAAAACATGATTTTGGCTTGGCATTTCGAATGGATCGGCAAAAAAATTTATTTTGCAACCTTAGATGTTGCAGCCATAAATGATAATATGAAACTTAATCTGAGCCTAATGTTACCTCTGGTGATTGAGACATATCTGCAGCCTAAGATATTTGTTGTTTCTTTGTGGTTTGTTACTTGCGGCTTGTGTTTCACTTGGCTTGTGTTATAACCCAACCCTATGTACTAGAGTGGGTTCATCTAAAAAACCTGCCACCGTCGAAATAACCCAACCCTATCTGTAACTTGTGTTGTAACTTGGTGAACCTGCTTGTGGTAACTTGGGGGTACTTTGAAAAACCCTTTGTTTGTGGTGAGAGTAACTTTGTGGTAATTTGTGAATGTGATACTGCCTTGTGGTGATGAGGCTGAATATAACATGGGAGGTTTCACTACCTACCACTTTGAGATTCTTCCCTTGTGAGTTCCTGCAGTTTGGGAATCTTACTGCTGCTTTTGGTACTTGCTTGTGAACACTTGGGCAATCTAACTTGGTTGCAATCTGGTATTGTGCAATCTGATCTATGCACTTGTGTGCAATCTGATCTGTGCACTTGTGTGCAATCTGCTGCACTTGGACAAAAAAAAAATTCAAAAAAGGCGATGACGATTGGTTTTATAACCGCGGCAAAGTGATATTTTATCACTTTGCGCCTTCATATCGAGCCTAACACTTTTTATCAATTGTGCAAATGGTTTTCTAAATCGGCGATGATGTTAATCTGAGCCTTTATGCAATCTGCAGTGCTAATGCAACGCTTGTGTGATAATGCAATCCGCTTGTGTGCTTATGCAACCGCTTGTGTGATAATGCAATCCGCTTGTGTGCTTATGCACTTGGACAAAAAAGGCGATGACGATTGGTTTTATAACCAACGGCACGGCAAAGTGATATTTTGTCACTATGCGCCTTCATATCCGAGCCTAACACTTTTTATCAAGCGTGCAAATGGTTTTCTAAATCGGCGATGATGTTAATCTGAGCCTTTATGCAATCTGCTTGTTTGCTAATGCAATCTGCTTGTGTGCTAATGCACTTGGACAAAAAAAAACTTGGACATTGGACAAAACTGCTTGTGTGCTTATGCACTTGGACAAAAATATACTTTTGGGACAAATAATACTGCTTGTGTGCTTATGCACTTGGACAAAAAATACATTTGGGACAAAAAAAACATAATACTGCTTGTGTGCTTGTGTGTTTATGCACTTGGACAAAAAATACATTTGGGACAAAAAAAACAGCAAAAGACAAAAGGACAAAAAAAACAGAAAAAGGTACAAAATAAAAAGAAAAAGTACCCCCTCAACTAGGGAGGGTTTGCAGATGGGGGTAGACCCCGTCCCAATAGTGACCCTACATGATGTCTATTTGTATCATGTGTAGTGTAGCATGAAAAGCACTATGCATTGTACCTTGTATTTCTGCATGTAGCACACACTGTATGACTGTCACACTAGGACTAGATATGTGAAAGAAAAGCTTATCACTCTACACTATTGCAAATTATCCTCGTTAAAGACACACAAAGTTTGTTAAAAGATAATGTTATGAACATATACAAAGTTTTCAATGGTTATGAACATATAAATGAGTAAAATTTTTGGTTTCTAAAAGTTGGATAAAAAAACATCAAAAGAAACAATAAACCGGAAGTAAATAAATAAACTGGGATCCCTCCGAATAGATGACTGGAGTATAACAATTTTCTCGTGGGTTGTAAACCAACTAAAGTTTGATACTGCAACATATAAAATCTCAAATGATTGTATATGCTACAGCGTGATAAAATGATTACGGTACCATTCTTTTTGTTAAAAGACAAACAATAGGATATATTTGTTATGTTAAAGCGTATTATTAGAGAGGGCAAAATTAAAAAATTTAACAAGACAAAATTATTAAAAGAGAAAAAGTACAAAAACTGAAAAAACTTAAAAAATATACAAATCTGATAAAGTTGTTATGAAATGTATTATTGAAGGGTATAATTATAAAATTTGTATAAACAAAAGTATTAAAAAAAAAAAAAAGTGTTTTCTTGACTATATTAAATCGTAATAGTATGCATAGACTCCCAACTCTATTTAAGCATACTATACTAACCCTAACTAGAGTACGTCCCATCAATAAAATTGTGGACCGCTAACAACATGGTCTAATAAGAAATAAGAATTAACTATTTTACTTACAATCACATTAATGTAAGGTTGAATCACCTCTTGTTAGAGAGGAGGGTCTAGTAGGGGAATTCTTCTTAGCACGTCAGCTTTACGTTAGCACTTTCACCTTTTCTTTCGTTATCTTCTCTAACACAAATCAATTGTGTCGGGTTTTCTCTCCCACACAAACTTTTTCTCATCATTTATTATTAAAGATATTCGAAATAGTAACAGAACCCGGGTGTGTCTCAAGGGTCTCGGAACATCCATGGATTTTTGTGACATAGTGTTAATTTTGTTATAAAAAAGAACTCATTTTGTTTAAAAGCACATGCTCCTTATAAATTATGTTAGTAGTCTTGTCTGGTTTATCCTAAATGCATCTGATCACTTTGTATCCTGATTCCGTGTCAACACATATCCTCACGCACAAACTTGCTTTCCCAAGCCTCAAAGGGAATTTGCTACTACCCCTTCTCGCCCACACGGTCCACACTTTTGGTTCTTAATAGGAAGATATAATTGTAGTAGCATAACGTACTTGTATGGTCTGTTGGAAAATTTAGTGCACTTGTGGGATTAGTTCACACCTTGGAATGAGTTAGGAGGTATGGAGTGTACACCCATAAGGTCCATGAACACCCTGACTCTTGTAGTGGTTTGTATTGGTAGTGCTAGTAGAAAGTACTGCTTGTGGTTTCCATCGATAGCGGTGTTTCCATGAAGCTTGTGTTTCCACCAAGCTTGTGGATTCCATCGGCAGTGTAACCACTTATAGCACTATTAAAGTATCGCTAGTGTTAAAGTACCGCTAATGGTATGAAAGTATCGCTAGTGTTAAAGTATCGCTAAATGGCGCTACAAGCGCTTAATGACCACGTTTAATTGGTCATGTAACCACTAACGGCTATAATGGGGATAATTATGAGGCTATTAATGGGCCAATTAATACTCATAATTCCATTTGACTAGCTAAGAGTAACCTCCTATAAATAGGAGATCTAATTATGCATGAAAGATATAGAAAACGTAAACACTTATTAGCGAAAGGGTTATAGAATTATGCCTAATTCTCTAACTGCATTTGGTCTTATCCCAAGTAGATATTCGTGATACCCAGGCATTAGGGTCGAATAGTTTACTTTGGAAAGTGATCACACGATTCCAAGTGATATCTGGAAACCACCTAGTGGTATTGCTCTTGTCATTGATTGTCTTAACCTGCAGGAGATACTACACCAACAATCAAAGTAAACTATTTTGTGATAATCAATGGTAACTGCTACAATGAAACACATGGCTTCAAACTTTGCTAAGCTAGATAAGTTTGAAGGGGTGGACTTTAGGAGGTGGCAGAAGAAGATGCACTTCTTGCTGTCAAGCATGAGTGTGGTGTATGTGCTAACTACACCTATTCCTGATGATGGGGATGATGCTACAGTGGAGCAGATTAGGAGGAGGAGCAAATGGGAGAATGATGACTACATATGCAGATGTCTTATTCTCAATGGTATGTCTGATTCTCTGTTTGATATTTATCCGAACTTTGAATCTTCCAAAGAACTGTGGGATTCCTTGGATGCCAAATATATGTGTGAGGATGCATCAAGTAAGAAGTTTCTTGTTAGTAATTTCACAAATTACAAAATGACTGATTCAAGACCGGTTATGGAACAATACAATGAACTTCTTGGAATACTTGGAAGGTTTACACAACACAATATGAACATGGATGAGGCCATTAAAGTCTCTTGTGTCATTGACAAACTCCCTCCTTCTTGGAGAGATTTCAAGCATACCTTGAAACATAAGAAAGAGGAGTTAACTCGGTTGAGTTGGGCGTCATCTCGCATTGAGGAATCTCAAGATGCGGATAATGACAAGCCAAAGAGCGACAATGCCGCCGGTGCATCTGTTGTCAATATGGTGGAGCATAACAACTCCACCAGGTACAATGACAATAAAGGCAAACGCAAATATCATGACAACACAAGAGCAGATCCTAACAAGAAGGCAACACCTACTTGTTGGAAATGTGGCAAGACTGGTCACATTAAAAGGGACCGCAAAGGTGTTAAAGTTGGTGGTAAAGCCAATGGATCAGGCACTAATGGTTCGGGGAGTGGTGGTTCTTCCAACTCATTGAAAGGTCGAATATGGTTAATAAGTCTTTTCCGATTTATTATGTTACATATGTATCTGAATCTCATTATGTGCAGGATGATGATGTTGCGTGGTGGGTTGACTCTTGTGCAACAGTTCATGTGTGCAAAGATAGAAGTTGGTTCAAGACTTATGAGTCACTGAATAATGGTTCTATTCTTCACATGGGAAATGAGTCAACGGCCTTGGTGCATGGTCGTGGTTGTGTAGATCTTAGGTTTAATTCTGGAAAGATTGTAACTTTGTTTAATGTTATTCATGTTCCTGATATTAGGAAGAACTTGGTTTCAAGTAGTGTTTTGAATAATCATGGATATAAACAAGTTATTGAGTCCGATAAATTTGTGCTTTCTAAGCATGGTGTTTTTATTGGTTTTGGTTATTTATGTAATCAAATATTTAGGCTTAATATTTCCATCGATAGTGCATTTATTTCCACCGATAGTGTAAATTCACTGTGTGACCACCATGACGTGTCTCTACCCTGTGGCATGCTAGACTTGGCCATGTTCATTATAAAAGGTTGCAAGATATGTCTAAGGATAGGTTGATCCCACTTTGACATGGACACCGAAAAGTGTAAAACTTGCATGTTGACCAAGATAACCAAGAAACCTTTTCAGGGTGTTAGTCGTGAGACTAATCTCTTGGAGCTTATTCACAGTGATCTGTGTGATTTGCATGCCACTCCCTCTTTGGGGAACATGAAGTACATTGTGACATTTATTGATGATGCTTCTAGGTTTTGTTATGTTTATTTGTTACATTCCAAGGATGAAGCATTAGATAAATTCAAAGTGTTTAAAACTGAAGTTGAATTACAACTTGGGTCTTTGATCAAAAGATTAAGGACTGATAGGGGGTGAGTACATGGATACTCAGTATTTTCAATCTGTTGGTATAATCCATGAAACGACGCCCTTATACTCCTCAAAGAAAATGGTATTTACGAAAGGAAAAATAGGGTGTTGAAGGAGATGGTTAATTCCATGTTGTCCTTTTCAGGACTGAGTCAAGGGTTCTAGGGTGAAGCTATGTTAACAACTTGCTATTTATTAAATAGGGTTCCCAACAAAAGGAACAAGGTTACCCCTTATGAACTCTGGACTAAAAGGAAACTTAACCTGAACTATCTCGTGGTCCGGGGTTGTAGGGTCATTGTAAGACTCCCGATCCAAAGCAAAAGACTTTGGGTGAAAGAGGCATTGATCGCATCTTTGTTGAATATGCCGAGCATTCCAAGGCTTATAGGTTCTATGTTATTGAACCTAATGAATATGTTTCAATTAACTCTATAATTGAATCAAGGGATGCAACTTTTGATGAGAATAGATTCTCATCAGTCCCTAGACCAAGTCAGAGGATTTTTAATGGAACTCATGACTGGTGTATCGAGGTCCTCGATGATGAACCATCGGTGGTCCCCGATGAGGTTGTAGTTCAACAACTCGAACCCGTGCTCGGGAAGAGCAAAAGGGTCCGGAATCCAAAGTCATTTGGACCTGAGTTTCAACTATACTTAGTTGAAGGAACAAGGGATGAGGTCTCTCACCAATACTCCTATTGCTTCATTGTTGAGGATGATCCCAAGACATTTGAAGAAGCAATGAAGTCCCGGGATATTGCTTTCGGAAAGAAGCAATCAATGATGAGATGGATTCCATCATGGGGAACAACACTTGGGTGTTGGTTGATCTACCTCTTGGTTGCAAACCTCTAGGTTGCAAATGGATTTTCAAAAGAAAATGAAGGTAGATGGAACTATTGAAAAGTTCAAGGCTATATTAGTTATTCAGGGCTTTAAACAAAATTAAGGGATAGACTATTTTGATACTTATGCCCCTTTGGCTCAGATCAGTACCATAAGGCTGCCGATTGCTATGGCATCTATTCACAATCGATTATTCATCGATGGATGTGAAGACGCTTTCTTGAATGGTGAATTGGATGAGGAGGTTTATATGACCCAACCTCATGGCTTCATCATGCCTGGCAATGAAAACAAGGTGTGTAAACCGATTAAGTCTCTTTATGGACTTAAGCAAATACCTAAGCAATGGCATCAAAAATTTGATGAAGTGGTTTTGTCTAGTGGTTATGTTCTTAACCAAGTTGACAAATGTGTGTATAGCAAATTTGATGAATCTGGTAAAGGAGTCATCGTTTGTCGATATGTTGATGACATGTTGATCTTTGGCACCGACCAAAATCAGGTTGACTTGACAAAGGAATTTTTGTCATCAAGGTTCTCCATGAAGGACATGGGGAGGCTGATGTTATCCTTGGTATAAGGATTAAACATGAAAGTAATAGAATTTCTATCTCTCGGTCTCATTATATTGAGAAGGAGTTGAGGAAATTCAATTACTTTGATTGTACTCCGATAAGTACACCTATGGATACTTGTGAGAAGTCGATGCCTAATAATGGCAAAGTCAGATCTCAACTTGAGTATTCTAGGGTAATTGGTCATCTGATGTATGCCATGACTTGTACAAGACCCGATATTGGTTTTGCAAAGGGAAAATTGAGCGGTATACTAGTAATCCTAGTGCTCATCACGGCAAGTCGTTCAAAGGGTATGAAGTATTTGAAGAGAAATATGGATTATAGTCTCTCATATCGTTACCCATCGGTGTTGGAAGGATACACCGATGCAAGTTGGATCAAGATAATCAAGACAACTTCGTCTACCGATGGCTAGGTATTCCTACTTGGTGGAGGTGCAATTTCTTGGGCATCCAAGAAGCAAACTTGCATCACCAGTTCAACAATGGAATTTGAATTTGTGGCTTTAGCAATTTGGTAAAGAATTTGAATGGTTGAAAAACTTGCTTCTTGAGATTCCATTGTGGCCTAAACCTATAGCACCTATTTCTATCCGATGTGATAGTGCAGCTACATTGGCTAAGGCTTATAGCCAAATGTACAATGGTAAGTCTAGACTTGTTTTATTTTACATCCCAAGGTTGTGCTCAGAACCTGCTGAAAGGAGGATGAAGTCTTTACTTCTTAATGGTTAATTTTCTTTGAAAAAGTGCTTGGCAGGAGCATGAATAAAAGAGGAACCACCTATGTAAATGTTGAAGTTTTGCCGCTTCGGGAAGCTTTGGACTTTTAGCTTTTACAACATTTATGAATTTGGATATGGACAATTGGCTTGTATAGTGTCGGAGTCGATAAGTGTTTGAAAACTTGTGTGTATTTTATCTTCGGGTATTCAAATGGGTTGAAGGGTTCAATTCTTAGAACACCCCGATTCTCGAATATTTGAAACGTGTAATTTACTAAGATGGAAATTCAATCCTCGGGACATTTTCATTTATGCACATGTTTTGCTTGATGTTTAATTTTCATGCAAAGGAAGTGAACTAAATTTGGGGAGGATTGTTGGAAAATTTAGTGCACTTGTGGGATTAGTTCACACCTTGTAATGGGTTAGGAGGTACGCAGTGTACACCCATAAGGTCCATGAACACCCTGACTCTTGTAGTGGTTTGTATTGATAGTGCTAGTAGAAAATCGCTTGTGGTTTCCATCGATAGCGATGTTTCCACGGCTTGTGTTTCCACGAAGCTTGTGGATTCCATCGGCGAAGCGGTGTAACCACTTATAGCACTATGAAAGTACCGCTAGTGTTAAAGTATCGTTAATGGTATGAAAGTACGCTAGTGTTAAAGTATCTTGCTAAATAGCGATTACAAGCGCTTAATGACCACGTTTAATTGGTCATGTAACCACTAACGGCTATAATGGGGATAATTATGAGGCTATTAATGGGCGATTAATACTCATAATTCCATTTTACTAGCTAAGAGTAACCTCCTATAAATAGGATATCTGATTATGCATGAAAGATACGTAAAACGTAAACACTTATTAGCGGAAGGGTTATAGAATTGTGCCTAATTTTCTAACTGCATTTGGTCTTATCCCAAGTAGATATTCGTGATACCCAGGCATTAGGGTCGAATAGTTTACTTTGGAAAGTGATCACACGATTCCAAGTGATATCCGGTAACCACCTAGTGGTATTGCTACTGTCATTGATTGTCTTAACCCTGTTCTGGGAGATACTACACCAACATGGTCAAGCAACCATAAGGTTGCAGGATCAAAAAATTTTATTATAGTAAGTTTAGTCCTACCATAAATTCACAATTTTGGACCCAACCATTAGTCTAGAGCCATAAATACCTCTATAACGGACTGCAAGATTCTTAGGTTATTAATCTGTGTATAATTTAACGAGAAATGTTGCGGTCCGTCGCGCTGCGACGGGGCGTCGATTATGCATTTGAACGGGTATTAGTTTTTGGTAACGTGTTAAGGATACGACATGTGCTCCTGGAATTTCATTTGCTAGTGCTTTTATCATGTTCGGCGAGTTCTTTGGGTCTTGTAGTATTTTTTATTATTTATATTTATTTATTATTATTTTGAGCTTGTTTTTTAGCCATAAATATTGTGCTGGCGATTCTAAATTTAGTCGTATGAAAAGGTTTTCGGTCGTCAGATATAAGAAACTTTATATAAAAAAGATAAGGGTAAATATCATCGTTGGTCCTTAAACTTCGCCCGATTCTCACATTTGGTCCCCCAACTTTTTTTAGTTGCGTACGTAGTCCCTAACATTTCAGTCGTTAAATTTCGTCGTTAGTTGACTAGTCAAAGGGTATTTTCGTCTTTTCATGTACTTTTATTTGGCGCCTTTGGTCCCTGCGTATAGAATAAGCCTCACAACCCGATCATCACACTTGTTACTGTACTCGATCATCTTTCCACTTGTTACTGTACAACCCGATCATTTTCACATTTCGATATGCTACCCTCATTCTTGCAATGGCAAATAAAGATTGGAGCAAAGTTACATTTACTGAAGACATGTCAGATTATCTATATGAAAAGTATAAGAATAACTGGATGGTAGGCGATGATATGTCAGATGAAAAGTATAGCACATTGTTGCATTGTTCTTGTTTAGAATACTTTTTGACTTAATGACTTGATTTGAATTTTTTTGTTGTTCAACTGCCCCTATCTTATTTCACAGTAATCTCAAATGGACCCAGTGACGTTTTTCCAACCCTTGAAGATGTGTTTGGTCAAACAAAAAAAACCATGACGGGAAACCAAGCAAAGCAGAATAAACGTACAGGTATTTAAAGGGATATTGTTATTGATCCTTTTATAAATCTTTTTACACTCATTTTCATCGTAATTTATCTTGTTTATCAGATTTAAGGTTGTTTTCTGTTACCAATTTTGGTGGTTTTGTTATGCTTGTTAGTATTTGCGTGTTACAAACAACATAGTATTATCCTTTTAGACTCAGAAAATTAGACTCATGTGTTATTGTAGTTGCCCACTAGTATTCTTCTACATTGAAGCCTTGTAATGTGCCTAGAATGTAGTTTCATGCCTACCCTTGAACACTAACAGAACAAAATATATGAACCAAATGTAATGTGCCTAGTTATGCATGTAATGTGCCTAGAATGTAGTTTGATGCCTACCTTTGAACATTGACAAAACCGAATATATTCAAATATTGTTATGCTTGTTAGTATTTGCGTGTTAAAAAGATCATGGTATGATCCTTTTAAACTCAATAAAGAGATAACATTGCAGCCTTGTTTGTGCTTGGCCACCAAAGATAGAACCTTGCAGCCTTGTTTATGCTTGGCCACCAAAGAGAGTACCTTGCAGCCTTTGAAGTTGTTTTCATAGATGATCCATTTTAGTTTCCTACTCATAGAATGGTCTACATTGATTATTGTATACCTTGTAAAGTTTTGCGACATGCCTTGCCACACTAGTATTCTACCATTGCAGCCTTGTTTGAGATTACATTGAGAGGACTAAATGAGTATTGGATCACTTATTTCTACATTGGAATACCTTGAAAAGGTTTTTGTTAGATAGTTATATTCTTAACATTTTCATCTAACAAACTGACCAACCATTTCTTATTTGAAAAAGTCATACTCATTAGCTCTGATTCAAGCACTAATGATTCAAGCACTGATGATTCAAGCATTACCGGGATACCACCCCAATTGCTTGCTTGGTATAATCGACCCCAAGGTCCTATGCAAGCTAAAAAAGGTTCTACCTCCAATCCTTCTAAATCAAAAAAGTTTCAACCTCCATTCCTATTCCAGCTCAAATGGCTATCCATTGCAAGAGATTTGACCAGGATATAGTGCTAGGTCTAGCAAAGAAAACTTGAACTGCTATTGGTGAAAAGACTTTTGGGATTAAAAAACCAAAAGGTTTACGAGCACTTAAAGGCAGCCAAGTCAAAGGAAAAAGGAATGCGGTAGTATAACTTCAAACTTTTTATGATTGTCCTTCTTGATGCTAGTATAAATGCTAATCTCTTGTAATGATGAAACATATGATGTTAATATTAATGTAGTTGATGTAAAATGTACATTGTCTTTTGTATTGTTGTTGGTAACTAATGTAGCAGCAGTTTAAAAAGCTTTCATGTCCATGTTTCAGTTTCAGAGTATTTTTTGGGTAACATTTATCTTTGTTTTGAGATCAAACTTAACTTAAGATAGTCAAACTATCCAAATATCAAACTGCAAACTTTTCTTTGTTGACTTAACCAAGTCAAATATATTTGAGATCAGTTGATTGTTTAAACATGTTTCATTTGTTGTAATTTTTTTGTTTGCTTCTCAATCTTAGCTTGAGATAGTGAAACTATCCAAACACCATAAACTACAAACTTTTGTTTGTTTACTTAACCAAGTCAAACATATTTGGTAATTCACAGGCAACCATTAATCTGAAACAATAAATTAACAACCAAATTTTTCATTGGTATATTTTTAAGGTTACAACCATTTCATACATCTTATTAACCAAGCAAAACACTAAAAATATACTAAAAACCTAGGTAGACTACCATCAGAAACCACTTGACTCTATCTCACTACACCTTACTAGAACCATAACTTTCTTCATTGTTTTCCGTGCTCACCTTGATTTGTTGAAAAAAGTCTTCAAGATTTTTAATTCTATTTTCTAAAGTATAAACACTTGCTAACCCGATATCATCATCCTCTTGCTGCTGCTCCTCATCTTGCTCCTCCCTATCATCATCTTGCTCCCCCCCCAATCATCTTATTCCTCCTCCTCATCTTGCTCACCCCCTCATCATCTTACTCCTCCTCCTCATCATCTGATATCGTAGAATTTATAAAGAAGAACGGTTTATAAAGAAAAAGAATTTAGTAGAATGACCTAAAATCTATTATTGTATAAAATATTATAAAGTTTCACTAGATGACATAATTACAATTTACATCCTTTTTTCTTTCTAAGGAGCTTTAATGCCATTAAAATAGAGTTGCAATATTCATACTCGTTAAAGTGATTTTAATACCTTTGATTATTATTATTATTATTATTATTATTATTATTATTATTATTATAAAACTAAAAAAACAAAAAGTAAAAAAAATGTATTGTTTGACAAGAAATGTAGAATAGAAATTGATAAAGAATATATAAATACTCTATCTATAGTATCAATAATTGAAAATTCAATCTTTTTTAAAAGTAAAAAGCGAAAACCGAATCTATTTAAGAAAACAAACTAATATATTCAATCATATAATGTACATTTAATACACGGCTGAAAACTTACTGAACGCTTGATTCATTTTAAGATATGAAAAAGGGAATGACAAAGATAATGCAAAGGAATACTATGAGGTATTATCAAAATATATTTTTAAATTTCTGAAATACTTACAAATTGTAAATTTGAATAAGAAATTAGAGAAGAAAATAAATATCGAATAGTTTGTGAGAAGAACATGAGGAGAAAAATAAGGATGAGAAATTAAGGTGTTTTTCTCTTCATTATCTAAAACTAAGTAATTATCGGTTGCATTATAGTTTCAATCGGGAACAAGGCTGGAAGGAGTTGGAAAGGAGAATAAAGAACGTGAAGATAGGTAGGTTCAAACTGGATATCGATATTGCTCGTTATGCAACTGAGAATGAAGCAGTGGGCATCGGTTTGAATAAACAGAAAGAGGGGCAAGCTAGAGGTAACCTGGTCTCCACTGCCCCCCAGTGGTTCCATGGGGTCAGCATGTCGGAAGGTCTTACAGTATTATGGTGAAAGGTAACTCATATGATAAAAAGGAGGTGGAAATCAAAATTGAATCGGCAGAATGCGAGATGTCTTCCATCTTTGGGATGGCTGTGGTGGCGTGGTGTCATGAGTTTTCTATCCTCACCAAACTCAGTTCCCTTTTGGGGGGTCTTGGCGAGCCTGAGATGGAAATGAAATACCTTGGAGGCCTTTGCGTTCTCTTGGTGTTCAAAAACAAGGATACCACTAGCCGGTTTATGCAAAAGAAAGCCATATGGGAAGGCTGGTTCATGAAGGTTGAGGAGTGGTCTGGGCAAACCCTTCCGTTTGAACGGATTTCTTGGGTGGGAATTCATGGAGTTCCCCTTCATCTGGCCTTAGCTAACACGTTTAATAGAATTGGTAGGCATTTCGGTAAAACTGTTTTTCCATCAGCAGTCCATGCTGGTTCTACCAACCGCTCTGTGGAAGGAATTGGTATCCTTGTTGGAGACGGTGAAGAAATTAAGGAAACCGTTACAATCACTTGGAGGGATAAGAAGTTCCGTGTTTGGATATTGGAGAAGTTAGTTGATTGGCAACCTAATCGCACCATCACTCATGACGGTGAGATGGCGGCTCTGATGGAATCTCCGACACAATACGAATGGGAAGAAGGCAAAGTAGGTAAGGATAACGAACAGTCAATGCATGGCATTGATGAGGTAACCGAAGGTTTTTTGCATGAGGAAATCAATAATAATGATGGAAGGGTGGCGCATGGGAACAGTAGCTCGAGGTTGGATCAGTTTTCCAAAAATATGGGGTCCACCATATATAATAATTTTGTCTTCAATACGGGTCCAAGAGAAAGTCAAATAGGAGGGGGGCTACAAGACGGTCAAAGGGGAGAAGGGATTATTAACCAAAAGTTTGCCAATGATATTAATAACTTTGCAAATGGGTTCTCTTTTAGGCCCAAGAAACGGCCCAGGGAGTCCGATCCCTTTTCTCTTGATGATCTATTGGGCTTAAATGACCAAGGCAAAGGCCAACCAAAAGATGATGCGTCTAGTGTATATGTTCCCATTGTCACTGATGGTATCACAAGCCAATTAGACCTCAATAATTCCCCTTCCAACCCCATGGATGGGTGCTCTCAAACTGGAAACTCGGCGGATGATGGGGGGTCACGGGGCGAATTGGAGTGACTGATCAAGTCATGGAAGCTAAAATAAATGAAACTCTGGAAGTTGGAAATTTTGTGGGCATGGATTTATCGAGGGCCACTGAGGAGATTCGAGCGGCTATTATGGATGAAGGTATTAATCGTGTTTCCCAATGAATATTCTATCCATTAACATTAGAGGGGTGGGGGGAGATAGGAAATCAAATTGGATAAAAAAGATTAAATGCAAGGAGCAAGTTTCTTTCCTAGCGGTTCAAGAAACTCAATGTGGGGGTTTGAAAGAATATCAAAAGGTACTGGGGGAATTCAATCTTTGATTTTGAAGTGGCGGATTCGATAGGTAGGTCGGGGGGTCTTTTTAGCGTTTGGGATCCTGGTGTTTTCAAAAAAACGGAGGTAATAAAGAATGAAAACTACTTGATCATTAAAGGCATCCTTAAAGGTTGCGACAGGATTTTGTTTGTGGTAAATGTCTATGCTCCTCAACATAGGAGGGACAAAAAAAGGGTTTGGGATGAATTATCCGAGATAAAAAGCTCGCTTAGTGGCTGGTGGGTTTTGATTGGGGACTTCAATGCTGTCAGAAGTAGTGAAGAAAGGAAGGGGTCGAGTTTCAAGCGAGGTTGTGCCTGTGATTTTAACTCATTTATTGATTCGGCCGACCTCTTTGAATACGAGATGAAAGGTAGTAAATTCACATATTTGAAGGAGGACGAAAGAGGTAAAAAGCTGAGTAAGATTGATCGTTGCTTAGTGAGTAAGGAGGTGATCGATTTATGGCCTGAAGCGTGCTTTAGATCCATTCCGAGGCTCTTTTCCGACCACAATCCGATCTTATTATCTCTAGTGGATCTCAATTATGGGCCTAAGCCGTTTCGGGTGTTTAATTCTTGGTTGGACTTACCCGAATGTGTGGAGGTCGTGACCAAGGCTCTTGATTCGTTCCACTATGTGGGGGCCCCGGACTTGAAATTAGTCAGGAAATTGACATGGCTTCGTGGGCATTTAAAAGAGTGGCGCGATACTTTATTGAGCAAAGAGCATGAAGACCTCGAGGTGTGCAAGAAAGAGCTTGAGGAGCTTGATCTTGAGATGGAAAACTCGGACCTTTCTGAAGATGAGGAATGGTCTCGGATTGAATGTAAACGAAGGGTGAACGAAATTGAGGATCGCAAATCTCATGACCTTAAACAAATCTCTAGAAGCAAATGGGCGATGGAGGGGGATGATAATAATCGTTTCTTCCATAGTATTATTAATAGCAGGAAAGCCACCAACGCAATTCCAGGTCTAATGATTAATAACGAGTGGGTGAATAAACCTAAGCTTGTGAAGAAGCAGGTCTTTGATTTCTTTAAAAATAAATTTAGCGAGGGCTGGAAGGATCGCCCGGTCTTGGACTGTGATTTGGTTTCCAGGTTATCCACCTCGGATGCTAATATGTTAGAGGCTCGGTTCACCAAGGAGGAAATTAAAAAGGCGGTTTTCGAATGTGGGGAAGATAGAGCCTCGGGCCCTGACGGTATCACGTTTAAGCTAATTAGGAGGTTTTGGGGGCATTTTGAAAACGAATTCTATGACATTTTGGAGGCCTTTTTCGAAGATGGAGTGATTAGCAGGGGTTGCAATGCCTCCTTCATCACTTTGATTCCCAAAGTGAAAGACCCGATGAATCTCAACGACTATCGACCTATCACCTTGGTTGGGTCGGTATGCAAGGTTATTTCTAAGGTGCTTGCAAACAGACTGAAATTGGTTATTAGCTCGTTGATCTCGCCCAATCAATCGGCTTTTCTAGGTGACCGTTATATTCTAGATGGGCCGCTAATTTTGAATGAGATCATTTTGTGGGTTAAAAGAAGCAAAAGAAAAGCGCTTATCTTCAAGGTGGACTTCAATAAAGCCTTCGATAACGTCAATTGGGGTTTTTTATTGTCGGTCATGGAGCATATGGGCTTCTCTGCTAGATGGTGCAATTGGATCTTCGGCATCCTATATTCTGCTCGTGCGGCTATCCTTGTGAACGGCTCTCCAACGTTTGAATTTCAGTATGCTAAAAGGGTAAGGCAGGGCGACCCTCTCTCTCCTTTCCTCTTTCTCATCTCTATGGAAGCTTTATCCGGTATTATGAAGAAGGCCGAATGTTGTGGCTTCTTTGGGGGGATTTCTCTCCCAAATAATGGCCCTTCTATCTCTCATCTTCTTTATGCCGATGACTGTACTTTTCTGGGGGAATGGTCATTGCCCAATATTCTTAAGGTTACCAGGATTTTGAGGTGCTTTTATCTTTGCTCGGGCCTTAATATCAACTTGGGGAAATCTCAAATTTTTGGGGTTGGTGTTGAGGATGGGGAGCTGCTCTCGTTTGCGGCTAATGTTGCTTGCAAACCGGGGCTTTCCCGTTCAATTACCTGGGTATCCATATTGGAGGAAACATGAATAGAATAGTAAATTGGGAATTCCTGTTTGATATTTTTAAATCTCGATTATCCAGGTGGAAAGGGAAGTGTCTTTCCATCGGTGGGAGGGTTACCTTGATCAAAAGTGTAATGGAAAGCATCCCTTCGTATTACTTCTCTTTATTCAAGGCGCCTTTGAAAGTGATTGAGGGTCTGGAGGGTATTCTGCGTCGTTTCCTATGGGGTGGGACGGAGGAGTCTAAAAAAATAACTGGATTGCTTGGGAAAATGTCGCCTCTCCTGTCAATGTTGGAGGCCTCGGTCTTGTTAAACTAGCAGATGCAAATGTGGCCCTCCTCTCTAAATGGATTTGGCGCTACAGATGTGACTCTGGTAGTTTGTGAAAGAAGGTAGTAGATGCGTTCCATGGTTTCTCACGACAATGGTCCTCGCTCCCGCTTTGTAAAGCCGCGTCGGGAGTTTGGGCTAACATTGTTAAAACTGTCACAAAAGTCAAGATTAATGGCATAAGTTTGAATCAAGCTTTCAAAGGAGTTGTTGATAATGGGAATTCGATTAGGTTCTGGCTAGATCCGTGGGTCTCCAACAAGCCTCTGAAGGATGTTTGCCCAATTCTCTTCAAAAAAGAGAAGGAGAAAAGATGCTTGGTCGGTGATAAATTTGATGCGAGGTTAAATAGTTTTGTTTGTTTTGATGGTACTTCTCTAGCGATCAACAATGAAGCTGAAATGGAGGAATGGATCCGGATTAACAATCTTTTGACGGGGTTGCAGCTTAGTGATAGTAATGATCAGTGGAAGTGGATTGGTGGGAAGCATAATAGTTTTAGTGTTAAAGCCGTTAAGGAGTTCCTTAGAAGCGGAATGGATTTTAGCAACAGGTATGTTGTCAAATGGTCTAAATGGGTTCCAAAGAAGATCAACATTCTGATGTGGAGAATGGCTTTGAATCGTTTGCCCACTACGGATGCTTTACGGGCTAGGAACTGTCACGTTGGGTCTCAGATTTGTGCCTTATGCAAGCAAGAAGAGGAATATGTTGATCATCTTTTTTGTAATTGCCATGTTTCGATGGGTATATGGTCTCAGGTGGGAAATTGGTGCAATTCTGCTCCAATTTTCTTGTTCTCGTGCTTAGATTTGTTTGACATCCCATCGACTGTTACTAAGGGTAAGGCGAGTAGGAAGATTCTGAAGGGTATTATTTTCACCTCTTGTTGGTGCATTTGGAAGGCCCGTAATGCTAAAAGGTTCGATAATGTCCGAATTGATGCCCGGAAGATCATGCAAGACATTCAATCTCTTAGTTATTTATGGTATAAGTACCGTACGAGGAATTGTTCGATAGGTTGGAAAGATTGGTACTCTTTTAATTTGATGTAATCTCGTTTGTTGTTGCCTCCCCGTTTTTTGGCGGGGTTGTGCTTGTGTGAATAATAATCAACTTTCAAAAAAAAAAGTAATTTTGGATAATTTTGAATGATTTTGTTTGGACATTTTGAATGATTAGATTGGGATTGGGAAGATATATATCCATAACAACACCCATTCAAATATTCAGTGAGTTGAGAGTCAATATTGGTGCAGTTTTTTTTTCTTCCATAAATACCTTTATGGTGTGACATATCAATGAATGTTTGTTTATTAATAGTTTGAATCCCAATAATATTTAGGCGTGACATGATTGTTTTTGTTTTGCGACTTATTTGGCATAAATAGTTTGTTCTTTTTGCAACTTTTTCATGTTCTTATTTGTAGATGTTAATATAGGATACTCGATCAATATGGGTATGTAGCATCAGAAACTAGAACAAAACTTTAGAATTAAGACTTAGAGTTTTTCCCACCAACCACATATGCTTCCTCGCTTTCCATTTTGCTCGTGTTGGTTCTACCCAACACCCGCCAATAAACCAACTCATCACCACTACAGTGTATCAACTTCGAAGTTCTTAGCTAAACATTTAACTTTTATTATAGATTATTTTTTCCAAATTAAAAAAGAGAAAAAAGAAAGTTAATAAATAACGCGCACATAATTGTTATAGTGGAAGTCCCATTAATATTTTGACACGTATCTCTATTACATCAATTTTTAATTATTAAATAAAAAAAAAAGACGAACTTCTTTAATGAGTCGGGTTTGTAGGCTTCGACTCGACCTCTTTCTAGCTTCCTTTTGCATGAGAGCAGTCAAGGTTTCGTAATTTTGGGATACGAAATCCCTTGGTGTTAATTCCGGTGCGACCCCTTCTAGAGCGAGGGTATTCGCTTCT
Organism: Chrysanthemum makinoi; assembly: GCA_910596185.1. Taxonomy (NCBI): domain Eukaryota; kingdom Viridiplantae; phylum Streptophyta; class Magnoliopsida; order Asterales; family Asteraceae; genus Chrysanthemum; species Chrysanthemum makinoi. The sequence continues at coordinate 350,095,939 of OU343222.1, forward strand.
ACCGTTGTGTCCTTGTTTTTATCCGGTGCATCCGGTGCTTTTGTCGTCAATCTCTAGCACCGATTGAAGGGGAGTGATGAGAATCGGCGTAGTGGATCCACCGCTAGTGGTGGTTGTAGTGGCCCTGGGTTGTCCCCAGCGGTTCCACCGGAGGAAAGACCAAGTCCTGGCCTAATCCCTTGTTTTTGCGATGCCCGGTTGTCCTGGAGTCTGCTTGGAAACCGAGCGGTGCGGCTTCTTTCCGGTGAGATCCGTTTGCGATCGTGATTTTCATGCTCGTCATTCTAGTCTTAGTTCTTAGTGAATGGTCCAACGGATGGCGCCACTTGTTGATACAAAAGTTGGGCGTTCCTTGTTTGGAGCTCCGGCTCTCGCACTACATCATTGATTGTTGCTTGAGACCTGCGCACTAAGAGACAGAAAACACCGTTAGGCTTACCGTGGATTGTCTCCCACGATTATCCTCCGGCGTGAGAGTAAGTAATCGATTTAGGGTTCAAGGAGAGTTAGGGTTTTTGTAGGTCGTACCTTTAACGAGGGATGGGATTCCCTTTATATACGCACGGAATCCTTGTTGGTTCCGTGTTACTCAACCTTCGGCGTATCCCGCCTAAGTCGGTTGGGGAATGATTATCTCCATAATTTAAGAGATATCCAATATCTATTCCGTAAATAGCTTTGGGCTTGGGCTTTCCTGAGCCCAAACACTTATTGGCATTAGCCCAGTCCGTGCTGGGCTTGTGAGTTTTGGACTTTAGTCGGGTTCGTGACCCGAATTTAGACTATACGTCATCATATAATAAGACAAATCTACATGTTATAAAATCAAATAAGTGGGTCAATCAGCTACACTTTTTATGAGTATAATTTCTATAAGTATGTTGTTGACTAATTTAAAATTTTAATTAAAGTTTGTCCATATTGAAAACTAATAAGTATAATTTTTTCTATGTCAATGATTTTTTTATTCTAAAAACTAGGATGATACACAAGTAGGGGTGTCAAATGGAACCCGACCCGAACCCGATAATGCCTTATATTGTCGAGTTCATTCGGGTTCAACTAGGCTTATCGAGTCTATCGGGTCAACCCGACTATACATTAAGCAATATAATTGTTACACTTTAACATGTTACCTCCGTAATTTTAACCAATGTTGTTACTGATATTTTCTAGAGTAATATTTTGTTTATTCAAAACTTACCGAGCATTTTGTTGGATTGCAATAATATATAGTAGATTTTTGACAAATTCAGTTGAACTATATCTTTCTAATAAAAGCGACCCGATAATCCAACCCGATTTAACCCGACCCGTTTTGACCCGAAACCTGATAACCCGATTTCTTATAGGGTCGGATTAGGGTCAATATTTGGAACGCCAAAACCCGAAACAACCAAACCCGACCAACCCGACCCGACAACACCCCTAACACAAGTTTAAAAAAAATTAATAAAAAAATAAAAAAATAATAATAAAAAAATAATCTCAACCATACACCGTGACCCACATGTCCCCCCCCCCCTTCTAAATACTTCATTTTACCCTTTCTATAAATAGTAGTGCAAGACATTTTTTTTTTTTATCAATTTTTGATTTTTTTTAATACTTTTAACTAGTCAAACTGAATATGTTTTGGTCTGTAATATTTGTTTTTTAGGGCCCGTTTGATTTATTGATGGGATTATGATTAGGATTAGGATTAAAAGATATGGATTTGGATTTGAGTTTAGATTTCAATTTGTGTTTGAATTAAATATTACTACCTCCGTCCCATAAAAACTGTCTACTTTGATTTTTTTAAGTCAAATTTTTACAACTTTGACATTAAATAATTTTGTTTAAGTTATACAACACTTGACGAAAAATATGTGAATGGATTGAGATTTAAATGTATGTTCATTGGTATGATTTTCATAAAATATTATATAACGCAAACAAAAATATTTAAGGTCAAAGTTGAAAGAAAAGACTCAAAATACCAAACCTATGCTTTTATGACGGAGAGTATTTGTTATATTAAATTTTATTATTATAAAATTAAAGAAAATAGTTTTATAATAAAAAAAAGAATGAGATAGAGAGAAGAAGCATGAGATGGCCTACATATTTTTAAGTAGAGTAAATTGCAAAAATCGTCCCGTGGTTTTGCATTGCAAAAATCGTCCCCGTGGTTAAGCTAATTGCAGGCCCTCAAGTGGGAAACTTTTTCATCATTTTGGTCCCTGGATTTAACTATCGTTAAATGAATTTCGTTAGAAGTTACACATTTAGCCCTTTTGGCCAATAATCGTTGCAGCGTCCATCCTTTAAACCACAGGGACGATTTATGCAATTACACAGTTAGTCCTCATTTTACCCTTTCTATAAATAGTAGTGCAAGACATTTTTTTTTTTATCAATTTTTGATTTTTTTTAATACTTTTAACTAGTCAAACTGAATATGTTTTGGTCTGTAATATTTGTTTTTTAGGGCCCGTTTGGTTTATTGATGGGATTATGATTAGGATTAGGATTAAAAGATATGGATTTGGATTTGAGTTTAGATTTCAATTTGTGTTTGAATTAAATATTACTAGTCCATAAAAGCTCTACTTTGATTTTTTTAAGTCAAATTTTTACAACTTTGACATTAAATAATTTTGTTTAAGTTATACAACACTTGACGAAAAATATGTGAATGGATTGAGATTTAAATGTATGTTCATTGGTATGATTTTCATAAAATATTATATAACGCAAACAAAAATATTCAAGGTCAAAGTTGAGAAAGAAAGACTCAAAATAGTCAAACTGGACAGTTTTTATGAGACGGAGGGAGTATTTGTTATATTAAATTTTATTATTATAAAATTAAAGAAAATAGTTTTATAATAAAAAAAAGAATGAGATAGAGAGAAGAAGCATGAGATGGCCTACATATTTTTAAGTAGAGTAAATTGCAAAAATCGTCCCTGTGGTTTGCCCAGATTGCAAAAATCGTCCCTGTGGTTCGCTAATTGCAGGCGGCGTCCCTGTGTGGAAACTTTTTCATCATTTTGGTCCCGGATTTAACTATCGTTAAATGAATTCGTTAAGTTACACATTTAGCCCTTTTGGCCAATAATCGTTGCAGCGTCCATCCTTTAAACCACAGGGACGATTTATGCAATTACACAGTTAGTCCTCAATACAAAAACAATTGCACCTTTAGTCTTTAATACATAATTTCAGTTAAAAAAATTGCACCGTTAGTCCTTTATACATAACCTAAGTTAATCCACCACCACACCACTTACCACCACCACCACTACTCACTGCCACCCACTGCCACCACCACTACCACTACCACCACCACCACCAATACCCACCGCCATTCACCACCACTACTGTCACTAGTTACCACCACCAATCACCGTCTCCACCCACGTCTACCACCACCACAACCAATCACCACCGCCACTAACCACCACCACCACTTACAACCACCACCACCCAACACCACCAATCATCACAAAAAAAATCAAAAAAATTTGTAAAAATCTTCAAAAAAAATTTTTGATTTTTTTTTCAAAATTTTCAAAATATTCGGAATAAATTTTTTTTTTCAAAAAATTTTTTTCGAAATAATTTTTTTCCAAATTTTTTTCAAAAAAAAATTTTCGAAATATTTTTTTTCAAAAAAAATGTTCGAAATAAAAAATTTTTCCAAAAAAATTTTTCAAAATATTTTTTTCCAATTTTTTTTCAAAAAAAAATTTTCTTAATATTTTTTTTCAAAAAAAATTTCGAAATTTTTTTTTTCGAATTTCAAAATATTTTTTTTCAAAAAAAAATTTCGAAATAAAATTTGTTTCAAAAAAAATTTTTCGAAATATTTTTTTTCAAAAAAAACTTTCGAAATAAAAAAATTAAAAAAAAAAACTTTTCGAAATATTTTTTTTCCTATTTTTTTCAAAAAAAAATTTTCGAAATATTTTTTTTCAAAAAAACTTTTTCGCAATATTTTTCAAAAAGACGTGGGTGGAAACGGTGATTGGTGGTGGTAACTGGTGGCAGTGGTGGTGGTGAATGGCGGTGGGTATTGGTGGTGGTGGTGGTGGTGGTGGTGGTGGTGGTGGTGGTAGTGGTGGTGGCAGTGGGTGGCAGTGAGTAGTGGTGGTAAGTGGTGGTGGTGGTGGGACTAACTTAGGTTATGTATAAAGGACTAACGGTGCAATTTTTAACGAAATTATGTATTAAGGACTATAGGTGCAATTGTTTTGTATTGAGGACTAACTGTGTAATTGCATAAATCGTCCCTGTGGTTTAAGGGATGGACGCGCAATGATTATTAAAAGGGTTAAATGTGTAACTTAACTAATTCATTTAACGATAGTTAAATCCGGGACCAAAATGATGAAAAAGTTTCCCCAGGGGACCCGCAATTAGCGAACCACAGGAACGATTTTTGCAATCTGGGCAAACCACAGGGACGATTTTTGCAATTTACTCTTTTTAAGTATGTCAGAAAAGAAGGGTAACACCTCAGGATTTGTAGATACCCGAATATAAAGGATTTGGTGGGCCTATTTTCAGCCTATCTTCCAACCAAACATGCAAATTCATCCTAAACCCAAATACTAAGAGTGACCCCCCTCAACCAAACGGACCCTTAGTGTTATAAAAAAAAATTATATAAAAAAAATAAAAAATAAAAAAAATGAAAGACTCGGTGGAAATGTTGTTATCCGGTATGAACATCCATTACCTGTAGAATAAGAATAAGAAAGTACAAGCACGAGAGACATGAGTAACACGTGGTCACATCCCATTGATCACTCCTCTTTAGTACAATCTCACACATAACACACCAAACATCAAACATAAAACACCAAACCACAACACACCTTCTGGCGCCCAAATTTATAAAAAAACTCTTCATCAATCAGTAACAAGGTACATAGTAAAACTAAAATGTCTTGGTGATATACTAATTAAATTTGATCATATAGTTGTAAAAACATGTTTTTTGTTCATAACTCATATGTTTAGTTATAATGTTTTGTGGGTTTGTTGTATTTTAAGGTTTAAATGGCTGAGGGTCCTGCAAGTCCGTGTGGTGGTGGGAGTCATGAGAGTGGTGGTGATATGAGTCCTAGAGCTGGGAATGCCAGGGAACAGGACAGGTTCTTGCCAATTGCGAATATTAGTCGGATCATGAAGAAGGGGGTACCGGCTAATGGAAAGATTGCGAAAGATGCTAAAGAGACTGTCCAGGAGTGTGTTTCTGAGTTCATTAGCTTTATCACTAGCGAGTACGTGTATTTCTGTTATATCTTATGTTTTAAGCGGAAAGTGGTAAGCATTTAGGGGGTGTTTGACATTGCGTATAAAGTATAATCATCTGTTTCAAAACATGTTACGAGAACCAGATAACAGGTTGTTTGATTGTTTGCAAATATATACTACATATAAGAATTTACATGTAAAATGACCCCTGATGATATGGAAATAGTAACAATTTTGTCTTACCTACTTCTATGTGGTGTTTGGGTAAGCTTATTAAAATAACTTATCAGCTTATTGCGCTTTGATACAACTGATTTGCACTTTCGAGTGTTGGGATAGTGTCAAACAACTTAGGCTTATCAGCGTATTTAAGTCGTTTCACTAACCTGTTTTGGACCAACTATTTCGAGAAGTATTCAGCTTATTTGAACAAAAATGATTCAAACATAATCTACTGCATTGTGTTTTGAGTACTCAACATAGCTAACAGGTTATTTTTATATACAAGCATAAGTTATTTAGATAAGCTTTCCCATACATCCGTTAAACTGAATATCTAAGAATAATTACATAATACCTATATAATTAGGTAATCAGAATGAGTTTCACTATACCCGAACACTAAGTATCACCAGAAACGCTCTTAGACATGTTGAAACATTCTATCCTACAACAGTTGAAAGTATGCCGCTTTTTGAGAGTAACTCTTTAATGGGTTGGAAATGTGTTGATCAAGGGATGTGCAAGGGGTTATTGTCATGCTTTATGTAGCTGTTTGTTTGTTTGATTCGTGTATAGGGCAAGTGATAAGTGTCAAAAGGAAAAGAGGAAAACCATCAATGGTGATGATCTGCTATGGGCAATGGCGACCCTAGGGTTTGAGGATTATATTGAGCCACTCAAGAGATATCTGATTAGATATAGAGAGGTACGTTTCTTTACGAGTTGTTACGAGATTTATCGTTTAGCCACTGGAGGTGCCAAAATGCTTGAGTCAGGTGCGTTGGGGGTAATTTTAACGTTGGTAGAAATGCCCTAAGTTGGGTTGAGCCGAAACACTTTTTGCTCAAAGTTTTATGTTTTTTTAATCAATAATGTGTGTATCAAATATACCATTCAATAAAAGTGAGTAAGCTGAGAGGTTTATGCATTAAATACTTTTAACCTGTTTGACCCGACAGAGATAAAGCATAGCCTAAATCGACTCATTCATTAGTAAAGGGTGGTAACTGGCACCTCTACTGGCTACACATGTCTTTGCTTTGTATAGTTATGGTAGCTCTTTAGAAATTAATTACTGATGAATTGGTGTTTCTACTTGCTATTCATGATCGGGTTGCTGTGGCAGATGGAGGTTAGTGAAGTTTTATTGTTCATCTTGCATGTTAAGTATACTGATTTATTATTATACTATGAAACGATTGATTCATATAATTCCTTTTGAAGGGTGACACCAAGGGGTCTGCAAAAGGTCAGGATGGATCTGCTAGCAGAAACGGGATGCAACCTGATCTAAATGCGCAGGTTGAGCATTGCAAATACACAGACTTGTTACATAGTCAGATGAGTCGTGTCAGTATGCTACTTATGGTACCTTAATCTGTTGTTTATCTAATAATCATCTTCCTCCATGTCTACACTCTACAGCTTGCTTCTCAAGGTTTTTATTCACAGGGTCTGACTTATGGTAACTCAGGTACACACTCTCCCCCTATTTATAGTATGTATGTGGGTGTGTTAAGTTTCATTAAAGGCACATGCCAGAAAAACTGATCTTCTACTCTTTAAACTTCTTTTTGCAAAAATCCAAAATTCATTTTATTTATATAAGCGGTATATAAAAAAATAAATAAATAAAATAAAAATCCAATGTTAGGGAAAATAAACTCATGGACTTTCCCTTATACTGCCAATAAATTCATTATAATTTTATTTTTTTTGCATGAAATGTTTGACTTAATTTTTTCAGACATTTACCCTTCAGTTAATACCGAAAACTGAATTCAGTTGTTTTCTGTAGCTTGACAGCGTCAGGCTCAACATTTGATGGCCACGATGCAAGGCAGGGACTAATAGTTCGGATGACATTTTTCTACTATTATTGGGTTAATTGTTCACGGTTGGTTAGAGTGGTCATGTGTGTTAGGAGCTATGTAGTACGAGTAGAGTATCTATGATGAAGTATTTCCTGAGTAGGCTTCCATTTATTTGTTAAGTTGAAAGATAAGACTCGAGCTTGATCTAACCTATGTATGGATGCTAAAAACAAGTCTTCAAATACTATTAAAGTCGCTTAGTTCCATGTAACTGCATCTGATTGGTAAGACTATCAATTTCCGTGTTGTGACCACAAAGAGCTTCTTTACCATATATAATCTAGTCTGTCAAATAACAGGGGTGTGTCTTTTATTATTTAGATTTCTTAGTAATAACACTTGTACGCGGAGCAAGGTGTACTTTTCTAGAACAAATAAACAAAAATTAACAAAACATTATAGTGATTAAAAATAGGCTGAAAATGTACATTGTATACGCAGAACTATATAGCAGAAAATTAGCAAAAATTAACAAAACATTATAGTGATTAAAAATAGGCTGAAAATGTACAATGTATACGCAGAACTATATAGCAGAAAAATTTGTAACTTCATATGACATGTATTTATATCATATAAGAACAAAGTTGGATCATGCAATCCTGCCTTAATTAGCTTTCAGCTATCTGGAAATAGTGCAGTTAGAACTTACAAATTTACAATGTTAACTGCTGACCTCCGTGGAGATGCAGTATACTCTAATACTCATCATCTGGTGGTCGCAGGTAAGGATGAGATCATTCAAAAGCTGAAATAACTGGACATCATCAATATTGGTACCTCCTCAAGGTACCATAAAACGTTTCTGCAATAAATAGCTTAATAACACGTTAGTTGCTTTGCAACACAATTTGTGATACAACTCCTATAATCGAAGTAGCCAGAAGAATATCAAAGAAGTCAATTAAAAGTAAGACCAAATAAATTGAAACTGTGATACGGAAATCGATTTATTAAAAGATATTACTAATAAATAAGGCGTAAAATATATTAAAACAAAAGATAGACCTGCCCACTGCTTGCATGAAATTATGTCATAAGCATAAGATGATTTTTACGACTTAGTTCATTGTAAGATACGATGAACAATGCAGTTTATACTTTAATGTTATAATTTCTATTGTTTTTATTAGACATATAACCAGTAGATCCTTTAGTGGAAACTATTTAATTTATTTTTTGTTTGAAATGGTTTGCATACATGAATAAGCCAGCTACAAAAGGAGCCCGAAGAACAATATGTTCGAGGGTAATACAACCAAAATGCAACGAAAGCTTAAATTACGGAGACACCAAAAGGAATACCAACCAGAGACTACAAACTAGAAACTAGATGCTAACCCACTACACCCTAAGCACAAAAGAAGCGCAGACAGCAAGCGTGAACTGAACCAAAAAAAGCCAAAAGCATCCTATATGAGACTTATCGAGAGCACTGCACAGATAGAATCACGACAGAAGCCAAAGCAACCAACCGAAAAAGAAACACGAAACCAAAAGCAGTCCACCATAAGAAAACCAACAGACTAAAAGAAACCTGAAAACACCCAGAAAATAATAACCCACCAAATACAGAAGAGCGAACCAAAAACCTAAAGAGCAAACCATGATAATAAAAAAAATAAATGGCCAAGAAGAGAACCCCGTATGCACAACATTGAAAAAACCAAAAACTAACACAACACCTAACAAAACTGTTCTATTTTAGCAAGAATTGAAACTATGTAATACAGCGAAAAGGTAGTTACTAACCTAAACACAAAAGTTAGCGTGATAATCTTGACGGTTGGCTCCGGGAATATGATGATGATACCACCTGAAAATAGCGAGAGAAATAATTAGATAATTGTTCATAAGGTTTACCAACCAGTACTTACTGCAGGTCCAAATTTCAAGTTCAAATTTTACCTGATATGTCTTGGGGCCCTTTTTAAGTAAATAGCCAGCAACGTTTAGATTTTCCACAAATGTATCAATATCTGGAACTCTTAACCCGATCCTATCAGCCAAACTGTACATCTCCTGAAAATATTACAAGGATGTCATTTCTCCATTATAACGAAGAGTACCAAGCAAAACTGCTTCTAATAACAATACATAGTTGGTGTTTACTGATATAGAAAAGCAGTCTTTCTGTGTCAACTCTGATTGCTTGTTGAGTGCACTTAAGAATCGCTTAGCTTCTTTCTGATGACTCATCCCACCACTTCGACCAAAATCCACAAGTCCATGCTCATCAACATACTTGTCAAACAAGGATTCCTTCATTATCTCGACAACATCCTGTGGGATACATAGATTGAACCAAAAAACCATGAAGTTTTTGTAGAATATAAACATGTGTTAGTATATAAGAATGTGACCTAGCATTCAATATTTGTAAATCAGAGCTTCTGGTTGCAAGCTACACACGGAGCATACAACCATTAAAGTATGAATATTAGCTATATACTAGCCCAGAACACATTCATTTGGCAAAAGACACTTAAACTACAGAGTAATGTTAGTTTCGTCATTATCGCACAAGCTACTTGAATTATCTGCCCCTCCAGAAAAGTAAATTTTAGTGATTTTCTTTGAAGAGTTCTACTTTGAAATTTTACATTAATGAACTTAAGTCACTCTTCTTTCTGCGAAGATCAGATAAAAAATCAATTTATTAGTTTCAATTTAGTCATGTGTATATTTGACTATAATTCCTACTAGATCTGGATTTTTTGAGATCTTGAGTAGAAAATAATAATTCTCTCTATATCATTCCAAAACTACCGACTCGTTTTAATCTATATTTGCTTTTATTTCTGAGATACTTAGCAAGGGTACGATGGAAATTTAGCATCATTAACTAGTTCCATTAGTTAGCAGGTAGAGTCAAACACTGCAAACACTGAAATCCTTGTCGGACAGATGAAGTACGTAGTATTGATGTCACAGATTCACAAAATCAAATATTTTAAAATTTGAAATTCAAATTCAACATTAACAAGTATGCATGTCATAACTCATAACTGCATTTAATTTGGAAAACCGTATTGAAGTTTGATAAATACATCCCTTGATTGTAGAGAAAAATGTCAAAAAAGGTAACATAAGATACCAAATTTGCCAATTTGGGGTCCACTACTTTCTTGCTCATGTTATCTCTTTTTCTGTCAAAAAATGAGCTTGTTCCCTATGATGAGTGAAAAAGTAGTGAATACCCCACATTGGCAAATTTGGTATCGTATGTCACCTTTCTTGACGATTTTCCTTCTTTGTATTGCTGTTCGCACACATACTCAAGGTTTAAAAGTACGGAAGGCGAGCCTCGAGGCGTTTTCCCTTAGCCTCAAGAGGCGTAAGCCTCGAGGCGAACAGGCGTAAAGTCGGAATTAAAAATATAGAAATTATATATCTAATATCTTATATTAAAAAAAAAATACTTAGCATCAAATAAAGTTCATAATTAATCTATTAGTAAACATTCAAAACACTAAAATAGTTAAATTAGTCTATTAGTAATCATCTAAAACTTGGATTTGTCGAATTAGCGCAACTAGTCCCTCGGAATACTTACCAAACGCGCCCCTATGTTTTGGATTTGACATTTTCGGTCCCTCCTGGGGTATAAAACCCCCACAACACACACATAAACACACTTTTACACACACATTTCTCTCTCTCATCTCTCTCTAAAATTCTGGTGACCGGAAACCTCCACCGCCGTCTTCTCCGGCCAATATTCCGGCCACCCGTCACCGGAAAATTACACCACCTATACCAAATGATAGATCGTCGAAAGGAGATCATTTTGACATAGGGTACGCGTGGTGAAACCCACCGACGCGCCCTAGATCTAAATTTGAAGTTTCAGACTTTTTGGGTTTTTGTCGCTTCCGCCTCATACCCGCCTCACGCCTCTTCCGACTCATACCCGCCTCATTCAACAGAGGCGTACGTTCCAATATACCACCATGAAGCGCCGCCTCATATGCGTATTATGCCCGCCTCGCCTCGAGGCGCCGCCTCACACCGTTTTTTTAAACCATGCACATACTAAGAATGAACGTTCGTTTATTTAACTTTCTAAGCTGCATTCTACTAAATGAACTTACCATAGCATCTTGAACGGTTATTTCTTCTCTCAACTCAACCCTAGCTCTTGCTTGTGCCAACCTTACTAGACTTTCTAACTGTCTGGCTGTTATCGGTGTGCCATCAGCAGACATGTTACGATCTCTGAGTTTTAGGTAGAACTCCTGCAGGATTTTAGCTGCTGGTCTTGTCATCCTAATTATAAAAGATAAAAATATTGTCATGCAAAAAGCTGAAGAATAGATGTTGCATCATGATTGGTATGTTAATTCACCTTGGAAAGACATAAGTTTTTGCATACGCGATATATTTACGAAGAAGAGGACCAGGCAATGGAGCAAAATCACGGTCGTTCCTGGGATCAAGTCTCAACCTTGTGACTAACGAACCACTATTTCCATTCAGATCTATGAAGCTCGCACTTCGAGTTTCTGCACCATTTCCATTGAATAAGCCCTCACATTTAAACACCCAATGGGATAAATAGATCTAAGGGGAGAAGTACACACCTTTAACTTTTTTCAAAGCTTGTGAAGTATCCCCATTGCCAGCATGCAGCTGCAAGAGAAAAAAACATTAAACTGTGATTCTTACTTGAGACAGAAACTGTAAGATAAAATGTATACATAAGTGAGGTTGTGTATACTTATTCCTTACTGATCATAGTATCACATATTGATCAAATCCAACTAAACATTAACTTATTATAATTATAGAAAGTTTCAGGACAGGTTAGACTTTAATAAATTAGTGGGTCCATATCTCTCCATTTAATTTAAGGCCCTGGAAAAGATCATGTTTAAAAATTGGTTTTTACAGCAAAAGGATGTGCGCTACAGATATCCTTAAAAGAGGTAAGCCACCACTAGAGCATTCAGGCAATATAGCTCTAGTATAAATAATATTCACTTACTGACATAATGTGCTCCGAAACTCGTTTGTCAAGTAGCTCATCAGGCTTGTCAAGTAATATGAAAACCAAATCAAACCGTGATAGCAGAGGAGCATTGATTTTCAAATTTTCATTCACAGTTTTCGCCCGGCTGCAACCAAAATAAGCAAATCAGTACAGAATTCCTTCCAAGCAATTTGACAAAAAGGTTTAGTGATAATTACGAATTAAAATCGAAAGTAATAGGTACTTGTAATGGCCACCAACAGGGTTTGCTGCTGCTAAAACAGTTGTTTGAGCCGATAAACTTGCTACTAGGCCTGCCTTGGCAACCGAGACACATTGTTGCTCCATAGCTTCCAGTAGAGACTGTGGTGGTTATAAATGTCAGCAGATACTTCTATATAGTATTTCTGTAATAACCTTTTTTTTGGCTATGTGAGATATTAATTCAAGACTAACCTGGTGTTCTGCAGACATCTTATCAAATTCGTCGATACAGCACAGTCCCCTGTCTGCCAGTACCATAGCACCTGTTGAAAAACACATCATCTCAGATCAACCATGGTCACTAGTACATGTAAGAAATAAGAAGTTATTAAGAACACTTCACCAGTAATTGAACACGGTTAAGATATACTCTAGTTATTTTTCTCTGTAAATGGAGGACATACCAATGTAGCCATTTTCAAAACATAAAAGAGGAAAAAAGAAAACATGTACCAGCCTCAAAGGCATAGTCACCGGTCATTGAATCCTTCACCACAGCAACTGTGAGTCCAGCATTTGTTGTGGCATTCCCGCAAACATATATACCTCGTGGTGAAACTGAAGCAGCTGCTTGCAGTAGCTGACTCTTTCCTAGTCCAGGATCGCCTAATATGGGACATATGGAGGTCAAACAGGTCAGTCTAAACTCTAAATACTAATCTACGAAGTTACACCAATCCGAAATAAAATGCATGTAAAACTTTGATTGAAGGACTCGAGAAGAAAAAAAACGATACCAGTCTAAAGTAAGTTTATTGAAAGACTCTTTAGAACTCCCTTTTTTTTTGTTTTTATTAATGACAAAGATACATACACACCCAAACTCTACTCTACACCTTCAATACATGTTATGTCCGTGTTAAGACTTGATCCCATAACTACAACCTCTTGGTTGATAGGCCACCTTGATACTGCCAGGCTACAAGCCGGTTGGCATGTCATGTATTTGCTTAAAATACACAACTAGCGAATATAGCATTGAAAAGGCATGATGCCAATCATTTCCAAAATCAATATCAAATTACAGATTTTAGACAAATCCAACACTAGAAAACTATGAAGGTGCTTAAACCTCATCAGAAAAGAATTAGAAAACCTCATACCAACAATGATCACATGAATGTCTCCTCTGACAGGAACTTTATTCTGATCCATTGAATGCTTTCTTACACCTCCAAATAGTGCCAATGTGATTCCAGCTGTTTAACAAAAACATATTAATCAATGTCAAATGACCCATTTACTATACATACATATTTTCTTATACCTTAATATGTTCTTTTACCAAGTGTTAGATGAAAAAACTTGTTTCTGTGTTTTTCTAAATATTAAAAACGGTTAATCAGCAACAATAAGTGGAAAAATAAATAAGAACAGCATTTTTATGTACCTTTAACAAGTTCATGCCCATAGATGGAGGGGCAAACTGATTGCAGTACTTTACGAAAGACGTCTGAACCATGCTCTGAAGAAAATTTGGCAACAAATTCTGAATCTCGTTGACTGAAAGAATATAGATCAAGCAAGTCCGTAGATTTAGCCACAGGCTCTGTATCTTGTAAAGTCTCAGACACAGACTGCGACTTGGAATTTTTGACTGAAATTCCTTCTAGATACAAGTAATACAATCCTTGATTCTTGCCCTTACCTTTTCCTGATTCACAAAGAAGATTGAAGAGGAATAAGCGCATGCACTAGGGACGACAATGTTAAACAAGTTTTTTACACCATTATGCTGAAAAGTGGCTAAACCTTAGTGAACTCTTTAACTAACTAATCAAACACGATTATTCTTGAGGTACATACAATGACATATAGTGACACTCTACAAGTCTATAATATTTAATAACTGCTACTTATTAAATCAGACAAAGAGAAAGTACAACTAAAGTTCACATTACTTGAAAACAACTGCTACTTACTGTCGTATTTCTAAGCTATATAGTCACAACATTAAAATATGTAAACCAGTATATAGGAATATAATGAGTCCATGTAACTAGAATATGTAAGCATTTGTCAGAACTGGTAGCAAGCATAAAGAGTTGGAAAATACCTCCTCCAATATCCATGTAATTGTTAATCACCCTTATTATACCGGTAACGGTCACAACATCTCCAGGGATGCACAAATCTACAAGATCTTCAACCAACTCGCACTCAACAGTTCGTGGTACGCGGCCTTCTTCATGATGTTCAGATTTCAACAGCTCTTGAATTCTAAAACAGTGAATATGAAGTTAAAAATCATAATGTAAAGTCACACGGAAATATGAAGTATTGATTGTAATGTACCGTATTTTCTGAAAGTCTATTGGTCGTGCAGTTGATCTGATTGGGTTAAAAGATCTGCTTTTGCATCCATGTATTACACAGACAGAAGGAGGTGAAAACTTCCCATCAGGGAAGTCACGTGTAATTTCCGTTCCACATTTGGTACAAGTAAAACTCATTTGTACCACCAAAGGCTTCACAGTGCTAACCTTTACTACAGTACCACGTACAGAAACAAGCCTCTCTGTAGTATCAATATATAATCATGGTAAATTTTACTGAGTCATAACATAGATCATTTCTTTAACGTAATCAAACAAACTCAGAACGAAAGATACCAATGTAAGCTGCCTTCAGGTTCTTCAAAGCAATCATAGATTCAGGGTGGTTGTGCAATCGGATGTTTACCTTTGCACTCTCATCCCATTTTTCATCATTTGAGTTGGAGTAAAGGACCTAATTTTAAGTAAAAGTAGATAGTCAAATGCCATAGTAATCGAGTAAACAAACAGCTGTTACTTTTACCTTGTGTACTGCAGCGCTCATGCATAGAAGAGCTTCTTTGGGTTTTCTTTCGAACGCATCGTAAAATTCTTGGATCACGCATTCTTTCTTGAAATGCTGGAAATCAAGTGGCAAAATGTACAAGGTGTCTTCTCTCTTTACCTATTTGTAAAATATTGTCTATAATATTGCAAGAAAATACTAGTACTTGACAGGAAATAAGTCCATCGGACATAATTTCACATAGAACACTAATAGGCTATTTATAACTGTAAAGTGTTACCAAAAAAGCAGTTTCTGCACTTATTGCAGCATAAAATAAACTTGAAATACTAAACTAACATTTCTAGCTAATGTCATCATAAGGTTCTCCCAAAAATAGGAGTTACATTCAAAGATAGTTGAGTGTTTCGATGGAGGTCGTCTGATTCTTATTGTCTGATTAATTCAATTTGGGGAGTGTTTGCGATTGCTTATTAGAGATGCTAATCTGCCAATTGCATTTCCATTAAACGTATAAGAAATTTTAAGGGCATTTAGAACTATCTATTGACTCTGCTTATCACATTTTCTGCAAGTGAAATTAGCAAATTTTGAATAACAGCTTCAATCCGCTAATTCCAAACTGTTTACCTATTTATAAAGTAGTAAGCAGATAACCAGTTTTAATAAACAACCCTGCGTCTTAATTAAGACCATCTGATTACTGCGTCTGCAAAACGCAGATAATCAGAACATAGTGTTTGGCAAACTGTTCCAAAAAATTGATTATCAGCGTTTTCTACTACCTTATCCAAACATAATTATCCGATTATTCCAAAACACAATCCCAAACACATCTGAAATTCAAGTACATCCATCAAAACCACTATTTATTCCCTAGTAATATTTCTAGTATAATAAAATAAATTATACGAGTATCTATCAGCAATTTAACCTAAAATCGACGTCGTTACTCGTTATGTAATTTTCAATCTCTCATTAAACTACAAATCAATGGACGAGTCAAACAAACCGAAACGTCGTTCATTCCAAACCGCAATGACACAATCCCAAACACCCCCAAACTTCAACTACAACACATCAGTTATCAAACACTAGCATCTCAAAAACTGAAGTAACTCAATATATTCATTCTCATAAACTCGTAAAACGTAAATACATCTTTTCTGAACGCGTGTGGTCGATGTTTTCAATTATTTCAATAAATAATCGCAACGAAAATAGATAGATGCGCCTTGTAAACACGTATTCACCTAAACTCAATTTTCGATTATTTCGCACAAAAAACATTTGAATTGATAATCAATATACGAATTAAAATGATAAGTAAGATAAAGAGATGTGTATATATATATATACGTGAGAGATGAAATCTGATCTTTCGGGATCTGCGAAAAACTGATCCTGGAGCTTGGAAGTAAGGAGGAGGAGTTTTTTGCCGTCGCCGTGAGTGTAGTCGATTTGGGGGAAATATTTGGCTAATATTTGTGTGATTTGCCCTCCGCTGCTAGTGCTGGTGGTCGTTTGCTTCTTTGCGCCGGAGATCATCATTGTTTTGGGGGTTTCAAGTTTTTGGCGGGAAAGGATGAGGGTTTGAGATTTGAGAATGTTTTCGTGAAAAGGAGATTTATACGGAGTTATTTATTTAAATTTCACCCGGTTGCGAAATGAGTTTGAGCAGATTTTATTAATGTAAAATCGTATAAAAATATATATTTAAGATCATTTGAGGACAAAAACTTTTTTATATGTGATTTAACACTAATATCACATGTGATCTTCAAATTAGTGTTAAATCATATATGATATTTCATGCAAATTCCAGTTTCGAAGAAAAACGATAAAAAAGACGAAAAAACGTGAAAAAAATGATTTTTTTTTCTTTTTTCGAAGGTATATAAAAGTGCCCATCTATAAAAAGATAATTAAATGCTCGTCGCGATGGTGCAATTATTTTTGCTTAACGACTAACGGTTTAAGAGATATTTAAATTATAAAAAATATGTGAAATAATAAAATGCTTTTAATCTCAGCTATTGATTTTTTTTTTAGATGCATGGTAGAGATGAGAAATGTTTAGTAGGTAAAATAACTCTTTTCAAAAATATATCAATATAAATTAACATATACTTTGAGTTTTTGCATGACATTCCACTATATTTTGTAGTATTTAAGTAATTTGACTAATTATAAGCATTTTGTAAGCCCATTTTAATTGACTTGGGCTTATGAAGACGTATGGGTGGTAAATGTTTCCATTGCCTATGTGTAACAAAAACATTATTTTTTAAGTTAGCTTATTTTAAAAGCTCAAGCCCTTATAAGTCCTTACAAGCTTTACACCAAACAAAGCCTTAACCCCATTTAATTTGGCAATTTAAAATAAATTATACGAGTATCTATCATTTAACCTAAAATCGACGTCGTTACTCGTTATGTAATTTTCAATCTCTCATTAAACTACAAATCAACGGACGAGTCAAACAAACCGAAACCTTATTGATGAGTGTGTAAATACTCATCATTTTTGGGTCAAATCTGAACTGCAAAACGTTTAAAAATGCTCAGAAACGCATCAAAATACTGAAAATATTCCAAAATTGCATTTTATATGTTTCAGATGCAAAATGTTTAAAATCAGATGAAAAATGAGCAAAGTTTGCATAATTGGCAGTTTCAGTCCCCCAAGTTTCAAAAGTTGTCAGAAATAGTCCCTGAGCACATAATTTCAAAAGAAAAGTCACCAAAGGTCCTTTTAAAATCAAAAGTTGTCAAAATTAGTCCTTTGGTGAAAAATATCAAAAGTTTTGAGAAATTACAAAATTGGTCCTTCAAGTTTGAAAATTGGCAGAAATGGCCCCTGGAAAATTGGAAAATGTCAAGTTTAATCCTTGTACTTTTTGAGATTGTCACTTTTAGCCCTTGGAGCAACTTTGATGAATTGGCAGAATTGGTCCTTGCATTTTTCAGAAATTACAAAAGAGCCCTTGTATTAATAACATAGCCTTTGACCCTTCACACCCTTTTGGCCTGGTCAAAACCCCTTGGACCCCCTGTCAAATAGCATTTTGGACCCCCTGGCATTATTACCACCCGGTCAAACCAAATGGTCAAACACCCCTTTGGCGCCAAAGTCTTTCCCTTCAACTGCTTCTCTGCAAACAAGCTAACACCCATCCCCCCTCCTCACCTCCACTCATCCTTGTTCCCTCCACCTCAACTAACCTCCAAAGAGCATTTAATGCTCCTTCCCCCCCCCCCTCACTCAACCCCAACTGTCAAATACTCCTTTTGGCGCCAAAACTTGATCCAATGGCCAATATAGCTTCCAGACATCCAATGGCCAAGGATTTTGATGGGAATTAATCAGAGATGAGAGAGAAGACTCTTGGATTATAAAAGAAAGCAAAAGGATGAGAAGAGGAGGGTCTACTAGTTTTTAAAATTTTCATGAATGTCGTTTTTAATATAAAGTTTTTAGTTAAGTTAAAAATCTGTAATTTTTGGTTGTAATGTACTCATGTTAAGTTATTTGATCAATATAAACCAATTTCAAGTACCAATTTAAGTCATATTACCATTTCACATTGTTAAGCTTACTGTTGCAATTTTCATTTTCAAACTCATGTATCAAAGCTTTTAGTAGCTTAACTTTAAGCTTCAACAAGCTTATATAAGCTCATTACAGCATTTTACAAGGTTACATTGTAGTTTCAAGCAAAATTTGTTCTTGGTCAAAGAAAGTCAAAATGGGCAAGAATTGGAAAAAGAAATGGATATGGGTTGAAGCAGTGTTGGCATTGGGTTGATTTAGAATTCATTGGGTTGGTTTAGAATAGGTAGTGGTTCTGGTTTCACAGATTTCAAGCCATTGTGGCTAAGGACTCTTGTAAGTGATTTTTAAGGTTTAATTGCATAATCTCCATTTGTAGTTATAACTAGTTTATACCTGTTTGATTAGTGGTATTTAGGTTAATAAAACTCATCTTGATCATTAAAACAAGTTTGCTCAGTGTTTGTATCATTTAAATTTGCAAATCAGTGAAATCAAGGGTGTTTGGATTTATGGTTTAAACTGTCCTAAAGGTTTAATCAGTGGTTAGAACTTGTTGTGCCAAGCTTATTTAGCATAATTGAACTCATATCAGTCAATATTTTGTGCCTGCTAGCTCTCAAAGTCAAAATCAAACTAAATCTGTCTTCTTTGCTTCACTGTTGAGATTTTGGATAAGCAATCTCTTGTTTTGTGTTTAAATTATATAGAAATAGATTGTATTGAGCTTATTTCATCCTTTAACACCATAATCTGTCCACAAATTGGATTCAAAGTTCAGTTTAGTCAAATATACCAAATCTGTTAAAAAGTCAAACATGAAAAACCTGTTTTGAAACCAACTGGAGTGATTTTTAATTGAGTCATTCTTGGGCCAAATTCAGTGAAACTTGTTATTTCATAAACTTCAAATGGTCTATTTTGTTATCACCATTTTAGTAGATTTTTGTAATTTTTTTATAAGCTCAAAATGGCTTGTCAATGTGGGCTTAAGTGCCCTGTACACACTCAATATTAACTGAGTGTGCACAGGTTTCTTGCATCCCTTGCACAGTGCTCTCAAGAGCTTGTCTAGGTCTCAGCTTTGGATTACAGATAGCAAACCAGGTCTAGTACAAGTCCCAACTTCTGTTTTTCATTTGTAGCTTATTGGGAAGCTTGAACTTAAGCTCAAAAGTAGTAGTCTCACACTGTTTTAAGCACATAAGCCTAATCATCAAATCTGTTTAAGCTTGCAATCAAAAGGTTTAGGACAGTTGTTTTTTGTTGTTGCATTTTGGTCCTTTTAGCTTATTTAAGCTTCTGTGATCAGTGGGTGGTCTTGGGGTTTCATTTGCTTATTTGAATTGCTTATTTATAAGCACTTGTGATAGCAGTTTCATTTTCTTGTACACAACCCCTGTTTTTTATATTTTTCCTAGATTCTATATATTATTTTAAGCTTATCTTGAATTTTTCAGATTTTTCTAAGTTTGTTTGCTATTTTTCTGCATTTAAATTAGTTTTTAAGCATTTTTAATTAGCATTTAATACAAAAAATTAAGAAAAGTTTCAAAAAAATAATTTTTCATTTTTCTTAAGTTAAGATAAATATAAAAAGCCAAAAAAATATTTTTATAGATTTTTCTTAGTTAAATTTGTATTTTTAAATAATTTAATTAGTTTTTAATAGTTTTTAATTCATAGAAAATAGAAAAATATTCAGAAAAATACAAAAATAGTTTTTAAAATTCTCTTTTGATATTTTAGATTTTCCTAAGTCATAATTTTATTTTTCTAGCTTTGTTTCACTTGTGTTTTAGGCTATTATTAAATAGTTAAAAATAGTTTTTAATTAATAATAATTAATTAAATAGTTATAAAATTAATTTTCTCTTTCTAAAAATTTTCTTTTATCATTAGGTTTGTAAAAATATCATTTTCATATTTTTAGGATTAATATTGTGTAAGTTTCACTTTTTCTTTTGTACGCTACGTAGTTTTTAATTCAGTTTTATAAAAACTTAAAAACAAAAACATCATTTTGCAAATAGTGATAGCGTTTATTTAATAGATTTTATCTTTTTAAATTTCTTTAATTTACATTTTAGCCCTTGTAGTTTATGTACTTTTTCCTTAGTTATAATAAATCAAATCTCCTTTTTCGTTCAAATCTCTCGATCACTATTCGTTTGGTGATCCATTGCATTTCATTGGGACATAATGACCCGGGGAAACACTATACTCTCCAGATCTTCATTGCATTCGTTTCTGAACCGTTTTAAGTTCCTTACGGTCGGCCATTCACAAGTGGTCGGCTTGAGTGAGAAAACTTGACGGTTTGGAGCGGATCAAATTTTTGGCGCCGCTGCCGGGGAGCTGTGCTGATTATCTTCCGTTTAGCAGATTAGTAGTTTGAATACTCACTCTTTGTTCATATCATCCATCTCTATCTATATCTATATATATTTTTTCTTATAAAAAATCCAAAAACATCCAAAAACGTATAAAACACAAAAATATTTTCCTTTTGTTTCTATATATATATCAAAGATAAAAATACAAAAGATTTGTCGTTTTCTTTAATAATAACAACATAAAAGATTACCACCGCAAACCAAGGCAGTGTACTACCTAACTGGGGGTACGACCATAATAAGTTCCCGAACCAAAGATTTAAAACTTGCCTTTGTGTCCTTGTGATTGGTGTACCTTTTTCAAAGAAGCCATTCATCTTGTGATTGTTGGTTTAAGTTCACTGTTGTTTTGCCTCGAGTTTGTTTTAATTGATTTTGTTGTTATATATACTTGTCAGAACCAGAAAACCCATAAAGATTCTTCTCACCCCATTTTTATAAAACATCTTCATAATTCCATTCCTCTCCTTAACTCTGAGTTTCCTTAGAGTTAACTCTAGTCAATATCTTGGCTTTCCGGCTCTTCTAGGTCACAGTAGGCCCATTTCCATTGACTTGTCAAGATTAGAAATCAAAATCCGCCGCCCATCCCAGCCGTATAATTCCTCCGCGGGAAATTTCTTAAGCAAAGCATGCGAAAAGAAGCTTTGCTTGATCATTGAAAACAAGTCTAAAGTCATAGCACTTGCGAAGCAAGGCGGTTGTTTCCCAAGTCAGTGTTGGTCCTTCTTCTTCATGCTTGAGTGAGTCAGTCTAGCATCGATGCTAAGATTGACAAACTCATGGAAGCTATCCAAGCTTTGGTTCTCTCAACCAAAGAAAGTCTCTTTTCCACAAACTTCACTAGCTGAAGTTAAGAAAGTGGAAGTCTGTGTTACTTGTGGTGGCCCCCATGCTTATTATAACTGTATGGCCACCGATGGTAACCCTTTTGAAGCCAATGATGTGGGCGGGATTTCTAATCAAGGAGGCAACCAATATCGTGCTCCTGTAGACCCGAACCACCGTCCTAACCACTACCCTGGACCTCCCGATTTCAATCAAAACCGTAATCAGAATCAAAATAGACCAAACCAAGGTTTTCAAAACCAAGGTAATTTCAGCCCAAACAACGGTTTTCAAAATCAGAATCAAAATTTCCAACATCAAGGAAATTTCAATAGAAACCAGTCAGGAAATTTCAACCCGGTATTTTTCATGGAAATAATCAAGGAAATTTTCAGAATCAAGGCCCTAATCCTAACAATATAGGCCATAATTTTCCTGTTCAAAATCAAGCCATTGTTCCAACTGGACCATCATCTGATGAGTTGTTGAAACAATTCATGAAATCACAAGAGGAAATGAACGAGGTTGTTGGTGCCGATTTGACATTAAGAAGTCTTTAAATGATCGACCTCGGGCTCGGTACTTTACCTAGCAACACGATCGCTAATCGAGGCGATGCAAAGGCGATCACAACCAAGTGGTACTTCATATGCTGGGACCCGCTATTCCTACCTCTTCTTCTTCTCTCTCCCGAAGGTAGTGGAAAGTGAACCTGAGGCGACAAAGGACAAGGAACTTCCTACTAATACGGAAGCCCACAATGTCCATCCTCAGGTTGTCGAAAACCAAACACAGGAGTTGTTTTTGAACCTCCAGTTGGTAACCAAATCAAAACTTCTATTCCTTACCCCTCACGTTTACATGAGCAAAAGCTCCGCGAAAAGGCCAGTCATCAAATGGAAAAATTATTTCAAATTTTCAAGAGCTTCGACATAAGCTTTGCGGATGCTATCATGTTAATGCCCAAGTTTGCATCTACTCTCAAACACATGTTGAGCAACAAGGAAAAGCTGTTTGAAATGACTAAGACTCCTTTGAACGAGAATTGCTCAGCAGTCTTGTTAAAGAAGCTTCCGAAAGCTGGGAGATCGGAAAATTTCTTCTTCCTTGTGTTTTTCACAGGATGATTGAATGCTTTGCCCTTGCCGATCTTGGTGCAAGCATCAATCTGATGCCTTATTCAGTATGGAAGAAACTTTCTCTTTCGGAACTTATTCCTACCTGCATGACTCTTGAGCTTGCAGATCGTTCTATATCTCGTCCTCTTGGCATCGCCGAGGATGTATTCGTGAAAGTAGGAAAGTTCCATTTTCCGGCTGACTTTGTGGTTGTTGATTTCGATGCCGATCCTCGGGTTCCTCTTATTGTTGGTCGAGGATTCACGAAACGGCCGTGCTCTTATTGATGTATTCGAGCAGGAAATCACTTCGTGTGGGTAATGAAGCTGTACCTTTAACCTTGATCAAACGAGTACTCCTCAAATTATGACACTGAATCAGTTAATCGAGTCGATTTAATTGATATTGCCAGGAGGGTACTCTCAAGAGTTTCTTGGTTATCTTCATAATTCTGTGAGTGGGGATTCCACCACATCTTCTCAACCTATCATTGCCGACTCTTCCCCTCTCTCACTCCGTTTGAGGGAGGTGACTTCCTTCTGGAAGAGATCGATGAATTTCTTGCTACTGATGAATCAATTCCGTCTGGAATTGATGGTGTTTATGATTCGGAGGGGGATATTCTTTATCTTGAGCAATTGTTAAATGAAGATCCATTACCTTCCCTCCCTCCGAAAGAGATCACGATTGAGGACATCAAATCAGTGCAAACGTCTACTGATGAATTTCCCGAGGTTGAACTTAAGGACCTACCTCCTCATCTCGAGTATGCATTCTTGGAGGTGATGATAAATTACCCGTCATAATTGCTAAAGACTTAACGAGGATGAGAAAACTGCTCATAAAGGTCTTGAAGTCACACAAGCAAGCAATTGCTTGGAAACTCTCCGACATTAAGGGTATCAACCCCGAGTTTTGTACTCACAAAATCTTAATGGAGGATGACTTCAAACCAGCAGTTCAACATCAGAGAAGGGTGAATCCTAAGATTCACGAGGTTATCAAACAAGAGGTTCTCAAACTTCTTGATGTCGGTTTAATTTACCCGATCTCTGATAGTCCTTGGGTTAGCCCAATTCATTGCGTTCCAAAAAAGGGTGGCATTACTGTTGTCACGAATGAAGAAAACGAGTTAATTCCGACTCGATTGGTTACGGGATGGCGTGTGTGTATTGACTATCGCAAGTTAAACGAAGCCACCCGTAAAGACCATTTTCCTCTAACCTTCATGGACCAGATGCTTGAGAGATTAGCAGGGAACGAATACTATTGTTTCCTTGATGGTTTCTCGGGTTACCTTCAGATCCCCATTGATCCGCTGGATCAAGAAAAGACCACATTCACCTGCCCATACGGAACATTTGCCTACAGACGTATGCCTTTTGGCTTATGTAATGCTCCTGGCACGTTCCAACGATGTATGATGGCAATTTTCCACGACATGATCGGGGAAACTATGGAGGTGTTTATGGATGACTTCTCGGTCATTGGGGACTCATTTCATACATGTCTCTCCCATTTAGACAAAATGTTAAAATGGTGTGAAGACACCAATCTATGTCTAAATTGGGAGAAGAGCCACTTTATGGTCAAAGAAGGCATAGTCCTTGGCCATAAGATTTCAAAAAACGGGATTGAGGTAGATAGAGCAAAAGTTGATGTTATTGCTAAACTGCCTCATCCTACTACCGTCAAAGGTATTAGGAGTTTTCTAGGTCATGCCGGGTTTTATCATAGATTCATTCAAGATTTCTCTAAAATCGCTCGGCCTATGACCCATCTTCTCGAAAAAATGCTCCTTTTATCTTTTCTCCGAGTGCATCGAAGCTTTTGAAACACTAAAGAAAAACTTCGGAAGCACCCATTCTAGTTGCCCAGGATTTACCCTTTGAGCTCATGTGCGATGCAAGTGATTTTGCTATCGGTGCAGTCTTGGGGCAACGCAAAACCAAGCATTTTCAGCCTATCCACTACGCAAGTAAAACTATGACTGAAGCTCAAACCCATTACACCACTGCAGAAAAAGAATTATTAGCTGTGGTGTATGCGTTTGAGAAGTTTCGGCCATACCTCATCTTGACCAAATGCGTGGGGTATACGGATCACTCGGCTCTCAAATATCTCTTTGCAAAACAAGATGCAAAGCCGAGATTGATCCGTTGGGTTCTCCTCCTACAAGAATTTGATATCATTATACGTGATAAAAGGAGAGCACAGTGGCTGATCATCTGTCCCTAGAAAACCCTCACCAGGATGTGTTCGAGAAAAGGAAATAAATGAAACATTTCCTCTCGAAACACTCAATGTGGTTTCTTTTCGTGGAGACTCTTCTACCCCATGGTTTGCTGACTTTGCAAATTACCATGCGGGTAACTTTGTGGTGAAAGGGATGTCGTCCCAACAAAAAAATAAATTCTTTAAAGATGTGAAACATTATTTGGGGCGACCCTATTTGTTCAAAATTTGCGCGGATCAAGTCATCGAGGCGATGTGTGTGTATGGTGAGGCTATTGACATTCTCAAAGCTTGCCATTCTGACCTCTTGGGGACATCATAGCCCCAACTACACCGCCAAGAAGGTGTTTGATTCCGGATTCTATTGGCCCACGATTTACAAGGATTCCCATGAATTCGTCAAAACTGTGACGCTTGTCAACGTCACGGGAATATCTCACAAAGGAATGAAATGCCTCAAAACGCCATTCAAGTGTGTGAGATTTTTGACATCTGGCATTATTGACTTTATGGGGCCATTTCCTTCTTCCCGTGGTAACAAATACATGCTCGTGGCCGTTGACTACTTGTCAAAATGGGTTGAAGCTAAGGCTTTACCTACCAACGATGCCCAAGTTGTAGTGAAATTCTTAAAATCTCTATTTGCTAGGTTTGGAACTCCACGAGCCATAATCAGTGATCGTGGTACGCATTTTTGCAATGACCAGTTTGAAAGAGTCATGCAAAAGTATGGTGTAACTCACCGTCTCTCTACTGCGTACCACCCCCAAACAAGTGGGCAAGTGGAAGTTTCCAACCGGTGGATTAAAAGAATCTTGGAAGGGCGGTTGTGAAAACCGTGCCTCTTGGTCGGATAAACTAGATGACGCACTCTGGGCCTTCCGTACAGCTTACAAAACACCCATCGGGTGCACTCCATACAAGCTAGTGTACGGGAAGGCATGTCATCTACCGGTTGAGCTTGAGCACAAGGCATACTGGGCCTTGAAACATGCCAACTTTGATATTCAGACAGCTGGTGATCATCGGAAAGTTCAAATGAATGAATTAAATGAACTCCGTGATCAAGCTTACGAGAACTCTTTGATCTACAAACAAAAGACAAAGAAAATTCATGACTCAAAATCAAAAACGTTTTCAACGTCGGTGATCGAGTCCTTCTTTTCAATTCAAGATTGAAGATTTTCTCGGGAAAGTTAAAATCCCGCTGGTGCGGACCATTTACCATTGCTAAAGTCTTTCCATATGGCACCATTGAGTTATCTCAACCCGATGGTCCAAACTTTAAAGTGAATGGTCATCAAGTGAAGCATTACTTTGGAGAGGACATTCCATCCATGGTTGTCCCGGACTTACAAACTTTCCCCATGAACCAATGAATGCGGGGATCAAGTCAAGCTAGCGACTTAATCAAAAACAGTAGCATGCCATATGGGTTTTCACCCATATTTCTGACTTCTTTCTATCTTTCTACCACCCTAGTGTGGGGGGGGGGGTTGCCCCACATGTTGTGTATATAAGTTTTTTTTTTAAAAAAAAAAAAAAAAAAAAGCAACAAAAATAAAAAATAAAATTCTTCTAAATAATGGCCGTAGTATTTCCCTTTTACGTTCTTTGTTTCGGCATAACCGCCGGTACTTTGAATATTGAGGGCAATATTCATTTCTAAGTGTGGGGGGGAATTCTCACGAATTTTATCATGTAATTATCCAGCCTAATTCCCCCGTTTTTGGCCAAAATTTTTTTTTGGAGTACGTGTTTTGCACTTACTCATTTGGTTATCAGTCCGCCATGTCTAATAAACTAAAGGATTGGCTAATCCAGGAGCAAACGGCTCTTGGTAAAGATATCTCAAATCCGTTGACGGCTTGCAATTTGCCCAAAATTGTATGGTATTCAGCTCACCATATCCTAAAAAGTGAAGAGTTGGCTAGCCCGCAAGTTTATGGCTTGTGGTAAAGGCAGTTGGAAATCCATAATTGGTAATCAGCTCACCAAAGATAATATTGATAATTTATCTAAGAGTTGGCTAGTCCAGAGCAAACGGCTTCTGGTAAAGACAAATCAAATCCGTTGGAAGCTGGTGGTTTGCTCAAAATCACATGGTTATCGGTGTACCATGGTTCTTACTTGAACTGAAACATTTGGCTACTCCCGAAGTAATGGCTTTTGGTAAAGAGATTCAAATCCATTAAGTTTTCTCAAAAGATTGCTAGGGACTAGCAATAGTTTAGTGTGGGGGATTGATGAGTGTGTAAATACTCATCATTTTTGGTCAAATCTGAACTGCAAAACACTTTAAAATGCTCAGAAATGCATCAAAATACTGAAAATATCTCAAAATTGCATTTTATATGTTTCAGATGCAAAATGTTTAAATCAGATGAAAAATGAGCTAAGTTTGCATAATTGGCAGTTTCAGTCCCCAAGTTTCAAAAGTTGTCAGAAATAGTCCCTGAGCACATAATTTCAAAAGAAAAGTCACCAAAGGTCCTTTAAAATCAAAATTTGTCAAAATTAGTCCTTTGGTGAAAAATATCAAAAGTTTGAGAAATTACAAAATTAGTCCTTCAAGTTTGAAAATTGGCGAAATGGCCTGGAAAATTAGAAAATGTCAAGTTTAATCCTTGTACT
The DNA here is from genome assembly GCA_910596185.1 of Chrysanthemum makinoi. Taxonomy (NCBI): domain Eukaryota; kingdom Viridiplantae; phylum Streptophyta; class Magnoliopsida; order Asterales; family Asteraceae; genus Chrysanthemum; species Chrysanthemum makinoi. Next base: position 350,124,066 of record OU343222.1, read on the forward strand.
TTTTGAGATTGTCACTTTTAGCCCTTGGAGCAACTTTGATGAATTGGCAGAATTGGTCCTTGCATTTTTCAGAAATTACAAAAGAGCCCTTGTATTAATAACATAGCCTTTGACCCTTCACACCCGGCCTGTCAAAACCCTTGGACCCCCTGTCAAATAGCATTTTGGACCCCCTGGCATTATTACCACCCGGTCAAACCAAATGGTCAAACACCCCTTTGGCGCCAAAGTCTTTCCCTTCAACTGCTTCTCTGCAAACAAGCTAACACCCATCCCCCCTCCTCACCTCCACTCATCCTTGTTCCCTCCACCTCAACTAACCTCCAAAGAGCATTTAATGCTCCTTCCCCCCCCCCCTCACTCAACCCCAACTGTCAAATACTCCTTTTGGCGCCAAAACTTGATCCAATGGCCAATATAGCTTCCAGACATCCAATGGCCAAGGATTTTGATGGGAATTAATCAGAGATGAGAGAGAAGACTCTTGGATTATAAAAGAAAGCAAAAGGATGAGAAGAGGAGGGTCTACTAGTTTTTAAAATTTTCATGAATGTCGTTTTTAATATAAAGTTTTTAGTTAAGTTAAAAATCTGTAATCTTTGGTTGTAATGTACTCATGTTAAGTTATTTGATCAATATAAACCAATTTCAAGTACCAATTTAAGTCATATTACCATTTCACATTGTTAAGCTTACTGTTGCAATTTTCATTTTCAAACTCATGTATCAAAGCTTTTAGTAGCTTAACTTTAAGCTTCAACAAGCTTATATAAGCTCATTACAGCATTTTACAAGGTTACATTGTAGTTTCAAGCAAAATTTGTTCTTGGTCAAAGAAAGTCAAAATGGGCAAGAATTGGAAAAAGAAATGGATATGGGTTGAAGCAGTGTTGGCATTGGGTTGATTTAGAATTCATTGGGTTGGTTTAGAATAGGTAGTGGTTCTGGTTTCACAGATTTCAAGCCATTGTGGCTAAGGACTCTTGTAAGTGATTTTTAAAGTTTAATTGCATAATCTCCATTTGTAGTTATAACTAGTTTATACCTGTTTGATTAGTGGTATTTAGGTTAATAAAACTCATCTTGATCATTAAAACAAGTTTGCTCAGTGTTTGTATCATTTAAATTTGCAAATCAGTGAAATCAAGGGTGTTTGGATTTATGGTTTAAACTGTCCTAAAGGTTTAATCAGTGGTTAGAACTTGTTGTGCCAAGCTTATTTAGCATAATTGAACTCATATCAGTCAATATTTTGTGCCTGCTAGCTCTCAAAGTCAAAATCAAACTAAATCTGTCTTCTTTGCTTCACTGTTGAGATTTTGGATAAGCAATCTCTTGTTTTGTGTTTAAATTATATAGAAATAGATTGTATTGAGCTTATTTCATCCTTTAACACCATAATCTATCCACAAATTGGATTCAAAGTTCAGTTTAGTCAAATATACCAAATCTGTTAAAAAGTCAAACATGAAAAACACGGTTTTGAACCAACTGGAGTGATTTTTAATTGAGTCATTCTTGGGCCAAATTAGGTGTTGTTATTTCATAAACTTCAAATGGTCTATTTTGTTATCACCATTTTAGTAGATTTTTGTAATTTTTTTTATAAGCTCAAAATGGCTTGTCAATGTGGGCTTAAGTGCCCATGCACTCAATAATGGTGGTACGGTTTCTTGCATCCCTTAACTCTCAAGAGCTTGTCTAGGTCTCACTTTGGATTCAGATAGAAAACCAGGTCTAGTACAAGTCCCAACTTCTGTTTTTCATTTGTAGCTTATTGGGAAGCTTGAACTTAAGCTCAAAAGTAGTAGTCTCACACTGTTTTAAGCACATAAGCCTAATCATCAAATCTGTTTAAGCTTGCAATCAAAAGGTTTAGGACAGTTGTTTTTTGTTGTTGCATTTTGGTCCTTTTAGCTTATTTAAGCTTCTGTGATCAGTGGGTGGTCTTGGGGTTTCATTTGCTTATTTGAATTGCTTATTTATAAGCACTTGTGATAGCAGTTTCATTTTCTTGTACACAACCCCTGTTTTTTATATTTTTCCTAGATTCTATATATTATTTTAAGCTTATCTTGAATTTTTCAGATTTTTCTAAGTTTGTTTGCTATTTTTCTGCATTTAAATTAGTTTTTAAGCATTTTTAAATAGCATTTAATACAAAAAATTAAGAAAAGTTTCAAAAAAATAATTTTCATTTTTCTTAAGTTAAGATAAATATAAAAAGCCAAAAAAATATTTTTATAGATTTTTCTTAGTTAAATTTGTATTTTTAAATAATTTAATTAGTTTTTAATAGTTTTTAATTCATAGAAAATAGAAAAATATTCAGAAAAATACAAAAATAGTTTTTAAAATTCTCTTTTGATATTTTAGATTTTTCCAAGTCATAATTTTATTTTTCTAGCTTTGTTTCATATTTTCTTGTGTTTTAGGCTATTATTAAATAGTTAAAAATAGTTTTTAATTAATAATAATTAATTAAATAGTTATAAAATTAATTTTATTTTTCTAAAAATTTTCTTTTATCATTAGGTTTGTAAAAATATCATTTTCATATTTTTAGGATTAATATTGTGTAAGTTTCACTTTTTCTTTTGTACGCTACGTAGTTTTTAATTCAGTTTTATAAAAACTTAAAAACAAAAACATCATTTTGCAAATAGTGATAGCGTTTATTTAATAGATTTTATATTTTTAAATTTCTTTAATTTACATTTTAGCCCTTGTAGTTTATGTACTTTTTCCTTAGTTATAATAAATCAAATCTCCTTTTTCGTTCAAATCTCTCGATCACTATTCGTTTGGTGATCCATTGCATAGCTCGCTGGGACATAACGACCCGGGGAAACACTATACTCTCCAGATCTTCATTGCATTCGTTTCTGAACCGTTTTAAGTTCCTTACGGTCGGCCATTCACAAGTGGTCGGCTTGAGTGAGAAAACTTGACGGTTTGGAGCGGATCACTTATTCATTCCAAACCGCAATCCCAAACACCCCCAAATTTTAACCACAACACATCAGTTATCACCTTCTCCTTGCCTCTCCCTTTCGTCCGAGGAATCCGTGGGTGGGTGTGGCCTCTTGCCTTCCACCATAAACCTTGTTGTTCTACCCTCGGTTAATGGTACCATAACCTTATTGCAAAAGCTGTGATCAAAGGTTGTGGAAGGTCTAATGCAAAGATGAATTTGGCAAGACGGGTTAGAAGTATTGCATACGGAAGCACCATCTTGTCCATGCTTCTTACACTTGCCATTCTCTTGACCATGTAGTAGGCAAGGTTAAACTGAGTATTGGTCACTAGGAAATAGATCATGAAGCTTAGACATGCGTTGGCGTGGTCCTTGTTTCCTACTAGGTACACCACATTTTCTCTTATCACATCTTCCCATTTCCTATACAATCCATACATTTCCTAAAGCTCCATTTGAAAAGGATCCTATAGATCACTTTGACTTCCTTGTGACTCTTGACGGTGATGCTTGGCATGAACACGGTGTCCCTCTGCATTGTGGTTGCTTCTGGGATCAAAGTGTTGTAAATATCATGATGATCAACCATTGTGTGTAGTTGTTCCAAAGACCATTCATTTGAGTACATGCAAACTCCTTGATATGGAACCCCTATAATTCTTCCAAACTCTATGAGCGAAAGATTGAACTCTTGCTCATTGATGGTGAATTCAATTGAGATGGACCCATCATCATTTCTAATTATACCCATTGTCTTGTAAAACTCAAGTATAAAGACTGGGCAAATTTGCTTGTTTATATCCAATAAACAATCAAACCCAATAGTTGCAAAAACTTCCCTTATGTCGGTATTTGCAAGAAATGATGGATCAACAACTCTACCTTTGTGAAAGAGTCTCCTTTCAAGCAACTTAAAGGCTTTCCTATCCTCCGGGCTTAAACCATCTTTCCTAGCGTACATGGGTATGTAGTGAGCGGTGTCTTGGTAATCTTGTTGCTTGTTGCTTGGCATGATTGTTCCTAAACAATACAACCACAATGTGGTGTTAATTGGGAATAGTAACCTAGAGGGTTTGATCACAATTTTGATCTCATCATCTTTGTTGAGTTCAAGAAATGTGTTTAATTTGTATTAACAATGTTAATTTTTTGATTTAGATTATCTTAGAAAACAATGTGGTGAAAAATTATGATAGACCCATTTGAACCCAACTCTTAAAGATGAAGAAATTGTAATTCTAAGAATCAAGGAATTAAATTAACAATGTAGTGAAGATTATACTAACACAAGTGATTGTTAAGCTTGGAAGAATGATCAATTTGCTCCTATGAACAAGCACGAGTTTTTTGTTCGTGAGTCTTTGAGGTGAGTATGAATGTGGAACATCCACAGTGATCATTTTTTAGCTTATACTGTCTTCTGTTGCACGGATCAGGCGGATCCCTCTCATTTGTGGTTTGAGGTTTTGAAGATTAAGTACTATTCCTATTAGACGATGTTCCCTTATTAAGAATTAGTCATAATTCTTGGGAAGCTTTTCAAACATTATAATAAAATCTCATTTTATCATAATATAAGAAGTTTCACATGGATATTTATTGACATAGATGAAGTGTCAATAAATCCTTTGTGATGAATAATGATTGAGATTATCGAATAACCAAGATATCATTATTACAGGTTGGTAATGTAGTCTATACAAATAAGTCGAAGAATACTATTTAGATGATGACTATAGTATGAATAACTACTAGAACAATTACTAATAAATCATGCAACTAAGATTTTAATAATAACAATAAAGGTAAGTAATTAAAGATCATACCTTTGCTAAATATTCTTTTTAAGAAAAGAAGTATTTAGATGTTTTGTGATTTTCTTGGAATTTCCAGATTTATGTTGTAAGAATACTAAACATTCTTTTTGCGCAAAGAAATATTTAGATAAATTCTTTATGATCTTCTTGGTAACTCCAAATCCAAGTATGGATAATGCTTAAAAAATGTTAGAACATTCTATCATTGTCCAACAATAAACAATATAATGATTTTTGAAATATGACAAAAATAATCCTTCTTTGTAGTTTTCAAACATACATGGATCGTATCAAGTCTTTAAAGTACAACATACTTTAAGAAACTTGGTAAGAAGCTTGATGCCAATTGTGGAAAACTAGAAGGGGGGGTTGAATAGTTTTACCAATTAAAACTTCTTTTTAATTATTTAGATCGACTTATGTCAATCTATTTGGTTGTTTATGTTGGACGTTGATAGATAGATATATAAACGTGTAATGAAAGATAAAGAGTAAGAAACACATCACCACGACACAAGTTATTTATAGTGGTTCGGCTACAAGGACACCTTCCTTGCCCTACTCCACTCCAAGAGTCACCTACTCGAGTTACGTAAGCACTACACCAACTTCTTATGGCGGAGAAGCCTTCACAAGCGCTTAACCTTTTTTAGGTACAAAGCTAAATACCGAGTTCCTTCACACCAAGGCGAACCACACCTAACACAACATCGCCTACCCTTTTATACGGTGCTAGGCCCCAACCAGAGTTCTTTCACACCAAGGAGAACTAATCCTATCACAACGTCGCCTACCCTTTATTAGGTACTAGGCTAAGCACCTAGTTCCATTACTATGGAAGAACTACTACCCTTCACAACACAACACCTAATATCAAGGAGATCAACTCCTTGTTACACCATCATCAAGGATATCACCATCCTTGGAAATAAGTAAATACTTATATGTATAACGATGCACCTCATCGATTATACGACCTAGGCATTCTTCCCAAATGCGACTTGATTTGATTCTTCGGCATCCTTTCACTAATGCCTTTGACACAACGCTTGGCACCCTTCACTAATGCCTTCGTCTTGACAACTTTAGCATTCTTCACTTAATGCTTTGACACGGATGATGAGCACCTTTCACTAATGCTTTCATCTTGACACTTTCGACATTCTTCACTAATGCCTTCAACCTAACATCTATGGAGAAAGGAAGAACTATCAACAAAAGAACCTTAGTTGTCTTGATGATGACGAAGCATGACAACTAATGGACTTGAGCTTGCACATCTTCAAGAAGTGGTGATCTCGCCTTTAAGAGGAACCTAGAAGATCACAAAAAAACAAAAAACAAACTACATAGATCACTTGGATCTGAGGTTAGAAGGTTATAATACTTGGGGGAAGTATGTGTGTAAAAGTCCACATAGAAAGGGAGAAATGGCTCTCTATTTATAGAGAAAATTCTCTACTGTTCCCCGGATCCCATGGATCCCTACCACAAGGGATCCGGCTAGCACAAAGCCAGGGATCCGTGGAACGCTCCTCTTTGCCGATGGGTATTTTTGGTTATGGGTCATGGGTCATGGGTTATGGGTTGATCCATGGTTTTCTTTCTAGATACAATGAACTTGGTTAAGTGGTATATATAAAACCATAGGTTATGGGTCAATACCATTTGCTAGTTTTACCCATTTAGTATATACTTGTTTTTACCCATTTAGTATATACTTGTTTTTACCCATTTTAGTATACTTAGTTTAAGTATATGCTAACCAAATATGTAAACACTAGTTGTTGTACATATGTATCTAAATCATAAAATCACTTATACTTGTTTTAGTGTTTTATGTGAAAACGTAAGTGTGTTAGGAAACTATTAACTCAAACTATTTACGTATTCTATTTGTTTCGTTAAAATGATTTTACGTCTGTTATCGACAAAACATTAGAAGATCGTAAAATATAAATAAACGTTTTTACGGCTTATTTGTCTTAACAAGGTGACTAATCATGTAGCTGATCCCATGGCACTTTTTGCTAACATGAACCAGAATAGGAATGTGAAAAGAGATAACAGGAATGAAAAAGTTGATTCAAGAAGTGAATTAAGGGGTTTAGGCATTGCACACATTGTGATCAGGATGGGCATAGTATTGATCAATGCTTTGAGAAAATAGGATATCCTGATTGGTACAAAGGGAAGAAAAATAAGAAAGTTGGAAAGTTGGCAGCACATGTTAATTTTGGGCCAGAGAGACCTTTTGACATGAGGTATGAGAATGAGTTGCAGGGTGAACAGAACAATCCAGGTTTGGATCAAAATTTAGTTGCAGCAGTTTGTCAAGAGATGATGAAGATGTTCAATGGAAAGGTTCCTATGGCTAATAATTGAGGGGCTTCTACTTCTATGCACCATGCATGTATGTCACTCCATGTCAGGACCTTTGCATTATCATCACAGAGCAATACTATTAAGATTAATGAGTGGATAATAGATACAGGTGCTTCAGACAATATGTGTCCCCATATTACCCTGTTCAAAACCACATATATTCTCAAGAATCTAATAACTATTCACTTGCCTGATGGTACAACCAAACTTGTTACCACAGCAGGCCAAATCCAATTAACTCCTACTCTAATGCTCTTGGATGTCTTATATGTCCCTGAATTCAAATTTAACTTGTTGTCAGATGGAAAACTCTTAAACACACAAAATTATTTTGCTCAATTCTTCCCTTCCTATTGTGTGCTCTAGGACCTTCCAACTAAAGAGGTTGTGGCAATTGGAAAAGGTTCCAGATGCTTGTACACCTGCACATCTTTGGATCCTTCTACATCTCAAAGTCCATCTGTTAATACCATCAATGTTTTTTATTTCCATGAGTCTGTTCCTATTAATTATGTTCTTAATAAAAATGTAACTGATCTACGTACTTTACATGTGATGCAGGTTTTACTGACCAGGTCTTAATATTTATAGTGTCTCGCAATACCTATGGTCTACCCCTAGTGCACTAACAGGCGTGCGTGTGTAGTGTAGTAAACGGTAAAGCCGAGGTCGTCCCAAGAGCTATGTGTGTTGGATTATTACTAAGTCTAGTGTCACAGAATAATAAAGGTTTCGAAAGGGATTTAATTAATTAAACTAAAGTAAATAAAAGCAGATAAATGGAAAAGATAAATCAATAGAGAGAAGTGGTGATAACCTAGTTAATCATCCTAGCTAGTTATGTCTATGTCTATTTACTTCCAATTACTTCAGGTGGGGTTAAATTCGAGAGGACATCATTTGGTCAATTCGCCCTAACCTATCAGCAATGATGCCACCACAGGAGAAATCAGGCGCAGATCATAAGTCTGTTGTTCTGGTCCCTAAGCCAAGTCATTAAGTACCGCTACATGCTAGATTCATAATAGTGAGTGCCCGGCCGTTAGGAACTTATACACTACACCCCTTAATTCTTAAGTTCATCCAAACGATAGGTGATCAGTTGGTCAAATCGCACAAGTAGAAAGGGTCGTCAGTTGGTCATATCTTACCCTTCCCGTCTCAGTCCGCTCACCTAGGTTCAGTTGGTCATATCTCCTAGGCAATTGGCCTCTACCGCCATTCAAAACTACCGAACCAAGGGTGGCTACCAATGAACTATGCATGCATACACTTAGAAATAATTGTATTGAAGTAAAGGTAAACGCAAACAAAACAATTAAGGAATCATAACTAGGCTAGCACCAAAAGGTGCTTAGCTGCTCATATTAATCATGCAAATCAATTCAATATTCAAAGGTACGAAATACATTAATTGAAAGTAAAAGAAATATAAAACGCTAATGCTTATCGTAATAGAGTGACTTCTCCCTTGAAACTCGATCCGTCTGCTCCCTAGACTGCATTGAGCTTTTTCCACGTTCTCGAGTGTTGTGTGTGGAATGGGATGATTAGAAATGTTGGAATTAGGTGGGGTATTTAAAGGCCATATTTGGGTTACGGCGTAACCAATATAGGAGTTACGCCGTAACCTTCTATTTCATCGTAAAAAGCACTAGATCTGCTGGTTACGGCGTAACCTAATGAATGGTTATGCCATAGTCTTCAATAAACTTGGTTACGTCGTAAGTGATCACGGCGATTCGGATGTAAGTATGTGGCGTGGAACCTCTTTTGACCTAATGTAGTTACGTCGTAACCTCTGAAAGGAGTTACGCCGTAACCTTCTGATAAGTTGGCATGCTGAGTCACGCAATAGTTACTGCATAATGTGAGAGATGAGTTACGCCGTAACTTCTTCAAAATAGCATACTGTGATAATTCTTTAGATATGTTTCCATTTCCGCGTCTCTTTAGCTCCAATGCTCGTAATTTACCTGAAAGTGGAAAACAACGGAAAACAAGCGTAAATCCATATAAATGATATAAATAACGAGCATTATCGGGGGAAATTGACACTTAATTCAGGACTATTTGATGTTATCAAATATCCCCCACTTGAACTCTACTTGCCCTAAAGTAGACCTTATTAGATAGATTCCTAAAAAGATATCTCCCATACGGAAAATATGAGTTTACAAATCCCTTATGCTAGAATAAAACAAAGCCGAACACCTCACGAAAGGGAACAAACACTCAAATCTCTCAACTATTCTAAGTGTCAATTTCGGGTGATCACTTTCGATCAATGATCATAGCATGTATTCTATCATAAGCTTGGCGGTTACACAAATCTCCACCACTAGAGTTAAGGGCTAAACAATTCTCGAAGGCAATATGGGTAGACACGACAAAGGTTAAGGGGTGACTCGTCATTACTAACATGTTACGGTGAAGTGGACAAAATCAATGATACATGACCAAATCCATGGCCAAGACACCAAAGATTGCTCGTTGCATCACCTAGACACGCTTCATGACTAAAAGGGTAGGATAAGACATGGGATATATAATTGGTGTAAAATAAAAAACAAACAGGTAGTCTAAATCTATAATCAAGTCATCACCACTTACTGTCTGCCCAAAGTTCAAGCTTAGAAGTCAAGAAACCGGATCATGAAATGCAAGGTAAATGTGTCATTAGAGGACGTCGTGATGGGCACACTACATTTTCTCCAACTGTTTGGCATAACTACCAACTCCAATCTTCAAATTTGACCGAGGTGGCCTCCTCGATACTAAATCAATAAAGCTCATACTACAGTGCTTGTAACATCGCACTTTACAATAGCATAATCATAACAACTATCATTTTTTTTTCAACATAACAATCAATACTAACATAATATCCCCCACTTGAGATGAACAATGGGAATACAGGGGGTCTTCAATGTTCTTCAGAAATTTTGTTGATGAAAGTGTGATTTCCGAACCTTTCCACTCGAACCTTAAACTTAGGCAAATGATGACTTCCCAATCACAAATAAGGACTACATGGTAGGCTAAGGTGTATAGGTGTATCGAAACAATATATTGGGTGAACAAAATGAAAGGAATGGCTCAGAAGGGTGTATCTAGGGGTATCTTGCACTAAAGATGAGTGCAACAAAAAGGGTTTCACATAGGGGTCGAAAAGTCGAGGTGGCTAATCGATAGACTCACAATGGTAGGTCGTTTGGGTGATAATACTATAATATTGCCTCTTAAAGCTGAAAAGTCCAAATACATCGAGCTAACTCAACATACCTCGTCTATGGTCTCGAAATGATGCAAAGGCCAAGTTCTAAAGTTTACAAGCTACCGGCACACTCATAATTTGGTGGATTTGGGGTAAAATATAGGAAACGGATAAGGCTAATCTTACCATATAATATCAAGTGTTGTATGTGCTCGGCTAAGGTCTAATCTAGTTACGTAAGGAAAAACATGTCAAAATTTTAAAAATGGCATAATTTTTCAAAATAAACTAGAAAAAGGAGGGCGAAGTAAAGTTCAAGAGATAATTCTACTCCCGTCCCCCCACTTGAATTGTACAAAGTCCCTTTTGTACTAGGAATTAAAATAAAGGTGAAGATAAAGGTAGAATTAGAGCGAGAACTTCCCTGAAATTTGCTCCAAAAAAGAAAGAAGGCCGAAAAGCGTGCATTAGTATAGCGTCATGAACAAACTTCAATCTCTGAAATGCAATAGAATAAGCATAATTCTAAAAGAAAAATGAAAACGAAAAACAAACCTAACTCACTTTCGTAGGAATCACGGTTGCATTTAGCGAATGCAACAAGCCTTTAAACCACTTGGTGTCCCAAGTGGACGAGTGAAGCCTCGTGAGGGTTTACAGGAGAACACCTACAAAGTTCATTTAAAACTAATACAAGGTTATTGTGGTTTAAAATGAAAGAATTAAAGCGAGAGGAAAGTTAGTCGTAACTCTTTGGGAGAGAGTTACGCGAAGTAACAACAAAACCTGGAATGGTACGTAAGCGGTAGTTAGTTAGTAACCACGAGATGGTATTACCCCGTAATAGGTGATGCGTCAAGAATTCTGCTGCTAAAAGGTTGGTTACGGCGTAATCACCAAGATGAGTTATGCTATAACTCTGTTCAGATCAGCAACTGCAGCAGCAATTAGTTCCTTGTTTCTTGCAAAAATAGTTAGAAAACACAAAACCCAACAGAAAAGGAAATAAAACAAAAGAAAGGGATAATTCGGGTTGTCTCCCAAAAGAGCACTTTTCTTTATTCTGATCTTTAAGTTAGACTCAGAGCCGCGGGGCTACTAGACCGGTACGAAGAACTCATCCCTCGAAAGCTTGCTAACATCCTGCCCATAATAAATTTTTGCGCGGTGTCCATTTACCTTGAAATATACTCCTTCCTTATTATGAACTTCAATAGTCCCATAAGGGAATACCTTACTTACTGTGTAGGGGCCAACCCAACGAGATCTCATCTTTCCAGGGAATAATTTGAGTCTTGAGTTAAAAACGAGAACCTCTTGTCCCACTTCAAATTTTTTATCCTTGATTCGCTTATCGTGCCATCTTTTGGTCCTATCTTTGTATGCTTTGGCATGATCATATGCTTCGTCTCGTAACTCAGCTAAACGGTTTATTTGGGAAAATCGGTGTTCCTTGATTACATCAGCCTCCAAGTTATCATTCTTGAGAGCCCAATATGCTTTATGTTCCAACTCCACGGGAAGATGACATGCTTGTCCATAAACATTATTAAAAGGGGTGCTTCCAATAGGATTTTTGAAAGCTGTTCTGAATGCCCATAATGCCTCGTCGAGTTTGTCGGACCAATCTTTTATGTTACTCTGGTGATTTCTCTAAAATTCGCTTGAGTGCCCTGTTAGTGTTTTCTGTTTGCCCATTGGTTTGTGGGTGATAAGGTGTAGACATTTGGTGGAGTACCCCATATCTATTTAGAACTTTCTCCATAATAGCATTACAAAAGTGTGTCCCTCGATCACTAATGATGGTCTTAGGGATCCCAAACCTGGAGAATAATTTTTTCAAAAAACGAATGACTCTCCTAGCATCACATGTTTGCAGGGCTTCGGCTTCAACCCATTTCGAAACGTAATCGACAGCTACAAGGATATAACTTTTATTCTTCGATGGAGTGAAAGGTCCCATAAAATCGATCCCCCAAACATCAAAGACCTCACATACCATAATGTTGTTTAGTGGCATCCGATTCGAAAGAGATGTTCCCGCCCTCGACAAGCGTCACAATCCCTAACATGCTTTGCGGCGTCTTTGAAAATGCTAGGCCAAAAGAATCCTGCCTCATAAACCTTCCGAGCAGTATTGTCGGCTCCATAGTGTCCTCCTGCAGTCCGTTGTGACAATGTTCCAGAATTTGTTTTTGCTCATCCCCAAATACATCTCGAATAATACCATCAGGCATGATTTAAAAGGAACGGATCATCGAAAGTAATACTTAAGATCTAGAAGAACTTTTCTTTTTATCGTAGGTTTTGTTGCTTGGTAATACTCTGGCCGCTAGGTAATTAGCGAAATCTGCGTACCATGGTTCGGAACTTGAATCTTTAATTCTAACTGCCATGAGATGTTTGTCGGGGAAGGAGTCCCGAATTGTTTCTTTGTCAAGTTCCTCGAGCTCAGGGTTTTCTAATCGTGAAAGGTGATCAGCTGCTAAGTTTTCTGCTTATTTCTTATCCTTGATTTCAATTTTAAATTCTTGCAGCAGCACCCATCTTATCAATCTTGGTTTGGCATCCTGTTTATTAAATAAGTACTTCAACGCAGAATGGTCAGTGTAGACAACAGTTTTTGACATTACTAAATAAGATCTGAATTTATCAAAGGCATAGACAACAGCCAGGAGTTCCTTTTCAGTGGTTGTGTAATACTCTTGTGCCTCATTTAAAGTTTTACTAGCGTAATAAATGGGTTTAAATTTTTTATCCACCCTTTGTCCTAAAACAGCACCCACAACATAATCACTAGCATCGCACATGAGTTCAAAATCGCTCCCCCAATCAGGAGCAATAATAATAGAGGCAGTAGTCAGTTTTTCTTTTAAAATGTCAAAAGCTCTTTTGCAATCATCGTCAAAATCAAATTTAGCATCTTTCATGAGGAGTTGGGTCATAGGTTTGGCAGTTTTTGAAAAATCTTTTATAAATCGTCTATAAAATCCTGCATGACCAAGAAAACTCCTAATGCCTTTTAGGTTGGTCGGATAAGGCAGTCGAGAAATAACGCCAACCTTAGCTTTATCAACTTCTATCCATTTGGGAAATCTTATGCCCCAAAACAATCCCTTCTTTAACCATAAAATGACATTTTTCCCAATTAAGGACAAGGTTGGTTTCTTCACACCTGGCAAGCATTTTAGATAGATTATTAAGACAAGATGAGAAAGAGTTACCAAAACCAGAAGTCATCCATGAAGACTTCCATAAAATCTTGACACATATCTAGAATATAGCATCATGCACCGTTGGAATGTGGCTAGAGCGTTACATAGTCCAAAAGGCATCCTTCGGTAGGCGAATGTTCCGTAAGGGCAGGTGAGATTGTCTTCTCTTGATCCTCGGGGCAATAGGAATTTGAAAGTAACCCGAGAATCCATCGAAAGCGATAATACTCATGTCCAGAGAGCCTTTCTAGCATCGATCGATAAATGGAAGGGAAGTGATCCTTTAGGTGTTCGTCATTTAATTTTCTATAATCAATGCACACCCTCCAATCATTGACTGTTCTAGTTGGTATCAGTTCATTATCTTCGTTGGTGACCACTGTCATTCCTCCTTTCTTTGGCACAACATGAATAGGACTAACCCAAGGGCTATCGTAAAGCGTAAATAATACCCTCATCCAGGAGCTTAATGATTTCATCTTTTACCACGTCTTGGACTTTAGGATTTAATCTCCTTTGTGGTTGCACTACAGGTTTAAAATCATCTTCCATAAGTATCTTGTGGGAGCAGTATGAAGGGTTAATTCCTTTAATGTCAGAGACTTTCCACGCAATTGCTCCCGTGTTGCTTAAAACCTGCATAACAACTTCTTTTCTTTGTCAGGATAACAGAGATCACAACAGGATAATTACGATCCCCATTGATAAATGCATATTCTAAGTGAGGAGGTAGCTCCTTAAATTTTGGGGAAGTATCAGCTTCTTCCGGGGTATTTGCTGAACATAACGTTTGAGTATTCGCGGTCAGTTCCTCTGTTTCGCTTTCTTCATCGCTAGATGTCCCATCATTATCTTTGAATTTTAATGATCTCAAAGGGTCGGGAAGAAAGCATTCCTGGGCATGTTTCTGAGTGTTAGCTTCGATAAGGTCGAGATCATCAAGGTTGTCATCAGTGAAAGAAGCATATCTCTTTGACTTTTCAAGATCGAAGGTAATCTTATCATTTCCAATCTCCAATGAAATCTTCTTGTTAAAGACATCAATCATAGCGTGTGCGGTTGCAAGAAAGGGTCTTCCAAGCAAAATAGGGATATCATCTTCTTCCATCTCAAGGACCACGAAGTCGACCGGGAAGAAAAATTTATCAATCTTGACAAGAACATTTTCAGCGATTCCTTTTGGATATTGAGTAGTTTTATTAGCCAGCTCAATACACATTCTAGTTGGTTTCAGCTCCCCCAACTCCAGACGTAAATAAAGAGAGAATGGCATAAGACTAATGCTTGCCACAAGATCGGCAAGGGCCTTGTTGAACAAAATTCCCCCGATAGTACAAGGTAAGGTGAAACTCCCTAGATCTTCTTCTTTGAGAGGCATATATTTTAAAAGGGCGGCAGAGCATCTTTGATTTAAAGTTATTTGCGTCCGATCAGAAAGTCTTCTGTGGGTAAGGAGATCCTTCATGAATTTGGCATATTTTGGTATTTGCTCCAGGGCTTCAACGAGAGGAATATTAATGCTGAGTTGTTGTAATTTCTCCATGAATTTTTGAAATAGCACTCGTTCTTGTTCCTTCTTAATTCTTCCCGGAAATGGAATTGGTGGAATGTAGGGACGGACTTTTTCGATAGAAGGTTGAGCCTCCTCGGTTTCTTTGTTGTTGTCTTGAGGCGTTTCATTAGTCAGATTATTCGAGTTTGAAGGGTAAGCTGGTTCTTTATAGTTTAATCCACTTCTGGTTGTAATAGCATGAGCAAGATCTCGAGGATTGGTTTCTGTTGTTCTAGGTAATTCACCTTCATCTCTCACTCTGATAGATTCTGCGAGCTTTCCTACTTGATTTTCAAGTCTTCTTATAGCAGCTGCTTGTGTTCTAAGTGCTTTTTCGTAATCTCGCTTGATATTCCAAACCAATTTTTCGTTTTCTTCTTGTTTTCTGCTGGATTCTTTGACAAGCATCTTCACAGCCTTTTCAAGATCCGTCACTCTCCCATCAATGGGTTTATCGAACTTGTGTTTTACCATCTTGACTTCTTCAGTCAGGGATTGCATATCTACTTCAAATTCCTCCAGATTTTTTTATCACCGAGTGTATCTTGATAGGATCTTCATTCCGATCTTCATTCCATGATGAAGAGTGAAGCGCTACTTCTTCAACTCTTGTCCATCATTTATCAGCCGTCATCAACGGGATAGGTTCTTTTGAGTCTAACAATTGCCGAGTCTTTATGTTCAACCCGTTGTAGAATATTTGCTGTTAAATTGTTTGTTTGAGTTTATGCTCGGGCACTTTAGGATAGCTTCGTTAAATCTTTCCCAAGCTGTAAACAGTGGTTCATCAAAGAGTTGGCTAAACCTCCTAATTTCATCAACTTGTTGAAGGATTTTTGCAGGGGTTCGGTATTCCTTAAGAAAGGCATTCTTAAATGCATTCCACGTTGTGATAGATCCAGATGGAATTTTCTTTAACCAATCTCTAGCTCTTCCTTTCAGGGTAAAAGGGAATGGCCTCATCATAACATGATCTCTGGAGACCCAGGTGCATGGAATAAATCAGCGATCTCACATACTTTTGTGATGTGCTCGTGTGCTTCCTCATCTTTGGTTCCATAAAAGCAACATCTTTTTAGTTCATCAAGACAGAGTCCCCAAAATTCGAATTTAACATTTTCTTCAAGAGCTGGAATGGTGATCCCCTGTTTACTTTTAGAGGTGGTAAGATAATCATTCACAGTAATAGTCATAATATTATAACTTAAATAAGAATCCTAATATAACTCCCCGGCAGGTAAAAACTTGATGCAGGGGTTTACCATTGGGTCTTAATATTTATAGTGTTCCGCAATACCTATGGTCTACCCTAGTGCACAAACGGGCAGCGTACCCGGTCGTGTGTAGTGTAGTAAACGGTAAAGCCGAGGTCGTCCCAAGAGCTATGTGAATTGGATTATTACTAAGTCTAGTGTCACAGAATAATAAAGGTTTCGAAAGGGATTTAATTAATTAAACTAAAGTAAATAAAAGCAGATAAATGGAAAAGAGAAATCAATAGAGATAAGTGGTGCTAACCTAGTTAATCATCCTAGCTAGTTATGTCTACGTCGACTTACTTCCAATTACTTCAGGTGGGGTCAAATTTGAGAGGACAACATTTGGTCAATTCGCCCTAACCTATCTGCAAAGATGCCACCACAGGAGAAATCAGGTGCAATCATAAGTCTGTTGTTCTGGTCCCTAAGCCAAGACATTAACTACCGCTACATGCTAGATTCATAATAGTGAGTGCCCGGCCGTTAGGAACTTAGACACTACACCCCCTAATTCTTAATTTCATCCAAATGATAGGTGATGAGTAGGTCAAATTGCACAAGTAGAAAGGGTCGTCAGTTGGTCATATCTTACCCTTCCGTCTCGGTCGGCTCACCTAGGGTCAGTTGGTCATATCTCCTAGACAATTGGCCTCTACCGCCATTCAAAACTACCGAACCAAGGGTGGCTACCAATGAACTATGCATGCATACACTTAGAAATAATTGTGCGGAGTAAAGGTAAGCGCAAACAAAACAATGGAATCATAACTAGGCTAGCACCAGGTGCTTGCCGCTCATATTAATCATGCAAATCAATTCAATATTCAAAGTACGAAATACATTAATGAAAGTAAAAGAAATATAAAACGCTAATGCTTATCGTAATGGAGTGACTTTTCCCTTGGAAACAGCTCCGTATGCTCCCCACGTTCTCAGAGTGTAATGGAGGAACTTAGACACTACCCCCCCTAATTCTGCATTGAGCTTTTTCCCACGTTCTCTTGTGTGTGGAATGGGATGATTAGAAATCGGAATTAGGTGGGGTATTTAAAGGCCGATCGGGTTATGGCGTAACCAATATAGGAGTTGCGCGGTAACCTTCTATTTCATCGTAAAGCACTAGATCTGGCTGTTCGCGGTAACCTAATGAATGGTTACCAGTAGTCTTCAATAAACTTGGTTACGTCGTAAGTGATGCAAAGAGATTCTGGCGTAAGTATCAGCGGCGTGGAACCTCTTTTGACCAAATGGAGTTACGTCGTAACCTTTGGAAGGATTCGCCGTAACCTTCTGATAAGTTGGCATCTTGAGTCACACGATATTCTGCGTAATGTGAGAGATGAGTTACGCCGTAACTTCTTCAAAATAGCATACTGCGATAAATCTTTAGATATGTTTCCATTTCCGCGTCTCTTTAGCTCCAATGCTCGTAATTTACCTGAAACTTGAAAACAACGGAAAACAAGCGTAAATCCATATAAATGATATAAATAACGAGCATTATCGGTGGAAATTGACACTTAATATTCAGGATTATTTGATGTTATCAACATGCTAGACTTGGTCATTTGTCTTTATCCAAAATGGTGCATGTTGATGAATGTAAAAGACTCAATACTTCTGATTATGTTTGTGACAGTTGTTTACTTGCAAAATTTCATAGGTTACCTTTCCCTAAAAGTTCAATTTCTTCACAAAAACCTTTTGAGTTGATTCATGTTGACCTATGGGGATCATATAAAGTACCTGCTCTGAATGAGGCAAATTATTTCTATACAATAGTAGATGATAAGAGTATAACTACCTGGACATACCTGGTACACAGTAAAGATCAAGTTTTGATCATCTTGTCTAGTTTTTTTTAAGTATGTAGACACTCATTTCAATGCTAAAACCAAGTTTTTAAGGTCTGAGAATGGCACTGAGGTAGTAAATCACAAGGTTTTAGAATTATTGAGGTCTAGGGGTATAGTTCATCAAAGATCAATGGCTTATACCCCACAACAAAATGGGGTAGTGGAGAGGAAACACAGACATTTGTTAGAGACTGTTAGAACTTTAAGATTGCATGCTGGTTTGCCAAAGAAATTCTAGGGTGATTGCATTTTAGCAGCTACTTACTTGATTAATAAGATTCCAATGAAACAGTTATCTTGGAAGACACCTTTTGAGGTACTTCATGGTGCACCTCCCTCTTATGAAACCCTCGAAACCATTGGATATTTATGCTATGCAACCTCCTTAGGACCTCACAAAGATAAATTTGATCCTAAAGGAATCAAATGTATCCTTATTGGCTATTCACCAGGGCAAAAGGGTTACAAACTGTACAACATGGTTACTCATTAAGTTTTTCATAGCAAAGATGTCTTATTCATGGAAGATGTTTTTCCTTTTAAAAACACTGCCATTCCTTTAACCTCTTCTATTCCTACATCTCACCAACCTTTTCATAGCCATGATCCTATATCTGATGAAGATGATGTTATACCAGCACCTATACCAACTGAATCAGTTACAACCCCAATTGAGACCACTACTGATATGTCAAACAAAAATGATCCACCTCTACCATCTCAGACTGCACCTTTAAGAAGGTCTAGTAGAAATGTTACTGCCCCAAGATGGCTTGAAGATTTTGTGGGGCCAAAGAGATCAGTTAATGCAGTTTATCATCAACCTAAATATCCCTTGTTCACATCTAAAAACTTCCAAAACATTCCTCAAACCCACATTGCTTTCTTAGCAAATGTTTTTACACAGTTGAACCTGTTACCTATTCTCAAGCCTCAAAACATAAAGGATGGGTAGATGCTATTGATAAAGAATTGTTTGCTTTGGAAGAAAATAATACTTGGAAGCTTACTACTTTACCCACAGGTCATAAACCCATTACCCCAAAATGGGTTTTCAAAATTAAGTACAAACAAGATGGACAGTAGAAAAATTAAAGGCAAGGCTTGTTGTCAGGGGTTACAATCAAAAGGAGGGCCATGACTACAAGCACACTTTTGCACTTGTTGCTAAACTTGCTACAGTTAGGGTCCTCATTGCTTTAGCTACAGCAAAGGAATGGTCTTTACACCAACTGGATGTGAATAATGCTTTCCTCCATGGATACATTGATGAAGAGATTTATATGCTTTCACCAGAGGGATATACCAAAACAAAACCAAACCAAGTATGCAAGCTGGTTAGGTCTCTTTATGGCTTAAAGCAAGCTTCTAGGCAGTGGAACCAAGAATTGACCAAATTCATTTGTAGTTTGGGATTTGTATAGTCCAAACATGATTATTAATTGTTTATTAAGAATACACCTGGTCATTTCCTAGCTATTCTAGTGTATGTGGATGACATATTGGTTACTGGTGAATGTATTGCTGATATTATTGAGGTAAAGAAGGCATTGGATCAGAAGTTTACCATCAAGGATTTGGGTGATGCCAAATATTTTTTGGGTGTTGAGATTTGCAGAACAAAAATTGGGACTCATCTCAATCAAAGGAAGTATATTTTAGATCTGCTACAAGATTCAGGTCTAACTGCTTGCAAGCCTGTTTTATCTCCTCTTCCAACCAACTTACATTTGTCCCTGAATAAAGGAACTCCCTTATCTGATGCTGGTGTTTATAGAAGATTAATAGGAAGGTTATTATATCTGACCATGACAAGGCCAGATATATCCTATGTTGTTCAACATTTAAGCCAATTTGTATCTGATCCAAAAGACACTCATATGCAAGCTACCACATACCTTCTTAGATATTTTAAAGGCGCAGTTTCTAAAGGTCTATTTTATCCTTTTTAGTCTCAGTTAAAGGTCACTGGTTTCACTGATGCAGACTGGGCAAACTGTCTAATGACAGGGAGGTCTTTGACAGACTATTGTATATTCATTGGACATTCTTTGGTTTCCTGGAAAACAAAGAAACAACCTACTGTTTCTAGATCCTCTACTGAGGCAGAATACAGAAGCATGGCAGCTACTACATGTGAACTTCTTTGGCTCAACTTTATTCTTAAGGACGTGGGGATCAATGTGCAATTTCCTATTACACTTTTCTATGACAATAAGGCTGCACAGATGCTGGCTGCCAATCCTTGTTATCATGACATGTCCAAACATGTTGACATTGACTGTCATTTCACAAGAGAAAAGATACAAGATGCTTGCAGACTGCCCATATTCCCTCTCAATTTCAGTTAGCAGATATAATGACCAAAGCTCAAAACAAGGCCAAGCACTCTGTGACAACTGGCAATTTAGGGAGTCTATTTTAGGTAACCGCATTACGTTAAACTAAACCAAGTTTTGCCTTTAACACTATTTTTATCAACCATGACTTGATTTTATATCGTCTATTGGTTTTTATGGCTTATTTCATTATTAAACGAGTTATCGTGTGAGTTTTAACTCTTTTTGGTAGGCACTATTCGATTCGGCACTAGAAAAGCCTAAAACGAGAAATATTGTAACTTTTAAACCGTAACTCGAAAATTGGTAAATAAATAATCAAAACTCGTGGAAAACATAAATAATGATATTAGAAAGTCGAATGAATGTCGTGGGACACTCGGGGGACAATATATGAGCTCGGGAATGGGTAAACGCGATAGTTACGAAAAATTACGACTCCGACCCCCCACCTTTCCCCATGGCCGGCGCTAGGGGTGTTATTCGGGTTGACCCGGTCGGGTTCGGGTCAACTCGGGTCAAGCCATAAAAAAACATACCCGAACCCGACCTTGTTTAAAACTCGAGTCAACTCGGGTCGGGTCAATTCGGGTTCGGGTCACCTCGGGTCGGGTCAATCAGGTCGGGTCAATTCGGGTTCGGTCAACGATATTTTGATTGTAAAAGTGTTGTTGAACCGGGTTAGTCGGGTTCGGTCGGTCAAGTCTAAAAATATACGAACCCGACCTTGTTTTAAACTTCGGGTCAATTCGTTGACCCGATTGACGAATATATTTTGAACCGATTGACGTCCGAATTACTTCGAATCGGGTTGGTCGGTCGGCCGAATGACACCCCTATCCGGCGCCCCCTCCTCCCATATTTATTTATTTTTGAGTCCCCAATATCCAAATATAAATAACCCCATCCACCCTCATTTGATACATTTGTTTCTCTCTCTAAAACACACATACACACACACCTCTCCCTCTTTCTTCCCTTTCTCTCTCTAAAAACCCTAACCCTAATAAACCCTAGCCGCCACCCTAAGGAGTCCGACCACTGTTCCGGCCAACTCCGACGACGTCACCGCGCGTGACCACCCACCTCCACCACCATCTTGAAGCTCTCTTTCTAATCTTTGCAACCATATATAACACGCGCCATTTGGACCTCCATAACACCTTCAAATCTTCGAATCAAGAATCGAATCTTTAGGGTTTCAAGTGGGTTTTGTAATTCGTGTTTGGAAAAGGTAAAAGGGACTTGAATACACCTTGTTTGAGTATAGAAAAGGCATGTACAACCCTTCCAGGGTTCGTACATGTCACGACTTTTTAGGGGTTTTGGTTAAACATAGGATTAAATCCAATTAACACATAAATAAACATGTAGCTAGTGTTTGGTAAGCATGTGGTGTATCATATTGATGAGTTTTTGCGTTTCAGGTCTAGTTTCATGTTCTTGGTTAGGAATAGATGATGGGTTTGATGTTTGGTTGATGATTGGAGGTTGATTAATTGTATTTGGATGTAGTGGTATTGATTTGGTAGTGTTTGGTTGGGTTTGAGATGGTGTACGAACCACCTAGGGCACGTACGTGGCCTTTGGGTTGAGTACGTGACCCACTTGGACCTTGGGTCCGGGTCGGGTCGTTTTGGTAGCTTGTTGGTTGATGTAGTTAAGGTTTGGATGAGACGTGGGTAGAAACGCTTCTAGAGCTTGTTTAGTTCACGTGGTCTTAACCGTGACCGTGTCATGACCATTAGGGTCATAACATTGGTTTTCGGGTATATTTGGTTGGTTGATTGGTTGAGGAGATTATTTTGAGTTGATTTGGGATTGAATTGCGCTATTATGACTTTTAATTTGGACTTGATATATATAAATTGTCAACTTTGAGCAACGTCGGTGTTACTTTGACTTTTAGTCAATAGTTGACCCCGACAATGCCGTAACATGGACTTTTGTATAGTTTGGACTATTGATTGATTAAAAGCCGAGAAGTCATGACTCGTGCTTGTGGACTCGAAACGAATAACGTTATGAAACTAATATTGGAATTTGACGAAATATATATTTATATGAAAATGCTAATAGATTATGAAATGTAAATACTAAAAAGGGACTTTTATACTAAAAATATCGATAACAAGTCTTATCTTGTTATTTACTATTTTTAAATGGAAACTAACGACTAAAAATGGAAATGTTTTATAATAAATAAGTAATTATTGTTTCGAGTACACGTTTATCGATAAATGCCAATTATGGGCATTTAATACCATTTTCAAGTATTTATTTACTTACGTTGTGTGCATGGGTTACGGATAACCTAACATTAATAGTGTTGATCCACGTGGATAGCGGACTTATTAGGTTGACGAATCTAATAAGAACCCGCTAGGTACGTTGGGTAACCTTATTAATGTGTGAATTATCCTTATGACTCTTTAGGATGCGACTGATTTATGGGATAATAAGCGACACGAACAAAATAATTGAGTTTATCGGGTTGACGAATTCGATAAGGTCTAATATTTATTCCGAAACTTATTGGACTATGGAGCTTATCGCTTAGATGTCTCATCGTGTTGCATTGAGTCACATATTAGTTGTTTGAGTGCATTCATAGTATCATATTGAGTCGATACACCCACATGAGGATACCAAACACTAGGATTAAATGGTGAAACGAGACACTTTTGGAAATGACAAAATGGAATACATTGGGGTAGATAACGTTGATTATGGGAGTTATATATTAAAATTGGTTTACATTAATAGGTTGTGCCGAGTCGATAGTTGTTGTGCGGTGATTACCTGTTATCTTCTGCTAGTGTTTATTCGTACGTTGCTTGCTTGAGGTGAGTTTCATAGCCCACTTTTATCTACGTTTGTAACTAAATTGGGGTGAGAATCATGCTCTCTTGTTTTGGACCTTTAAACTATTTGGATTTGCTTATATGCTTGACTGTTTAGATAGATGTGCGGTAGTTGTTGCCTTAGACTAGGTTAACCGTGCCTAGCTAAGAATAGACTTCTACCTCGACCTAGTCCGGGGTTGGCAATTGTTCTAGATTTTGCCATGACAGTGCTGGACTAGAGTCGCTGGGCCCGAGTGATCCTTGGATGCGGGATATGGATTGTGATCTGGTTAGGATCGATTGCGAACAGTATTTATCTATCTTAGGTATTGCATAGCAAATCAACTCCTACAGGTCCACTATGTTTTTATTGAACTTAAACCTATGAACTCACCAACGTAAGCTGACCTTTTAGCATGTTTTATCAGGTATTTAAATGATGTTTGGAATACGTGATCGGTGGAAGCTTGGCAAGAAGGCGGGGTTCAAGGATCATATTTGACTCTGATAAACTTTGGGGACCTATTTTATTAAATTATGTTTTGGGCCTAATATTTATACTTTTGGATTAAATGTTTTGAATACTTAAATTTGGGATTGGTTTTGAATGTAAAATGACTATCTTTTTGCTATACTTGTGTGAGATACCAATCCAATAGTAACGCCCCGAAAACTTGATTAAGTCTTCCGCTGTACCAAGATTTGGGGGTGTTACATATTGGTATCAGAGCTCAAGGTTATAGAGAACTAGGTATTTTATAAACCCTAAACTATAACCCCCTTTTTAAGAAAATTGATCCTCGACCGACGCACGCCCGCTTGCCAAGCCGAAGCTTCTTATTTGATTTTTGTACGAACTGCGATTTGACTTATGAGATGATATGTTTTGGGATACGATTATTGATTTTGGACAAATGTGATACGATTATCGAGATATTACGAATTTGATTTGAGTTATCGATATGTTATGATTTTGGAAATTTTGAGCTCGATTGATTTGATATGGGATTTTGTGATAGAACTGAACTTACGTGTTTTATTTAAAGGCATATTTTGAGTAAAGCAGTACCTCTATTTTTAAAAGCTTTCACTATGTGATACATGTTTTGGTTAAGTTGATGCACTTGTTAAAACTAGTTATTTCGAACACTTATACCTACCATATGCCATTGTCACAGACTATGTCTTCACTAGCTTTTGATGTGTCTGAGGAGGTCCTTGCTGTTGCTAGTTCCCCAGCATTGACTCTCATGACAGTTGCGCAGGGTGATCCCTATGAGATCACCCGTCACTCTAGTTCATCATCATCAGATCGCCCTAGCTAATCTATGCAGCTCACTTTACATCAGGTCTTAGCACGAGCCTAGACTCCTAGGCTTGCTTATAGCACTGCCCGCATGTCCGTGAGACCACCATCATCACCTATCCGTTTAGCAGCCCACTCTTTTCTGTCATCACCACCATCATCACCATGTCTTAGAAGACCTAGACCCTCTTGTACCACCTCGGGATTTACGCCTGAGAGACTCGACTCATGGACTCTCCCTCCGAGGATGAGGCGAGGAGGAGCATGAGGTCGAGGAGGAGCATGAGATTGAGGAGCATTATGTAGATGAGGATGAGGATCCTCAGGAGGAGGATGATGAGGATATCCCGAAGGTTACTCCTCCATTCAGAGTCACGGACATTCTCGGACCATGCACTCCTTGCTGAGCTGATTCCCCTGGCAGCCTTTTGGTTATGATTCCCTCCACATTCACGAGATAGGTAGCCGTTAGGATCAGATACCATCGAAGATTGCTTGAGCAGGAGTATGGAGGTATGGGTTCGTCACGGAGGAGGATTATATCCCGAATATTAGTCTCAGTAGGTTGTCGTCGATTAGACGGAGTGACGAGGACTAGTGTAGAGGATTTGAGGATAGATTTGACTAAGATGGAGAAGAAGTCGATGGCCGAGAGAAGGTCTCGGGACTTTATGGCGGTAGGAGACTGGTACACAAAGTGTTTGACAACCTTAGAGGCAGACCAAGCGCTTCAGCGCAAGGTCGACGGGTTGGAGTAGGAGGTCGTGAATCTTAGGAAGGATTGCGACTCTCAGCGTTTAGGGATTTTGTCACTATGGAGAGTGATGGATGATGTTTGGAGATCATTTAGGAATGCTTGTAGTCGTGGCTAGATAGTGTCAGATTCGTGGCTTTGTACCACGTGACAAATCGTAATTTCAGGTCATTTATCAAACTTTGACAATATTACTATTCATGGTTATTATTCATCATTTCGTAAATTAGGTTTACGAGTATCAAATTCGTGTAACCGTGAGGTGTTGGGAATTATGTGAAGTATGAATCATGCTGATATTCTGTGAAGTGTATTCGGATTCGAAGACATATTGATTACGAAGTTATATTAGTTAGTTAGTTTGTTTATGC
Organism: Chrysanthemum makinoi; assembly: GCA_910596185.1. Lineage (NCBI taxonomy): Eukaryota > Viridiplantae > Streptophyta > Magnoliopsida > Asterales > Asteraceae > Chrysanthemum > Chrysanthemum makinoi. The sequence continues at coordinate 350,149,960 of OU343222.1, forward strand.
GGAAATAGTATTCCGTATATTCTAGAATTAGTTAGGATATACATGAGCTTTATTAGGAAGTGATTGTGTATATCTTATTTAGTTTCATAGTTATACGTTTCTTAGAAAAGAAGTTAGGGTTCCTTGTCTATAAAAGGAACACAATAGAATGTATTATGTACGTGTGCTTAAACAATTTATTAATATAACGATCCATAGAGGATCAAAGAGTTCTTAGTTATCTATGTTTTATACTTGTGTTTATATTCCGCTAAAGAATACAAGTTGTAGAGATTTTCTTTTAGTTTGTTTGTGATTACACAAGCGATACTAACGATCTACGAAGCTCAAGATCTATCAAGGTCTTATAGTTTTTCAACAAGTGGTATCAAAGCCTCGTGAGAGTCTCTACGATACTAAGGACAGGTTTTTCTAAACACCCATATAACCAAAACAAAACTCAACATGCCTAGATCAGACGTTGATGTTGAAATCACCAACAACAAAACTCTACCATCACTGACACCTAAGTCTCAACAGTAATGCTAAGTTTCCTTATCCGAAAAGGGAAGAGTATGATCTTTGGGCGATGAAGATGCAAAACTGGATCTCCAACATTGATTGGAATCTATGGGAGATAGTGTTGAAGGGAAATAGTTTGAAGAAAACTCTGTAGATCTTTGCTGAACGATGACTTATGTCCCTCCCAAAAGCTGCGAAGAGTTCTTGGCGGTTTAGAGAAAAACCAAGGTTAAAACCATTCTTCAAGCTATTCACGAGGATCACTTGAGTGATTTTCACTTCATGCAAGATGCCAAGGACATATGGTTAGCAATTAAGGCTAAGTTCGGTGGGAATGAGGAGTCTAGGAGAATGAGAAAGTCCATGCTTAGACAACAATTTCAAGACTTTCAAATCTCTGAAGAGGAAGGAATTCATAAGGGCTATGACAAATTTCACAAGATTTTAAGTCAGTTAAATCAGCTGCAAGCAAAGCCAGATAATGATGATTGCAATTCTAAGTTTTTGAGGTCTTTACCTCAATCCTGGCTACAAGTATGCATTGCTTTAAAAGCTAAAGGTGGCATGGATATGCTTACTTTTGATGAGCTGTATAACAAACTTAAAGCTCTTGAACATGATGTAAGAAGTCCTTTTAGATCATCATCTACTGCAAGTCACACAACATTCGTTGGAGCTTCTACCCCTAAGATGAGTCATGGTCCAAGTCCAACTTACTCATCATCATCTTACACTACCACTCCATCAAGTTCTCAATCTGGAGGTATAATGGAAGATTTGCTTGGATCCTTCTTGCGATTATGATCCTCGGCAGGAACTTGCCTATGAGGATATGGATCAGGTGGATCCACTGGATATGGAAGGGATGAAGCTGAAGTGGCGGTGGCTATCTGTCCATGGATATCAGGTTTGGCGCAAGGCGAGAAGGTTTGGCTTCCAAGGAAGAGATCCAGCGAGGTTTGACAAAAGGAAGGTCGAGTGCTTCACATGTCACTTGAGATGGGTCACTTCTCCAGAGAATGCAAAGACAGGAAAGCTGGTGATGAGACGAGATACTCTACTTATCGCCGAGAATGGCAGTGGAACTTCAAAGGGATCAGCAGCTTTGGTCACTCTTGACAATGTGGTGATGGAAGCATCATGGCGGGGAAAATGATGGTCATGTTATTGATAATGTTGGTTTAATTGCAAGCTATACTTCGGAGGATAGGCAGGATCAGTTGCCTTGATGGGCATCTCTCAGGTACAAAATTGTTTGTTTGGTTGTAGTGAGCGTTATAATGAACTCAAAGAAGCTTATGATATTTTGAAACCTAAATATAATGAATGCTTTGTAGAAGTTGAAGCTTATAAACAGGCTTTAAAAACACTAGAAAGACAAAAGGTTTGGTTTCTGAAGAATCAAATAGCTTATGATGAGAAAATAAGTGTGTTAGAAAGATATCTTACTAATGCTAAAATGAGTTAAAATATTCTGAGAAAGAAAGAGCTAAAGTAGAGCTAGAAAAACAGGAAGTGCAAGAAAAATTAGATGCTGAAATTGCTAGGCATAACGAATGGTTATTAAATGTAAATAAGTTAGCTAGTCATCTATATGGTAGTCAAGCTCCTAATTATGGGATAGGTTTAGGCTTTAAGAAATATGTAGGATTAGAAGCTAGAGATGACACACGTAAATCCACACCAGCAGGCTTAGCTAATTATGTAAAAGAAGGTGACCTACATCTTTGTCGAGGATCTATTAGAGGAATACCTATGCTGTTGACCTTTCCCTACTGTGACTTTGATGGATCACATCATCTCTATGGCAAAAGTCAAATGACTTGCGGACCCGATACTTCTTCTAATGACTTTGTCTCTTGTGTTAACGTTGAAGTCCTCCGAACAAGGGTCTGAGTGTGATTCAAATGACAAGTCTGACCTTCCCAAGTCTTCACCCCTGCCTGCACCCAAGACTACCCATAAGCATGACAGAGTTCTTTGCCAAGGAATCCTCTTCCAAGACAGTTGCCTCTGAAGACTTGCCTTTTAATTCTTTGCATAATAATACTATAAAAAACAATTCTTTTCATGGTTTTGGTTTGAATACTTCTGCTTGTAATAGAACATCTTTTGGTTTGAATAAATCTTCTAAACAGAAGACATGTTTTGTGTGTAGAAGTAAATTTCATTTAATTAAGGATTGTGATTATCATGAGCAAAGGATGGGTAGGTGTGGTGATTCTAGGACATCTAGACCAATGTGGACCAATGTTAATGCTATACCACCTTATGTTCCACAAGCAACTAATTCTCCTTTTCCTTGGAGAAGACCGGTTGCAAGACCATATGTACAACCAACAAGTTCATATTTTAAGAATGGTTATTGGCATGGATATGTTGACTCATGACTGATGGGAAGAGTGCTGGGATCTTCATTCAAGTCCTCGCGGAGTTGTTCTTGGAATAAAAAGGGACCTAAATTTCAATGGAAACCCAAGAACAATAGTGGATCCTATACATCTGCATGGCATAATTTATATGATCCACAAGGCGGTTCAAGTCGGCATGACTTGAGCCTCCATAGTGTACTAATATTTTGTATATTTTGTTGTTGTAGAATCATCCTCTTAAGCATAAAGATGTTGGCATTGTTGATAGTGGTTGTTCAAGAAGTATGTCGGGAAACAGGGATATGATGCATAACTTTGTATCAATTGAAGGAGGAGGCAATGTAACCATTGGAGGAAGTGATGGCGGAATCTTGGGAAAGGACCATCAAAACACCTCAACTGGACTTTGAGAATGTATACTATGTCAAGGAACTCCAACACTTCAATTTGTTCTCAATCTCACAAATCTGTGACACCAAGAACAAAGTACTCTTCACAGAGGATGAATGTCTTGTGCTATCTAAAGACTTCAAACTCCCAGAAGAAACTTCAATTCTGCTAAAAGTTCCTCGGAATCACAATCCTTATACATTCAACTTAGCGATGTTAAACGGAAGGTGATTTAACTTGTTTGGTGGCTAAAGCATCCTTGGATGAGTCTACCAAATGGCATAGGAGGATGGCCCATGTCAACTTCAAGACCATAAACAAGCGCTCTAAACTGGGTCTTGTTGAAGGTCTTCCTTCCAAAGTCTTCACAAATGATCATAAGCTGTGTTGCACGCAACAAAGGAAAGCAACATAGAGCCTCATACAAAGTTGTGACTGCTGTGAGCATTATTTCTGAACCTCTTCAGCTGCTTCATATGGATCTGTTTGGTCCAACTCAAGTTAGAAGCATTGATCAAAAGTATTTTTGTTTGGTTATCACTGATGGTTATAGCAGATTTTTGGGCATTCTTTAAGGACCAAAGATGAAACATCTCCAGTGTTGAAAGATTTCATTACCCTTATTGAAAATCAGTTGAACAAAAAGGTTAAAGGCATTGGTGTGATAATGGGACAGAGTTCAAGAATGCTATACTTATAGAACTCTGTAGGTCAAAAGGGATCAAAAGGGACTATAGCACTCCAAGAACCCCACAACAAAATGGGGTGGCGGAAAGAAAGAATAGGACCTTAATAGAGGCTGCAAGATCAATGTGAGACTCTAAGCTTCCCACCATGTTTTGGGTGAAGTTGTTGGCACAACTTGTTATGTACTAATAGAGTGTCCATTACTAGACCACACTTCAAAACACCATATGAACTTCTCTATGGGAAAGTTCCTACTATTCATTATCTTAAACCTTTTGGTCATTAAGTGACCATTCGAATACAAGTGATCCATTGGGCAAATTTGATGAAAAAACTGATGATGGTTATATTGTGGGTTATTCTGCTCATAGTAAGGTGTCACGAGTTTACAATTTATCGCTAAGAAGATTGAGGAGACATTGAACCTGAGGTTTCTAGAAGACAAACCTAATGTTCAAGGACAAGGTCATGTTTGGTCTTTTGACCTTGATTACTTAACTGATTATTTGGGTTATTCTAGACATATGGCTAACCAACATGTAAGTAGTCAAGAGTCTCCAACTACAGTCAGAGATAATAAGAATCTTGATTCGACAGTGAGTTTGAAGATGATGAACAACCCATTGTAGTGCCTTCTTTCTCCCCGACAATTTTACGGTGACACTTCCAAAGTTACTTCGATGAGAGTGAAGACGAGTCCAATTATGCAGAAGGACCTTGCTAGGCTAAAGAGCAGGAGTATGCGAGCTAATCTAGAAGCTGAGAGAGGAATCTTGAGGAGAGTGCGATTGAAGCAATCAGTGGAAACATCAATCTCTGTGAATGTGATTCGTTTCTCCTACCATCACCAATTCTTTGAAGGCTATGCTGTTTTCTACTCCCATTTCTACTAGAGTGTCCACAGACTTTGGAGATCCTTATACTCGTTTTCCAAGACCCTCGGATCTTGGTAATCATCAACCCAAAGCTGGAGTCTTCACCTCACCTTCATGACAGCGATTTTGAACCTACATCACTAATCTTGATTCTTCCATTGAAGTCAACACCCTTTGCTACTAAAAGGATTCACAATACTCATCCACAATCAAATATTATTGGTGATCCTAATGCACCTGTTAGAACAAGGGGTACTGTGGCAAGTTCTAAATATGGTAATGTGGCTTTTATCTCTTATGTCTCAAATCAGCAAAGAGACAATCACACAGACTATGAACATTTTCTGTTTGCTTGTTTTCTTTCTCAAGTGGAACCAACGGTGTTACTCAGGCTCTTGAAGACTCAAGTTGGCTTGAGGCAATGCGGGAAGAGATGCAACAATTTCAAAATCAGCAAGTTTGGATATTGGTACCACTACACGATGGCAAGTATGCAATTGGTACTAAATGGATTTTGAAGAATAAAAGAGATGCAAGAGGTGTTGTCATTAAAAACAAAGCAAGATTGGTTGCTCGGGGTTATAGACAAGAGGAGGGATTGATTATGATGAAGTGTTTGCACCTGTGGCAAGAGTTGAGGCCATACGAATTTTCTTGGCTTATGCATCCTATATGGGTTTTATGGTATATCAGATGGATGTTAAAGGAGCCTTTCTGTATGGTGAAATAGAAGAGGAGGTTTATGTCACTCAACCTAAAGGATTTGAAGACCAGATCATCCTAATCATGTTTACAAGGTAGTCAAAGCTCTCTATGGACTACATCAGGCACCCGGAGCTTGGTATGCTAGGCTTTCAACATTTCTGGCGGCATGGTTATCGAAGAGGTGCAATTGATAAGACTCTTTTCCTTAAGAAGAATTCCACAGATAATATTCTTGTGCAAGTGTATGTGGATGACATTATTTTTGGATCCACAAAGGAAGCTTGGTGGAGGGAGTTTGAGGAGCTTATGAAGGGAGAGTTTCAGATGAGTGCCATGGGGAAAATGACTTTCTTTTAGGTCTCAAGTTCGAGAAACCTGATGGTATCTTTATCGTCGGGACAAATATGTGAGGACATCGAAGAAGTTTGGTATGGAGAGTGTAAGGACGGCCACTACACCTTATGAAGCTCCAAAGTCAAAGACCAACAATGACATAGATCCACCCGTGAATGTACATCTTTACAGATCTATGATTGGTTCTTTGATGTATTTAACACTTCAGGCGATATTACTTTTTTGTGAGTGTTTGTTCTCGACATCAAGTTACTCCACTTACTTCCCATCTCAATGTTGTTAAGAAGATCTTTAAGTACCTCAAAGGCCAACCTCATTTAGGCCTTTGGTACCCAAAAGAATCTCCATTTAAGCTGGAAGCCTTTAGTGATAGTGACTATCTGGTGCAAATCGGATAGGAGGTCCACCATTGGAGGTTGCCAATTCCTTGGGAAGAGATTGATTTCTTGGCAATGCAAGAAACAGACTATTGTGCTACCTCATCTTGAAGCAGAGGTCGTTCTTTGCCGCCAATTCTTGTGGGCAGGTTCTTTGGATACAAAATCAATTGTTGGATTATGGGTATAACTTCATGAACACAACAATTTTTATTGATAAACAAAGTACCATATGCATTGTTAAAATCTAGTTTTCACGGTCGAACAAAACATATTGAAATAGAGCACCACTTTATAAGAGATGCATATGACAAACATTTGATAAAAGTGGTTAAAATTCACACGGATGATAATGTGGCAGATTTGTTAACTAAGGCTTTTGATGGACCAAGGTTTCAACACCGTGTGGTCCATATTGGTATCTTAACCCTTAACGCAAAGTTTAAGGAGGCATAGGCCTCGGGGAGGCATATGCCTCAGGGGATGATTTGTGTACACTTTGAATTATTTTATGTAAATTTGTTTGATTTTTGTGTATACTTTTTGATTTTGTTCACTAACACTAACTAGCTAATGTAATCTTAGTTTGTTTTTCTTTGTTGGTTTGTGTGTTTTTCTCTGTTTGTTCTTTTTTCAGATTTAGTTATTCAAGTTGGAATTTACCATGGTTGTTAATTTGGAATATGGTCAAGAAAGCTCTAAAGCTTGTTTCTACTGAATTCAAAGTGTTGAAGTGAGCTATTTGTTTCCACTGAAGACAATGTACTGAAGTTACAATGTTTATTCAAGAGAAGTACTGAAGCAAATTGTTCATTCATTCATTAGAAGCAGTTTACACTTACGACTACAGTACAATCAACATCAAATGCAATTACAAGAAAAGAGCTATACATGATCTACTAATCTGAATCTTGTTTATATCATCTATTCCAACATCTAACAGGCTATTGGATATGCATGATCGCTCACATCTTTCACACTAGATGTTGGATATGCATTTATCGGGACTTGCATAACCACCCATTCCTTCTATCTTGATGGCTGGATATGCATGACATATACGAGAAGAAACTAAGGATCAAAATGGGAAGGATGGATTGATGAAAACGATGATGATGACGATGACCACACATGATGATGAAGTAAAATAATATGTCCTTTGTGATTCATCTGCTGATTTCACCAAAAAGCAATCCTTCCACCTTCCTTAACCCCTTCCTTTATACGATGTGTGATGATGCACCAAAACCTGGTGCAGAAACACCAAGAACCACCTCTCTATCCTTAGGGGTGGCGGATTTCGGCTCGTGGCCTTCGTTGAGGCGAGGTGTTTGGAGGTTGGGAGTAAGATGTTCTCTCCTTATAGGAGTCATCAGAATCATCAGCAGATTCACTTGGATTCACTATACTATCATCTTCTGAAGAAGGGAGAAAGGGTGATTTACTTGGTCGAGGATATGGTTGAGGAAAGTAATGAAGCCATGGGTTTGAATCATCACTTGATGATGATGAGGATGATGTTGTGAGATCTATGATCTCGAGTTTAGTACTCATGACGATTGTGGTTAATTTTGGAGCATTGATGAAATTAGGGTTTGTGATGATATTTGGGGGTTTTTTATGAAGAGTTATGTGTGCATTGGGATTATTTTATAGACAGTTTCAAGACTTAATGAGATTTAATGCGTGTGGGTGAAACAGTAAAAGATATTTCTTGAAGCTTGAATACGTGATCTATTTCTGCTGTTGGTATTCTTCGCAGAATGACTAGTGTTTCTACCGAAGTTGAAAGTTTAATTGGGTAAAAGTAGCAGTACACGTCAGCACTGGTCAACAATTTGACCAAAATTGAGAAACTACTACTTATTCTCTATTCGCATATCTTTGTCTCATATTAAACGATTTCTTCTTTACTCACGTTCAAAACACTTCTATTTGTGTGAATCTTAACCCTAACTTACGATTTTTCTAATGGCGCTTCAATTCAAGCATGATCATAATAAAGTCGCTTTTCTAGGAACAACTAAGGGTGATGAGTTGTATAAACCGATGGTAGAATTCTTACAGAGATCCAAGATTTATTATGCTTTAACACATTCTCCGAAAGTGATTTATGAATTGTTGGTTAAACAATTTTGGGTGACTGCTGAAAAGAGGAATGATACAGAGATTGTTGCAATGATTGACAGAACAGAGCATGTGGTGACAGAGGAGTTGATAAGAAGACAACTTCATTTGGATGATGAGAATAGGGTTTATCATTCTAATGCATGGATATTCTTTTGGATTAAGAGCTATTGGATATCAGGGTGCAAGGACTGATATGTGGTTGAAGAATCAGTTGTGTCCTATGTGGAGGTTTTTGGTTCACACCTTGCTTCATGTATGAGCAATAAATCGGAGGATGGGATCAATTTTCTACTGCTTTGGGATGTGGTATTGTTTGTCTTACTCAGGGTTTGACTTATAGTTTCTCTAAATATATTTTTGATAATATGGTTGAAAATATAGATAGGAAAAAGCATAAGTTTTTGATGTACCCTAGGTTTCTTCAGATAATTTTAGACATTACCACACAAGCCCAAGCCTTTTATCCAATAGGAGCTTTATCTGCTAAACTATTTGCTTCAATGAGAACTAAGTATGAAGGGGCACATCATCCTTTGCTAGCGGCTATGTTGCCTCAAGGCAATGAGGCTGCTGAAGAGGGGAATGTTGTTGGTTCTCCACCTTCTACTCTTTGTTACTCGATGGGAATCCATCGGTGACAATAGATGAAGGCCCTTAATGTCTCTTGAAGCACATCTTGTTACTCCTGAACAACCTTTATCCACTCCTTCACCTAGACCTAGTCCACCACCTACACAGGTTCCTCTTGATGAGGATGAGAGTTTAATAGGCTACCTACTCCTAGTCATGTTAGAGATTCAGTTGATGATCATGTTCCATTCTTTGAGCATATTGATATTTCTTCGAAGGCCGATGATGTTCCCATTACCACAGAGCAATCTGTTGGTGGGTGAGGACCCTATTACACTTACATCTATATATGCTCTAGTGAACAGGTATGCGGTGAGGTGGTGATCTCAAGAAGGAATTGCAGAGACCAAGTATACTCTTGGTAGTAAGATTGTGGAGTTGCAGAATAAAGTTAAGAACTTGGAGGAACAACTTGGAAAAAGGGGCAAGAGGAGAATTTTGGTTTCTTCGATGAGGAGCAAGAAGATACAGCTTGCATCACTAGGAATCTTGGCGTTGGCTCTAACAACTCATGTTTCTTCTCTATTGTCTGAATCTTCAAAGAAAAAGGAACCTATTCGATACACTAGCAAAAGGAAAAGACAATTTTTGAATAAGGAATCTTTGAAGCTTCAAAAGGACAAATTGTTGCGAGGTGTGTCTGTGATGTTCAAATGGAGATGTTCTTGCTCAACATGGTCAAAATTCATTTGTACAAGAACCATCAAGTTCTCAACCTTTAGCAGATGATTCTAGAGTGTTTCTTGGCGGAATTTTTAACTTGGATTCTAATGTTGAAGTCTTTTCTACACACTGTTGAGCGTTTTCAACATGTTTCTTCGATGTTGATATGGATGTTTCTTCTGAAGTTCTTCTTGTGAATATTTCTCAAAATGATTCATATGGAATCTTCGACAAAGGAAAGGAAAATGTGATTAATGAGTGATTGGTTGGTCGGGTATGCGAAGAAGAAAGGTATGCTCAAGCTAGGATGTTTCTTGATTATGAAAATATGCGGAAAAGTCGTGCATTGGCTGAATTTCTTCATGCTCGATCGATTCTAATTTGTCTCGAGAGAGACAACTAGAGCTTGATGAATTATTTCCTCGATTGATGCTCAATGGGATGCCTATACTAATCAAGGTGCATCTGATCCTAATCTTGCTTAACGCATTTTAGGTGCGACTGATAGTGAAATTTTGTGGCTCAAATGGTGGCTCTTGGAAAACAAAAGAAACTAGAAGCAGCTGCAAAGAGGAATGCTATTGTTGCTCAAAGGAATAAAGCAAAAAGGGAAAAACCAATGACTGTAGCTCAGAAGAGAGCTTATATGAGGAGGATTGTGAAGAATCATAGTACTACTGTATACACTAGTGAAGAATCATAGTACTACTGTATACACTACTGGCATGATTATGAAGTTTTCTTCATCTGGTTCTACTTCTTCTACATTGGACAGGATTGCTAATACGTCTGATGTTCCTAAAGCAAAGAGACCCAAGACAGTTGAAATTGTAGATAATTTTGATGCTATGGCACCAAAATTAAGTTCTCCTGTAGTTAATCCTGATGTTGAGGAGAAAAAGTTCAGTCGATATGGTTTTATCTGCTTGAACCTTCTACTTGTTTTCTTCGAAGCTTAAGCCTAGTGTTGAATCTATTGATAATTTGGGTGATACATTGAGTAAGAAAAGGATGACTAAAAGGAAACTTCGTTCCTTACGAAGATCTGTGAGACTAGCTAGGAAACATCTTTTTAGAGAATATCTCTTTAGATCTCAGCGATTCAACTTTTATTACGAAGGATCGGTTGATGTTTTTCTTGAAGGAACACATGCGTATTGATCAATTGGACAGGTGGGAAGCAATACTGTTTATCGATTGGATAATTCTACTATCAGTTCAACTTCTTGAAGGAAATCTTTCATTTGGTGGATAGACATGATTTGAAGATGTTGTATGAACATGTTACTCAGTATTATACTATTCATTCACCACAGGGTTCTAGTTTATATTTATTGGGTGATCTTCAAGTCTTGTTTGATTCTCATTCTCCAGATGGTAAAGGGTATTCTATTTGGAAGGATTCACAAAAGTGGGAGATTGAGAGTTGGAGATTTTATCCTATGCCATGTGTCCATGTGGTTCAGACAAAATGTGGCATGATTTTGTGTATGTTCTCTGATAAGACTTATCCTTTATGCCTTCATTAATGGAAAGAATGCTTAGGCAGAAGTTGGAAGTACCTCCTAATCCAGTTAGCAATGATGACCTTCATGCAGAACAATGTGTTGGATTGATTAAAATTCAGCTTCTGCAACATAAAGGTTTATCTTGATTGTGGTATTTTGTATCTTTTGTAATATTTGTTTTCTTTATTTCTTAGTTAAAAAAAATGTATTTTTTTGTTTTTGTCTAACTTTTATTGCAGGTTTGTTGTATATTATTGCTGGTTATTAACTCACCAGATATACCTTGTGTATATTAAAGAGTTGGCTAGTCCAAAGGGTACAGGTTTGGTAAAGACACATCAAATCTGTTGATAGCTGTAATGGTTTGCTCAAAATCATAGGGTTTGCAACCACCCATGCTTAATTGCTGAGTGTTATATGGTCATCAATTCACCATAGTTTATTCCTATTTGGAATCCAAGAATTGACTAGCCCACATGTATATGGCTTGTGGTAAAGGCAATGGAATACCATATTTGGTAATCAGTTCACCACTTTTAAGAATTGACTAGTCACAAAGCGGCTACAGTAAAGACATTTCAAATCCATTATATGGTTGCTGGTTTGCTACTAAATCAGATGGTTATCAGTGTACCATAGTTTTTGAACTTAAACATTTGGCTACTCCAGTAGTGATGGCTATTGGTAAAGAGACATCAAATCCATTATTTTTTCAATGATTCACCTCACGAGGAGTTAACACACCGGATGTGATGAGAATAGTTTGAAACTACTATGTTTTGATGTACATGTTGTCATTTTTTTTGCAAAGATCCGGAGTTTGAGTTTAATCATCAAAGAGATGTTTTTGTTTTGATTCTTTCTTGATGTTCGAGTCAATCCTCTAGTGCTGCAAGGTTAAAGATCTATCAAGAAACTGGAACATAACCACGTCAAATTCCAGTTTGGGGAGGATGTTGGGAATTATGTGAAGTATGAATCATGCATTAATACTGCGATGAATCACTGCTGAAGTTAGCTGGATTCTGCTGAAGACATGATTCTGCGAAGTTATATTAGTCGTAGTTTGTTTCTATGGAAATAGTATTCCGTATATTCTAGAATTAGTTAGGATATACATGAGCTTTATTAGGAAGTGATTGTGTATATCTTATTTAGTTTTATAGTTATACGTTTCTTAGAGAAGAAGTTAGGGTTCCTTGTCTATAAAAGGAACACAATAGAATGTATTATGTACGTGCTTAAACAATTTATTAATATAACGATCCATAGAGGATCAAAGAGTTCTTAGTTATATGTGTTTTATACTTGTGTTTATATTCCGCTAAAGAATACAAGTTGTAGAGATTTTTTTTTAGTTTGTTTGTGATTACACAAGCGATACTAACGACATACGAAGCTCAAGATCTATCAAGGTCTTATAGTTTTTCAACAAGAGGGTTTAGCTGCGTATTCATGGAACATCATTGAAGACATTTAATATAGACTAGAGTTAATCTACATATCATCAGTAACATCATTTTCATATTAGTTCATGCATGGGTTTTCATATTCCATTAACGTATATTTATTTATTAAATGAACGCTATCGCATGATCATTTGTTTTGATCAATTGATCCGACACTTCTGACAAATTGTCCTAATATATTTTTATACGCATATTAATGCTATAAAAACTATATTATTACTTTACCCGATGTTTTTGAATTTATTTAGTACACATATTGTTATATATTATATGTATATTTACGACGGTTTACGTGAGTTCGATTCGATAATTGTTTATTCACTCAATACTGCGAGGTCATTTTATAATTTTATGACTTGATATATTTTATTTTGTTCACTTCCTAGGCACCTAGTGTTATGAGCGTACCATCGACCTACAATTTTATTTAATGTCAAATAAATTTCAATGATATGCTCAAACTATTTTAAAATAGTTAGTGTCACCCAAACTTAAAAACTTTACGCTCTTACGTTGGCATCTTCATATCAAAACTAATATGAAGTATATTGATAAGTTTAGACATTTTTATAAATATTATATTTTTATGTTGCCCGATTTTAAGTTTCGTGACTTAAGAGCTTAATATTAGTAATTATCAGGATCAAACTACACACTATAACTAAATTGCTACCCAAATAAAATGCAACAAAACCTGTACTCTATATATATACCTTGCTATAAAACGTGACACAACAAATGATAATACATATTATTGTACTATCAATCAAGTATTGTAAATATCAATAGATATAAAATAGATAAAAGGTTCTCATTACTAGGAATGTAAAACGTAAATGTTATTTTTTATGCATGGCTATATATTGAAAATTGAGGAAGACTTCTTGTAACATTGAGAAGACATGCGTTCAATGTATCCTAACACACTTAAGCACACTTGTAACACACTTTGTGATCATATTAGCTATTCTTGTTACACATCATGCTCTTCATTTAAAACGTAAGCTACTCATCTACACTTCATCCTTTCTTATATATATATAATATATATCCTTATAAGCTAAGTTTCCTATTAAATATAA
>OU343222.1:350163802-350271798 GCA_910596185.1 Chrysanthemum makinoi
AAGAGTTGAATTAGTTCAAACGTCTCGAATTATGGGAACTTGTTCCAAGACCAGATGGGATTTATGTCATTGGACTCAAATGGATCTGGAAAAACAAACTGGATGTTGAAGGCAATGTTATTCGCAACAAATCTCATCTTATGGCTAAAGGGTATTCTCAAGAAGAAGGAATAGATTATGAAGAATCGTTTGCACCAGTAGCTCGACTTGAAGCTGTACGGATATTTCTGGCATATGTTGCACACAAGAATATCACGATTTATCAAATGGATGTGAAAATGGCATTTCTGAATGGTCAACTCCGTGAAGAAGTTTATGTGGGTCAATCGGAAGGATTCGTTGATTCAGAACATCTGAACTACGTGTACAAGCTCAAAAAGGCTCTTTATGGTCTTAAACAAGCTCCAAGGGCCTGGTACGACAAACTGTCAAAATTTCTTCTAGCTAATCAGTTTACCAAAGGAACTGTTGATCCAACATTTTTCATTCAACGTCACGGGGAAGATATTTTAATTGTTCAAATTTATGTTGATGATATCATTTTTGGTTCAACACATAAAAAATACTCCAATGCTTTTGCAAAATTAATGAAACAAATTTTTGAAATGTCCATGATGGGTGAACTAAAGTTCTTCTTAGGACTTCAGGTTCATCAATCTCCCCGTGGCATATTTTTAAATCAGCCCAAATATGCTCTTGAAATTTTAAAGAAACATGGAATGACCCAGATACTTATAACACACCTATGTTCGCAACATCACTAAAGCTAGACGCTGATTTACATGGGAAAGTGATTGACCCTACAAAATACCGAAGTATTATTGTGTCTCTCATGTATCTAATGTACCACAGACCGACATTATCTTTGTTGTATATCTTTGCTCCCGTTATCAATCAAGACCAACTAAAAGACACCTCAATGAGGCTAAAAGAATCCTTCATAAAGGGAACCATTAACTTGGGAATCGGTATCCGAAGGATTCCGGTTTTGCAAGAATCGCTTTTTAGACGTTGATCACGCAGGTGTTTAGATACACGCAAAAGTACATCCGGTGGTATTCAGCTCGGAGATAAACTTGTGTCTTGGCAACAAAGAAACAAGATTGTACATCCATGTCATCCACGAAGCGAATATGTTGCCATGTCAGCATGTCAGGCTCGATAATTTGGATGAGATCACAACTGATGGACTACGGCTTTGTATTCAACAAGATACCAATGTACTGTGACTCCAAGAGTGCCATTGCTATCTCCTCGCAACACGTTCAGCATTCTAAGTCAAAGCATATCGCTCTCCGATATCATTTCATCAAAGAGCATGTTGAAAAGGGTACAATTGAATTATACTTTGTGGGTACTCAATACCAATTGGTGGATTTATTCACCAAAGCTTTGCCACCTACAAGGTTTACTGAGCTTGTCCATCAAATTGGCATGCGGTGTTTGATTCCAGAAGATCTGGAAAATTTACTCAAATATTCTTAAAAAGTCAAACACCAAATCATCTTTCTTTGTAAATACATATTTCAAAATCAAAATACAAAAATATAAAATCTATACAAAATCCAAAAAGATTTTCCATTTATTACTTTAAAAAGAAAATAAAAAAAATATATAATAATAATAATAAATAAATAAATAAATAAATAAATAAAATAATAATAATAAAAAAAAGGTTTGTGCAAACTTCCGTCTTCAAAATATGTTTCATTTTCCTTAAACATTTCATATGAGGACATATTTTTGAGGGGGAGAATGTATAATTTTCAAACGAAAACAAAATCTAATTCCACGAAAGGACCCTGTGGTACGCTTCAGTGCCTCAATCCTAATTAAAAGAGCGAAAGCTTCTTAACTGTTTTCAACACAAAAAAATCTTTGTTCAAGATCCGTTTCTTCCCAAAGGAATTTCAATTACCTCAAAAAGCATATTTTAATCACCATATTTTTTCAAAAACAACATTCATATGCTATTTTTGAGGGGGAGAAATGTGATTAAAATTATTGATCAAGAAGTTATGGAATCTCATCATGTGCTCGACTCAGATCTCACCAATGAATTGACGAACTTAGAAATGTCAGTAATCGAAAAGACTTGTTTCCAATAAAACTTGTCTTAGAAGAATGTACCAATCCGAGACACTCTTGATTGACATGAACTTTGACTGGTCTAACCTCCTTTTCAAGGAGAGTTTACATCTTCAAGATAGTTATTAGAGCTAGTTGTCACCTAAAAGCTGATAATGGAACTCTTTAACTATACAACGTAATCGTGTCTCGCGGGGAATTGTCTATCAAGAGTCGATTAATTCAAAAGTGCGAGCTCTTCCCTCCCTGTGCAGATTTCAGTCAAAACTCATAAGCACATGTGGAGGGGAGTATTCTCAAAAACCAAAACTCTCAAGGTGTTAGCAAAACATATTTTTCATAATAAACATCTTGAGAGATTTTCAAGAAAAGGTTTTGTGGCAACATAGGATAGTCATGGAGTTAAAAGGTGACTAAGTTTAGAATAAACGCCCTATGATCCTCCGAGAGTCGAGGGATCTACCCAAGGACACCACAAATAGTTAGTATTTAGAAGTCCTTAGGTATGATTGAAAAAGGAGAAAATGAGAATCGGAGAAAGAAGGAGTTGAAGAATTAAAAAAAATTAAAGAAAATGGTGAAAAGAAATAGCCCTCCAAATTATTCAACTTAGGCGCATAATCGGGTTCAATTCATATGCTACGTTTGTCACAAGATGACACCTATATTGAAGGCAAAGTCGTCATGGACCCAAAGGACGCAATGCACTAAACCTTCTAAGCCACTCAAGTTCTCTCAAAAGAGCTTGTTTCATTCTCACAGGGAACCCTACGTAATCTATCGACTCTCTTAGAGATTGTTGGTATTGAAGAAGGAGACCCTCTCCCTAGTCTCCGCTTAGGAAAATCAATGAGCACTAATCGAGTCTAGAGCCATGAGATTCATCAAAAAGATCTCTTAGGAACACCTAATATTTCATCACTTGATTGTTCAAACAATGAGGACACAAGTGACATTTTTCTAGAGTCCTACGCAGATCTTAGCAATCTGCCAGAACATTTATGAGGGATTCACAGCTTTGTGATACTCTGATTGAATGGAAATTCTGCCGGGTCAACATCAAACGCCCGACAGCAAGTCGCTTCGGTAATCCTTTATGGGTTACGCTTGGTGGTTTCAAACGTCTATAGTCGGAGTGATATTTCTAGATACTTCGGCTCACTGGATTGTTAATCTCTTTTGAGAATATACAATTTAGGAACGGCCTTGGCAAGGATTGGAGAAAGTTCTCACACTATGTCAAGTTTACGATCTCAAAATCCAACATATAAGTGCCGAACTTTATTGCTAACTGTTTTCATGTAGGTACTCATAAAGACCAGGAGTTCCATAAAGACCATTACCACCATCATTATCATCAACATATTGGTTCCACATGCTCATACCAACATCATAAAGACATTCTCATCTAAGATCTAAGCAGCAAAAGTTGAAAGATTCTACCAAAGTCAAAGAATCTGTAAAGTTATGAGACAAAGATCAAAGTTAAAGAATGAGAGCTTCAAATGTATGAATCACAAACTTCACCAGAAGTATGAGCATGCTGGAAAAGACTTTCAACACTAACAACAAATGTTAGGAATTAGAAAATTCAGTCGTTAAAGAGTCAGTCACCTCAAGTATATGTATTCGATAGAAAGCTCGTAGTCGTAGTCAAGTTATGTTAGTAAGTAATTTGTTAAGTAACACCGTGGAGGACGGACGAGTCTTTACCCACCAGATGCCCGATCCACACTCGTAGGTGGCGTTTATTTGTAAGACACTATAAATACCCTCTACCTCCCAAGGTAGAGGGTTGGAGCTTCAATACCATTTTTCTTAGTTTCACATAGTTCCTAACTCTCTTCCATTTCTCTCTCTAGAACTTTCTCTCTCTAAACATATTGAACGCCCATATGGTTATGGTTTAGCTGTGATTTGTGAAATTCTATATCTTACAATTGGTATCAAGAGCCATGGTTTGATCACTCATCTTTCATGCTCTTTGTTTTGGTGGATTTCATAAGGTTTTTGGGGTATTAAGTGTTTAGGAGAGCTTGAATCATTTGGAGAAATTCTAGTGTTAAAGTTTGAATTTTGCTTGTACTTTTGTGTTTAGGATCATCATATGTGTTTATGTTTTGAATTGGAAGGCTTAAATCATTGTGGTTTGGTTGTTTTTGATTGATAAAGTGGTTATTTTTGAACTTTGTACAAAGCGAGTTGAGTCTCGGATATTTATTTCTTCAAGCGAAGTTGCTTCAAGCGTTATCGATGCTTGAAGTTGGTATATGCGACTTGGCTATTTAGCGAGTTGACCTTTTGCGACTTGAGTTCTAAGGCTTACTAGGCTATTGCTTGAGTTATATAGCTAAAGTTAGTTTGCTTAACTTGGTGGTTAGCGAGTTGTGTCCGCTTTAATTTGCTATTGCTTTAGCGAGTTGCTCTATATGCGACTGGCTATTAAGCGAAGTTGACTCCTTGCTTAATTTGTTTCTTTAAGCGAGTTAATTGTTTAGCGAAGTTGATAATTAAGCTTAGTTGAGTGTTTAGCCACTTGTCTATTGAGACTTGTTACTTCTTTCGGCTACATTCTTACGGTTGTTCTTTTGGTTTAGTAAAACTCCCTGAAAGAATCAATTTCCGGTTTAATCAAAGAATAGTAAAATCCCATAGAACTTGTAATCATGGCAAACATCGTTCATACTATTGTTTCTTCAGAGTCAGGATGTTCAAGCAGCTGGTTCAGATACTCGCCCACCCATGCTTGACAGAACTGACTACGACTCTTGGGCTCAAAGAATCTGATTGTATTGTCTTGGAAAGGAAAATGGGGTCAACATTCTCAAATCGATTGATGAAGGACCTTATCGTATTGAGACTACAAGAGACTTAATTGATACAAATGCAGATGGAACAATGATCTATGGATAGACGACCAAAGACATATGATGAGCTCAATGATAAGGAGAAAAAGAGATTCGATGCTGATATCATGGCTTCTAACATCATACTTCAAGGTCTTCCAAAAGATATCTACAAGCTTATCAATCACAACAACCGGCCAATGCAGGTGGGATAATGTCAAGATGCTTCTTCTCGGTTCTCAATTAACTATGGAAGACAGAGAATCACAACTCTATGATGAATTTGAGCACTTCAAGATGAAACCAGATGAGAGTGTCTATGAGTATTACGTGAGATTCCACAAGCTTGTTAATGACATGAGGAACATCAGAATGACTATGCCAAACATTCATATGAACTCAAAGTTTGTGAACAACATGAATCCCGAATGGCACAAGTTTGTCACCTCGGTGAAGCTAACCAAAGGATTGAAGAATACAAACTATGAGCAACTCTATGCCTTCCTTCTTCTGAATGAGAGACATGCTATGTTTGAAAAAGGATTCTTAATCAGCTCAAAACCAACCAGGAGAGACAAGCTCATCAAATGATTCAACCGCCTTCTACTCAAACATTGGAATTACCACCAAAGCATCTCAAGTTATACCCATGGGTAATGGTAATCACAAACTCATTCCCGATCCTATGTTCAAACAAGCCGATGTTGATGCGTGGTAGGGAAACTTCATTAATCAACTGCTCTCATGATTAGTCAAAACATGAACTCTCTCCCACACACCAACAACAACCTCATAACAGCATAAAATCCACACAATCAAGCCATCACAAAGATGGAAGGTTATGGTGCAACAGTTCAAGAAAGGCAGAACAAGGAAGAGGTGGAGCCGGTAGAGGATATGTGGGAAATCGAATAGGGAAGGAATGGAAATCGGACAAGCAAAACCTATCAAGTGCTACAACCTGTGGAGGTGAGGGAATATTGCAAGGAACTCGCACATCGCCAAAACGCCCTCGAATGCGAGTACTTCAGTGGATAAGATGTTGCTTGTGCAAACTCTGGATAATGGTGCAGCTTTGGATGAAGAGGAGTTGTTGTTTGCCGAGGAAATGCTAAGACATATGATGCGATGTGGATGAGCAACCAATTCGTGAGATAGGCCACAATCATCGAATGCCTTTCAAGTCGCTGATTGTGATGCATACGACTCGACGTTGATGATGAACCTCATCGCACAAACCATTTTCATGGCTAGCATTTCTCCAATGGTCCCTCCTAAAGTCTCTTCATCACCACAAGTTGGTCCATCCAAAGACAAAATCATTTCTGAGGTACTAAAACTATATGATGAAGTTGATGAGCAAAAGATATGCATGACAAGTACAATCAACTGAAATTATTGAGTCAGATATTGAAAATATGGGTAATATCAATATTGTCCCATATGATCAATATGTGAAACAAAGTGAAAGTGAGATTGTACCAAGTGATGTATCTTATGCAGTCAATGATGACTATGCTTTTGATGAATACATTGCATGTGCCCCTGATGATTCTGTATCTCTCGAACTTAATGCCTATAAAGAACGTGTTGCTATTTATGAACAACGTGCTAAGTTTGAATTAACCACCCGTGAGCAGAAAATGGATGACCAAATGCGCATGCTTATTAGAAAAAGTAATTTTAGAGAAGAAGTATTAAAACAAGAGTTAAACTCCTTACAAGAAAAGCTTTCTAAAACCGCTAAGCAAAAACAAGAACTTCAAGAAAATGTGAAAATGCTTAAGCAAGAATTCAATGCTAAGGAATCAAAACTTTTGAATGATTTTTCCATTCAGACTGCTCACTTGATCACTAAGCATAGAGTGTTAAGCGATAAGCATAGCATTCCCCTTGTTGAGGAACCAAATCCAGAGGTCATTAAAAAGGCTAGAGTTGCTAATAAGGTGATCTATGATGGAAATCAGATTCTTAAACCTAGACGTAAACCTAGTTGCGCTTGAGTGCATCGAGGAAGATAGAAAATTAGATGATGCATCTAGGGAGAAAATGAATAAAAAGCTAGAAAGATTCCTCAATGTAAAAAGAATAACATAACGATCAAACCCCATGATTACAAGAAGGAAAATTGGATTTCCTTGAACAAGTTTAAGCCTCAAACGTTGTTAACTCCCAAACAAGTGTTCGGAAAAGGATTTAGATAAGCAAAAGCAGAGAATCTTGTTGTTACAAACCCTCCCCTTAGGAAAATGCCTTCCGATCGTGTATCCTCCAAATACACCAATGCATTTAGTTCCTAGAACTATTGCCACTAAAAGCAAGACCTTAATCAGCCAATATGTTATCTTTCAATTATTTGTTGATTTTGAGAAAACTTGTAAGAAAAGGATCACACCCATTGGGATAACTGAAGGGGAAAGAGGTTTTGAGCAAACAAAAGAATGCTATTTAACCGAGGTCATGCCTTTCTTTAAACAACTAAAAGATCAATTTGAGAGTCTTAAAAAGGGATGGACTTAGATATTAAAGAAATGGAAAAGGAATTTGATGCAATGATAGTTGAGGTTAGTGAATATGAGCGAGAATTAAAATATAATGAGATTGAGAGGAAGAACTTGCATACCTTGAATGAGAATCTTATTTCTCAATGTATTACTCAAGATGTGTTTTACATCGCTACAAATTGTTCCATTAATGCTTCTCAATTTCATGAATTATCTATTGCTCTAAAAGTCTCCCATGATCGTGTCATTGAGCTTGAAAAACTAACTCTAAACTGCATGATAAAGTTGAACAGGATGATCATGATAACCTGGTGAAACATTTTTCTAAGTTGGAAGTTGAACATTTTGATTTGCAATTAAAATATCAACATCTAAAGAAAATGTTAAAACCTCAAATATCAAGACATCCTTGGATGCTCCTAAATTTGATGCAGTTTTTGAAATTAGCAAACGCGGACAATGATTAGAGCTCATTGTAACACGATCATAAAGTTGAAAGCCCAAATCTCTCAATTAAAGGGTGAAAAGAACAATGTGACTCGATCCCAAATGCCTCCTCCTTTAGATTCTCAGTATTCTCAAACTTTTCATCTTCAAAACTTAGTTAATGCCTTACAAAAAAAAATGAGAGTTTTCTAGAAGAAAATGAAAAGTTAAACGACACTTTAAAGAGTTATATGATTCAATGAAAGTCACTCGTGACCAAAACAACAAAAAAATAACGCCTTTACAAAAGAAATTGAGAATCTGAGAAGTCAAGAAAATGGGAAACTGCCACTTGTTTTTAATGAGAATGCTGCATCAAAGTCATCCTCGATCGCAAATACACTGTGATCGTAAATACATTCCTCCTCATCTTAGGAATAATGAATCTGCATTTCATGACTATTGTGCTCACCTTAAGGATAGTCTAGAATGTCTCCGTGAGATTGTTGAAGAGGATTTCATTAATAAACCTCTTGATAGAGAAATTAGGTTTGCTTGCATTCATGCCAAACGATCTCAAGAGCTGCTAGAATGTTTAATTGCAACATGTCCTAAATCCTTAGGTGCTTAAAGGTAAAGTGTGATGCCTTGTTCTATGCCTAGTGCCAAGCATACAAACCATTCTATGCCCAGCTTTAAGAAAGTGAACACCAATGTGCCTTCTAGTAGTAACCCTGCACCTGTCTAGTTCAGAATGCAAAAAGTAGATCAACCAACTAATGTTCCCATAATTCCCTCTACAGTAGTAATCAGTGACATTAAAGCAAGCGGTCAAAGCCTCCGTGCAATACCAAGCAAGATAGGACCTCTCAAGCTAAGAATGTGCATTGGAAGAGAGTAGAAGACCAACCTAGGAACTTTAAGTTTGAGTTGAATAAAACAAATCGTGTTGATTCTAGTATTAGCCATAGGCGCATCAGTAATTAATTCGAATTCGATACTATTTAAAACCATGTAATGATGTCTGCTTGAATTATGTTGCTAATCATGAATATGGTGTGAATGCTTTGTCTAATGCTGTCAAATGCCCAGTTAAAATTGTTAATGCTAAAAATCATGCTAAGAAGGCTAAAAGGCAAAAAAGAAAGAAAGTTAGAAAACAGTGGAAACCCACATGAAGAACATTTAGTAAGATAGGTTATCAATGGATACCTATTGGCCATAAGGATAATCGCTTTGCCCTCAACTGTAAGACAATGCCCACTAGAAAATGGATGCCTAGTGGTAGAACTATTCCTTTAAGAAGTGAACATACTTTGAATAGGTCAAATACGACACCAAGATCTGATCTATTCCTAATGATTCCATTGCTTCTATTTCTGATATGGGTGTTTCTATTTCTGATGTGGGTGTTCCAATCAATGTTACTAACCAAGTGGAACCCATTCTTGCATGGGGATCCCAATTATCTAGTTATCCATTCTTGTATGTGTTCAATTGCAGATCGTTCAAATCGCTCTATGTACTTGGACTCGTTCCAAGCATATGACCGAGACCGGTCGCTGCTCATGAACTTCGTGAGTAAATTCATCGGGACTGTTAGATTCGGGAACGATCATTTTGGAGCAATTATGGGTTATGTTCATTATGTAGTTGGCAAAAGTGTTATCTCCGTGGTATATTATGTGGAAGGTCTTGGTCATAATTTGTTCTCTGTTGGTCAATTCTCGTGGATTCCGATCTAGAGGTGGCCTTTAGAAAACATACTTGCTTCGTTAGAGAACTTGATGGTGTGGAATTATTAAGAGGTACTCGTGGTTCTAACCTATACACCATCTCTATCGAAGACATGATGAAGTCTTCTCCAATCTGCTTGTTGTCAAAGGCTTCTAAAACAAAGTCATGGTTATGGCATCGCCGTCTCAATCACTTGAACTTCGGCACCATTAATAACCTCTCCAGAAAGGATATTGTCGAGGCTTACCCAGATTAAAATATGAAAAAGATCATCTTTGTTCAGCTTGCCAATTGGGTAAAAGCACTAAATATGCCCACAAACCAAA
The DNA here is from genome assembly GCA_910596185.1 of Chrysanthemum makinoi. NCBI lineage: Eukaryota > Viridiplantae > Streptophyta > Magnoliopsida > Asterales > Asteraceae > Chrysanthemum > Chrysanthemum makinoi. Next base: position 350,173,730 of record OU343222.1, read on the forward strand.
ACCCACAAATTCAGTAATGGAAGTTCTTCATACCCTTCATATGGATTTATGCGGACCAATGAGAGTGCAAACGATAAATGGGAAGAAATACATTCTAGTAGTTGTTGATGACTACTCTCCATTTACTTGGGTAAAGTTTTTGAGGACAAAGGATGAAACTCCAGATGTCATCATCAAACTAATCAAACAAATTCAGGTTCGACTCAACAATACAATGTAATTGTTCAAACGACAATGGCACGAGTTTGTTAACAAAGACTTAATTTAGTTTTATGAAAGTGTTGGAATCACTCATCAAAGAAGTGTTCCACGAACTCCTCAACAGAATGGTGTAGTTGAAAGACTAAATCAACTCTTGTGGAAGCCGCAAGAACAATGCCGATTTATTCAAAGGTTCCAATGTTTCTATGGCCTGAAGCCATTGCCATCGCTTGCTACACCCAAAATCGTTCCTTATACACACCTCTCATGGAAAAACTCCATATGAACTTGTTCATAAATGAAAACCTGATCTCTCCTACCTTCGTGTATTTGGTGCTTTGTGTTATCCAACTAATGATGGTCAAGACTTAGGTAAATTAAGAGCAAAGGCAGATATTGGAGTTTTTGGTTATGCACCAAACAAGAAGGATTACGAATCTACAACAAGAGAACCCAAAATATCATGGAAACAATTCACGCTACGCTCATGAGCTAACCGGTCAAATGGCTCCGGACAAACCAGCTTCTGACCCGAACTCAATTTTCATCAAGTAGTCCTATCAGCTTCTACTCTTATTTCTAACCCCTCTCCAAAGAACTCCTTATGTACCTCCATCAAGATGATTTAAAGAAATTGTTTGATCCAATGTTTGATGAACACTATGAACCAAATATTGATGAAATGTCAATTCCATCAACAGAGGTCGCCCTATCCTCGCGTGAATGAAGTCAACCATTCAGCCTCAATATCATTAAGTCAAGAAGCCACGATCAATCAGCCTCATCAACAAACCTCATCAATCATCGAGTGTACATCATGGAATTGCTTCTGATTCACAAGATGAAGTTAATCCCTTTGCTACTCCCGAAGATGCTCCATTTGAAAACATATTTGCTCCTCAATCATCATCTGACCATCTTCATCGAGACATCGACTCGCTACTTCGCCTACAACAACAACCACATGAACACCTTAGAAAATTGACACATGATCACCCATTGGACAACATCATTGGAAACCTTTCTCGCCCAAGATCCAATCAGAAACAACTTGCTACCGATGCCTTATGGTGCTTCTTCAACTCCGTACTCTCTAAGATCGAACCTAAAGATGTTAAAACCGCCATGAATGAAGATAGTTGGTTCAATGCCATGCAAGAAGAAATTCATGAGTTTGATCGATTAGATGTATGGGAATTAGTACTTGCTCCAGACTGTGCTATGATCATTGCTCTAAAGTGGATCTTCAAAGTGAAGCTTGATGAGCATGGTGATGTGTTGAAAAATTAAGGCTAGGTTAGTGGCTAAAGGATATCGTCAAGAGGAGGGTATTGACTTTGAAGAATCATTTGCTCCATTTCTCGTGATCGAGGCAATCGTAATCTTCTTGGCTAATGCCGCAAGTAAGAACATGGTAGTCTATCAAATGGATGTAAAGACGGCGTTTCTTAACGGAGATCTTAAAAAAGTCGTATACGTCACCAACCCAAGGCTTTGTGAATCCGATCATCCTACTCACGTCTATCGCTTGAAGAAGGCTCTTTACGGTTTAAAGCAAGCTCCAAGGGCATGGTATGATACGCTATCAAAATTTCTTCTATCCATCGGATTCAAAGAAAGGAGCAGTTGATCCGACATTGTTCACCGTGAAGTCGCAAACATTTAATTCACGTTCAAATTTATGTTGATGATATTATCTTTGCCTCGACCGACCCCAATGAATGTGATCATTTTTCAAATGAAATGGGTTCCAAATTTCAAATGTCAATGATGGGACAAATGTCATTTTTCTTGGGATTACAAATTTCACAAAGTCCCGAGGCATTTTTATAAATCAATCTAAATATGCAAATGAGATTTTAAAGAAATTTGGATTTGATTAATGTGACACCGTTGACACTCCCATGATTGAACGTACTAAGCTGGATGAGGACCACTCAGTGATCATGGTAGATCAAACGAAATATCGTAGTATGATTGGATCCCTGATGTACCTCACACGCTAAAGCAGACCGCATATCTTGTTCGTTGTGTGCATGTGTGCTAGATATCAGGCTAAGCCTACTAAAAAGCACCTTGAAGCGTTAAACGGGTCTTTCGGTATCTCCAAGGAACCATCAATATGGGACTTTGGTACCCGAAAGACACCGGTATATCTCTAACAGCCTATGCAAATGCCGATCATGCAGATGTCAAGATACACGCCGAAGTACGCCTCGAGGTGCTCGCTTTTTGGGTGATAAGCTTGTTGAGTCGGTCTTCAAAGAAAGCAAATGAGTACTTCTATTTTCTACGAGGTTGAATACATAGCCATGTCATCTTGTTGTGCTCAAATCCTATGGATGAGATCCCAATTATCCGACTATGGCTTTGAATTCAACAAAATCCTCTCAGCATAAAGGATAATAAAAGTGCTATTGCTCTCTCATGCAACAACGTACAACATTCAAGAGCAAAGCACATCGACATTCGACATCATTTCATCAGGGAGCAAGTTGAAAACAATGTGGTGGAACTATACTTTGTGAGGATCAATACCGCTAGCGTACATCTTCACCAAAGCTCTTCCTAGAGAACGTTTTTGAGTTTATCCTTCCACGACTTGGTCTTAAGAGCCTACAACCGGAAACACTCAAACGTCTTCAAGAGGAAGAAGATGAGTAAAAGGTTTTCCTTCATATATATTTGTATATATTTATTCAAAAACCAAAGTACAAATCTATAAAACCTACAAAAAGCAAAGAGAAAAATATAAAACTTTAAAAAAAAAAATCATAAAAATTTGAAAAATCTTGAAAATTTCCAAAAATATTGTTATATTGTCATGTTTTTCATTATTCGATATCATCTACGGACTTTGTGTTGATATTCAAAGAATGTCACGGATCTTTAGATGTTCTTCGAATGTAAATTGTTTTGTTTAAAAAAAAAAAAAAAAAATGAGGCGGAGAAAAATGGTGATTTATTGTCATTTCAGTAAAGAACCCGCTTTAAAAGTAAAGAACAAAGCCATGGTTTATCTTATTTTTCAAATCTCATGCTCTGATTTTTAAAACAAATATTTGTCATAAAAGACAAATGTTTCTCTTTCCAAATATTTTTCCGTCTAATGATTCTTCTGAAAAATATTTATCATCTAATGAAAACTAAATTGCTTTGAAAACACCTCGACTCTATTATTTGTAAATCATTAGTGCCTATCATCTGTCAAAATCTCTATCTCTCAATCAACAACTTGTGTCATTGATTGAGGGGGAGAATGATTTTATTCGAATTAAAAAGGTTATTTTGAAAGGTCTCCTTTCAAAAAATAATAATGTCTTATACAGTTGATTCAAAACCTTTGCTAATATTAATGTTTTCAAAAGACAATCTTGCATGTCTAAAACAATGGAGTTTAAGTCTGATAATCTGATCCTTATCAGTTAAAAAGTTTTTTTTTTCAAAAGGCAAGTCACTATTCTCCTCAAAAGCTCTCAAAATTTAATTTAAATCAATAGAGATCACATCTCTCAAAGGATTTGGAAAGTGTGATCGGGGGAGAATTTGGGATTTAAATTGGATTTAAACTGATAACTTGATAATTGGTTTTATATGTGTTTAGCATGCTTTCCTCCCCACATGTGCCAAACGATTTCAAATTTCTATGCACATATTGAGGGGGAGCAACTATTTTGAAAACCATATTCTTAATATAACTACTCTTAGATGCAAGCCAACCCCTCAAAGATGAAAATTATTTCTATTACAAAATGATGATTGATGCACATGTTGAGGGGGAGCTCTTGTTCTAAAAATATCAAAAACAATTCAGGTACAAAATGCTTTGATAATATATCACAAGTATCTGGATTGATTCTAAAATGGTTTTCAATTGGTTCCAATGGAAGATGAACAATACCAAATAGACCGAACAACTTTACTTTATGTATGGTGATAAAAGGATGATAAGGTTAGGTATTAGTTCCCATGATCCGCCAGAACCGGAGGGATCTACCCTGGGACAATCCACTAGATAGTGTAGAAGTCCTTAGGTATGATGGAAAAAAGGAGAAATGTGAGATATGGGAAGAGTGCGGATCGAGACAGAGCTAGTGCCGAATAAACCCAACAAGGTTCTAGTTATGAAGTCTCGGTAAGCACTCAAGGGGTTGAAGAATGAAAAAGAAATGAATGTGAAAAGGGTGAAAAGAAATAGCCCTCCAATTATTCAACCTTAGGCAGAAACCGGGTTCAATTCATATGCTACTAGTGTTTACTAAGGTAACACTGGTATTGAAGACAATACATCATGGACCCAATGACGACCGCACTAAACTTCCCAAGCTACTCAAGTTCCTCTTAAAAGGACTTGTTTCATTCTCACGGGAACCGACATTATCTATCAACTTTCTCTTAGAGTTTGGTGATATTGAAGAAGGACACCCTCTCCCTAGTCTCCCGATAGGAACCAAATATGCACAATTGAGTCTAGAGCCACGAGATCATCTAATAAATCTCTTTAGGACACTTTCAATGAAGACTCTCTGTTTCACACAATGTGGAAAGAGAGTTATATCTTATGAGTCCTACGCATTATCCTTGTGGTATTGCCGTAACATCCGAGTGATATGCTATCATATTCACAATGAAGATGGAAAGCCTCTCGGAGCCAACATCAAACAAGCTCCTAGTGGGTGGCATGTGAGATCTATCCAATAGACCAACCATGTGACAACCGAACGTAAACAATGGGGCGATTCAATCTTTGAATCAATCCCGTTCAGTTATGGATTGACGGATACCTTTGAAAAACCGGTCATTGTGCTTAAAAACTCTTTTCTATTAGCACATCGACCGTACTCTTATTTCAAAAAAAAAAAATGTGTTTATGATTGATAATTGATTTTCATTAAAACCTTCGTTGTATTGCAAAAAAAATTTCTATTGAGCGATACACCATTGTTTTTCAAATCTCTTTTCATCAATCGAATCTCAATTCGCGGTTCACTCACCTCGTGTTGTCTTCTTTGAGACGCTCCGGTTTGAGAAACGCCTAGAGCAATGCTAAACCCTCGCCAAGGAAATTCTTCGAATTATACCGATCACAAAGTGCATACTAGTATTGATCAACGGGAACCGTGTACCTCAATTCAACAAAAGTGATCAAAGACAATTTCGCTGCATTTTATTGCTAATCGTTGTATGCAGTGTCCGACGCTTAAATAATCGAATGAAGCGGTCAATCCATAGCCGCATGCTCACACTACACATTCATCTCAAAAGAAATCATGATAAGTGCTTCAACGACTCTGATACATTCACTCCATGCTTCGCTATGCCGCCGCAAATATCATGATCCAAAGAAAAGCTCTCGCTACTCGATGAGAATATATCATGATCCGTAATGTGAGCATGTCGGTCCAAATTTCACAACTTCACATAATACCAACACCACAATGGAAGTGTCGAGATTCATGTTGCCGATGATCTCAAGTCGGCTCAAAACTCATCATCACGTGGATCGCTTAAAGACCTCCACTTAAATTATCCAAACATGCAGATCATGAAGAATCAATGACTACGTAGCATCGAGCAAGGAACTGAATCAAGAATCCTAGACCAATCTAATGTAATATCTGTTTGTATTCTTTGTAAATTGAGGTGACCCTCCTTAGGGGAGATTTTTAGGAATTAGAAAATTCAGTCAAGTTAAAGAGTCTGGTCACCTCAAGTATATGTATTCGATAGAAAGCTCGTGAGTCGTGAGTCAAGTTATGTTAGTAAGTAATTTGTTAAGTAACACCGTGGAGGACGGACGGGTCTTTACCCACTGTATGCCCGATCCACGTACTCGTAGGTGACGTTTATTTGTAACACACTATAAATACCCTCTACCTCCCAAGGTAGAGGGTTGAAGCTTCAATACCGTTTTTCTTTGTTTCACATAGTTCCCAACTCTCTTCCATTTCTCTCTCTAGAACTTTCTCTCTCTAAACATATTGAACGCCCCATATGGTTATGGTTTAGTGTATTTGTGAAATCCTATATCTTACAACAAAGATGTTGATAAAAGGCAGATTTCACAACTGATCACAACAACAAGAACAAAGAACAAAGATGCAAAGAATCAAAGACGTCACAAGCTATGAATGCCAAAGAAGTTCAAGACGTCAAACAACCTAAGCATGACAACAAATGATGACCAACACTTAGGGGGAGATTGTTAGGAACATGTTTTATTATAAAGTGTAGGTCATTTCATTTGTAATAGGTCGTTAACAATTATGGTTTATAAATGTTTGTATTTAGTTTTACAGCTCATGTAGTAAACCCATGAGCTGTGATAAGAGGTTCTTCTAGAACCAAGGGGAAACACCCCTACTTATATAAACACTATAAATACCCCCTCCCTTGAAGGGAGAAGGTGTTGGTTCTAATTGCAATTATCATTTCATTAATCATTCATTAGTTTCTTCCATTTTCTCTCACTAAAACTTTCTCTTTCTAGAAATACATATTGATGTGATAGAATGGTGACCTAACAGTTACTTCTTGGATAAACGTTATTAGGTCTCCTAGATGGATTATGTTTTGAAAAAGATGGAGCTTTATTTCTTGCAAAAGTAGGATTATATTTTGGAGGTGGTTGTCTAGTGGTGACATGAGTTGGTTTCTTCCTATTAACGATAACAAACTCAGTTCTAGATGAATAAGCTACGTTATTACCAATGCTTGCTACAGCATCCACGGATCCCTCGGCCGTACACTCAGCCGTTCCTCTCAAGGATCCATGGGATCCGCCACAACAAGGTGGTTTTTCTAGTGCCTTAACAAATTTTGTTTCTTTATTTTCACTAGTTGATGGATCAAGTTGTTGAATACCCAAACCTTTTTGGTTGTTACCGGTTTTAACACTATCTAATATCGTATCTAAAGTAATCGTACTCATTCTAGCAATTTTAGAATCTAGATGATCAACTAGTGTTTGAAGTTGAACGCAAAGTTCACATTCACCACTTGCTATTTTACCCTTTTCTAAACGTTTTAGTTTTGCTTTTAATTCTATGACTTCTTTATCTAAACGTTGGTTTTGACTCTTTAAAAGCTTGGTTTTGTTAATTAGTTTTAAGCTAATATTGCATAGTTTGTCATATTCATCATGCAATAAGTCGTCATCAAGTGATGAGCTACTATAGTATTCGTGACATACCTCGTCATTTGCCATGAGACAAATTTCTTCGTCCTCCTCGTCGCTTATTCCCCACGTGCCGCTCACGAACGCCTTTTGATCATCCCGTTTGGGACACTTACTAATAAAGTGGTTTGGGTCCCCACATTTAAAGCAAGTACGGTCATATTTTGGCTTCTCGTCCTCTTTGCTTTTCCAAAAGCCTTTCTTATCGTCATACGGTTGTTTGACGTATCTTCCCTTTCTTCTAAAGAACTTTTTAAAGTCCTTACCGCCATAGCATTTCCTCATCATCACTACTTGAAGAGGAGTTTTCTTCATCGCTTGAAGCCTTTTTGGCTTTAAGGGCAAGAGATTTGTGTTTCTCTTTCACCTTTGAGGCTTCAGAGTCTTTAGCAAGAATAAGCTCGTAGACTTTAAGTTGCCTATGAGTTCATCAAGGGTGAGGATTGTCAAATCTTTTGACTCTTCGATCGCCGTCACTTTGGATCTCCACTTCGATGGAAGTGCCCTTAGATATCTCCTAACATGGTTACGGCTAGAAAAAGATTCATCAAGTGCTTGTAAAGATGTAATAATAGTATTAAAGTTAGCAAATGAATGATCTATAGTTTCCTCATCCGATATTGAAAATTGTTCATATTGTTGAACAAACAAATCAATTTTATTATTTTTAACTTGTTGGTTGCCTTGATGAGTTACAACTAAAGATTTCTAGATTTCTTTTGAGGTTTTAAGCATAGAAATTCTTTCGAATTCCTTTTTCGGTAAAGCATTATATAAAACCATTTTTGCTTCACTATTTTTAGAAAGCTTTTTCTTCAATTCATCATTTAGTTTATCATGAGGTATGTTAACTACATTCCCTTTATCATCTTTTGAGGTAGCCTCAAAATCGCCTTCAACAATAATGTACCAAAGATCAATATCTTTCGATTTCACATATGTTTCGAATCTATTTTTCTAATATATAAAACCATTAGTTTCAAGTAGTGGTGGTCGTTCCATAGATTGCCATTCCTTATAATTTTCAGAACCTATAGTGATCGAAAAGTTTTTAAAATACAATTTTACTTTAAAACTTTTATAAACTTAGCTCTGATACCAATTGTGGAAAACTAGAAGGGGGGGGGGAGTTGAATAGTTTTGCCGATTTTAAGTTAGTTTCAAAAACTTTAGATTCGTTAATATGTGAGATCTTATGGATGTAGAGAAAGTATAGATATAATGATAAAGCAAGTAAATAAAGTAAAGCAAAGGAATAGAAATGACACAACTGATGTATAGTGGTTCGGCTACAAGGACACCTTCCTTGCCATACTCCACTCCTCGAGTCACCTACTGAGTTCAAGCACTATGTCAACAAACTCCTTCACTTGGCGGAGAAGCCTTCACAACGTTGCTTACACCTTTTCAGGTACAAAGCTAGATAACCGAAGTTCGTAACACGGTGGACCAAACCAACACGACTATTACACAACAAATATGTGAAATATCAAAAACAAGATCTTCGCTACGAAATCTTAAGGAGTGACAAATCAATCAAGAAACCCCCCTTGCTTGGATGACTTGTAGAATGCTCGTGATCTCGCCTTAGAGAAGGACCTATATGAGAATCACAATAGAAAGTAAGAAGAACAACTCTCTAGATCAAGTGATCTATATGTTAGAAGAGAATGAAAGTGTTTGAGAGATTTAGTAAGAAGAGGGGTCAGTTAGAATGAATAAATGGCTCTCTATTTATAGGCAAAATCTTCCACTGTTCCCGGATCCCACGGATCCCTCCCACTTGGGATCCGTCTAGTGTAATCCTAGGGATCCGTGGGAGGCTCCTCTTTGCCCATGGGATTTTTGGTTATGGGTCATGGGTTATGGGTTGGTCCATGGGTTTTCTTTAGATTCAATGTATCTAAGTATACATTGTATCTAGCCAACTTGGGTATGGGTTATGATCCATGGGTTATGGTCCATGGGTTGTGGTTTTTACCCATCCTAATAAACTATTACAACAAATACTTAATTACTATATTTTTGTATTTAAATGGCTATATGTAAATGCTTTACAAAAATAACATGTATCCTTATAATTGTACTTAAGATAACATTATATTTGTTATCAACAAAACACAAAGAGATCGCAAAATATTAATAAACGTTTTTACGGTTTATTTGTATTAACACTTCGTATAAGCATCATGAACAAACTTCAATCCCTGAAATCACACTACCGACAAGCATAATTCTAAAAAGAAAAAAAAAATGAAAAATGAAAAACAAAACTAACTCACTTTCGTAGGAATCACGGTTGCATTTAGCATATGCAACAAGCCTTTAAAACCACTTGGTGTCCCAAGTGGACGAGTAAAGTCTCATGAGGGTTTACAGGGAACACACCCACAAAGTTCATTTAAAATACTAATACAAGGTTATTATGTTTTAAAATGAAAGAATTAAAGCAGGGGAAGGTTATGTCGTAACTCTTTTGAGGGAGTTACGCCGTAACTGGCAAGACCTGAAATAAGCTGCAAAGCTAATGGTTACGGCGTAACCACCTAGATGGTATTACGTCGTAATTGGTAATGCGTCCAATAATTCTGCTGCAAAAGGTTGGTTACGGCGTAACCACAAAGATGAGTTACGCCGTAACTAGGATCGGATCAGCAATAGCAACAACAATCTCTTCCTCATTTTCTGCAAAAATGGTTAGAAAACACAAAACCCAACAGAAATGAAAATAAAACAAAAGAAGGGGATAATTCGGGCTGTCTCCCGAAAGAGCACTTTTCTTTATTTACGAGTCTTTAAGTTTGACTCAGAGCCGCGGGGCTACCAGTGCTTGTTGGTCATTTCGTGGATATGGCAATCTCCACGTTGGATCCAACTTACCAAATTCTCCTCCCATTTGTAATCATCCCCTAATTCTAAACAGCATGCGTAGAAACTCTTGATTTTCTGATAAGGGTGGTCAATACCTTTTTCTTTGTCTTCATCACCGATATCGAGCAGTGGTTGAGCCTGGCTTAACTGCCTCTTGGTCCAATTTTTAAATCTTTTAATCGTTCTCGGCATTTTGAAGATAGTTTTATCACCGTCTATCTTTAACCATACTAACCATTCTTTTTCATTTTTATCTAACCTTGATATTTCCTGAAAAGGTTTCCCTAAAATTACCCCTGTAAGTCCATCTTCCACAAACTCGCTTACATCGTCTAAAACCATAAAGTCCACCAAAAATGAATGAGCTCCGACGAAGACATGGATGTTAGATGCGAACCCAAGAAAGTTATTCCCTTTATACTCTAATTCTTTCTTCATAACTCAGTTGTAACATTCTTTCGACATGATGTTGACTGGTGAAGTTGTGTCAATAAATGGATGAAAGTCGATGAATCCGATTTTGCATGAGATCTTTAGATAATAAGGGTTCCTATGATGTATGCGGGTTCCCGCCTCATGAAATCTAGGTTGATTGGGTTACGAAAAAGCCTTCACAGAGTTGTCATGCCAATGTGCCATTTCAACGTCACTTGAGAGGTCTTCAGCACTGATTCCTAAATTATCCTATTCTTCGAAGTTGACGAAAACATCAAAATCTCTCCTCGAATCAACTTTGCCAGGGTCTGGGGGGTCACTAAGAAATTCTTCCAGAGCGTCACCAAAATTGCCTACTGGGTCAACTGCACATACCTTTTGAGGAGTGGCCAAGAGTTCATTAGGTCCGAACGTTTCAATTTTCCCATTAGCTTCAAGCGTCAGTTTTTCAACAAACGACATCCACCTTAGTATGGGCAGTGGCAAGCATAGGTCTACCCAAAATAACAGGTATTCTATTGTCCTCCGGGATGACAAGGATCACAAAATCAACCGGGAAAAGGAATTTCTTGATCGTTACCAACACATTTTCAACAATGCCCAACGGTGATTGCATAGATCGATCGGCCATTTCAATTTTCATCTTGGCCGGCTTTAAGTCACCAATTCCCATACGTAGGAACATAGAACGAGGCATTATGCTAATACTAGCTCCAAGATCAGCCAGGGCATTACACATATTGAGACTCCCGATCAAGCAAGGGAGAGTGAAACATCCTGGATCTTTTTCCTTTTGTGGTAGCTCGTTTCTCAATACTGCTGAACACCTTTCGTTGAGGTGAATTGTCTCATCGTTGCTTAATTCCTGTGAAATTTCATCATGATTAGTTTTAATGGAATTATTGATAGAGGAGTTTACCGGTAAAGCTTGGTCCAGAAGTGATTGTCTTTCTATGCTGATTCGTCGCTTAGCTTTTTCCGAAAAGGTAGTTGGTTCTTCAAGGATAGTCTCTACCGTGCTGACAACTTCTTCTTCCTGAGCTGCTAAGTAATCGGTGACGGATTGCGAACATGAGCTAACACTCTTTTCTAGTCTCTTAATCCTGTCTTCGTGAATTTTGAGAGAAGAGATTGTATTATCTGCGAATGTCTTCATCATTTTTTCAATTCTATCGTCTCGTTCCCTTGATTCCTTGATGTGGTCAAGAATCTTCTTTTAAAGATTGCTCCCGGTTTTGGTCCCAAATACACTTTTAACCCCCTTAACCCTGCATGCTTCAGCTTCTCTTTCTAACCTTCGTTTTTCGAAAATTTCCCCATAATTATATTCTTGCTTTGTTATCGTCTTCATTACCTTATGATCGAAATTGTCTCTAGGTCCGTACCCTGTATCCATATGCCATTTGTAGCAATGTTCAGAAATTCGTTGGATACATTCCAAGGCTTGGTCAGGAGTCATGCTAGGAATAGGTCTAGGGGAATCGAGAAGTTCTCGTGTTTGCGCATTAATCCCACGATAGAAGACGTAAACGATCTGATATTTGTTCAACTCATGGGTGGGGCATCGATAGAGTAGCTCATTAAATCTCTCCCACGCTTGGTAAAGCGTTTCTTCTCTAACTTGGACGAATTGATAGATTTTACCCAGAAGTTTGGCCATTTTTTAAGGAGGGCAAAATTGTTGGACGAACTCTTTTCTTAGTTTCCCCCATGCTCCTTTATATTCATTAGGGAGTTTATTATACCATCTCTTCGCAGTTCCAGTAAGAGTCACAGGAAAAATCCTAGCGGTGACCGAATAGCTCCGGGTACCTTTGACATTGAAAAGAGAGGATAAGTAAAGTACTTCTTCTACGTGATTCTGAACGTCCTCATCTTTATCTCCAGAGAAATTAAGTTCATGTAACTCTCAAATAATATGATCTGGAATAGAGTAATTATCAGCACTAGAATTCTGCGTGAAGGTTCGTTGCCAGTTCTCATTTGGTCGCTCCAAATACTGCTCCATCGTTAAGTCATCGATATTATCTTCATTGATGACCTCCAGTTCTGTGTCAGACTGGTCTGATTCGTAAAATGAGAAAATGTTGTGAATAGGAACCAGAGAGTAAACTTTCCTTGTCCGAAATTACTTTTCCGGATCGTCGAACGGTGTGGCCAGAAAAGGCCTTGAGCTGCGAGTCTTATATCCTCACATTTAAGAAAGAAAATTAAAAATAGACTTAATATGAGATCCTAAAATAGCTCATCGGCAGCGGCGCCAAAAACTTGATGCAGGTTTTACTGACCAGGTTTTAATATTTATAGTTACTCCGTATACCTATGGTCTACCCTAATGCACTAACGGGCAGTGTACCCGGTCGTGTGTAGTGTAGTAATCGGTAAAACCGAGGTTGTCCCAAGAGCTATGTGTGTTGGATTATTATTAAGTCTAGGTGTCACAGATTTAATAATGGTTTCGATAAGGAATTAATTAGAATAAAGCAAATAAAAGCAGATAAAAGATAAAGGTAAATCAATAGAGGAGAGTGGTGCTAACATAGTTAATCCTCCTAGCTAGTTATGTCTACGTCTACTTACTTCTAATTACTTTAGGTGGGGTCAAAGTCGAGAGGACAACATTTGGTCAATTCGCCCTAACCTATCAGTAAAGATGCCACCACAGAGAAGTCGTGTCCCCTCATAAGTCCTGTTGTTCCTGGTCCCCTAAGCCAAGTCATTAAGTACCGATACATGCTAGATTTATAATAGTGAGTGCCCGGCCGTTAGGAACTTAGACACTCACCCCCTAATTCTTAAGTTCATCCAAACGGTAGGTGATCAGTTGGTCAAATCGCACAAGTAGAAAGGGTCGTCAGTTGGTCATATCTTACCCTTCCCGTCTCAGTCCGCTCACCTAGGGTCAGTTGGTCATATCTCCTAGGTAGTTGGCTTCTATCGCCATTCAAAACTACCGAACCAAGGGTAGCTACCAATAAACTATGCATGCACACTTAGAAATAATTATGCGGAAGTAATATAAACATAGATAAAACAATTAAGGAATCATAACTAGGCCAGCACCAAGAGGTGCTTAGCCGCTCATATTAATCATACAAACCAATTCAATATTCAAAGGTACGAAATACATGAATTAAAAGTAAAGAAAATATAAAATGCTAATGCTTATCGTAGGGGAGTGATTTCTCCCTTGGAGACAGCTCCGTATGCTCCTCTGGACCTTCCTTTAGCTTTTTTCCACGTTCTCTGATTGTTGTGTGTGGAATGAGATGATTAGAAATGCTGGAATTCGTGGGTATTTATAGGCCAGATCTGGGTTACGGCGTAACTATAACAAGAGTTACGCCGTAACCTTCAATTCTTCGTATTTGGCACTAGATCTGCTAGTTACGGCGTAACCTTATTAGTGGTTACGCCGTAGTCTTCATTAAACTTGGTTACGCCGTAGTTGTTGTAATAGTTACGGCGTAGTTATCAGCGGCGTGGATCCTCATTTGACCTAATGTAGTTACGTCGTAACCTTTGGGGAGATTTACGCCGTAACCTTCTGATAAGTTGGTATTCTGAGTCACACATTAGTTACGGCGTAATGTGAGAGAAGATTTACGCCGTAACTTCTTCAAAATCAGCATATATGATGAATCTTTTGATATTTCTCCAGTTCCACGTCTCTTTAGCTCCAATGCTCGTAATTTACCTGAAAGTGGAAAACAATGGAAAACAAGCGTAAATCCATATAAATGATATAAATTACAAGCATTATCAGGGGAAATTGACATTTAATATTCAGGACTATTTGATGTTACCAGAGCATAATCGGGGGAAATTGACACTTAAAAATAAGGATTATTTGATGTTATCATATCCCATGTATGATTGGATATAGATATGTCGAGCATGCTTACATAGATGTAGATTCTCCGATCAACGTGATGTCCTCAGTTGTTTACAACAACATAATGAACACACAGCTTAAAACTAGGAGAGACCCTAAGTATTCCGGTGAGGTTTGCAATTTTGTTTGAAGGGTCAAGGATGTACACATCTTTGTTGGGAATTTTAGTATTTATAGAATTTTTAAAGGGTAAAATAGGTTTTTATTTTTATTTTTTATTTTTTATTTTTTTTTTATTTTTTTTTCGCGGCTAGTAGCCATGCACATAACGTCTCTTTTTTTTTAAACATATTTAATCCTCATCGTTACAATTAAAATAAATAAAAAATAAAAACTGATAACTCGGCTGGTGCTAACGTCACAGAAGGATATAACGCTGAGGGGGTGTCGGTCGGCGCTATAAGACAAAGACCATAGGGCTATAACGCGCCACATGGCTCCAGACACCGTGTGCTCACACAATAAAATGTGTAAGGTCTCAAGTTCGATTCATAATAGGTGCAACAACATCGAAGTGGTAACGCCAACCTCCTGAAAAAGGAAAACTTTACTTGGTTTGAGTCTATGTGACGGTAAGTTCAAATCCCGTTGATTAGTCGACCAAAAAGTCGAAAACCATGGCTAAAAAAAAAATGCCTACGCACTAGCTGTACTTCATCTGTTTCATAACACTGGTTTTTGCTTATAAGCATGGTGTTTGTTCATTTGAAACATATCAAATATGCAAATAATTATTAAGTTACAAGTTTATAAACCTAAAAAAGCTAATCATAGTAGCTTTTGTTTTGCAAAATATTTCAAAAGCTATATATGTTTGGCAAAAATAGATTGTGCTGGTGCTGTTGCTGAAAAATATTATAAAAAGATATTATTTTTATAAGCTACATGAAGTAACATTTTATTTTCAGATATTATGAAAGATTATTTTTTTTAATAATCTCCTATAAGTTCTGTCTGCCAAACAAATATTATTTTTTAAGTAACTTATTTTTAAAAAAATAAGTTAATCTCTCCATAATCTCATGTGACGAACATATACATATATTTATGCAACCGCAAACTCAACAATAGAACTTTCATCACAGTGATACATGAAGAGTCTACATTTTGTTGAAATGCTGAATAAGATTGGTTGACAATGCTACCTTAACTTGTAAGTAATGACAAAAATTGGGCTAATACGATTTACAAGACTAGGCCATTTTTAATTAGCCCATATACAACTTATATTACGAGTACTGGTGAAAGTCATAATTTCATAATCCAGAAAACTTATGAGTGAGCAAGGTTCAGTTTTCTACTAGATTAAAATCATAGGTTAACAATCTAATATATTTTTGTTTTTCGAAAAAAAAAGACTAAAAATGACTTTTGAGTGCAAACAATATATACTAGCCGAGTAGCCGAGAGACTTTAGTTCTGGTGTTTTCAATTCAATGTATTTTAAAAGCCAAAAAAATAAAATAATGGTTTCGTCAGACGACTAGGTGCTGTCAGCTGAATTCTTTCAATTTTGGTTATTTGGCTACTCTTCAAAAAATGATTGTGTCATGTATATATTATCTCATAATCAGTCAGGGGGTCCTAGTAGCAAAAAGCTTGTGAATATCAAGTGTGATAAGTCTCAGGTTCAATTCTTACTAGATGAAAAAAAAATACTGAAATGGCCAAGTTCTCCTTTTAGAAAATAAGTGTTTTACCTAATTTAAGTTTGTGTGACGCTGGTTTAAAGACCCAATGAAATAATCAGGTAAATGTTCAAAATCCACGATTATCAAACAAGGGAGGGCTCATTGTCCCATTTAGGGGTGTTCCCAGATCCGACCCAAACCCGATTAACTCAGGTCAATAATTTAATTCAGGTCAACCCAAGTAACCTGAACACTAAATTGCGTCGAAATATCGAGTTGAAAATATTTGGCTAACTCGGGTTCTGATCGACCCGATTGAGCCAAATAAGGTTTATTATTAAATAAATGTTTTATAAACTATCTATTTAAATGAGTAAAACTAGGCAATTTTGTTACATTTTTCTCATATTTCGGTTGACTGAACCCGAATAGACCCGACCCCAACTAACCCGAATTCATAAAAGGTCAAACCTTGACCTGAACCGACTAACCCGACCTGATTACATTGATACCCATACAACTAGTTAGACAGCCCAAATAACGAAAACCCAAACTGAAAAACCATTTTTAGGCCCATTTTGCTTCATCACACCCATATAAATAAATCCCTACACCATTTCTCACTAGGGTTTTCACTCAGCAGCCGTTTTTTATCTTCACCGGAACCCTACGCGCCGCCGTCACCACATCACTCTCTTTTGCAAACATGGGGTAACTCCAGCTTCCATTATTCACTTAAATATGTTTAAACCTATTTGCTTATGTTGAAATGAGTTATTTATATATATTTGGAACATGGGTTGTTGTCTTTTTTATGTTATAAACATGTTTGATCTTGGTTTGGAAAAAATAGGTTCACATTTATTGTTGTTTATGATTATTTTGTTTGGAATATGATGTTGGTAAGTAGGTGTTGTTCTAGCTTATTTGTTTGGATTATGGGCTTGTTGAACTTTTGAAATGTAACTTATCTTATTATTTAGGGCTTATGATTACCACTTTGAGTTTAATAATCTCTAAGTGTAATCTCAACCTCTAAAGTTTTAGCTTATTGGTTTCTTAAAAGTTTCATATGCCATATGCGAGGCTAATAAGCTAAAAAACAAGCACTGTTTTTATTTATGTTATGTATTTATTAAGATGCATTGATAAATATGTTTTTGTTGCATTTGTTTCTTAAGTAACATTTGTTTGGATTGGTGATTGAGTTTGAGCTTGAATGGTTAATGATTTGATGTAATGTGTTGTTTATCTAGTATTCTAATGTGTTATGAAATTTTATTGTGACATGTCATTAGTAAATTTTGCTTTGCTGTTTATCTTTGTGCTTATTCTTGATTTGAAGCAACTTATTACGGAATGAGTTTGGATGTTATTTTATGTCTAGAGGTAACTGTTATGTATCATTTGTAGTAAGCGATGCATTTTAAAAGTGGTTGTTCATTTAGAGGGTGTAGTTCTAGCTTTTTTGTTTGTATTATGGGCTTGTCGAATGCTAATAAGCTTAACATTTAGGGTTTGCAACTGTTTCAAGTGGTTAAGCTTGAAAGGCTTGTGGTTTCTTAAAGCTGATCTTATTAGCTTTTAAAGGTTTTATAAGCCTTAGGCCAGATAAATAAGCTAAAACCAACATTTTTTTAGTCATGTGTTGTAAGTTATGTTCTACTTGTCTTCACTGTGGTCTTGTTGAACCTTTTAAATGTATCTGGGATTAATTTTCAGGACTTGTTATTCTGGCAAGTTAAGAGTTTTTGGCTTACTCAAGTTTATAAGCTCAGTTTGTAGGGATTCCCTTTTCCAAAAGTTTTTTTTTTTAGAAAGTTTAATAAGTCTTGAGCTATTCAAATAAGCAATAAAATGAATAATCTCTTAGTCATTTTTTTGGTTAAAAATGTCCATGTATTGCATTTGCTTTTAAATTAACATTTTTTCTAAAGCACATATATTTTGATGCACTAGTTTTTGTGCATTTGATTAAAGTATTGTTGCATAATTGATTTTCAGGAAAACACATGGAATGGGAGCTGGACGCAAGCTGAAGTCCCACCGCAGGGAGCAAAGGTGGGCTGACAAGTCATACAAGAAGTCTCATCTTGGTAACGAATGGAAGAAACCTTTTGCTGGATCTTCTCATGCTAAGGGAATTGTCCTTGAGAAGATGTAAGGACTTAATTTCTTTTCTGTGATTAATCTCATATTTGTCTTTCTAAATTTAATCTTATTTTGACAATTCTTGCTATTATGTCTACAGCGGTATTGAAGCTAAGCAGCCTAACTCTGCTATCAGAAAGTGTGCTAGAGTTCAGCTTATCAAGAATGGAAAGAAGATTGCCGCTTTTGTGCCCAACGATGGTTGCTTGAACTACATTGAGGAAAACGTTAGTTCTTCCAATCTATCTACAAAGACGTTTTTTTTATATTTAGTTTTTTAGTAACGCTGACTTGTTTTTGCATTTGCAACAGGATGAAGTTTTGATTGCTGGATTTGGACGAAAGGGTCATGCTGTGGGAGATATTCCCGGAGTCAGGTTCAAGGTTGTGAAGGTTTCTGGTGTTTCACTCTTGGCTCTCTTCAAGGAGAAGAAGGAAAAGCCAAGATCTTAAATTAACACCTGTTTTCTTATGTCATAGTTTTGATATGTTTTCCGAAGAGCTTAATTGTTGGTTTCTGTTTAACGCTGTTTTTGTGGAAGGCAGACACTTGGTTTTATGGTTGTAATGTGATTTTGGTAAACACAATTTATTTAGTTAAACTGTTTCTGCCTTGTTCTATTGCTTTCTTTCTGTTGATGCATGATTGGAAAATCCTTTACAATGCTTCTTTGCTGTCTGATAGGTTTTGTAGATGTCAAAAGTTTGAATCTTTTCAGTCCTGTTTTTGAAATACCGTAGAATCGTTTCTGTGTTCTTTCAAAGATTATAGTCTCCAAATATATGTTGTCTAGACCTTTTGAATGATCTCGGAGATGCTGTTTGTTTTTTGTGCCAGAGTGTTTGATAGGCGCCTAGTATGTTGATTGTGTTGCGTAAGTTGTAGTTATTAGTTACTTCCTAAGAACTTTGTTCCAGCTTTTGAAAACAAAGATATCAGCACAAGTAAACTGGTAGATGCTTTGTTATGTCTGACCGAATGTGACTTCAAAATGATTTGTGAAAACAAAGATATCAGCACAAGTAAACTGGCAATCCAAGTAATATGTAGATGCTCCTGTTCAACCTGCATATGTTTTACTAGTTGCACTTTTCAGCTTCAATGTCTGGTTATGTTGCAAGCTCATTGTTTATACTTGGACTTGAATTGAATAATGCCAGCATGAACAAATCTCGTTTGAAAGCTTATTGTTTATAGTGACTTGAAGACCAAATTACACATATGGCTCAAGTCCGGCATAAATCACTCGAAAATATTATACCACACAGCTTATAGACTATACCAAAACTACACACGGCAGAGAAACTTGATATTGAGTCCACATTTTGAAAGGCTTAAGCTTGTCTGGTTATGTTGCAAGCTCATTGTTTATACTCAGACTCGAATTGAATAATGCCAGCATGAACAAATCGCGTTTGAATTCTAACTACTCGGTAAAAGTATAGACTTATTTGGATCCTTGCATTCAGCCAAATTAAGCCACCTTTTAAAAGGATTGGTTGTCATACCAGGTTTTATACTTCTATCTGCTCTATGGAGAACATGCAGGGCCCCCAAAATCCATACTCAAAAAGAGGCACAAATCTAAAAGTTCTTCAGGATTTTGATATTTTATGTACTATGTTTACAATGTCACTAACTTGTATATATAACAATAAAATATTTTGCCACCAAAGACAGTCAATCCATTTCTATTAATATTCCATACCATTCAATGTATGCAGACATAACCTGATTGTACTACAAAATCAACGGATTATATAAGAGACGGTATAAGACTATATCTGAGCTTTAACAGTTAGAATACACGCATCCCGCTTTCAGACAGAGATTAGTAGCACACACTCTACAAAAGATACCGCGTAACTAGCAGAAGAAAGAGAACACAAGACGTGGGATCAGTTTACACTACATAATAGAGCAGAATTACATTCTATGCATTTGATTCAGACGTATGCATATGTACCAAAATCACTGCCTAGTGACGTCTTCTAATGTTTCCAGAGCTTCTGACAATAGATCAACCGGCTTTAGATGACTGACGCTAACTTCTTTCTATATCATATTTGATTTCCAAAACGCAATCTTGGGTACCTGTCAAAACGGAATTTAGATTCATTTTAACTCATCACCTCCAGGAGTAGTGGATTGCAAATGTAAGTAATGAATGTGATTAGCTCATTTCTCTTTGTCAATTCTAAACAATTGTCATCACATTTAAAATCAAAAGGTAATCCATTTAATACTAGAAATTAAAACAGATTCCGGTCAAGATAGCAAAGCATAGGAGATAATGTTCATGTAATTCACTCCTCAATCGACAACCTTAACTTCTAAAACTGGAAAGAAAAATGGGTATACATAATGCCAGGATGATGTTATAAAAAGACAATGTCAGGAGCAAGTAATGCGCCGAGAATATTGACTCTGTAATATACTTCTGCTTCAACTCATTACCTTGTGAGCGCCAAATTCCACATTTCCAGTTGAACAACAACAACAAACCCTTACCCTGCTCCGGCGGGATTGGGTTAGTCATTGTTGTTCAACTGGAAATGTGGAATTTGGCGCTCACAGTAACATAAAACATGCCAACACATAACATGCATAATGCAAATACTATAAATATGGTTAGAGAGTACTCAAAAGTAGCCTATGCCTATCTATGGGATAACCATGCTCACCACCAAGTACAAAAAAACCTAAGTTTTGTGAGGTCACGAGTATAGATATGCTGGTGAATGGCATAAGTAACATGTCCAACCATACTCATATAAGGTTTTATAGCATCAGGTCTATATTTATATATTTACCGTGAAAAGAAGTTGTACCGAGATTAGGCAGTGTCGTGCTTTAACTTCGTTCTTTTCTCTGACTTCTGAGATTCATTTTGAACAGTAGGCGACTCAGATAGTTGTTTTGCAATTTTACAGATGGTATCACCGATTTTGAAAAGCTTTTTGGGGGATGAAGTTGTTGCCTTTTGATCAGCCGTTCCATTCCGACTTTCCACCTTTACGCCCTTATCCTCAACGATTGCTTTTGTACCACTCTTCTTTTCCCTTTTCTTCTCTTTCTTTAATGCACTTTTCTTTAATGCACTTGGGCTTTCTTTCAGGATCTCATTAGCCAGGGACTTTTCTTTCTTGCCACCAGTCTTTTCACTTTTAATTTCCTTCTTTAACACACTCAGGCTGCCCTTAGGAGTCACATTTTTCGAGCGTTTTTCTTTCTTGACTGGAACCGAATCATCATCATCATCATCATCATCATCCTGGAGCTTCCGCGAGCCAATGTCACGAGTATTCAACTTTCTCTTTTTAGATGAAACTTTCTCACTTACAGAAGCCAGATTTACATCTTCAGCCATCTCATCGTCCTCCATTATCTTTTCAGATGAAACTTTCGCACTTACAGAAGCCGGTTTTACATCTTCAACCACCTTATCTTCCTCCATTAACTGAACCTCGGAATCATCTTCTAACGTATCATCCAACCCCTCTAAATGTTGTGTCGAAAACTGATTATACCCTTTCCAACGTAAGTAAGCCCGTAACTGAGCTTTCACCGACAAAGCCTCCAATCTACTAACCCCACCAATATCTTCTCTAGCTAAATCGTGCAAAGACATAACAGCATTCACAGGTTTAAAATTAGCCACAGTCGAAAACCTATCACCCCCATCTATTCTACTAGCTTCTTCCGTTATCCCAGCATTAACAAAAATTTGCGACTTAAATTTACTAACCACCTCTTCAGACAAGCAAGAACACACTAACCCAAACTCAGCACGCCTATAAGCCTCATCCAATGCACAATTCACAGCATGATGAAACGCTTTTGAGTTACTCTGTTTCGCCATTTTACTGAAATTCTTCCTAAAATGTTTGATATTCGGAGCTTTGTTCCAAGCAAAAGATTGGTCCCCAAAATACGCTACGAGAAATGCTCTCTTGCTTGAGTGCTTTTTAGCTTTATCAGTTGCAGCAGATGGATCGAATATTTGGCCTGGCCACCATGGATAATTCCTTACCTTTGCCCATACCAGATCCGTAACCTTATACTCACCTTCCTTTTCCTCAACATTAACCTCATTTTCATCCTTAACGATCCCACTTTTATCTCCAGAAACACCACCTTTGTCATGATCAGAAGACAGAGTCACGGAATCTAGCAAGTCAGCCCCAGTCTTAACCCCGTTACTGGTAGGAACAGACGAAGCTAAAACATCAGAGCTCGATTCATCAACAACTCTCTCAACATTCTCCATTACAGCCCCTATTTCATTTCTCGAAACCTTAGCGTCATTAACTGAACCATGAACAGTGCCACCACCTCCATCATGATCAGAAGACTGTTTCATCGTTGGGGTTCCAGTCTTCGATTCTACCAACTCAGCCCCAATCTTAACCCCATTACTTGCAGAAATATCGCTATTACCGAACAATACAGATGAAACTACAGCATCCGAACTCGTTTTATCCATAACCTTCGCACCGTCGTCAATCACACTCCCTAATTCATCTTTAAAATCCCTAGTGTCACAAACTAAATCAGGAACAACAGTATCATTATTTCCGTCATGTTCAGAAGACGTTTCCATCGCTACGGCCCCACTCTTCGATTCAACCAACTCATCCCCAATCTTAACCCCACTACTTGCACCAACATTCTCCATTACAGCCCCTATTTCATTTCTCGAAACCGTAGCATCATCAACTGAACTCTTAACAGTACCGCCACCTCCATCATGTTCCATCGTTGGGGTTCCATTCTTTGATTCAACCAACTCAGTCCCAATCTTACCCAATGCTACAGCATCCAGGCTCGTTTTATCCATAACTTTCTCACTGCCGTCGACTATACTCCCTAATTCATCTTTAAAACCCCTACTTTCACCAACTGAATCAGTATTTCCGTCACCATCAAAAGACATTTCCATCGCTACAGTTCCACTCTTCGGCTCTACCAACTCAACCCCCCCGTTACTCCCACCAACTACAGCATCACTAACCAAATCCCGAACCTCAGCCATTACGGTTCCGCTCTCCGATTCTAACAACTCACCCCTCCCCTTAACCTCCTTCTCACTACTCCTACTCGGCACCGACGAAACCCTAACATCCTCCGTAAACCCCGGCTCGCTTCCGTTTTTCGATTCTAACAACTCTTCCCTAACCTTAACCTCACTATCACTATCCTCCATTACAAGCCCTAATTCATTTCTACAAACCCTAGCATCACTAGTTAAGCCTTCAGCAACAGTATTATCAGTTAGGGTTTCAGTAACTAAAAAACAGTTAGTTAGTTATAACGGTTTAACTAACTTTGAATTAACGGTAACGATATGTTGAATAGATAGACGTACCTGGTGTGGAACCGATGTCTGAAATGTTTGTGAAATAAATGGGACTTTGGTCTTTGAAACCTTTTAAGCTATTTTTATAAGTGTGTAAATATGAAAAAACAGTTTTTTATTGTTTTTTTATACAAATCGTAACTCTCCTCTAGACTATCCGGGATCGCCAAGTACCGTAGAATCCCTCCCTCTTCCCGAATACTCTATTATCAACAAGCTACAACTCACGCAATAAATACAACGACGGCCTAGGTGCACTCCTAAGCTTTTTGCTATTTAAGACGTTCAAGCTCGCAACAATTAAAGAAGAAGCCAGTTTTCCTTACTCTAGCGTCTACCAATCAAGAAAAGAGACAACCTAACAACAATTAACAACTAGGTTTCATAAATCTAAGCAAACATAAGGATAATTTAGTTACTCATGGTAAACAAGCAAGCATACAACATACAATTAAACATGGGGTAGACATAATGATAATATGGATAAACAAACTTATCTTATGATGTAAAGAAGGGTATGGAACCCTAAAATACTGTCCAAGTTGGACTACAACCGAATTAAGGTTTGCTCTCCAAAGTTCTACCACCATAAATGCAGAAAAATCAAATTCTAAATATAGATTTACAAATCGGCGTCACCTTTGCTAGTGACGCCGTCAGGTCACCGTCATTAGGGTTTCGTTTGGGCCAAGTCATCGTTGGGACGGCATCAGTTGATAAGTGTGAGGCCATCAGTCTTCATGAGAGACGTCGTCTGAGGATGGTTCTTGGGCGTCTGGTGTAGAAAAT
Source organism: Chrysanthemum makinoi (assembly GCA_910596185.1). Taxonomy (NCBI): domain Eukaryota; kingdom Viridiplantae; phylum Streptophyta; class Magnoliopsida; order Asterales; family Asteraceae; genus Chrysanthemum; species Chrysanthemum makinoi. The sequence goes on from OU343222.1 coordinate 350,198,240, forward strand.
AAGGGAGATACCTTCCAGAGTTTAGGGACGCCGTAGCGCTTTAACAAGTGACAACGTCGCCCTTTGAGATGGCGTCACCCTTGAGGATGGTTCTTGGTCGTCGTGTGTAATTTAATCAAAATCTTTAATAAGTGACGGCGACACCTTTTGAGATGGGACGCCGTCAGGATTTAGAAACAACTTGAGTCTTGACTTTGTCGTTTTCTTCATGTTTTTGCTCCTTTTCGTCTAAATATGCTTGATTCCAGCATTTTGCTTCCAGAAGACCTAAAATGTGAAAATGAACAATTTTAAGTAGTAACGGATATAAAATGTGTCGATTTAGGGCTTAAATGACCCCCCAAAAATGTATGTTTTAAATCCTTATCAAATATCCATACATTTGAAATTTGCTTTTCCTCAAGCAAATGTGCTTTTGGCAAATCAATTTATAAGTTAGGGGGCATGAAGCATTAGTTTAAAATAGTTTACTACAAATACAAGCGCCACAATAGTCATAACAAGCACGAAAATTATATACTAGCACCTCACAATTGGTGTTTAAATTCTCTCATCTCTCGGGTTTATATGAAATATAATATGTATGGAAATGGAAGATAAACATTCATTACCTTGCATAGTACATAAATTACCATAGGCTTGAGAATAGATCAAACCTCCACCGCTATAGCGTAAGCACCTAGGAATAACTATCTAAGAGGTCTTTACAAAGGGTTGTAACGTGGGAAGTAAAGAGTTTTGTTGGACAGGGGATATTTTAGTGGTGGCAAGTCAAAAATCTTATGTTACAAGCATGTAAAGCGTGGCGTTGCTAAGCCAAGACTCGACTCACTAACACTAAATAACTTGAAACAAAACATAAAATTAAACTTGAAAACATAAACATAAAGATAGATGTAGGATGGTAGCCCGTATGTTTTTCTCATTTTTTTCATTTTTTTTCATACCTTTTTACTCTACCATCCTCTACGATAACATCAAAATAAAGGGATTTATAGGAGCATCCCTACACTTGTGTTTTTATTTCACTAACACTAACTGACCCGATTTGAAAAGATCAAAACACTTGGATTACTTAATTACGTAGACAAAGGGAATTTGAATTTATCGTTCTTTCCCATTACTCCATAAAATATTACTTTAACCTATAAGTCCCAATCGTCCCAAAACTGTATACAAATGATGTGACTCTACTTAGCAACCATGCAAGTAACTAGATAATTGAACTAAGGGTTTAAATAATGATAACAATACTGCACTAAAGATGAGTGCATACAAGGTAGGCTAAGGTGATTTGGGTGTAACATTTGGGGGTGGATTGTAAACAATGCTCTTCATTGATATTCTGAAACATCACGAGAACCACGAAAAGGATAGGCTCTGAGGGATTAACTAGGGGTATCGTATACTAAAGATGAGTACATCGCAAAGGTGCGGGGAAAATTACTCAACCGATGTGGATGACGTAATTACATTACAGGTTTCAAACAAGGGTATCATAATGCCTCTTATCATTTAGTTAATCCTAACTACACAAATGTAGTCTCACTAGCGATCTTGAAATGCATCACAAAATAAGTTATAGAATCTATTATACTACCGGTACACTCACTAAGCATTAAAGATGAATACTTTTATTCCTAAAGATCTAAGGGCGAACCTCACAATATTGGGGTGGAATTTAAGTTGTAAACGGTTTTTGTGCTAGTCATATAATTCCTATCCATGAGACTTAGGAATCAATATTGGGGTACACTCACAATATTGGGGTGAAATTTAAGATCTAAGGGCGAACCTCACTAAGCATTACAGATGAATACTTTACAAAGGGTTGTAACGTGGAAGCTCACTATTTTCATTCAATAATTCTTCTGCAAACATAGACTTAGGAATCAATTAAATGGCCTTGAAAGAGTTTTCTCCTTTATCCTAACATTGAAGCCAAATAAAATCATTAGAAATAGCTAAAAAAGAGCGGCGGATAATTCTTTTGACTTTTACCCTAAACAACTTGTTGGTCTAAACAACCTGACCTATTCTAAAACTTAACTAATAACAATTAACTTGTTTCAATTTAACACGGGAAAATATGTTTTATCCATCTAGTTCGCTACTTCACGAAATTCTTGTTCAAATAGCTTGGAAGCAGCAACAGCATTGAAGTCACGTACTACTTCTATACTAAATTCATTTTTTTCTCTTAACCAATTTGTAAATCACACATATATCAGGTACGTGAGTCTATAAACGAATCCCATGTTTTATCAAGCATTTATTGATAGTGTGTCACTTCACGCGTATTATTTAATTGAGGGCATGCAACGTATTCCCCTAATAATTTCTACACGATATCGGCCATATAAGCTTAAACAAACACCCCGTATTTTGTTCAAGTATGAAGAGAGACAGAAGAAAGAATAAGAGGAAATAAAAGATACTTGACGAAGTGGCTTCACATTTCCAAGCAACACTTTTCTTCTGAAGTATGGGTTTTGAGCGCCCTTGATACTGAACATTATTTGTCTGTATTTACACCTTTGTGCATCGTTGGATCTACCCCGCTTTTCAAACATTCCAAGGTCAACTAAAATAGCAACTCTGTACGTGTCAGCAACATTCGCTTCATCCCTCAATTCAGCCTCAATCTCCTCATAAAACATGCATAATGCATCTGCTCTCTTCTGTTAGAAACGTAAAAAATACACTCTATTGTTTAAGTACTGATTACACATATGAAAACGAAACCTATATTAAAGGAGAAACTCGATAAAGAAACTCAATTTAAAATTAAAAAAAAAAAAAACATTTTTACATTAAATTATATCAATAAGCTAACAAAGTAAAAACTTTCTTGTCCAAAATTACTCATTGACACAAACTAACATTTTTGCACAAACTACTGAATTCGGCAAACAAAAGAAAAATCGCAAATTTTATACCTGAGAATGATATTATAACCCATAAAACCGCTTCCTGGCACACTCCATAGGTGCAATCGCACCACTACAAAATAAATGACAGTTGCCCACTAAAAGTAGTGTAAGCAAAAGATAAGAAAACAGTCACTAAATGCTAATTTCTCAACTCCCACTAAAGAAAAAAGAGTAAGTAACAAAGGGATCACTAAAAGTCTTTTATCACTAAAATTTTAGTAAGCAAAAGTTCAAAAGATTTAGTGTCTAAAACTTTTTAGTCACTAAAGGGTACACCACCTTTCTACAAAATCACTAAAATGACACAAATTTATTGCCAATTTCAGTCAGCAAAAGCTGAATATGCAATGTACAGATACATATTGGCATATTGCATTTCTGGAAGAAATACAAATTGCATTCTCAAATGTGCATACTGCATTTCTCAACAAAACAAAATATTTATTGCACAAATAAAAACTGCATTTCTCAAGTCAATTCAAACATATCAATCTCTAAAACAATCTCAATCGCTAAAACAATCTCAAATCTCAAATCTCAAATGTACGAAATATGGTAACCGGAAAAGAACTCCGTACAGTTACCCAAGCCTAGCATTTACAAAAAAAAAAAAAAAAAAAAAAAAAAGTTGTCTGTGTAACCTGCATTTACAACTCGAAAATTGGACTCTATACTGGAAAAATTGGTCTCTGTAACTCGAACTTGAATAAGACCATCTATGGTCTCTGTAACCTGCATTTACAAAATAAAAATTGGTGTATTAGTGCCTTATTAAAATCTTGAATTAGAAGAGCATGCTAGCAACATAACTCACATGAGAAATAACTTGATTTCATATACACTGATCCAAAACAACTTATTTACTGCAAAGCTAAATCTTTTTCCAATAAACAGATCTATCTGACTTATCGACACAACTGGTGTATGGATCAGCTAACCACTATAATAACTCCGAAACAAAGGCAATCAACGAAGTAGCGATTGTACTATTCACATCTAAACCATTATAACCAATATACTCATGACCCCAACGACCCAAACCAAGAGCAACAACACACTTACAAAAATTCAACACCTAAATCCCTCATCTCACAAAACACTCTCCTCGCCAGGCGCAACTCATTACACTTGGCGTAAAAACTAACCAAAGCAGCCTGAACAAACCAATCTGACCAATATCCACAAACCATCACATGACATTGCACATTACTACCCAATCCAATAGCAGAAAAACTACCACATGCTTTGATCAAAGTAGTAACAGCTAATTATTAGACTATAAAAACAATATTAAGGTACCGGCCCATAAAGTAGAAAACCTACCTCATCCTTCTCTGTAGCTGCATCTGCAATTGTTCTCACATCCTCATGCACATCAAAGTGGAAAAGCTGTGGATGCAAGAAAAGCGTTCATGTGACTTTTCAAATTAGTCCAAACTTCGTACTAAAATAAAACATGTATAAAGAAAGTTTAAACGTACCGGCCCACTTTTTCCATAGCTTTGTTCACAATCAGATCATAGAAACTGGCCCACTTTTTCCATAGCTTTGTTCACAATCAGATCATAGAAACTATGTTGGTAATGGACAACCGTGGTCAGAACTGAGAAATAGATGTTCAAACCTGACCAATAATAAACGAAACAACTAGAATAAATATATGTAAACAGGGTACAAAATTCCTTACATGTGGAATTATGAGATCTTCTTTCCACGTATAGAAGGTTTTCAACTGAAGTTGTGCGTACTTCTCGAAATTCAGGAGCAAGTTGCTACCGTAGAAACTCCTGTTCGGCCTCCTGTCAAGGGTTTATCAGTTTATGTGAGTCTCATCATTTGTAGAATCAGTAATATTTATGTTAGAATAATTAGTATTCAGAATGGTTCCTTACCTGACTATGAACAATGTTTTCTGATATGGACCGAACCCTTCCCTGGTCAAGAGGGAGCACACCATTAAACGAGAATAAGAAAAGAAAAGAAAATTAACTCATAGACATACTATTTAATCTTTTATTCAAGATGCTTTAGACCCATAGATGTGACAAACATAGCAAAATCTCTTGAACAGAAACTAAAAGTACAGAAGCTTCAATTAGCGCATACCTCAAACCAGAGACAGTGTGACGCTATCTCAGTTGGACCAATTCACTTGCTGCAACTGAAGAAGGCCTCTCATCCTCCACAGGCCTTTCATTTCATAAGAATCTGCCTCTCAGCAACGACTGCGAAAATGAAGACAGCCTTCAAAAATCATGTATAGTCCCAAAACTTGCTAGACATTGGGCAAACACAAAGAAATCGACTTAAATAAGTAGACAATATTCATCCATAATCAACTACAAAACTACACTATATTTTTCAAGAGAATTATATACGTATACCCCAAATTGGATATCACCTTTGATCATGCCGCACATGTTCACGAGCATACATAAAACATAACAAAAAGACTGTTGCCAGATTTTTTTTGAAAAGAAGGTCATATCTAGACCGCGACACTAGAAAACATGTGTGCACAATCTAAAGATGTTCACTACTTAACTAGCAACTTCTATAAACCACAGGAGAAACCGCTTTACACGTCTTGAAATGGTATAAACTTCTATCAAAGCCAATGACTAGGCATCTAACACATATGGGGATCTTTTGAAGGTCATGCAGCCCCTATTAGAACATATTTTGAGTGAACCAAAAAACCAAGATTACAACATTAATGCTATATATGCAACATACTTAACAGTGAATCTGATAGGAAATCAGTTATATAGCTACAACCGTAGTTATGCCTTACAAACAAATACACATTTCAAAAGAGGCAAATTATTTAGGGTATCCTAGTTCGGTAATGAAGCTTACTATGTAACGACAATAAAATTGCCCCCATTCCTGATATAATAGCATTTACACCAATAGAGGATAAATCAAAATCCTATGATCATATCTACTAAATACGTTACTCGAAACCACCAAACCAAATATCTACTTAATATTGATAAGACTTATAACATGTGTACGATTTTATAATTTTTAAAAAATTTTGCTCGAAACAACCCCGTTTTCTAAGAAAAAAAACAAAAAAAGAAACTACCGGCGATACTTAAAACCTAAAAGTTGTAACAATTTAACCTGCTTTAGTTAATACGCAAAGAAAAAGTGCACAAAAACCCCCTGCAACGCAGCGGGAGCCTCATCCTTGTTTAATTATATAGACTTTAAGATTAGACATAACAATTACCTGAATTACTCGTCGATGTCAAGGGCCTCATCCGCATCACTCCTGCTCCATCCCAGTAAGTGTAAGTGATTTCAAGGGCCTCATCTGCAATGCAATTAGAATAAGACTTAGATGATATCACTGATTTAGTACATATCATACTCTAAAGTGAACCATAAACATTGACTTCCACTATGACTGTGTTTTTAACTTGTAAAGGAATGTCATCAAGAGAGCTGAATCACTTTGCTATTTTATGACCCATTTTGACTTTTAAACATTAGTTGACCCATAATGACTCAGGCTCGCACTTTGATTCGCTAATAGACCATCACCCATCAATGAGAATAAGTTGAAAGGGACAAAAATGCAAGAGTACATATCATACTCTAAAGTGAACCATAAACATTGACTTCCACTATGACTGTGTTTTTAAGCTAAACAAATTAAAAAAGACACTAGTGGACTGTGATTTGTGTAGGAGTGCATTTATACTCTAAAGTGGCAAAATCATGGCTAACCCATTAATATCAAACTAAACGCCAATTAGTTCAAAACTGACAATCTTCTATCCATCGTATATATAAATTCTATGCATAAACAAAATATAATTTCTAAACAATTAAACGCAACCTATGTATCGTAGGACTTCCAAACACCACATCACGAAACCGCCAACCACGTCCAGTACTATCTCCATCACAATCCTCCTCCGAACTCGAACTGCTACTAATCAAACTCTCTTCAACCGAAACAATTCGATTCCTCTTCCTAAACTCCAACCACACCAACACAACATGTACACAACACTGCACGACATAACCACATATCCAAACCCTACACGGCATATTCGGCTTCTCATCCTTACTTAGAAACATCATAATAATAGCAGCAACGAAAACACAAGCACGGTAAATTAGCTAGGCTTTAGCTTATGCATTTCAGCTAGAAATAATATCCTACTAACAACAATATCCTACTAGCAACAAAATTTCACAATGCCTCAATCTTCAACTTATTAATAAGCAAACAAACTTATTAATAAATCGTCAACTTATTAATAAGCTGATTAATTATCAGCTTATTAACAAAACAACAAACGTAAAGGAAAAGTTGTTTATACCTGATTTGATAACGACGGTGGTGGTGCCAGAGTTAGTCTAATCAAACAATTACGGTGGTGGTGGATAACGACGGTGGTGGTGCTGGAGTTAGGGTTTCGATGATAAAGCGGTGAAGTGTGGCTTTTGGTGTGTGTGGGTTTTAGAATAACGACGGTGGTGGTGACGGAGTTAAGGCTTGGTGATAAACCGGTGCTGGTGTGTGTGGGTTTTGGTGAGATCCGGTTTTTACAAATTTGATTTTGGAGTGTGGGGGTTTTGACCAATTGGATTTCAATAACTTGCTTTATTTTTTATTTTTGTTTGACTATTACCTTTTATAGGTTTTAGTTTAGTAGGTGAATGTTTTAGGGAGTATTTTTGTTACTTTTATTGATTTTAGTGAGCAAAAATTTTAGTGAGTAAATGTCACAAATTTTGTAGTGCACCCTTCTCATTTGTGACCACAACTTCAAACCAATTCGGCATGTTAACAGCCTCATTAGTATGATTCATTCAAAGAGCCTGCCCAATATATAAGTTTAACAATCAAGACAAACAACTTTAACAAACAAAAACAAATTACACCCGCCTAAAAGGGCTTATATATAAGCATAATCAGGAAAAATAAGCAATCCCAAACACTCCTTAAATTAAATTCAACTGAACCGAACAAAAGGAAAAACAATAAAACTCAACTGTCACCATCACCATAATCACTTGTAAACAAAACCAAAACCTGCGAAAAAAATCTAACCTAAATCCACCGGAAATAATTGATAGGACAAATCATCTAACAAAACAATTTTTTTTTTCATACATGGTTCTTAAATCAGCCAACATACTTAGCAGATATGGGGTGTACCTTTTTTTATATATGATTTTTTGTGGAAATTGATCGAATAACATATTCATTTTCAAATAAAAGATACCAAAAAACTGCACTGTTCACAAAAGGGTGCGTGTGTTCTTTTAGTAGTTTGGTGGAAAGAAGATTCAGGAAGAAAATAATTATGAACATGGCAAAGATAAATAAAAAACCGTCTATGATGTTGGTCGCCTGTGATTATGATTTATGGTAGTGAGAAGAGAGTGTTTGTGTTTCGTGTGTGTGTGTGTGTGACATGCTGTGAGTGACTAGGTTGCAATTTACAAAACTACATTGCTATCAAGTATTTTGTGGTTGAGAAATTAAGCATCAATCATAACTAATCCAACACGGGCTTATTCGTCCTTAACTAGAAATTCATAAACCATTGAATCATTGTTAATCATGTTAAAGCATGCCAATCATTTCTTTTATGAAGTATGGTAAATTATTTATGTGACATATAAGTACTTAGTTCGCTAATTATATCGACATTTATACTAAACTTAGCTTTCATCGTTATGTCGACATTACACAATTACATGTCCTTTTTTTTGTATTGAAAAGCAAGTATAACTAACCAAGCATGACAAAACCAGAGAGGAGTCTTTCTCACATTCTGCAAAATGTAGACTCTGAGACCCAAGAATTAATACACACACTATTCCGACTACCTAGCAACCATACATCGACCATTCCTCTGTCTGGTTCAACCGTTCTAGAAAACTAGTAACTTAAAAAAATACTGAATATGAGAGATTAATACAAACACAAGTTATTTATGAATATAAGAGACTAATTTGGTCTCTGTGAATTTCAGTTTTTGAATACTAACGTGTTTTCGTTTCAGTTGATCTACAGATTCTACTTAGACAAAACAAAACATTATAGGATGGGCTTAATGTTGTTGGGCTGTGGGTTTTATATGGGCTTATTGCTTTCAAAGATACATGTGAAAAAAACTCAATGATTATTAACGTATGTAGCAGCCGCCCTTCCAGTTCTTAAGGTTTGAGAAAAAGAATGTCGGAGCTTGTGTTTGATTTAGTTGAAGATATACTTTTGAGACTGGATCCTGAAGATCTTCTTCGATGCAAAAGCGTTTGTAAGTCATGGCTGTCTTTTATATCTAGTCCAGAATTTGTTAAAACTCACTTGAACTACACTTGCATGAAAGATGAAAATAATCAAGAATTTGAACATAGAAGAATAGTTATGCCATTACCTAACGGTACGCCTGACGAGGGAGAGTATATCTCGTACTTTTGGCATATTGTTGGTTCTTCCAATGGCCTTGTATGTGTCTCTCCGACAGAAGACCATGTTTTAGTAACCAATCCTTCAACTAGGGAGGTTAGAAAACTCCCACCGCCCCCCCGAATTCCTAATTTTGACATGGAGAGGGACTTTTTATCTTGGGGTTTTGGTCATGATTTGTCCACTGATGATTACAAGGTTGTTATGGGGACAACGATTGGTAAGGCTGGGACGATTTTTCAAGTTTTATCATTGAAGTCAAATACTTGGAAAGATATCGGACAAATAAATTATAAACTTATTATTAGTAGTCGTTTTGGTTTCTTATGGAATGGAGCGCTCCATTGGATTATGAAGATTTGTAATACTAAGAAGAGAGTAATTCTTTCTTTTGATTTATCTCGAGAGGAATTTAAAGAAATCCCTAAACCTGATGACTCGATATATGTATGTGATTATTTTAACAGACTTGGCGTTCTCAAAGGATGTCTATGCATGTTCAGCTTCTATGTCCCACCATATAAGAGATGCGTGATGAGAAACTATAATGATAAAGACTCTTGGTGCTTATGTGATGATGATTGTGAGATGAACGACAAGTATGATACCACACACACACTCAACTCTTACTTTCCACACAATAATTGGTGGTTATCTGATGATGGTGGTATAGGTTTAGACATCACCCGGAAATATATTGGTGCCCCTATATTTGTGAAGACTGAAGAGCCTTGTTTCTCCCCATCTTAATGGGAAACCAAAGAAAAAGAGGCATGCAAAGAATAACAAGAGAAATTATATAGCAGTTTCTAAGTATCAGGTTATTTCAAGGTCTTTTTCTTTTTCACTCAGAATCAGAATACTCAAGAGAAAGAGGAAGACAAAAAACAGAAATATGAAAGGTAAGATGGGCTCGATTTGCTTTGAAACTAGTTATTAAGGGTATTGTTACCCAATAGTTTTTTTTTTTTTTTTTTTTTGAACATTGTTACCCAATAGCTTAGTGACACCTTTTAAGCTATTTTTATAAGTTTGTAAATATGAAAGGGAAATGATTTGGAGACCTAATTATGTGTCTAAAGACATGCCTAAACATACGTGGCATGATCCTGATGGTTTGTGAAAAAGTGGGTCCTCTGACTGCAACCATCGGATGATTTTGGCATAAGTTAGCATGATTTTTTGCCCCAATACTCAATATGAAAAGGCAGTTTTTATTGTTTTTTTTTTGGATTATGTATCTAAAGGCCGCCCAACTATGAGGTATTTTACTTTTAGGCCACCCATCTTTTAAAACTAACTTATAGGCCACCTAAGTATATGTTTATTTTTCTTTATATCAATCTCGTTCAAATTCTTGTCGAATATTAATACAATTATAAGAATAAAGTTAACTTTAACATATCAACACAATAAAATTAACAATAGTTAAATTATCTTAGTTCACTTTCAACTAACTAAAGTTGCACTTAAATAATGGCTAAAACTGATATTTTATATTTAAATACTCGTTTAATTTGTTTTAATATGTTATATTTAACTTTAATCTCATTGTTTTAAAGATATTTTAATTTGTTTTAATATGCTTATAGTTATTTAAGTGGCCTAAAGTGAAAAGTTTAATCTCGGAATTGGAATTGTTAAGGAATTAATGTGGAGATGGAATTGAAATTGAAATCCTTAGAATTAACGGAATTGAAATTTATCCTGTTTGGTTGGAGAATTGGAAAAACAATTATATTAAAATATTTAAATTTAAGTTTAAGATTAATAAACTAAATATTATTTAATAAATAAATTACTTATCAAATTATAATATTATATAAACATATATTAAATATTTTTTATATAAAATACAATTGTATATTTTAAAGTATAAATTAAAAAAGTAAGCTATAAATAAATTATATTTATAAATGATAACATTTTTTAAATATAATAATAATAATTTTTTAAATAAATAATAATTTATATTCAATTTTAAATAAATAATAATTTAAATCTTAATAACATGGTTGGTGGTTTATAATACTAACAATGATTAATATTAGAATTGTTGGAAGATTTTATTGGCACGTTATAAAGTGAAAAGTTTAATAGTTATGTGACCTCCTAATACATAATCCCTTTTTTGTTATATCTTTTTCTGTTTTGATATGGATAACATAAGCCATTAGGGGGATGGCAATGGAGCTCGATTTGGGATCGGCATGGACCACACCGATCGGCAATACCGCCGCATCCAAATCGGTGTGGTGTGGGTTGTGGTGAATCCGGTATAAAACACCGATTTGGTGTGGAGTTTGGGGAATGAAAATGTAGCCGTTGCATACTAAAAAAAAAAAAAAAACGTTGCATATTTAAAAAAAAAATAGCCGTTGCAATCTTAAAAATAATAATAATAATCATAATAATATTTACTCCCCCTCTATAAATAAACAAATCCAATTCTATTTTTTACCACAAATTCAATCACAACTCTTTATAATTCCTTACACTTTTAAAAAAAAAAGTCTCATGGATTCAAGAAAATCAAAATGTGGTTCGTCGTCATCCAAAGGCCGTGGACGAGGTTTTCGTTCCATTCGTCCACAAATTCAATCACAACCCGCTCCCTACATTCCTCAAATGAGCCCCCCTCAATATTATCCTCAAATGACTTCTCCACTATACTTTCAACCCCAATATTTTCACCAACCACCACCAATGAATCCAAATCAATACACGATGTCCCCTACAAGTGACTTTGACCCGTTCGTCGACTACCGTGACGGTCCTTTGCGACGTGAACCAAGTGTCGAACGAGAGCTACCGCTATAAAATATTATGTTTTTTCTTTTAAGGATGTAATTTTCTTTTAAGTATTAATAAAATATTATGTTTTTATTAAATTGATTAATATAATTATAAAAAAATAGAAAAAAAATAGATGAGGTATGGGTTAGGCATGGTTGCCACTAAAAATCTATTGTTATGTATGAGATAGGTATGAGATGAGATGTAAGGATATTATTGGTGGGTGATTAGGCATGAAATTTTTTGTTAGGCATGGTTGACATCTCTTTAGCTAGAAGAAGTGTTTTGAAAACTGGATTGAATCATGATTCTCATTAATCGAGATAAATCGAATACCGTTTGAAAAACTAGTTTGATGTGTGATTAGGTTTTAAAAATAGTTAAAAAGTGTTGCTTAATACAGTAATTTATTTGATTGAAAAGGCATGTGTTGATATTTTAGAGATTACATTAAGAAATAAGCTAGATGTGTCAAGGGGTAAGAATATAATTAAATTTGTTACCGGACAAAATTTACCTTCTAAAATGACGATAATATTTTTGCTAGCAATGTTTTTCATTTGTTCAAAATAATAAAACAAATTCTATTTGCACTGTGTTAATATGGATGGAAAAACTTTGTATTAGTAAACATATTTTTACCTCAAAAAGTAAATCTTATACTCCATCCGTCCCAAATTTTAAGTCCAGTTTGACTTTTTGATTCGAACTTTGACATTAAATATTTTTGTTTGTATTATAAAACACTTGATGAAAAATATACCAAATGAAAATACATTTAAAACACAATCTATTTTTATATTTTGCATCAAATATTATGTATCAAATAAAATTAAAGTCAAAGTTGAATGGACATAATTTTATAATAGACAAACTTGAAGCATTTAAGTAAAATGATCTTTAAGGAAAACTAAACTCGAATAATACGAAAGTCTCATTTCGCCACGTCACAATATTAAACCGATTAATTGACTAATAAAAGTCAAAATTGAACAATCAGTTGGTCAAAATTGGCTCAAATAACGATAAGTGAAAAAAAAAACCATAAAAACAAATATCTAAAATAATATAAAAAAAAAAATATGTAGGCAAAATAGGGAGTTGATCTCTAGAAGTTTATGAGTTAAATATAAAATAACATATTGCCCAATGAAATTTACATTTAAATCCAAAATTCTAGAACAAAATTGTAGTTTTAAACTTAGTTTTATAGTGAAAAGTAAACTAAAACGCACATCAAATATTTGCAAAATTGAGGATTATACGAACGTACCTGATGTGGAAATGTGGAATCGAAGTTTGAATATTTGCAATTGCGAGGATTAAACAAAAATGTTTCACCATAAAAATCAAGTTTGTTATATGTAAATGTGATAAAAAGGTTGTTGCTGTTGATGTTAATTTAGGGGTAATTGGATTTAGTTGAATGATTAGAATTGAACTTATTTTAACTTTTGAAATTTATCTTGATCAAAATTATTTCTCGAAGTTAATTGAATTTACGTTTTTTGTTCAGATTTATATTGTTGTCAAGCTTGATGATCGAAAGTTGTTTTTAGAATGTTGAAATGAGCTTGAGGTTCCATTTAAGATGGTATAAGTTGGTTATGAGGAAGCTTGCAAATGTAAAGACAATGTTTGAGTGCATTTACTAAAGGTTTGTTGATGAGTAAATTTTTCCTGATTATATTTATAGCTTTGGTTTATTTAATTTATAATATTTTGTTGTTTTCATGCAACACTTGTATTGAAGAGTGCAACAGATGGATTCATCGCTATTTCGTGCTCATTTGTTTATGATCGTGCTGAGATGACAATGACGGTGAATAGGTTTGCAGTCAGGACGATAGTTCACCTCTTTTTCAAGGAGCATTTTATTCCTGCGGTTACTTTGTATGTTTGGTGTCATTTTTTGTACATAATTGTTTGAAGGTAAAGTTGAAATTTGATAGGCATTTACATAGTCAAATAGAGGATCCAAAATGACATGATTGGCATGTGCTCGTGTTCATTTGTATCATAAATAAATTGTCTATAAGATCTTATGTATTTTGTTTAAAAAAAAAATAGGATTGTAGGTCAACATTATAAACAATCTTATATTAATAACACGTCAATTTTCAATTGGATGTTCAAGATTATTATGCAAATTTCTAGGCAATGCATGAATGGTGAAGTATAGAACATTCCTTATGTAAATGTTTACAATCTTATTTAGTTTTTAAAGGTGATCTCAATCGTGTATATACATAGATCCTTGCCCTCTATTTTGAGGCACTAATAATACAATTGAGGTTTTCTTTCGTGCCTTAAACTTCATCAACAAACAAACTAAGATTTGTGCATATCACTCCTAAAAAACGAGGCAAGTTAAAAAGAAAATCAAACTTGTCATCTAAAACGTAAACGAAACAATGTAAAATGAGCGACCCAATAGCCATCTTTGTTGTTTTCTTGCTAGTCCACTAGAAAGATAATTGTGGTTCTTCAACCACATGCGGATATTAGTTACAAGAGCATATAAGCTTCAAGCGGCTACAATTTATGTAGATGAAGGAGTGATAGTTGTCTGACTCTCACGTTCTAAAATTACATGAGACCAACCATGACGATATGCCAAATGACACGCATAATGCATGGCTAAAATTTAAACACCAAGAGGCAACTCGGAAGAACAAGGCAATAATCAAAAATTTCAAAGTAACGAATGCAACATCTAAATCAAATAAATACAAAGATTATTTCAACTAATTTAAACATGTATAATCTGACATGTAAATGTAAGTATTCATCTACGTCATCAATCGTATAAATCAGACAAAACATTATAACCTCAATATAATCATCAACAAAACGATTAATATGGAAAAACATAATCTACATTAAATAATACCAATAATTTATTTCAACTAAACACAAGTAAATTATAACAAATACTTAAATGAATCAAATAAAACCTAATGAGTTTCAACATTACCTCATAATAATCTCATTTCAACAATATTTAACTAAAAACTAATTTAACTCAGCAATAATTAACTAAACCTAATTTATCTCAACAATACATCATAAAAATCACTTTTTTCTATCACAACTTGTACAAACTTGTAATGATCATAACAAAAACTAAAATGAATCCATTAACGAATATAAATAAATATTCAGTTATACAAAACCGTTACAAAACATACGAAAACAACTTGGTTAGGGTTGAACCGAACACCCGTGGTAATAAAAGATAATTAAGTTTTATTAAGAGATAAATAAAAGGGGGAAATTACAACTTTTATCCCTATTGTTTCTTATTTTTGCACTCACCGTCACTCCAAACTTTAATTACAAAAATGAAATTGTTGTTCACATTTTGTCACAATCCTCGCCCATGTGGTTTTTTATTTATGCGAAATGACTAATATATACCCTTGTATTCTTTTCCACTTTGATTTTCTATTGAATTTACAATTATTTTTATCCTAAAATGATGAACATTAAAAAAAATAAAAAATAAATTAGATCCGCCAATATTTAGTTCCCACCAACTCCCACATCATATCCCACCCACTCGTTCCCTCCAATTCCTACTTCCAACCTCCCATTTCCTTAGTCACACAACAAAAACCCTAATGGGGGCTGGTCGCCACCATCGAACTCGCACTTTTTCTAACTCCTTACTATGGTCGAACAATGAAACTTTATCTTCTTTAGCAGAGGAACATAATCTTGATTCGTTTTTAGAATCCTGTAAAATTTTCTAGTTTTCAAATACAATTAACTAACTAAAATTACTCAACAGAATGGTTAAGCATAGGTACTTAATCTTTTGCTGAGTTCAATCAAGGTTTCTTTTATTCATTTGTAAGTTTGGTTGACTTTTTCAAGCTCTTTGGTGTCACTATCTCGCTCTATTGTTGGCGTAACAATGGTATGATGACATTTCATGGATTTTGATGAATTAAAGTTCTGCACAATATATGTTTTAATGATTTATTTCTTTTGTTTTATCAGTCCCTACTTATCCCATCCTTATGCTATCTTCGTATAAACATGGCTTATGTGTCCATTTTTCAGGTGTGTGGTTTTTTCTTTTTTTTCCTAATTATTTTTCATGTCAATTTAATTATGTTTGTAGTTTGTTATGCTGATTATTTTTTATTTTTAAGCGGACTTCCTTAACAAGACCAACACTCCTAAAGAAAAATTCGCTGTAAGATTGAAACTATTTAGGAAGAAGTTTAAATTGCCCATGAACAAAGTTTTGCATCCACGCTTCCAATCCAAGGTCACCAATTCTTTCTGTAATGATTTACAAGATTAAAAATTATAAAGAAGATGGCACAGACAAGTAACATTTAATGCGTCTATATTAAGTAACTAGTTATAATTCCCGTGCACGCACGGGGTTTTTTCTAAAATTATTAATTACGTATTGTTATCAAGTAGGTAGTAAACAAACAACTTTGCATGTCTTAAGTGGCTTTACTTATTACAATAAAATATGAAACATTAGCAATTAACCTCACTATCTAAGCACTTTGAAACCAATTCATGTTGATGTAGAGGTAGCATCTTATTTATCATAAGCAAAAAAATGTGTTTACGTAGTATTTGTTTTATCAAGTAAACGTACGTTGAGTAGATGTTTTCTACATAATAAGATATACATTTTAAAGTCTTTTTGCGAAACGATAAATTTATAATTTTTTAAGCCGCCTAATGATACTGCTCAATTTTACCACGCTAGACAATAAAGCGTTTTTGATTATTAATAAAAGTTAAAACAAAATTTAACGGGCTTATATTCCAATGATACCCATGTTGTGTAAAAAGTGTGACAAGTAAATGCTTGTGAGTTAATATCTTGTTTAATACATGTGAGATAAATTTATGATGTGTATATTGTAAGATAGTTAGTTATCGTTAATTAACTAATAAAGCGTTTTTGATTATTAATAAAAGTTAAAACAAAATTTAACGGACTTATATTCCAATGATACCCATGTTGTGTAAAAAGTGTGATAAGTAAATGCTTGTGAGTTAATATCTTGTTTAATACATGTGAGATAAATTTATGATGTGTATATTGTAAGATAGTTAGTTATCGTTAAAGAAAAACCCACAATTTATCTAAACTGATTCAATTTCAAGTCATCATTAGATATAGTAATAATGTGGTTCTTTCTTGCAATACTTGTGGAGCCATTCCGCAAAAAGGACCACATCGTCATGATCATTTTAAAACTTACCAACTTGATGTGTTTTTCATGGCCAATTGAGCTGGAAAGCCTCAAGTACTAAATGTCACAATAAAATCGACAACTCAAACTTTACAAAATCGATATTATAAACCAGGGTCAATGTAATTGAACTGAGAGTACTTTGATGACACCAAACAAAAGCTTTAACGCCTTACAATTATCAGGTAGTGAAATACATCTACACGTCATGATAACTAAGAGTTTGAGACCAATAAGTTATACAATGTGCTACAATTTTTTCTTTTGGGTTCTATAAGCATTGACAACAAAAAGGTACTCAACAATCGCTAGCAATGGCATCAATATTGTTCACTGACTTCACCATTTACTTAAAAATCCCCACTAAGTCTTGATATTTCAAGTCTTTATTTCTTTTTACAAACAATATGGTTTCCCGAACAGGTTCAACTCAACCTCTAGCATAGTAAATCGGCATCAAACCTTCCTTTCATCCTGCACCTCTTATTCCACTAAACCTTCACACTTTTCCATATGACAGTATAAGTTGTCAAAACTATATGAATACATAAACCAACAACTAAAACCGTAACTTTTAGAAGTTTAAAAATTGAGAATAATAATAACTTCAAAAAGTAACTTGATATAGTTAAAAGAAATGGTACCTGATTCTAACTTTCAATAGAACTCATATAAGTCTAAAAATGTCTCTCGAAGTCTTAGAAATAAGGTCATAACCGAATGATGCAACTTCAAGCTTTACTTGGCACACAATTAGTTTGTTCTTCCTAAGACTCAACCCATAATTCAATAATTTCTATATAAATGCCAACCATTGCAACTCTATAATGAAGAGTAAGTTTAGGAGGTATGTTACTTTTTATTTTACCTAATACTTAGAACAGGTAACGCGATTAATAACATTCGTGTGTTTTGTCAAATGTGTTATATTATTTATACACACATCCAAGACGATCTAGATACAAAGGCAACTGGCGATGGGAATTGAGCATTGTAGAGTCAATTGCATGATTATCCTTACTTTATATGGGGTGCCTCCACATGTGGAGACTCAACCTAGTAGGAAACAAACATTTCTTTTACTCAGACAACACAAACATTTTTGTACCTAAAAGGAAACAGTCTAGTCTACAACTTCCACCAGTTAAGCAATAAAATATTCTTTGCAAAACAAAGCTGTCACACTTTTTTTTACTATGTAATTCCCCTAATCCAAAAAGGTAGATAGGTTAAAGTGCATACTCAGATAGATGAAAAAAATACGTGAGCAGATATGTTGACGTTCCTCTAATGTGTTATATTGCACGAACTCACCCACTTCTAGGATTTGCTAAAACTGTCCCGTAATGTAATTGTCCGGTTGAATATGAGCTTTTCAGGTGTTGAATCCTTATAAGCCAAAAAATAACCTTACCAACGAAATATAAAATTTATAAAGCAGGCATATAAAAAGTAACTACGCAAGAATGATAAAGTTCTAGAGCTTACCGAGAAACTGATTTTTTTATCAACCTCTGTATATTTGAGTGACTATACAACGTATGCACATAGTATACCACTTTAGACTATAGGTTTTAATTATTTAGCCAGTCTTCAATCTCTCTGGGATTCTGATTATATCATAAAATTCAAATAAATTGATTCAAGTGTCATTACAAACAAATTCTTTTTGGGTAAAGGATTACCCCGGGTAAAATAATTTAAACAGCTTGTCAAACAGTCAAACTTCCACCTTCAACGAATCAACGCCAACAGAAGGCTCTGCCACCCAATGAAGAACCCCCTACATAACATCGTGATTATTAACAAACTGAATTTATAATGCTGCTAAATGTAGATACTATTAAATAGAAAGTCAAATTGTGTCGGTTTGATTGACCTTTGGTTTAGTCTTCTTGAACGGATCATACACCGCATGTATCTCGATAACATACTTTTTGTCTTCTGAAAGAACCACTTTAGTACACTTACTATCTGCATTAGCCATGTTTGAAGAAACTAATGATTTGTTTTAGTATTTATAGACTTAAGGGTCGTCTAAGTTTATGTATAATTATACAAAAAGATATGCATAAGAACTTTAAATAATTTTTTAATGCATATCTTCTTATAGATAAATACAATATACTGTATATTCGAAAGTTATCTTATAGAAACTTACAGCAGATAATGGGTGTTTGGATAAAACTCATTATTTTATTTTCTAATTTACACAACAATAACTTTTTCAAAATAAGTAATCCCATACTTTGTACAAATTGTATACAAAGTCAATACCCATGATTGTATTATTGTATAAGCCCTTTGGACACGGTTCCTTCCACTAAATTCTACAACCAAATGCAACATCTTCATGTTATTTATAAATATTACTAGTAATAAAATATCTTAATGTTATTTTAATAAGAAAATCAATCACCATTTAAGGAGATAATAATTATTACAATCACAACATAGTTTTACATAAGCTTACAGTCGTGTATAATGGATACACATATTTGGCGGCTGATTTTGTATGTGTGGAAATATCAATAGTAACTGCCTTAGTCCATATAACATGGTTGTATAGACATTACTACTTGTTGAACTAATTTACAAAGTACGTTATTACTTTGTTGAATTTATCTTAATAATTAACTTGGTACCGTTTTGGCTCCAACCGCCTTTATTGCCACTTTTAGTTGAAAGAAACCTCGTAGGCTATCCTTCACAGAAAAAATGGTGTCTGAGTAGTTTGCAACTTTGCATTAAACCCATATAACACCCCATCATTTTATCTACTAATTGAAAGTGCACTGCTCTTATTGACTGTTACATACAATCAATAATAGAAGGGTTTTTCTATCTGCATCAAGATAAGAAGTGGAAATTACATTTTTTATAAGTACTGTGTACTGAGTACTTTTACATTATCAATAGAAAAAACCATAATAGAATACATAAAAAGCCATACTTTTATCATTATCTATATGTGCGTCTATAGTTAAGCATTCTTTAACATTAAATCTTACCTTTGCAAGTGTATCAACCTCATTACAAAATTGAAGCAAGAATTATAAATCTTACCTTTGCAAGTGGATCAACCTCATCACAACATTGAAGCAAGCATTATACGTGAGGAATGGTACAACTACATCCAAAAACGAATGCATTTGCATATATTACCAAGTACCAACAAAATGAAACAGACATGAACTATCTACAACTTAGATGAAAGACACTTTATATACATGGTTATGGAAATATAGGCGAAACACAATTAATGAGACTCGGTAGCAGATTTGGGTTTTCAATTTTATGGTTGTGCATAACTCGGTAGTAAATATGGGCCAATATTCTAATACTGTTATTATAGTGAGCTAAAAAGGTAAAATCGATAACTAATAATGAAATCAATAATAGCCAAATAAGGCTATAAATAGCACGAGGCGTAGCGTGGCGGCATGACCAAGCCTCATGCTTTTGTGGCCAAGGCGAAGCATTTTCGTATATAAGGCATGACATAAGGCGGCACGAATTATGAAAATATTTATATATGGTTTTTTTAACTTATGCCTTAAGGGCACAAGTTAAGCACACAAAAAGTACACCAAAAGTACATAGGGATCCACATAAAAGTAAATAGTAGGTCCTAACACACTTTTGGTGTACTTAACTTGTGCCCTTAGAAAAACCCTATATTTATATCATATTTCATATATATCGAGTTTACAAAAAGATGAGGCATAAAGCGACGTGGCAGCATGACCAAGCCTCACGTCTTTGCGAGGCCTTCGCGAGCCTTTTAGAACCATGACCAAATCTCCCAAAATACCACACGCCGAAGCATCTATGATGAAAATTAAAAATTAAAATTAAAATTTAAAAAAAAAAAAAAAAAAAAAAAAGTTACTTTATTAGGATAAGAAATGAATCCACTATTAGATGAAAGTATGAAATTGAACAATTTCAATTCCTTAAGAACTCGAGAAGTCTGTTGTGTTAACCACAATACTCAGGGTATGTTTGACAAAAATAGATTGTGCTGATGCTGGTGCTTAAAAAGATTATAAAAAGAGATTGTTTTTATAAGCTACATGAAGTAACTTTTTATTTTCAGAGATAATAGAAGATTATTTTTTTTATAACCTCTTAAAAGTTATGTCTGCCAAACAAAGATTATTTTTTAAGTAGCTTATTTTTAACATAGACTGGGGCTTTTTTTAACAATTAATGAAACCA
Source organism: Chrysanthemum makinoi (assembly GCA_910596185.1). Classification (NCBI taxonomy): domain Eukaryota; kingdom Viridiplantae; phylum Streptophyta; class Magnoliopsida; order Asterales; family Asteraceae; genus Chrysanthemum; species Chrysanthemum makinoi. The sequence continues at coordinate 350,219,866 of OU343222.1, forward strand.
CGATTAAGTATATTTATATTTGAGATTTTGATTGAATCATCACCTTGGCATAGCAAACGTAATTGAATATCTAGAACACTGAATCAAAAACGCACCTTATATTAATTAATCAAACATGAAAAGAAAGAAATTATTTAAATGAATAGAAATTACCAGAAGATTGACATGAACCCTTGAGAATTTTTTTTGAATCCATAATAGTCCTCTAAATCAACATATTAATACTTTCAGAGTAATAATTATATCTAATTAGAATTGAAAGTAAACTATTTCAATTCGTTTGATTTAGGGATGTGCGGGTGCAACAGCAAAAATCAGACAAAGGTTATGAATAATTGAAAGTTCGAACCCCCTGACCCCAAAATCATCCGTGCCGTTTAATAAGTTTTTTCGTGGTATTGCTGTATATTTTAGATCTAAAATAAGCGACCCCGTTTTTTTTTTTTTTTTTTTTTTTTTTTTTAATTTTTTTTAAGTTTACATTTTTGGTCTATAATTATGGAAGAATAGCAGTGAGACCCATATGTATTTTCACTTTTTTTTATACACCATGTAACTACAAAAACGTTTTTCTTTAAATTATTAGCCATATTAAGAAATAGTTAGGTTTAATTATTTTTCAAAATTCAGGGAAAAAATTCAATTTTAAAAAAATATTATCAAATAATGTATGAATTGATTTTTTTGAAATGAAAAATTCTCACTATAAGTTTTGTTTTATTATACGAAAGATATTGTTATAACTAGCTTAAAACTCGTGTAATACACGGGTGGTTTAAGTTAAATCTTGAAAAGAAAATGCATATTAATTTCTTCCGGTTATTTAGTAATGTGTTGTTTAAAGATGATGTGGCATTGGCAAAGAATATCAAATCAAGCACATATAAGTTAGCGTAAAATTGTTAAAACGTAGGTGGTGGGCTTTGAGTCAGTTGTTAATACAATTCTGGGCGCTTCTCCTACGAGGATTAGTGTAAGCTAACTCTTTGGAGAATAGATCTTGTATTAAGTGAAATCTTCGATTGCTAGCTGCTAAGAAAACCAACACCGTTAGTCTCACCGCGGAACGGGGTTCCGCGGTCAACCTCCGGCGTGAGAGTAAGTGATAGTTTTTAGAGAGATGAAGTGAATTCTAGAGAGAGAGAGTGTGTATATGTTACCGTTTGAGTAGAGGTGAGACTCCTATTTATATGGTTGACCTTTCTGTCGTGTTCTCAAGGTCACGGGTCTTGAGAGCGACAGTTTGTGACGTAAGTCAGCTGCAGAGCTTGTCCGCTTGTTGTGATGGTGATGTTTTTGGGCGGGAGTTGTCCCGCTTTCCCTTTTGGGGCTGCAGTTGCAGTACATCCGACCTAGGGAAGATTCCTTTCCCTTTACGTGGGGCGCGGTTGTGTCCTTGCTCGGACGCGTCTACTGTCCGCGGAATGGCTTAGTGGCCATTGCCAGGGTATGTATTTGGTCATAACCAAACTATGTGGGTGCCGGGAGTATTACATACTCGTGCTAAGTCCGCGTCTGACCCGTATTGGTGCCAGGGGGTCATACGTGATCAAGTCCCCCCAGTCTAGTTGTGCTTGTTAGTCTCATTGCAAGCATTGCTAGACTAAGTTATCTCGTGTAACCGCGGTTGGGTGTATCGTAGGAAGACCTAACCACTGCTGATTGTGTTTTCCCCACGTGGCAAGGGTGTGCGTTACAGATGTCCCTTGGGATTCGCGAACCGCCCTTAGCCGCGTATTTTCTGACTGATGGGACGTTTCGGCTGCTTCCATCTCGTTCGTTGATCTGGACCGATCGGGCGTTAGTTACGGGCCGGTGACGTGGCGTGTTGTTGGCCGTTCGATTGACCCGTCAGTTTTACTTTTGGGAGAGTATAAATACCTCTCTTTTTTACTTTATTGGTTACTGTTGCCATTTCCTCTTCGCAAGTAAAAAAGAAAAACGCTCTCCAAGTTTTGTGTGCTCCTTCCTACTTTATCAAGTTAGGTTTTTCCTCCTTCCTTGTAGTTCAATGGCTAAGAAACTCCTAAGTGATTTTACCTGTAAGTTTTCCCAAAAAGATTTGAGTGATTTTTGCTCTAGATATCACATTCCTTCGACCGTTCACCCACTTCTTCCTGGTCCCAACGACACCATGAGGGATGCTCCTAAGGGTAAGATAGGAGTGTATACTAGGTTCTTCGAACTTTGCAATTTTAGGATACCCCTTTCCGCGTTCCTATGTAGGGTCTTGGAATATTTTCAAATTCATCTATCGCAGTTATCCATGTCTGCCGCTGCTAGGATTAGTCATTTTGAGATCCTTTGCCGCGCTCACGGTGGAATACCCACCGTGCCATTATTTAGGAAGTTTTATTATTCGGGGATGAAGGACGGTTGGATGACACTAGAAAAGCGTAAGGGTCCTAAGTCCTTGGTTGTTCCGGTGTGTTATACCGCTCCTTTGGATTCCGTGAAGAATTGGAAGGAGTTCTTCTTTTGGGTTGACGCAACTGTTTTTCCGTTAGCGATCTCGTGGAACGAGAAAGTTTCGATGACCGTGATCCACCCCCGATCGACGACGTCATTGACCTTGAGTTACTGCATCGTCTTGACACGATGCGTGCTCCTTTTAAGAAGTTGCCGGAGCCTTTGCTTTGCACAGTTGGTCTTAGCCGTGCTTGGGATGATGCCACAGCACGACCTACTTTTAGGTCTGCGGATAATGAGGGTGGGTAAACTTTTTTAGGATTTGTCGCGCCTCGTTGTCTTCCCTTATGTCTTGTTACTAATTTGTGCATTTTTGTTTGCAGATATGTCTCTCTTCGCTTTTATTAACCAACAGGATCCTTTCGAGGTAGCATCCGGGGAAAGAACTCTGCGAGAAGGTGAGAAAACGTTGCTGGATGAGACCGCCAGCCGGGTTATTGAGCCTTCGGAGAATACTATCACATTAGTCCAGGAGACTATTGTGGACAACGTTGAGGAGGCTAAGGCTAACAAAGCCACTGGGAAAAAGCGGGTTAGGCTTGCTGTCCCTTACAAGCAACCGGAGAAAAAGAGGATTACTTCTGTGGCGGCAAATGATGCCGGATCCACTGCTGGTTATGATGCAGGGGGCCCGACCGCGGGATCTGCTTTTGAGCTTCGCGACGAATCCGACTCTGGTCCTCGTCTTCAGGAAGTGACCAACTTGTCCTCTGAGGCTACTCCGGAACTGCAAGTCAATCCGGATTCTGCTTCCAAAACATCCACCCCGGCTCATCAAGAGGACCTAGATGTGGACATGCCCGGGCCTTCTGAGCCGCCCCTTATGCAACAGGAGAGTTCGTTTAGGGCTGAGTCTCCCCTACAAGATCCTTCTGGTCACCGCCCCGCGGCCTCCGATGATGATTTCTACGAATCCTTATCCGTGGACACGGCGGAGGCAAAAAATATCTATGTCCCCAAGTGGTTGCCAACCAATGAGTTCCGGATGGATGACCCCTGGATCTGTCAGAGTATGCTGGACAACCTTGCCACCCCTGGGTATTTGTCCATTCTGCGCAATATGCCCCATACGGACTTGCTGGAGCGGTACAACATGATAACCGTCCAGCAAGCGTGTATGTCTTCTGAGGTACGTTTGCGGCTGCAGTTTGAGCTAAACCAAACTAATAAGTTGAACAGGAGACTCGAGAGGAAGGACAAGAAGGTTGAGGCTTTGAAGGGGAAAATTCAGGAGCTCGAGGCTGAGGCCGCGGAGGCAAAGGGTCTCCGCGAGCGGGTTGGGTCGCTTGAGTCCGAAGCGGAAGAGCTTAAAAGGTTGCGTGAGCGCGTGGCTCAACTGGAAGGTATGATCGCGCCCAAGGATGAACAACTGGCCCTTCTTACTGTTGAGAATGCTGAGCTAAAAGGTAAAGTGGCCGGGCTTACTTCTATTTGCGATGGGCTGAAGGAACAGGTGAAGGGCGCGGGTCTGTTGGAAGAAAAGTTGAAGGAGTGCGAGGAGAGGGTCCGTGGCGAGTATGATGGTCAACTCGCACAGCTTGATCAGAGGTTGGCGGAGCTGAACCGCGACTTTGATGAGGACCTGTTTCCGAGTACCCTTATTGCCATCGAAGGAAAGCGTTGGGTTATTGGTCACGGCTTTCGCCGGGCATGGCTGGCTTTTAAACAGTCCAACGAGTTGCAGACACGCCTGGGTGATTGTATAAGCAAGGCGATCGCGGAAGGTTTGAGGCAGGGTTTGGAGGCCGGCGTTGTGCATGGGTCTAAGGGGGTTAAACTGGAGCAAATTAAGGCCTATAATCCGCGAGCCAAGGAGGTCTATCGCGAATCAGTGATACGTCTTAGTGACGTCCCTTTCCCACTCCTTGATTCTTTGGAAGCTTGCAAGGATTCTTCATTAGAATTCCTTATGTCGCAGCTCGTGTTAACAGAGGAGAGGCCAGGCGGCTCGGGAGAATTTGCTTTTAATCCTCCGGTGGAGGAGGAAGTTGCCCTTCCCAATTAGTTGCTCCAAACTATTACTAGACGCCCACGCGCCATTGCCGCCTATAAGGAGAGGAAGCACCGGGCATATGGTAAGAAGTTTGATGTTTAGAACCCGGAGTTGCTTGTTTCAGAGGTTGAGCACCAGTTCTTTGCTTGGAGAGCTTTCCCTAGTGATTGTTCATCCGGGACCAACCCCTTCCTCCTCGGTCACCCGGCCCTACGGGAGGATGAAAAAGAAGAGGAAGAAGAAGAACAGCTGCGCCACGATGACATGTTTGACACAAGTGTTCTTGATGGTGCCGGGAATGTTTGAGTTAGTCTCTTGTGGGCGGCATTTAGACTATGCCGCCTTTTGCCATCTACTGTGAAGCTTTTTTACTTGTTATTTTTGTTAGGGTCGTGATTGCTGCGACGCCATTTTTGTAATCCGGGGGTGTGCCCCTGTGTACTTGTAAAAAGTTATGGACTTAATGAAATGTGCTGGTCGATCTGTGCACTTGTTTTTGTTTTTTTTTTAGTTGCCGGACTTAGTTATTCCGGGCTTTGGGTTTTTACCCTTTGCCGTACCTTAGGGGTCCGGGGGTATCAAACAATGGACAATGGGTTTGCAATACCACTTACATGCCTGAGTCAATTTTGAGGTTGCTCGTCCTTTATGTGCGACACTGTCTGTCGCGGTTGTGAGAATCATGCATAAGGTGTAAAACTTTAAAAATATGATTGCATATGTATTTTGGAAAATTTGTAGAGCGGGCCAGGCATCTACGTTTCATTACTTAAAAAGCGTTACAAATAGAAATAAGAAACATGAAAAGTTAAAGTCCCCCTGTTGTCCGGACCTGATCCGTGATCAACTTACAAAAGACGGGGGAAACCTACTTACGCTTAGATGTAACATTTCTTCAAGTTGCGGACGTTCCATGTCCTCGGGAGTATCTCCCCATCCGCTGACTCTGAGCTTGTATGTTCCATTCCCTATCGCCTCCATTACTTCATATGGCCCTTCCCATTTGGGCCCGACTTTCCGGTGTCCTCCGCTCTCTGCGCCGTTGCTGCGGTAGACAAATTCTCGGTCGAAGGCGAGCCGTACTTTGGCGTTGTAGTACTCTTCCATCCTTGCTTTGCTGCGCGCCTCTTCAATGGCCGCGGCTTCTCGTTTTCTTCCGGATGTCCGGACTTAGGCGAAGCTCTTGGTCATTGGAGATTTGGTTTATGGCCGCACATCGGAGACTTGGCATTCCAATTTCTACCGGGATAACTGCTTCGGTGCCATATGTGAGGGAAAATGGGGTTTCGCCGTTGCTTGTTTTGATCATGGTTACGTGTGCCCGAGCACATGCGACACCTCTTCCACCCAGTCTTTACTTCCCTTCTCCAATCTCGCTTTGATGCCTTCTCCCAGACTTTTGTTCGCGCTCTCGACCAGCCCGTTTTACTGCGGATGTTTCCGATGCAAACCGTTGCTTGATGTTGAGCTTCGGCACCATCCTTGAATGGATTATCGCGGAATTGCTTTTCATTGTCCGCCACTATTTCTCGGCCGGCAGGCGGCGGAACTATATTGTCCCAAACAAATTTCTTCACTTGCCTTCCTGTGATGGAGGCTAAGGGCTTGGCTTCGATCCATTTAGTGAAGTAGTCTATTGCTACAATCATAAACTTTACCTTGCCGGGGCCTTCTGGGAAAGGTCCGCAGATGTCGATACCCCACTTGTAAAAAGGCCAAGGAGAGGTGATTGGGGTCAGATTTTGCTGCGGATGTTTTGGTACCGGACGGTGGACTTGGCAATCTTCGCACCTCTGTATTAGCTCACGCGCATCCCTATGCATCGTCGGCCAATAATACCCGGATCTAAATGCCTTGGCTACCACTGCCCTTGGACCGGAGTGCATGCTACACGACCCTTCGTGGATTTCTCGCAGCACGTAGTTGGCTTGAGTGGGGCCTACACATCGGAGCCAAGGTTCTAGGAAGGATTTCCGGAACAGGATTCCGTTTCTCAATGCGTCTTGCCTTGCCTTGATCCGTAGTTTCCTTGCCTTGTTGTCATCCGCTGGTAGCACTTCATCCCTTAGATATTCAACTAGGGGTGTCATCCATGTATCTCCGTCTTCTTCCACGATAGCCAGTACTTCCTTTTCTTCGATGGACTTTTCTTTTAGGATTTCCACAAAGACTGTTTTGTCGGTGGACAAAGCTGGTGGATGCAATTTTGCTTAAGCGCATCTGCCATTTTATTTTGACTCGGGGAACTGCACGATGGAGAGCGTCGGAACCCTTCAATCGTGCTTTGGCCTTCGCCAAGTAGCGCACCATGTTTTCCTCCTTTGCCGTATGCTCCGTTTATCGGTTTGCCACGAGGCGAGAGTCAATATTTGCGATAGGTCTTTGACCGCGTGGATTCGGCAATCCTTAGTCCGCAATTAGTGCCTCGTGACCGGCCGTTGTTGGATGCCTCGAACTTCGAAGCGGGCGTAGGTGAACTCCGCCCTTCGGGCTTGTCGAGGATTAAGCGGCTCCGGACCCTTCTATGCATGAGGACCCGTCCGTGAATAGCTTCCACGGCTCGGTATTGTTCTTTGGTCCTTTTCTTGTCGGGAGTTTCTTCATCGGGATCTCAGAATGAAGTCGCGAGAATCGTCCCTTTATGGTGTCCGGTGCGAAGGTGATGTCATGTTCGTCTAGCTCTATTGCCCATCCAACCATTCTTCCACTCTTTTCCGTCTTGGTCAAGACCTGCTTTGAGTGGTTGGTCGTGATCACCGCTACCGGGTGTGCTTGGAAGTACCGCCGCAACTGCGGGATGCATATACTAAGCGCCGGGGCGAGCTTCTCGATTGGAGTATAATTTACCTCCGGTCCTTTTAGAGGCGGTGGACGAAGTACACGGCATTGCCTTAATTCCCTTTGTGCTAACAAGACCGCGCTACGACTTCTTGGGCCGCGGCGGTACATAATCAATTCTTCCTTTGGGCGTGGGGCTATGACCATTGGTAGGTTAGCGATGTCTTCTTTGTATTTCCTTGAATGCTTGCTTCGCCTCCGTTGTCCAATAAAAGTCGCTCTTTTTAATGCACTTCTTCAATGTCTTGAAGAATGGAAGGGACCTCTCTGCTGACTTGGACATGAAACCGAGGTGGCTAGTTTTCCATTCAGAGGCGCACTTCCTTTTTGGTCGTCGGGGATCGAGGGTAGCTACGGCCGAGACTTATGCAGGCAAGATCGGATGCCCTCTTTGCTCACCACATGACCAGAAACATCCCTGTTCCGCCATGAATGTGCACTTCTTGGGGTTAAGCTTCATGTTGATGTTCCTTAGGGTCCTGGAGGTTTCGCTCATATCGGGAGTACTTCTTCCTCGAATGGCTCTTGATGACTAGATCGTCAGCGTACACTTCAGATTTCTTCCAATCTGTTTCTCAAACGCCTTATCCACGAGCCTTTGGTATGTGGCGCCGGCGTTTTAGGCCGAAAGGCATTTTGGTGTAACGAGAACATGCCTTGGTTTGTGTGGAACAATTGTCTTTTCCTCATCCCGACTTGCCATTTGTATCGGTGATACCCTTTGTGCGCGTCAAAGCACTTGAATGGATATCCGAGAGGGATTGACCTTCGGTCGATCTCCGGCAAGGGGTAGCAATCTTTCGGGCAGGATTTGTTTAAGTCCTTGAAGTCCACACACATTCTCGGCTTAGTCACTCTTTTTGGCGAGAGCGAGATTAGACAACCGTCGTGGTAGTGTACCTCCTTCATGATCCCATTTGCCACTAGCTTGGTAACATCTTCATTGATTTCTTTGTTTCTTTACGGGGCATGTCCCTCTTCTTTTAATCGCCAGGGTCATAACCGTTCGGACATTGGTTTGTGTTCGCGATTGTCCGCGAACCCGTCATGTCGGAGGGTTCCCAAGCAAAGATGTCCAAGTTATTCTGGCGGTCGAGAGACTTTTCTTCCCCTTTCGCTCAACCCCCCCTCCAATGGTGACCGTTTGGTGGGAATGCAGGGTTGATTGCCACTGCGACTCCTTCCTTCGCTTACGCTGATTCTGCAGGTTACTTGGTAGGGTTACGGTTCCGCAACCATGCATTCAGCGGGACAACCTTGTCAGCTGTGCAAAGTCGCGACTCCGTCACAAGTAGGAAATTTCCCGGCATCCCATGCGCCGTGGATGGCACTATTCTCAACGGACCTAATCCACGGCGTCCAATTATCCGTTGTAGGGAGAAGGAGATCGTACCACCATGAAATTCATCCACGCGGCGGCGGCCTCTCTTATTCTCCCAGCGTCACTTCCAAGAGGATGCGCCCTAGCGGCCATGAGAGTTCTCATTTGAAACCCAAGAGTGGTGATGAAGGCGGGGATTAGTCTTTCGCGGATGTGCAGGCTTAGCTTGTTGAAGCAATGTTAGTATAAAACTTCGGCGCTTCCATTATCCACGTACATCCGTGAATTGTACACCCTTCTACATCCGCCTTAATTACGGTGGGTGGTCGTCAGTCATCTCCGGATATGGGGGGGAAAGATATTTCCATATTCAAGACCGCGTCCGGACCCAGCTTGGGCTTGACCGACCGTTGCCAGGTGTTGACCATGTATATGGCGTGGACTTTGTCTTTGGTCGCGGTATCCTTCTTTCCGCCCTTGGGGCCGCCATTCTTCTGCGCCCCAGTCTTGATCTCTTTGACGGATCGCCGGTATCCGGATCGATTTGCCTCTTCTATCTGTTTTTCAAGCGATAGCATTTCGCAATGTTGTGCCCCTTTTCTTTCGGATGTTGGGCGGGTGTTAGGCGTGTTCTCGAGGTCTTTCATTTCAGTCCCATCGTCGAAATCTAAGCGGGTTTTGACGGTCCGATTTCCACGATGGACCTTTTACGCCATGAAGGGCAAGATCGATGGTAGTGCCTTTCGCGAGAACTCCCTTATTAGCGTCTGTCCGCGGTATTAGGGCGGTGTTGTTACGTGTCTTGCACTTTCTCATTCCTCCGTGTTTGGACCGTGGATGGCTCGGTGCGGGGAGGGTTTTATAAATTGCTCATTAGAGTTTTTTTTTTGCAAAAGGGAAGCGCGGTTATGTCGTGTCGCGGATGGCGCCAACTTGTTAATACAATGCGAAAAGGCTTCTCTACGAGGATTAGTGTAAGCTAACTCTTGGGAGAATAGATCTTGTATTAAGTGAAATCTTGATTGCTAGGCTGCTAAGAAAACCAACAGATTAGTCTCAGCGGAGCGGGGTTCGCAGATCAACCTCGGCGTGAGAGTAAGTGATAGTTTTTAGAGATAAAGTGAATTCTAGAGAGAGAGTGTGTATATATTTCTGGTTTGAGTAGAGGTGAGACCCTATTTATATGGTTGACCTTTTGCGTGTTCTCAAGGTCACGGGTCTTGAGAGCGGCAGTTTGTGACTTAAGTCAGTGCGAGAGCTTGTCCGCTTGTTGTGATGGTGATGTTTTTGGGGGGAGTTGTCTGATTTCCCTTTTTGGGGACTGCGGGTTGCGGTACATCCGACCTAGGGAAGATTCCTTTCCCTTTCATTGGTGGCGCGGTTGTGTCCTTGCTTTCGGGGCGTCTCTTGTCCGTGGAATGGCTTAGTGGCCATTGCGGGTATGTATTTGGTCCTGACGAACTATGTGGAGTCTTAGGGAGTATTACATACTCGTGCTAAGTCCGCGTCTGACCCGTATTGGTGCCAGGGGGGTCATACGTGATCATCAGTCACATATAATATGAAGATATTTATCGAAGAGAAGTCGCATTTAAATATGTAGTTCACATAAAAAAAAATTAAAAAGAAAGTAAAATAAAATAAGTATACTTTAAAAACTTACTCTGCAAAGCATAATGAGTTATTAATGACCAAAGCAAATGTACACATGAGGTGAGTTCAATGCAGAACAATTTTTATCTAAAGAGCAAATCATGCAATCTCATCCATTCATTTTTTCCATCAAATAAAAAAATACATTTTTCACCATTTTTTTTAAAACAACGTATCTTGCAAACGGTAAACCTTCAAGCTACAAAAAATACATCATTGCGACGATAATTAAATTATCTTTATATAGACATGCACTTCTATTAACTTTCGACGAACTTTTTTTTTCAAATTTTCCGTCCAGTAAAATCACATATGATTTGTAAAATCGTGTGATTTCACAACTACATGTGATTTTTAAAGTAATAAATCACCGTGATTTTCGAATCACATGTGATTCATCAGGCAAAAATTTTGAAAAAAAAAAATATTAGTCAGTATAAGTGTGAATCACGTATATATAAAGATAATTTAATTCTACGTCACTAGCAGTATAATTAGTTTACGTAACAATTAACGGTTTGCGAGATATTTTAATTTTAAGAAAATAGATGAAAGTGTGTTTTTTTATTTGATAAGAAAAATGAATGGGCGAAATATTTGTTCTTTAAAAAACGTTACATTGAACTTTACTTTATCTTACGCATATATCATTCTTTATAGGGCATGCAACTATAAGCACGTTGTTCCAATTCTAAGTATTCAAGCAAATATTAATATTTGATAATCGAGGTCGATTAATGAAAACAACCCTATCCCAATAATCAACAAAATAGACGTAAATGGTTTCTTAGTCTCTAGAATAATAATCCATGTTATAAATTTTGTCACATTCTTAAAACAAACTCAAAATGTAAATGTAAACTATTAGTTAAAATTTAAACTATTTGATTTGTTTTGGGAACAATTCATACAATACAAACTTGTAATATTATGGACAACATTAAAATACTTTTTGTTCGACAACATTAAAGTACAATGAAAACTTGTAGTAATAAAGTATGGTTCATTTACATTTGTACCAAGTTACACAAAAATGATCGTTTCAATTAAACACGAGCTCATATTTGCCTAAATCTAAAAAGCAAATAAGTTATCCCATAAGGAAAAGAAGCAGACTCACAAGATAAGAACAACATCATTAATTCCTAAATTTAGTTATAAGTCGGAAAGGGTTTAATTAGAGTCAATAATTCCCACTTTGTGCTTGTATTTTTAAAACTTGGACAAGATTATGCTTGGTTATACGCATTAAGTAACATGATTTATTACAAAATTTTGCTGTGCACAAAATCGGTTCGACCCGTCTGTTGACTCGGTTCAACCCGCTATTGACCGGATTCGGCCCGCTATTGACCGGGTTCGACCCGTTAATGACCGGGTTGGCAACCTGGAGACCTAGCTACTTGACCGGGTCGATCGAAAAAATAGATTTTAAAACATTGCCAAACACCACCCCAAGTGCTTTAAGATGCGAACAAAAAAATTTCATGGCAAAAATGAAATATTAAAACAGGTTCATACCACCAAAAATGTATAAAAATGGATATCCTAAGCCATTAGCTAATTTGATGCAACATCAAGAACAAAAACCCATAACTTTTGTATAAAGAACAAATCTTGAGCATAATCCACGGCTCATCTTTGCATCATCGAGTAAATTACACCATTTGGTTTGGCCATAATAACATCGAAAGTCTCGACTTTCATTTTTTGCATGTCGATCCTTATAATGAAGTTTTGTAACATCATTCGTCCTTATCAATTACATTGTCCATCCTTGTGGTTTGGCCTTATAACATTGCAAGTCTCTTGACTGTTAGTGATAAGGACAAATAGTGTTACAAAATTTCATTATAAGGACCGACCATGCAAAAACGAAAGTCGAGGGACTTGCGATGTTATTATGGCGAAACCACAGGGATGAACGGTGTAATTTACTCTTAATTACAAGTGGTTTACCTAAAATCACGCACTCATCGTCTATTTGATATTAATTACGTCAATAATATCTAATTTTCAAATTAATGGCATTTATGATCTTTATTTTTAAAAATATGGACCATATGTGTAATAATCTATACTAGCTCATAACCCGTGTTCAACACGAGCAGTGTGCACATTCAGTTTGTAAAAGATAAGAATGTAAATATTACTATCGCACAATTTCAAGAGTATCCATTTTGAATAATAATTGATGATATGTTTCAGAGTAGTGTGCACTGTCGAAGTATTTTTTTGTGGGTTATCGCAGCTATCTTTCAGCCTTAGGAATAAGCCTTCTAGATACCTGCTAAGATAAACAACGCGTTAGTCTGCGGGTGTTATCGGACCCGACTCGGCGTAAGAGTAAGTATGTGTTTTCTGAAAGGTATAGTATAAATGTGTGTGAGAAAGAATGATACTCTGTCTCCAACTCTGTATCGTATTTATACTACTTGGTGTCACTATCGGTCCACGAGACCGTTGTACTTTATGGGACCATGGTATCGTCGGGGCCCGAACGCCCGGCAATGTGCGGTGTACTTCGACATTCGGAGAATGAGACAAATTGTGTCGAGCAAGGTGTCAGTGCTGTCGAGTCAACTAAGCCCACCGGTAGCTGTAGGAGTGTCTATCGGGGAGCCTTTGGTTGTGTTCGAGGTTTTCGATTATTTGAGAAGGACCATATCGTCGTCATGTCCCGAGTATCATGTTATTTGTTTTTGACAAGTGATGTGATACTTAATCTAGTCGTTCTTGAACCATTGGTCGGCCGGTGGCTTCATGAGGGCACTCTTAGGGCAATGAGCCGGGCCCATTCGATGGCGGGTTAAAATATTTTAGAAAATGGTGGGATTTTGCCGTGGCGGGGCCAGCGTCGTGGTGGGCGGTTGATTCATCAGCGTCGACATCGACCGCGATAGGGCGTTCGTGTCCCGCTTTTGGTCTATATAAAGCGTTTCACCTCATTGGTAATTTCCACATTTACTTTTCAATCCTTTAGATCCTCTGTTTGGCAAACCTTTCGGCGATTTGGTGAGTTTCATCTCCTTACTCCTCGATGTTTTTAGATTCGCCTTCTTGTCAATATCAATGGCTTACGGTTCCATAGCACCCTGATCTGACCCCAAAGCCGATATGCATGTGTATTCTTCCACCTGCTATCGAAGGGAACTTGAACATATTACTAACGCGTTGTTCATCTTAGCAGTATCTAGAGAGGCTTATTCCTAAATTTGAAAGATAGGCTGCGATAACCACAAAAATACTTCGACATTGAAGCCATCCGTGGGACCGCATTCAACGCTAGAGCTATAGAATGGCGGGTTCGACACACTGAAAGCTTAGAATGAAGGGTAGAAGAAATTCCGCACCATTGGCGAGAGAGCGGTTAGAAGGGTATGTAGCGACTCTCAAGTCAATGATAAAGAGCACAACAACAGGAGGGACACCGGATTGAGCCAATACGATTGGATTTTGAAGGCGAAGCGACTCTTGATAAGGGTGAGTCGTGGACAAGAAGAAAGAAATAGTCACGGGAGTAAAGTGAAAGGCGAAGACACGGCAAAGCCCTTCAAAGAAATCTCGAAATCTCCATAGAATCATTCGAGTTCTCGCTTCGGAACACAAGATGCCCACCCATCAAGGCATGCGGCGGGTCGCGGATCCTCAAGATCATCTCAACGAGGTTCCGCGGGGCGGTAGAGGATCAGTCGTTGGAGGAGTGGATTGGAGAAAAGTTGGTGGAGGAATGCGAGAGGAGGCCTGAGACTTGAGAATATGCAAGAAGTTGCCATCGTGGCGGGGAGGAGATCTGCGTTTAACTATGTTAAAGAGTTGATCCCTACGGTGATTAAGTAGGTTGCGAGGTAGTAAGGAGTATCGGCAAGGGGCGGTTTTAATCGCTATCGATTACATTTGGTTGGGCGGTGTCGGGGAGGAACGATCGGCGAAGAGGTCGAAAAGGATCGTTCTTTGCTCGAATGATTTCGATATGGAGGCTATCGCGAGGATTTACTAAGGTTTATGATGCGATGTTCAGAAGCTACCCATATATTGAAAAATCAAGAGATCCTATCATCTTCCTTTGGTGATCGATGAACATTCTTCCAGAGTGCAGGGGCCGGGCTGGAACTTCAGGAGGATCTTAGTTTGCTACCTTGTTTTGTAGACTTTTCGAGGTTGATAATGTTTTATTTGTAGACTTTGGTGGGCCTCCGTGCACGTAGGTTGTAATTTGAATCATTTATTCTTGCGCCTTTGCAATGTGATTTTGGCCATTAGTATTTCGAGCAGGTCCTTCGTGACATGTAATTAAACAATTTATCCATGCACTTTAAGTAATATTACGCAGGTCATCCATACATTCGGACGACCAATTTTGGTTATCCGTGTATGTTTGTGTGTATTTTATATTTTTGCTAGTGACTTGGCACTTTCGGCATTGAATTGAGTCCGTGAGTGAATGTACCCCGGTCTTCCTTAGTGACTTGGCACTTTCAGGGTAAATTATGCCCGTAAGTAAATATACCCCGGCCTTCCCTAATGACTTAGCACTTTTGGGGGTAATGTTTACTTTGTTGGTAAATCTACACGGTGGCTCATCCACGGCGTCGTCAGCCTACGGGGTATCTGCGTCTTTGTTAGGGCATATATGCCTCGGCTCGATCCCTTAATGTCTTAGCATTATTCGGGGTATCTGTCGCCTCTGAATGGTATGTGGCCTTCCTAGTGTAATTGCACTTACGGGGTAAACTAAGTTTGATTGAGGGTTTTAGGATCTTGCGATGGGTAGCTAATCTCGCCGGTCCCTCCACTTAAGCAAGAGATGATCACGGAAAATTTTCCTCCTCCGTCATAGGTAGGGGAATATATATCATTACTGGAAGTGAAAATAAAGTAGTTCATGCCCGTAGGCTTACAATGCATGCATTTTTTTAAAGAAAACATTTCTTCAAATTCATGGCGTGCCACTTCCGGGGCACTTCCTCTTCTTCCAAAGTCTCCAACTTGTCGAGCCGTTGAGGTTAAGCCTCTTTGATCGATAGGGGCCTTCCCACTTGGGTCCCAATTTGCCTTGGTCTTGACTCTGTGGCCTCGTTTTTCTATACACAAACTCCCTGGTTTGAAGGTGACCCGGCCGTGCTTTCGGTTGTAGTACTTTTCCAATTTTGTTTTGTATCGGCTTCCATCTGGCTTCTTCCTCCGTTCTGTAGCGGTCGAGGTTGGCGGATATCTTCTTCATTTTGTTCTCTGATTCGGCGGGGATCGTCCTCTTGAGCCCTTCCCTTATCCTCCTTACTGCATGCGTTGGCATACCTATCTGCCGGTATGACGCCGCTTCCATAGGTGAGGCTGAAGGGTGTTTCTCCGTTGCTAGTCTTGATGGATGTCCGGTCGCCCAAAGGGCGTTCGTTAACTTCGTCCACCCATCCAGACTTTTGGCGCCCCAATCTTGTTTGATTCCCTCCATCAAGCTCTTGTTGGCCCTTTCTACCAACCCGTTGGCTCAGCGGATGGGCCCGCGGCGTGATATCTGCTTGATGTTGAGTTTTTCGCACCGGCTTTTGAAGGGGTTGTCTGGCGCTTAGCGTTATGCAGTGGCGATGATGGCGGGGAGACGGCGGCACACTATGTTATCCCACACGAACCGTGACATCTTTCCGTAATCTTTGCCAGCGGTTTGGCTTCGTCCATTTGGTGAAATAATCGATGGCAACTAAGAGGAACTTGACCTTCGGTGTAGATGGTAGCGGTCCACTATGTCCATACCCCATTGGTAAAGGGCCATGGAGCCATGATGGGTGTTAGCTTGGTTTTGGAAGGCTGCGGACCTTGGCGAGTGGATCTGGGAGTCGTCACAGATTATTTCATTTCTAGCATCCCGATGCATTGTAGGCCGTAGTACCCTTGCGCATGGCCTTCGCCCGCGCCGGCGCGGACGGAATGCATTCCACAAGCTCCCATTTGTATCTCCCTTATGGCGTAGTTTGCTTGTAGGGGCCCACGCCCTCATCATGGGTACCAAGTAAGCTTTTGTAGAGTATGCCATCTTCCATGACATCTTGGTTGATTTTCATCCTTAGGTTGCGGGCTTCCTTAGGATCTTCGGCCAAATTCCTCCTCAAGACAGGATGATAGGTCATCCGGTTGTCTCCTTAACAACCAGCGACATTATTAACTTCCTTGCTTTCCAGTCGACCTTTCCCTTGCACCTCCACTAGCACTTCGCCCGTCAAGTGGTGGCGGCCAGTGGCTAGCTTACTAAGGACATCGCCTTTTGATTACGACCCCTAGGGATGTTTGAATCTTGAAGTTTTCAAAGGTTATGTATTCCTTTGCTTTTGCTAGGTACGATCATACTTTCGTGATTGCCACATAATCCCCATTTATCGATTAGCCACCAACTTAGAGTCCACGGGACTTTAAGGCTACTGGACTGCATACTCTCGCCATCCTTAGCCCGCCGGTAGGGCTTACTTTCGGCCTCGTTATTAGTGTTGTCAAACTCAAGTGGGATGGCGTAAGTGAACTCCATTCCCTGCGGATTGATTAATACAAGACCGCTCGGGAGCCTTTATTATTGGATGCTCGTCCGGTATACAAAGCCATTTCTCCTCCTCCTCGCTTCTTCACGGCGTGATTGAAGTACTTGTCGTTTCTTTCTCAGATGGGAGCTTCGGCGAAATCTGCTAACACTTGACCTTTGATTGCGTTAGGGGCTCGTAGGTTATCTTTGTATGCACCCGGCTCTTGAGTACTTAGCCCGACTTCGGGGCCCGGCTTATTGAGGATGCGCTTTATTGGTTGGTCGTGATTACCTTAATAGGGTGTGTGCTTGAAGTATCTCCGGAGCCTTCTTGACATGTGCAACAGACCACGGTGCTAGTTTTCGATTCGGGGCGTAGTTCCTCGGCTTCGTTGGCGTTCGACTCAGCATGGTACGGTAATTGTTTTCCTTTTCTTTTCGGTGAGGAGGACCTGGCCGCCGCTCGGCCGCTAGGTACGTCACGATGTTTCCTTTACCGTCGGTGTTGTTAGTGAGGGAAGGTCCGTTATCAACTTTTTCATTTCTTGGAATGCCGACTCTGCCTCTTCCGTCCATCGATACTCCTCCTTATTCTCCTTGGTGATGTTCTTGAGTGTTTCGAAGAATGGTAAGGATCTTTGGTGAAGCGAGCCAAGCGATTGGCGTAATTTGCGGAGGGCTCTGCATTTCTTTGAGTGTCTTCGGCGATTGCATGTCCATTATTGCCTTCGTCTTCTTTAGGTTTTGCGAATTCCTTACGAAGTTACCATATACCCTAGGAATTTTCCTTCCTCCATTCTGAAGGAGCATTTCTTAGGATTTAGTTTCATGTTGATCTTAGAAGGTTATCGAATGTTTCGCTATATCTCTAGCATTCCACTGCTCTTCCCTCTTGATGACCATGTCATCCACATATGCCTCGAGGTTCCTTCCCATCACGTGATTGAAAGCGGAGTCTATCATCCGTTGATAGGTGGCTCCGGCATTCTTCAGACCGAATGGCATCTTGGTGTAACGATGGGTTCCTTGCTTTCGGTGTAGAGCATTTGTTTTCTTCGTCTTCCCGCTTGCCATGCACACTGGTGATACCCTTTATAAGCATCCAAGAAACATTTGTACTTATACCCCATAAGCGATTCGATCTTCCGGTCGATCTCGGTGGGGTAATAGTCTTTGACGGTAGAATTGATGTTCTTGAAGTCAATACACATCGCCGACTTCCATCACACCTTCACAAGAAGGTTGGATATCAAGTGGGGTATTTCACGGCGACAATGCCGCCTTGACCCATTCTTCTACTTCCTTTATATTGACTGGTTCGATCGCGCCAACATTGGCGTTTTTGACATCCGGATCTATTGAAGGGTTGGCATTGAGTGTGTTCAATGATCCCTCTGGGGACTCATCATATCATATCGGCGGCTCCCATGCGAATCGTCGAGGTTCCTCTGCCTTGAGTTCTTTGAGGCCTTTTGCCCTCAGCGGATAAGCGCACCTCCTATTATTCTTGCTTGTTAGGAAGAATTTGGGTTGATCGCCACTTCCTCCGTTAGACCCACCTCTCTGTACCTTTCTTCCTTATCTGCCGAAGACGGTAGTGCGCAATCTTTCCAATCTCCTACATTCGAAATGATGGCCGGGCGAGTGACCAGCGTGGCAATCCCTTGAGGGGTTGGGAATTTCATCATGGAATGGACCGTAGAAGGTATGGCTCGCAGGATCTTCAATCCGGTCCTTCTTAAGATAACATTATATGGCGGCGGTGCGAATGATTTGTGAACTTCATCTTGACCTTCTTGTACAACCCCTCATCTCCGAATGACACATCTAATTCGATCTTCCCGATGGGCCGAGTCACTGTCGAGGCGAACCCCGGAGACTGTCTGCGTTTGCTTCATTCGAGCCCTTACTTCGGAGGCAAGTTATTGAAGCGATGTTGAACATTACCTCCACCGAGGCTCCTTCGTCTACAAAGACTCTCCGGACTAGGTACCCTTCCATTGTGGCTTCAACTATGAGAGGATCGTCCGATACATCTCCATCGGGGAGAGGAGGCGATTATGGGGACATTCATCCATCTTTCCCCTTGTTCCGACGACTTCCTCTTCCTTCGTTCGGGTCGGGTTCGGATCATGTTGATGACCTTGTCTTTGACTCCTGCGTCATGCTTTGGGGTTTCTCTCCTTCCCTTCTATCTTAGATCCTTGACGGATGATTCGGTTTCGATTCTAATGCAGGCTCTAATTGTCTCTTGAGTGATAGCATCATTCGTGTAATGCTCTTTTTCCCGTGATAATCGCAGATACTTGTCTTGATTTTCCCTACGGGTGGGTCTTGCTCGGTTTTAGGAGGCGGTAGCTGGTGTTCTGTGGCTAAAATTTCCTTTGGAGGTTTAGTGAGCGAGTCCAAGGTTAGGCGGGGAGCGCTTCGATTCGAGTTGATACCCCTATCCTTCCCTGAATAGGTGTGACGTCCTTCATTCCTCCTGTCCCCTCCATAATGGTTCCAGGCGGCTCTTTCATCCTTCGGAATGGTCCGATTGATGCTCTTCTTGTCGTATCATAATGTTCTCCTCCAGGCGATTCAGTCTGGCGAAGGCCGCCGATCTCACAAAGTAAATCGACCTGGTCATCATCTCTTCTACGGTTTTAGGGATCGTATCGGCGAACCTTGGCTAACTTCGGGACATTTACACCCGTTCATGAGCGAAGAGATCCTCATGATCTCAGGCTCCTTGTATGAATCCTGTCTCGTGGTCCATCTTTCTTTGAATTCAGCGCGACTCGTTAGCCTTCCTCACTATTTTGGTGATCTCGGTAGGGTCCTTGACACAAGCTTTGTGTAAGGAAGCGAGTCTCAAAGCTGGCGCTGTTTATGTCTATGCTCCCGGTGAGAGTCCATCAAACCATCCGGCCTTTCCGTCTAAAGTTTCTTTGAAACATGCGGCACCGGGCATTGGCCATTCTCCATGCCTGCGGCCCTGTGAACTGTTGAGATGATCTTGAGGATCCGTTGACCCGTCGTCTGACTTGATGTGGGTGGGCATCTTGTGTTAGGGCGGAGAACTTCGATGATTACCCTCTTGAATGGAGATTTGAGACTTCTTTGAAGGGCTTTGCAGGTCTTCGTCTTTCACTTTACTCCCGTGACTATTTCTTTCTTCTTGTCCGACTCACCCTTATCAAGAGTCGCCGTCTTCAAAATCAATCGTATTGGCTCAGCGGTGTCCCTCGGTTGTTGTGCTCTTTATCATTGACTTGAGAACGTTACATACCCTTCTACGTTCTCTCGTCAATGGTGCGAACTTCCTTCTACCCTTCCGGAAGCTTAGGTGGTGTCGAACCCGCCATAGCTCTAGCAGATTGAATGCGAGTCCCACGGATGGCGCCAATGTCGAAGTATTTTTTTGTGGGTTATCGCGTATCTTTCAGCCTTAGGAATAAGCCTTCTAGATACACTAAGATGAACAGCGTTAGTAATATGTTCAAGTTCCCCTTGGATAGGGGAAGAATACATGCATATCGGTTTTGGGGTTTGTATCATTTGGAGGGTGCTATGGAACGAAGCCATTGGATATTGACAAGAAAGCGTAACGAAAAACAACGGAGGTAAGGAGATGAAACTCACCTGAAATGCGCGAAAGGTTTGCCAACAGAGAGACGAAAGGATTGAAAAGTAAATGTGAAAATTACCAATGAGGTGAAAACGCTTTATATAGACCAAAAAGGTGGGGACACGAAACGTCCTATCGGTCGGATCGACGCGGATGAATCTGAACCGTCCACCACGGCCGCGTGCGCCATGGCAAAATCCCACGATTTTTAGGTAAAATATTTTAACCCGCTCCTGAATGGGCCGGGCTCATTGCCCTAAGAGTGGCAGAAGCCAAAGTCACGGTGACCCGAATGGTTCCGAGCGACTAGATTAAGTATCACGTCACTTGTCAAAAACAAATAACATGATACTGGGGGGACATGGCGGCGTATATGGTCCTTGATCGGCGACGAAAGACCACGGAACACAACCGAAAGGCTCCCGATAGACACTCCGGCAGGCTACCGCCGAAGGGCGAGAGTTGACCGACCGGTACCTTTGACACCTTGCACGGACACAATTTGTCTCATTCTCCTGAATGTCGGAAAGTACACCGAGACGGTCTTCGGGGCAATGTCGATCTGACGATACCATGGTCCCATAAAGTACGCGGTCTCGAGGGACGGATAGTGACACCAAGTAGTATAAATCGCGCATACAGTAGTTGGAGACAGAGGTATCATTCTTTCTCACACACATTTATACTATACCTTCCGGTAAAACACATACTTACTCTTACGCGGAGTCGGGTCACGGGATAACACCGGGCGAGACTAAGCGTTGTTCATCTTAGCAGGTATCTAGAAGGCTTATTCCTAAGGCTGAAAGATAGTCTACGATAACAAAAATACTTCGACATGCACATTCAGTTTGTAAAAGATAAGAATGTAAATATTACTATCGCACAATTTCAAGAGTATCCATTTTGAATAATAATTGATGATATGTTTCATACATTTTTGCTCCTAATGTCAAAATTATGACGTGCATAAAGTTTAATGATATCACTAACATAAATTCTACCACATACTCTATCATGGAAAAAGTACTTTCACAAATTAAGAAACATCTCATAAATTTCCATTGAATGATCCATTACAAAATTTAATTTAAGTAGCACAAATATCTTGGTAGCATTACAAATTCTGAAGAACTTCCTTGTAAACTACATTAGTTGTAGTGCTCATAAGCTTACTATCATTATCACAAACAAATACCCTCAAGCCTTTTTTGCTTTTTACTCTAGACATGGCGACATATAATTGTCCATGAGTGAAAACTGGTCTTGGTAAGAATAAACCAACACGTGCGAGGGATTTCCCTTCACTCTTGTTAATTGTCACTGCAAAGCATACGACAATTGGAAATAGTTTTCTAACAACTTTGGACGGTATTCTCTTATTCTAAGGATTCATCTTTTGTCTAGTAATCAAAGTTGTATCACCAATATTACTCTTTGTAATAAACAAACATGTGAAATAAAATTATTATTAGTTCTTTGGAGAAAAATAACAAATAAGAAAGTAAGAATAAAATTTCTTTTATAAAGTGAATAAATTAAAACAACATTTTTGTATATCAGTTTATCACCAAGTAAAAAGTAATTAAAAAAACATGCTTTAGAAAATTTATTTATGAATATTAATACACATTATATATCTTAGCTTCAATAACATGCTTATCAAGTCGACTACTGCAACCTAGTTCCATTGCACAACCCATTAGGTTGATCAATATTTCGATGTAACATAATAATAACGCCAACTTTCAAAATGAGCTTGTGGTTCGGAAGACCAGAAAACTTTAGGCTATTTAGGAAGTCGGGAGAGAACACATTTGCATTTGTGTCTGTTGTTTGATCTGATTCACATATGCTATCTGAACTTTAGATAAACTATTTCATCATGTGTTGGTGCCAAAATAGCCTTATCATGAAAGTATGTATGATCACATAACAATTGGACAACATTGGGATGTGCAAATGATATAATGGAACCTACTGGATCAGTTGATTCCTTAATCAAAATGTCATCGAGTATTTCAACAACGCTTTCACCATTTTTGGTTCAGGTATATGTAGAGGTGGCAAAGCGAGGCGAACGCGGGCTTAAGCGAGACGGGCAAGCAGGCACATATTATACAAATCCTTTAATAAAGGACCTAAAACGATGAAATAAATTCCTTAAAAGTAATATCTTATTTATATTAAAAAACTTAAATATATTATATAAAAAAATATTTCTTTAAAACAATCGTAATGTTACAATTGAGAAAAAAAATGTGCCCGTTAGTGCCCATTTAAGTTTTCAATGGGCTATATGTGCCCATTTCAAAAAAAGAGGGGCCAAATGTGCCCAAATATTTTAAAATTTTGCCCATTTGGCCCATCTTTTAGCTTTTGGCACATTTGCCACCCTCTAGGTATATGTAATGACAATTAACAAGAGTCAAGGGCAATCCCTCGTAAAACTTTTAGAGGTGTTATTGCATGTCAGGTACATGTAAAAATCAAGGCTCAAACCAGACCAAATAGAACATAATATAACCATAAATCAAGGCCGCCACTACAATTTTGGACTAAAAGTATACCAGAATTCTACAACATGTTAGCTAAATCATCATTTTGAATAACATGTGAAGGAGCATAGAAGTACATACCACTGTTAATCTTATATATCATATCAAACATAACTAATTCAACCCATAAAATAAAACATGTGTTATGCATTGTAACAACATCATCTCCAAGGCCGGGAATAACACCAAACTGCTTATTTTCATATGCCAAACTGCTTACTTTAGGAGTGTTTTGGGATTGCTTACTTTAAACTGCTTATTTTCTTTAGGGGGAATTTCATATATACCCAAGGAAACTTCAAAAATTACATATTTCCCTAAAACACAAGTTTTTAATGCATGATGTACAATGCTATTAAAGCATGCTTTGGAGAAATATGTAATTATTGAAGTTTGGGTGGGGATGTATCTAAATGCCCCTTTTCTTTAAAATCGCCAGGTACTAACATGCTCATTTTCAAGTACTATTCATTTTGAAATAAGAAGATAAACAATCCTCAATAGTGGGATTGATATTGCTATATGCTTTAATAGCTTTTAGAAAATGCAAAGCATAAACTTAAATTAAGCACCCCATACACACCCCCTTTATATTGAAATTAACAGTTGCATCCAAACTAAAAAGTATGCAATAAGCACTTAAACAATCAATCCCAAACACCCCCTTGCACTCAAATAAAGAGCTTCCTCAAATATTAAAAGATGTTTAGCTTCTTCTTAAAAGTTTTGAAAGAATGCAAGAAGTAGAGACCTACATAAGAAATAATAAAAACTAATACTTCAACAAAATTCAATAGCATAAGCAAATAGTATAGATTATCATGTTACATAAGCAAAATTTCAAAAATATGACCTCCTTCAAAAATTAAAGTAGAAACATGTGTGCATTCAAATTTCGATGTTGAACACAACTTGTATAAGTAAATCGAAACATCCCTATGACATACACATATAAAAAACTGAACCCAAAACCCCTATAACAGAAGATACATAAATATGTAACCTCTCCCCACAACAGTACTACGTCATATTGAATAACATCCAAATTTTTTAATATGTCACATGTATCATTCTGCTTAACAAAACTAACTAATAACCTAATAGCAACAATAACATGACGGTAATAAGGTATGTTGTATCAAATGAGTTTTAAGCAATAGAGTACACTTTCCAAGACCAAGTCAGACAACCTCTCGTGCTCCTAAAATAGGCAAACAAACAAAAACTCATATCAGAATACTTGAATGATTGATTTAGACAATTAACCATAATAGGTTACTAAAGTACTTTAATAATTTTGAGTTTTTTACAAACACTTGGCTTGTATAAGAATAAATACAGGAAAAATAACATCAAAGATAAACCAAATATAGTTGACTGATTGAGATTTAAACAAAGATAGTCATACATAAAGAGAAAGAAGCATCCTCGGGTGAAAGAATTGGGGATTTCCCATAAATACGTATAAATGTATGAGAAAGTTCCATACGGCAAGTTTTATCTAAAGAACAAACCACTTGATCTCAACCACCCATCTAACTTCAATCCAATGGTTTAAATTAATTGTCATTTTAGAATAATTAATTAATGAAGGTCATATTCGTAATTACACACTCAAAGTTATACACCGATCTCGAATCGGTTAGATCTCTCTGATTGTTTCATTTCTTTATTTCAAAACACACATTCATCTTATTAAGTTCTCTCTCTCATCAACATCTTTCCCCATGAGAAAAGTTCCATACATAACAAGTTTTATCTAAAGAACAAACCACTTGATCTCAACCACCCATCTAACTTAAATCCAATGGTTTAAATTAATTGTCATTTTAGAATAATTAATTAATGAAGGTCATATTCGTAATTACACACTCAAAGTTATACACCCGATCTGGTCAGTTAGATCTCTCTGATTGTTTCATTTCTTTATTTCAAAACACACATTCATCTTATTAAGTTCTCTCTCTCATCAACATCTTTCCCCATTCCCCCAAATCAACCCCTAATAACTTACTATCAAATCCAATGCAAAATCAACCAAATCGATTGTAAATAATGGATAAGGATCATTCTTTGATGTGGCGGATCGGCGATGTCGTGGCACTCAGCGTGGATGGCGTGAAGGTGAGGGATGATGTGGTGAAGGAGAGGAATCTGTTTAAGGTAGTGATTAAGGTTTACGTGATGCATCGAGTTCGAGAAGATGTTGAGTGAAGCGAGAGATGAAGTGGATGATGCGGCAAAGAGCCAGCGGAAAAGAGGTGCGAGTGGTGAATGAGAGGAAGGAAGTTCGAGAGGTTTGGATGTGGATGGGTAGGATGAAGGCGTGACGGAGGAAGTGGTTCGGATATTGAATGATGCATTGATGAATAATGCGATAGAGTTGATTTGAGTGAAGTGGTGAATATTGGAGCATCAAATGGTGGAATGCAATTCATCTTAAAAATGGTCGTAAGTTAGTATTAACATGTAGATATTACAAAGTAGTATTTGAAGTATAGATTGAAATGAGCTGCAAGTTATGATTTAGGACCTCCAAGTAGTACAACAATCCACACCCTTAATGGACCATTTGTTGAGATCTGGCGTCTGATGGCACCATCATGCTAATTTACTAAGCATCAAGATGTATATCTTGTATGTGGAAACTATTAATGGTTTATTAATGAAATGCTTTTTTTATGAAGTGGTATGAATCAAAATGGAAAACTACAGCTGCAGTGGGTATGAATCAAAATGAATTTATTTGGTATTTGATTCTAGTTTTCTTTACTTTAAAAACATTGGTGATTTATTTTTGTAAGACTTTTATTTATTTTTTTGACAATTCATCTACCATACTTGGAATAGAAC
Organism: Chrysanthemum makinoi; assembly: GCA_910596185.1. NCBI lineage: Eukaryota > Viridiplantae > Streptophyta > Magnoliopsida > Asterales > Asteraceae > Chrysanthemum > Chrysanthemum makinoi. The sequence continues at coordinate 350,245,672 of OU343222.1, forward strand.
TCTTTTTTTTTGTTTAATTAGTTTACTTTTTGGTTGTTTTTTGTTGTTTCTTGGATTATACAAAATCACATGAGATTATACAGAATCCCATGGGATTTATACAAATCACAAGTGAATTTTTTACGAATCCCATGGGATTTTTTTACGAATCCCGTGGGATTTTTCTTGACGGAAATTTTGAAAAAAAAAAGTTCGTCTTTTAGAATCCCGTGGGATTTTTACGAATCCCTGGGATTTTACTGGACGGAAATTTTGAAATAAAAAGTTCTCTTTTTACGAATCTCGTGGGATTTTTACTACAGTCCGTGGGATTTTTCTGACGAAATTTTTGAAAAAAAAGTTAGTCTTTTCTGAATCCGTGGGATTTTTTCGAAATTCGTGTGATTTTTTACGAATCCGTGGGATTTTTACGGACGAAATTTTGAAAAAATTAAATTGAAAGTATATAAAAGTGCATATCAATAGAAAGATGATTTTTTTCTCTTCGCGATGGTGTATTTTTTGTAGCTTGAAGATTTACCGTTTGCAAGATATGTTGTTTTTTAAAAAAGGGTGGAAAGTGGGTTTTTATAAAATTACATTTTTACCCTTCCTTTGCTAATTTTAGCTTTCATCTCATCCATTGGATGAAAAGAAGATAAATGGTTGAGATCTTATGATTTGTTCTTTAGATTATGTGTGTTTTGTATTGATCTCACCTCATAAATGTATATGTTAAATAAATACAATACATTTTAAGTTTTTTGAGGATTTATTATGACATAAGCAATTTGAAAGTAAGTATTTTAGTTAATTGACACGTATGTAAAAGTACTAAAAGGTGATGTCAACCAAAGTCTTTTTAATAGGATGTATAGATTTCTTATTTACGGTAATCTTTACCGTTATTATACCGATAGTCCATACTTTTCAAAATAAGGATTATCAATGCAAATAGTTTGAAAAATAAAAATTATTTGTGTAACTAAAATCAAATAGGGACGACTAGTGTGATTTGGGTAAACCAACCGAATCATACCAACTCACGATTCGGTTAATCAAGTTAAACCGAAAACCGTTTGAAACACTAGTTTGATGCGTGATTAGGTTTTAAAAATATTAAAAGTATTGTTTAGTTATTTATTTGATTAAAAAGGAAGAGCATATCTTAGATTGAAGTGAATAAATATATAAGGTTGTCACAATTTACCTTTTAGAATGACGATTATAATTTTGTTAGCAATGTTTTTAGGTTCAAAATAATTATTGTAATTCTATTAACATAGTGTTAAAGTGGATGGGAAAACTTTGTATTGGTAATTATATTTTTACCTCAAAAAGTAAATCTTTTATATAATAAAGGGAAAAACAAAGTTGAAGCATTTAAGTAAAGTGATCTTTAAGGAAAACCAAACTTGACTGATACAAGGCTCTTATTTCTTCACGTAACAAAATTAAGCCAATTAATTGACTAATAAAAGTCAAAATAATACAGTTAGTTGGTCAAAATTTGCTCAAATAACAATAACTCAAAAATAAAAAATCATAAAAACAAATTGTTAAATATATATATATATATATATATATATATATATATATATATATATATATATATATATATATATATATATATATATATATATAGTTAGGATCAAATAAGAAGATTACTTAAAATAAGAAGGAATAAGAAGAACTATAACCGTAAATCCGAGATACACGGACCTAAATTAGATGCATCCCTATAATCTTAGATGCATTATAACACACCGTAGTGTGTTTTCTAGCTTTTAATCGATGCATATCGTATATTAGATGCATTTCATGAATTCTCTTGTTTTTGTTCCTCTGCGTGCCAAAATCATGAAAATCATTTGCACCATCTATATATCAAATTAAGTTTGAAACTCAGATGTTACATCTATATGCATAGAAATGCATCTAATGCAGTCGTTGCATCTCAAATCGTGGTTTGGTCACTTCTACTTACTTCTTATTTTAATTTACTTCTCCTATGGATCCTACTCTATATATATATATATATATATATATATATATATATATATATATATATATATATATATATATATATATGAGTTAAATATAAAATAATAATCTTATTGGTCAATGGAATTTAGTCAATTTACATTTAAATTCAAAATTCTAGAACAAAATTTAGTTTTAACTTTAATTTTATAGTGAACAGTAAACTAAAACACACATAAAATATTTGCAATAGCGAGGATTATACAAGCGTGCACGGTGTGAAAATGTGGAATCGAAGTTTGAATATTTGCAATAGTCTGAGGATTAACCGAAAATTTATCATGATAAAAATCAAGTTTGTTATATGTAAATGTGATAAATGGATTGTTATTGTCGTTGTTGATGTTAATTTAGAGTTAATTGAATTTAGTTGAATGATTAGAATTTGATTCATGCGGTTACCCTGTTTGTTTGGTGTCATCTTTTGTACATGATGTTTGAAGGTACAGTTGATTTTGATTGGGATTTTGAGAGTCATATAGTGGATCCAAACAACAAGTTTCGGTTGGCATGTGCTCGTGTTTATTTTTTTGTATCATAAATAAATGTCGATGAGATCTTATGTATTTTGTTTGAAATAAAAATAACAATGTCAAACTTATATCAATAACACATCAATTTTTAGATTGAATGTTGAAGATTATTATGCCAATTTCTATACAATGCATGAATGGTGAATAAGATTAGAGGGTTTATAGTCCCATGTAAAGTATAGAACATTCTTTATGTAAATGTTTACAATCTTATATATTTTTTGATGAATGATCTCAATTGTATGGTGTATAGATCCTTGCCATTTATTTTGGGGCACTAATAATATAATTGAGGTTTTTGTTAAATGATCTTAATTGTGTATGTGTATAGATCCTTGCCATCTATTTTGGGGCACTAATAATATGAAATTGAGGTTTTTTTTCGTGCCTTAAACTTCAGCAAAACAAACCAAGTTTATGCATACTATCCTCAAAAGCGAGGCAAGTTAAAAAAGAAAATCAAACGTGTCATCTAGAAGGTAAATGAAACAAGATGTAATATGTGCGACCCAATAGCCATCTTTGTTGTTTTCTTGCTAAGTCCACTAGAAAGATAATTGCGGTTCTTTGAACACATGTGGATATTAGTACAAGAGAATGAATACAAGGTCTGAAGTGTACGTAACTGAGATCGATCAAAGAACCATTTTAAACCAATAAGCGAGCTAACACACTGAACCATCACTGGTACAAACTTTAGTAGCCTCTGCCCCAAACACGCCCCTCACGGCGGCCTCTACTAGCACCAAATCCCCCATGTCGGCCTCTACCATAACCTCATACGACCAAGACCCCTGTTTGAGCAAATTTCCGTAAGTGCTCTTCATTACGATCCTTAGGAGGTCCTATAGCTGCTCCTGTGGAGGTCTTGCGGTTACTCCTTCGCCCTGCAGGCTGAAATAAGAAAAAGAACACGTTAGCTCGCCCCGGGTTTTTAATCCGAGACCAAGCTCCGGTGTGAGACTAAGTATATGCTTGGCATAAGTTCTAGTGAGAGAAACTAGAGAGAGAGATAGTAAGAGTGAGTGAGTAAAGTGTCTAGCGAAGTCTGTGAACCCCCATTCCACTAGGGTGGATGGCTCTGTTTATACTACAGGTGTGCTCCACGACACAAATCTTGTGGGGGTTGGTTTGTCACTTATGTGCGGCATGTAAGTTGCGATGAGCACCGACATGGGTCCTCGAGGTCCAAGTTGTCGTTATGCCACAAGTACTAATTGTGGACCAGATCCTCTGTGCTTATTATTCGTCGTTGTACTTGTATGTGTTGCTAGTGTACTAGCTCCGATGCAGGCACTGCTCCGTCATTATGTCTCTGGCTGACTTTGCTTCATCAATATACTTCTTGAGCAAACCTTCATCACTATGCTTCTGAGTAGGCAGCGCTTCATCAATATACTTCCGAGCAGGCGCTTCATCAATATACTTCTTGAGCAGCCTTTGCTTCATCACTGCTGCTTCTGAGTAGGCCTGCTTCATCAATATACTTCACGGCGACCTGCTTCATCAATATACTTCTTGAGCGGCCTTTATCTTCATCACTATGCTTCTGAGTAGGCCTTCTTCATCAATATACTTCTGGCGAGCCTTTATCGTCAATATACTTCTTGGCGAGCCTTTACTTCATCACTATGCTTCAGAGTAGGCCTGCTTCATCATTATACTTCGGCGAGCAGCTCCGAGCAGCACTGCTCGTTACTATGCCTCTGAGTAGGCACGATCATGCATCATTATCTTAGGAATATAAAGGACTAATTGTGATTATCTCCTCTAAATTATCCAGAGGAGACCATACCTCATCATGTCCCCCAGTCTAGCATCAATGTATTGTCAAAGAGTTGGTGCTAGACTCAAAAGAAAAAGTTTGTCTAGTTCGGAGGCCAAAATTGCCAAAGAGTTGGTACTCTCGAGAATTTTGTCTATCTGTTCAAATGTCAATCAGGGGATGAAGGAGTTTTGAAGAATACCCTTAATATTAAATCCGACGTCGGAGTGAGTCACTACCCATACTACTTCCATTATCCCCAAAGGTTCGTCTATTCATTCACCTACTCTAGGGGAGATTATCGCCACTTGACCTGGTCACAAAGTGGTTGTAAAGGCTAAAAGCGTGGCTAGCGAAAACCTCTGCTAAGCTGCGAGAGCCTTTCAATGAAACCAAAAGAAGGAGATTAACCAAGTGCGGTTCGAAGTAGGGTCTAGTGAGCCATCAAATGAAGAAGGAGATGAGGTTGACAAGAGACTTTCCCCTCTTGATGTAGGTGTTCAGGGGTGCGGCGGGAAGAGTATCGATTCGGTTGATGATTCCCATTTGGTAATTCACACCACGTATTTTAGTGGTGAATTATGCGCCATATCTCCATAGTCGAGACCGTAGCCGAATCCACTTCCTAATGTGATGTTCCTTATGTTGTCAGTCGTTTGGTTCGAACCGATATTGTACCTCTATGATAAATTTCCGAGCTTAATTAGAAAAGCTGCTCTTCCGTCTGGGTGTTTCATTCGGAGGCTAAGAGATTTTTCGATCCTACCAATAATTTTGGACCATGTACCTCATCATGTTCCCCAGTCTAGTATTAATGTATTACCAAAGAGTTGATACTAGACTCTAAAAATGTGTCTCACCGGTTGAGTATCTTGTTGAGTATCTCGTTCGGAGGTTAAAGTTATAGTTCTTTGCCTACCCGCTCGAGTACCTCGTTTAGATCTAACATCACAAAGCGAAGGGTTTCATTCGGATTTTTGGGTTTAGGTATTACGATTCTTGTTTCAATGCAGAGTTTGTGGGCTTGTGCATCACGATTAGTGTTTCAATAGGAGCAATTACTTCTACCACAATTCTAGGTTTAAATCGGAGTTTTAATCACAACCAAAGGATTTCGTTCGGAGATTTAGTCACGAGCAAAATCAAAGGGTTTCGTTAGGAGGACCCCATAAGAGCCCAACTACCTATTTTGGAAAGTTGGGGGCTTGTGTTTTCAAACCCTTTACACATAGCATTTTCCTCCACACTTTTCATTTTTATTCCCACAACTTTTTTTTTACGCGTCACTTTCCCAGCTTTGTGTGACTAATGTTGTATCGGGTGCAAAGAACGAATATATCATGGGCTTATTGGCCCAGATCATCAAGGCCTCATAAGCCTTGGCTTTACCAAAATACAATAAATACCATGGTCACTCTTATTTTTACCTCTTCCATTTTTTGAAGATAAAAATTAGTTCCCATTTAGATGTATGATTTTAAAAATATGTCAATCTTCGTAGGACTAAGCCCAAAAACTTAAAATCCCATAAAGTAGAAAATATAGTTTGACAACACAAACTTATATCATACTAGGTTTTGATGGCGACTTAGTTTGGGTTTGTCAAGAGTGGATCTCTACCGGAGGAGTTCTTGTTCGGAGGTGAAGGAGAGGATCTCAACCGGATGTGCTCTTGTTCGGAGGTGAAGGAGAGGATCTCAACCGGAGTTGCTCTTGTTCGGGTGAAGGAGACCGATACTTGTAACTCGTCGGAGGTCATACCCAAGACTCGATTGAAGTTTACTTTGTTCTAGGAAGATCTCCATCAGAGGTATTTGGAATAGATCTCCATCGAAGCTTTGATAAGTGGGTTTTGATCTTGGGTATCGCAATAGAAGGATTCCGTTGACTTCCTCGTGCTTGAGGTTTTGTCGTGAGATCTCCATCAAAAGTAACCACGGTCTCCATCGGAGGTATTCCGGAGGTCTCTTTGTTGTTTCGATCGGAAGTTTATCTTGTGTCTCGTCGGAGGTACCCTTCGGAGGAGATTTGATTACTTTGAACCAAGATTTTAATTGAATAAATTGCTTGTGGGTCTCGAACGGAGGTACTCCATGACACTTTGACATTTTAACTATTACATGAAAATGACACTTTGACATATTATTTCTGCCTTTTCAAAATCTTTATTTTAAGAATTAGCATTCCTACTGATCACATATACAATAGGAAAAATGACATTTTGACATGATGAGTATAAACATTGAAAACACTTATACTGACCACAATGTCTCGATCGGATGCGTTTGTGGGTTTCAGACGGAGCATTCCACCAAGATCTCCATCGGAAGTTTTTACTTCTCTTTATTTTGCCAATACTTATCTTAGCATTTTTAGAATCACTTTGTTTTGGGAATTGGTATAGTTAAAAGCTTAGTATATAAATGTCATATAAGACATACAAAAACTTATACCTTGATAATAATCAGCTTGCCATACATTACGCTTGCATGCTTTTGATTATTAAACATGACATTTAAGCTTGTCTCATTAGACTAGACACATTAACTAGTTTGACTTATTATTTTCTTATGCATCATGATGACGCCTTCATCGAAACATGTGTCCTTTAAATAGAAGCTAGTACTGTATGTGCAAGTGAAAGCAGGTGTGATCCATTTTTATGTAGCATTAGCTAGCAAAATATTCAGTTGAGCTATTATTGCGTAGTGCAATGTTCGCTAGCTCATCTTCAATTTTCAACTAATTACTAAAGTGCAATATTCAGTATTAGCTACTTGTGAAACTAAGCTAACATATTTCACTAGCTCAACTATTAAAACAAGAACTAAGGAAATCAAGAAACTTGATCAGACAAGTCGTTTGCCTTTAACAAAATATACGTTTTTTTGTCAATCTTTTAAATATATATATAAATAACAATGTATTTATACTTATTAGATAGACAGTAATGAATCGACAAAGAAGAGAGGAATAAATGCCACAACATTTGGCAATCTAACAAAACAACTTTTAATGTTAGTTGATCGTAAGAAAACTTGGTTTTTGACTTGTTTATCTTAATATTTGTGCAGAATCGTCACATGGCTTCAACTGGAGATTTCTCTTTGGAAGAGGGTGTCGTTCGGAAGGGGTTTCAACCGAGGGGTGATACCCGATCGGAGTTTTATTTTTCTAGCACCGACATGAGGGGTTTCGATCGAGATTTATTCACCGGCATTTGTAGCTATGAGTATCTATGACTTCATGCTTATGCCCTATTGGGATGGTACCAGGAGGTAGGGAGGAATCACATGATCAAAACAGTAATATTTTACGAGTTGTTGATCGAACCACACAACCTACTCCAGAGGGAACAACTATTCTTGAGCCTACCATAGAGGAGATCATTGTCACCCGGGTGACCACTGGGGTGGTTGCAAAGGCTAAGAACACGGCTAAGCGAAAAACCTCTACTCAGCGGAGGTATCTACCAATGCAACCAAAAAAATAGGAGGGTGGACAAGAAGAACTCCATGGTAGGGTTGAGTTAACAAATATTGAAGATGACAACCATAGTGCGGAAGAGAGCACTGACCCCTAGAATACCAGAGCAACCACTCAAGATAATGGTACGGATATAGGTGCTCGGCTTCATGGTGTTTAGAATAATTTTCATCAGCATGGCACTAATGAAGACACGCATCATCCTCATATTGTTGTAGGTGAGAATTTTTTATGTTGTTGGGTGGAACAAAGATGACCTCACTGACAAAGATGATAATGAGAACGTTGGGTTTTATTCTCGTGCTAAAGTCGGAGATACAACTAGAGACACAATTGACAAGGAACTTCTTTCCCTTGTTCCTGGTCCCTACTACATGCCATATCCTTATGATGAAGGTTTAAACAACAATCCTCCCAAATATATGAGGGTAGAGTGGGATAAAGCTCATGTTGTAAGCATTAGGCTTTTGAATAAAGAACTCTTCAAGGATCAAAAGGCATTCAAGATTATCGTTGATCGAGTCCTTATACTTGTGAAGCAGAGAAGAAACAACTCTCGACCGGATGCTCTCTTGGGAGTTTGATATTCCAGTTTGTAATAAGTAGTGCTATGTAATAAGTAGCTAGTTTACTTTCTACTTCTTTCCTTTTGTTAGTTTCATTAAACTTTATGATTTTGTGTGGTGGTATCCCACCAGGCAGTGGATCTTTATGCATATATTTGTCGTGCTATCTTGGTATTTCACGTGTTTTGGATGCCTTGGTGTTTCATATGTGCAGTGTTTACAACATCACGAATAGCACTTGGACCTGCATTGGCGAGGTTTCGGAGTAACATCCGTTAGCCACTCATAAATTTTAACAATTATAGCTCTGAGAACATTAATATTAGAATTGTGTCGTTGATATTGTTGATGTGTTCCCACACTTAGATAAATACATAACACATATTTCGATCAACACACGTTTGTCGATGGAGCAGCTGCGGATCATTTGCGGATCTGCGTGCGGATCACGATTGTCGTCACGATGGTACTGCGGATCGATGGCTGCGGATGCACGGCATTGTCGCGATGGCGCCGATGCGGCGATTCGCGGATCACGTGATGCTTGGATGCGGTGCAAAACAATATTAGAATTGTGTTGTTTATGTGTTCCAACACTTAGATGAATACACAACACATATCGTGACCGCGTTTGTCAATGGAGCGATTGCAGTGCGGCATCTGCGGATCACGGCGGCTCTGACGAGTGTCTAGTTGGTATAATGCATTCACCCTTATATGTTGTGGGTTAAGTGTACCGACATACTAATTCCCATGTTTAGATGTAACACTTAGATCGATATCTTTGTATTACGTTTATATTTTAACGTAACATTTGCTTATATGCAACGCATACCAATGTAGCACCTTATAACGATGCTTTTAATATATGTAGCTCTTGGATATCCTCATGCTACCCTCTCCCCATGGGATTGTAGCTACTTGCCAGAGAGTAATTACTAGAGCTAAGCAGATGTTCCTCAACCAAAAGTTATACCATCACTCGGGAGAGCGTCATTCCTTTACTCCAAAGGAGACCATGAGCTGACCAAATATGTCACTCAACTAAAGTTTGTGGCATCACTACGGAGGAGAACTTGTTCCTCTACTACGGAAGAGACCATGAGCTAAACATATAGGTTACTAAACCAAAGTTTATAACATCACTCCGAAGGAGACATTGTTTCTCTACTTCGGAGGAGACCATGAGCTAACCAGATTGGTTACTCAACCAATGTTTATAACATCACTCGAAGGAGACATTGTTCCTCTACTTGGGAGGAGACCATGAGCTAACGATTGGTTTTTCGACCAAAGTTTATAACATCACTCAGAAGGAGAAATTGTTCCTCTACTTGGAGGAGACCATGAGCTAACAGTTGGTTACTCAACCAAAGTTTATAACATCACTCAGAAGAACATTGTTCCTCTAATTAGGAGAGACCATGAGCTAACGGTTGGTTACTCAACCAAAGTTTATAACATCACTCCAAAGGAGACATTGTTCCTCTACTTCGGAGGAGACCATGAGCTAACCGGATAGGTTGCTCAACCAAAGATTGCATCGTTACTCGGAGAATACATTGTTCTGTACTCGGAGGAGGTTATTAGCAAGTTACTAACTATTACATTCATTATTTTACCATCACTCAGGAGGTTGTTTCACTGCCACTTGAGGAGGCTGAGCTAGTTGAAGTTTTAGCGGATCAAAGAATGCACCATCATTCTGGATGTCAATCCCCTATGTAGATCATCACAAGCTCATAGAATAAGCCAAGATGGCTCATCCTTAATATGTTTAGGGAGGCGTCCTCCACGAAATCGTCCTTTCTTATAGTACTAAACCGTATGTTTTTTATTATTGTAGGTCTACAGTGCGAGTCCTCACGGGCACGCTTGCTTGTGATGTATCATGGACCTAAGTCCTTTGAGTTGCTTAACTTGTCAACTCGGGAATGAAGTTATAGTGTGTGTACATTCCGCTACCGATGTAGCTAGTCATCCGGTAGCCTATCTGTAGCGAAAGGAAGGGTGGGTGTTCGACCTTCTGGCTGCGGAGTCAATTAGCAAAGGTTGCTTTCGGCTAACCACCGATGGTACAGGTTCACCATGGGGAACACATTAGTAGGAGTTACCCTTTTACATTTGGAGGTAGCGAGCCATCCGATGTTATTTGATTGTTTCTTGATAACAAGTCCAATCATATAACCTAGACAAAGGTTGTTTTAGCTACTCTGCTTCCTCCCATTATTTATGACACAAAGGCAATAGTCTTTAGCCATGGCATAGTTGGAGATTCCAACCTAGAAAAGAAGCGAATAGCCTCTATCTCCTCTTCTAGGAGGTTCCGATGCCTCTGGCTATAGTAGAACTACTCCAACGAGGAAGCACGTATGTCACACCCCCAAAATATCGCAGCGGAACGATAGTGTCATTGGGGTATGACGTCATAGCACAAAGTATGGATAAAGAAAGCGACCTCTATAATGAGACGTTTTAAAGAGTTTACCATTCGATTAAATAAGTTAAAGTTTACAACACATGAGATTCCAAAGTTTGATATAACATAAAGGTTTACAAAACATGTCGAATGGTAATAGATAAAAACACTAGACTCCAATGTATGCCATGAGACCCAAAAGCTCCATGAAATGCTATAAGCCTATGACTGAGATAAATATGCTAAAAAGTGTCAACACAAAGGTTGGTGAGTTCATAAGTTTGTGATAAAATGATTTGAAATACTTAGAGAAATGTTCACACACGGCAAGGCATTGTAAATCCACTGGTTCAAGTTCCGCCCATACAAAACTTTACCTTTAGCACAGTGTGTTCACAACCATTACCTAAAATAGAATGACAATCATGAATATGCGCATTAAGGTAGTTAAAAGTATAAATGTCACCACAAGAGTCTTCCAACATATAAATATTGGGATGTTTGTAAATTAATAGCCTTCCAACAACTTAATTTGGAGCCACTAATTCTTGTATGTTTGTAAATTAATAGCCTTCCAACAACTTAATTTGGAGCCACTAATTCTTGTATGTTTGTTCCAAATATGCATATGAAATCAAGTATAACCCAATCAAGTATAAAACGCAATCAAGTATATATTAATCAAGTCTAAAGTATAGGTAATGTTGTTTGGCAAAAGTTTAAGCGTTTGGATAAATCACGCATGTATCTACGCCCAAATAGTTTATAGGAATTTAAATGAGTTAAAGCGGGGTATGAACTCACCCTGTATGATTGATATGCTAACAAAATGAAGTGCACTAAAATGAGGCTCGGAAACTATCCACGACCTAAAATGAATGTTATGACTTGAGTTATGATATGTTGTGCGTGAATCGTGATACAATGTTGTGCATGCAACTCCATATGATATCCATACCACTAGTACGTTTTGGAAATAATGTTTATCGTCAAAGTATATGTTTATGACATCCCGTCATATTATAAAATACTTTACAAGTATTTACGTTGAAATGATATCCCAAGATAGTCATTTAATGATTTATTGTGAAATTATAACTTTTAATTTAGGTAAAAAATAATGTCGTTGAAATTTTCATGAAAGTGACTAAAATGGCCTTGAAAAGTTAATTAGTAAAATGGTGCGCGTCGAGTGTTAAGAAATGAACTCAACGGTTTTGGGAAGCTTGTATCATTATCTCAAAGTTTTAGTGCTTAAGTTTCCATCCTAGAGGTCTCGATCACAAAGAAAAATATTGGTTAAGTAATATTAGTAAGTTGTATACACATTTGAATATTTAAGGTAGCGTTAGCTAAAAATAAATTTTAACGAGTCAAAGTAAAATATATTGAGGTCATAAAAATTATAAAAATACATTTCTTGCAAAATTTGAGTGAAATAATAATTATCGGGTTGAATTTAAGAAAACCGTCGTAATTTATATAAACATAACAATTTATATACGAAATAAATTTAAAACATTGGGTAAACTAATAATAATATTTTTATAGACTTAATATGAGTATAAAAATATATTGTGATTAATTTTTTTTTTGGAAGTATTGTATCAATTGTTGAGAATAATGTTTACTGCGATAACGTTTATATAATATGAAATTATGCGTTAAATGTGAAATGCAAAACCCATGCATGACTAGTATGATGAATGTAGAGTTTGAGAAATGACCAAAAATTGAGAATTGTGACAACGTAGTTCTCATTCATTATGCCCAAAGGATGAGTCTGCTCATATTACTCCTGATGAGCGCACAACCGAGCATGCTCAAGATATTTTTAAGCTATTATTCGTGACTCAAAACTACACCTAGGGGAAAGTTCTGAGCTCGATGCTCGAAGTTTTGGGGAGTAAGGAAATATAACTCTTCAGATTCGATACATGCGGTAAAGCGTTAGCTTAAAGTTAAGGTTCTAGCATTAGGTGCTAATGCTCTGACGATTATGAGCTCTCCCAGAGGTGATATAAGACATTCGACTATCAATGACGAGGATGTTTGAAGAGGCACTAGCTCGGAGGGCTATTACATAACAGAGTGTTAAGTGCATACTCTTATTCCTTTGCAAACTAGCTCTTTACGAATCATACTCCTAAGGGTAGTGTATTGACGCCCATGTTGAATCATTTTCACAAGAACATTTATATTTAGAGCGTATCTCACGGTTGCAATATCATGGTACAAGCTTTAGTTTAAGTTAAGCCTAGTGACTAGTAGGGAGAGATGCTCCTCGGAGAGACACTCTAATCTACCAAATGACATCACACTTGCCAATAGGTGTAAACTATACAGCTCTAGAAAGCCTATCATAGTGCCCCTTCATGCACGACGTGTGTTTTAGGTATGAGGCTCTATATATACTACAAATATGATAATATGCATTATTTGCAAGAGGCTAAGGCAATATTAACAATTCGCTACCAATGTAGCGACTTATGCTTTTAACTATGCATGGTAGTTTGAGAATGTGTAAAACAAATGGTTCAAGCACTTACAAGTATCAGAAGCGATATGTGAGATTAACAAGTGGGTACGGATTAATGGAGCTTGAATGGCCTTGATCCATGGGAGGGTACCCTCTTTATCTCTACCTATGGACTTTCACGACACTCCTCGGTCCGGCACCTCGTGATCCTCATGAACGAGTCTGCGGGGAATTGTTCTCTTTACCCCTATTGTCAAGTTCCTTGATTAAGTCGTTAACACCTCAATGTTTTTTGCTTCATGAATGTCGGAGAAGGTCCTTCATGAGCGGCCGGTTGGGCGGAGGGTCTTCAGGAGAAGTACTCCTAGTCCACTTGCCATTACGGTGTTCAGTGTTTCCCTTCTTCGGATGAGAATCCCTAATACAATCGTCCATTGCTTAGAACTTAGTAGATTGGTATAAGGGTCCCACGGATGGCGCCAACGTTTGAGCAAATTTCGTAAGTGCTTCCATACGATCCTAGGAGGTCACGTAGGCTGCTCTTGTGGAGGTCTTGCGATTACTCCTTCGTCTACGGTGAAATAAGAAAGAACACCGTTAGCTTCGCCCGGGTTTTAATCGAGACCAAGCTCGGTGTGAGAGTAAGTATATGCTTGGCATAAGTTCTAGTGAGAGAAACTAGAGAGAGATAGTAAGAGAGGTGAGTGAGGAGTAAAGTGTCTAGCGAAGTCTGTGAACCCCCATTCCACTAGGGTGGATGGCTCTTTATACTACAGGTGTGCTCCACGACACAAATCTTGTGGGGGCCCGGTTTGTCACTTATGTGCGGCATGTAAGTTCTTTGATGAGCACCGGACATGGTCCTCGGGGTCCAAGTTGTCGTTATGCCACAAGTACTAATTGTGGACTGGATCCTCGTGCTTATTCATACATCGTTGTACTTGTATGTCATTGCTAGTGTACTAGCTCCGATCGAGGAATTGCTCCGTCATTATGTCTCTGAGCGGAACTTGCTTCATCAATATACTTCTGAGCAAACGCGCTTCATCACTATGCTTCTGAGTGAACCTTCATCAATATACTTCTGGCGAGTTTGCTTCATCAATATACTTCTTGGCGAACCTTTCTTCATCACTATACTTCACGGTAGGCCTTTGCTTCATCAATATACTTCTGGCAGAGACCTTTCTTCATCAATATACTTCTTGGCGTTTTGCTTCATCACTATGCTTCTGGTAGGCAGCGCTTCATCAATATACTTCTGGCGGAGCAAGCACCCTTCATCAATATGCTCTGGCGACCTTTCTTCATCAATATATTTCTGGCGACGCTTTCTCATCATTATACTTCGGCGAGGCCAACTGCTCCGTACTATACCTCACGGTAGGCCTGATCATGCATCATTATCTTAGGAATATAAAGGACTAATTGTGATTATCTCCTCTAAATTATCGGAGGAGACCATACCTCATCAACCCCCGTGAAGGCCTCTGCTACCACCACGCATACCATTTCTACGAAAGCTTAGGAAACTCAGGGCGTTAATGGTAAATACAAAAAATACAATCGAAATTATTAGCGGTGAAAAAATAATAATAAACAAATTTGATTATTTGAGTCATACCCGCTAGCAACCACTTTCAACATGTCATTAGCAAACATCTCTCCCATTTTAAGTCTTTTTTCTGCATATGAGAGCCGAACAACACGTCTAAGTAACTCTCGGCCGTTTAGGATAATGGCATGTAAATACTTCTTATAATTAGACCAATGGAACTTATAAGAGAGTAATTAACTCACAATAGAGAGATCAATGGAGATATCAAAAGGTACTAGAACGTCTTTTCCTTTCCGATTTGTATACATGTTTTGAAGAAAATTGATTAATAATGAGAGAAACTAAAATGAGAGGGAAATGAAGAGTGAAAAGAGGCGATGTATATCACAGGGGAGAGATGGAATTTCTATAGTTTGAAAAATGTAGGGGCCATTATGCTACATTGTGGTAAGGTGAACCATGGTTTAAAGAAGAGTTGGTTAAGGTCGAACCATGGTAAAAAAAATATACTAGTAATAAAGAATTATTTAAAGATAAATAAAAATAAAATCATTTTGGTTTGGGGGTTTCATTTCAAAACACAACATAAAAATCACAAGGAGTTTGGGTTTGTTGCTATAATTCATTTAGAAATAACTAAAAATAAATTGTTTTGGTTTGGGGGTTTTATTTCAAAACATAACATAAAATCGATGACTTGAAAATGTAAAGAGTTTGGGTTTGTTGGTATAATTCAATAGACAAATAGAATACTGCTTCCATATGGAAATAAGACACATGAGGAAATTGAGAAGAGAGTTTTGAATGAACACATTTTGTTTGAGTAAAATTTTGTACAAACCAAAATGAAAATTGTAGCATCTGTAAAAATCACCGGTTATTAATAAATGTTAATCAAAAATTAATTATATATTATTGTTTACACACCCATTTTTAGGCAAGAATTTAAATTTTTTTGCTTACAGTATGCAACAACGAATCAACGTATGTTATATGATTCACATTTCCTTGGAACGAGTTCACACACGTACCATAATAGTTTCAAACATGAATATATCAAACACAACATCATTGGTATCACCAAAACACCACAACACACTCAGAACCCCCTTGGTTTCCTATTTATCTTAATGGGACTATAATATCAATTTGGACCTGATAATACCTAATGGGCCTCAATACACACTTAGACCATCACTAAACCCAACTATTAACTAAACGGACCCTTAGTTATGTTCATTGGGCCAAGACCAAAACCTAAGCCCATTAACCAAATCCAATAACAACACATAACTAAATAAACAAACGACTCAACCCTCACTCACTTTGGATCGTTTTCTTGAAATATTTACACACAAGCTATGTAACAAATCATATGGATCGATTAAGGACATTCCTAAGAATCATGATCAATCAAAACATATAATTTAAACATACATATGAATGAGAGAAAATAAACTTCAAAGCTAATGATGTTCACACATCTCCCAAATATGTTCAAGTGATCAAAATAATTCCAAACCGTTTGTGTTATGTCCAAAATGCTTACGAATGATTACTATAAGTGTGTTACTCATCCCACAAACCTCACTAAACCTAAACGTGCCATTTTGATATTATTTGGTCACGTTATAAGTCTCTTGGACCCGTTGAGATACTAAGATCAAACAAACACTCCATACACAAGTTAACACCCTCCAAACACAATATATTATAAATTACTTGGACTTTTGGACTCACAAGTACTCGAAACTAACATGTTGAAGCAAATTCTTGTCCCCGTTCAGCCTCAGTGGTCCGGTAGAAAGATGGCTTCACAAAGTATGAACCCGTTAGCCTCGCCTCGGATGTAACTCCGAGACCAAGCTCCGGTGTGTGAATGAGTAAATGTAGGTGAAAACTTAATGCAAAGTATTAAATGTGTTGGGGTATTTATACTACCCCAACTTCCTATTCATGTCACTATTCTATTCTTGTTTAGATACTATTCCAGCGAGCCTATAGCCACTCTACCTAGTAGGCCGCGTGGTAGGAAATCCTAAAATGTGACATGGTGGTGGTTGCCACTCTTGGCGGACGTGAAACACGTCCGGCGTATGTCGCTGGCGGATCTTTGGATCGTCCGGCACATACGTCAACATGTCCCAGTGTTATATTATTGGCAAGAAGCGATGGTGTAACACTTGATATAGTTCTCTCTGGTGGCCGGAGAAAAAGGTGTTTGCCACGGCGGTCAAATTAACTTTGTCGTCGATAATGGGCGGTTAGTTGGGCACGAAGGCCTTTTGGGCTTTTCAGCTCGTTATACCCCATCTTACGCGTGTACTATCCTCATAAAGCCCGTCATCACCCTCTCGGTGATTGGGCCTTGTTGTCGGTCACTAGGGTTTCTTGGGTATATATATATCCCTTTCCTCATTTAGTTGTCACTTTTTCTCACACACACTGCCCATTTCCATCTCTCGGACGTCTTCTTCATTTCTCTAAGGTTTGTCTCGCTCTTTCTTTGTTAATATTTGTAAATTGTCTCGGCATCTTTTAGAAATGGCCGATATTGGAAGCTAGGGAATATTCTGTTAGAAAAAACATATCCGTCCGTCCTACCGAAGAAACTAACGAAGAGATGCATTACAACCGTTAGTCCCTAAGTTTGATATGCATACATACTTCTAGGTTAACACTGTCAGGTTAGATGAGATAGTAGTTGAGTCATGCGGTATTCCCAGCGATCTACGTCGGTCCTACCACCGGACGACATGACTATGGATCGATTGCTTGGGAAGATAAGATAGGCGTCTACCCTAGCGGTTAGAGATAGGGGAGTGAGGGTTCCTTTCGACTTTTTTTGAGCGTGATCAAACACTTTGGGTACATATCTCAGCTAGTCCCGCTAGGATTGAATCGGGTGATGCTTTTCGAGATTAGATGTTATAGCATTGGTATACGACCTCGGGTCTCGCTCTTCGGGCATTCTATCGGTTATGTAAACAAGGTCCTTTGGTTTTCTTTTGAGAAGCAGGACGGGTAAAAGTTCATACAAGTGTTTCAAGGAGGTCTTGTCGGCCTAAAACTGCTTGGAAGGAAAAATTTTCTTGATCGACACGGTGGGCCATCCCCATCGCTATGGCGTGGAGACATAATGATTCGAAAATCACGGATACATTTCCCTGGGTTCCGCTAGAAGATCTTAGAGACTTAGCGAAAATCCTATTAAATTGCGTAGTCCGACAATGAGTCTTTTATGGATGTGCCACCTATCCACGGTTTTCAAGAATCCTGAGTTCGAGCCCATTCTAAAAGATGTCCGGGGTCATGGTAATCACTTGTTTTAGTCTTGTCATCTTGGGATTGATAATTGTCTCCCGGTTACGTCCTTTGAAATTTCTTAATCAACTTGCTTTTGTTGTTGTACTTTCTTTGATTGTTAGCATGTCGAGTATCTTGAGCTTCAGTTGGGAAGGAGCGGTGGTGAGTAAGGGTCCCTGTTGATACAACGGGGAAATCCCTAAAAGGACCTCGGACCCTCTTCCGGGGAAAACCCTCCTTCCAAAGACCCACTTAACCGGGCGAAGAGGCAAATCTTTGAAGTCGTTGCTCGAGGAGAAAAAGAGAGAAGCCTTGGCTCGTAAAGCGAAGAGGAAGACTGGGAGAAGGTACCTCCCATGCGCCGCGGCAAGAAGAAGAAGTCAGCGCCACCAATTTATTGGCGGTCTCTTACGGGAACCTATTGATAACCGGATCCCCAGACGGTTCCATCACGAGGATGTCGGGAGGATGTGAGCGTTGATGAGGAAGGGGGCTCCAAACATGAGCTGGCGAGGAAGGAGGAGGCAACGTCGCCAATGAAAGGATGGGTGATAATGCTGCCGGTGGTGGTGAGCAACCGCGACAAATACATGTCTCCCGGTTAGGAAGCGGGTCAAACACCACCCGTCGATGAAGGTATGTATAAATTGTTTGGTTGTTAATACTTGTGATTTCCTCCTACTTATCATGTTGTGTCCTGCAGGTCATTCGGCTCACCATTCTCGGCCGCGGATTGACAAAGTCAACTGGATTACGGTATGTGTTATGGCCTTCCGCTTGTCCTCTTATTACCTCTATTTTTAGTGCATGCGATTATTATTATTATGTAGATGAAGCCCGCGAACGTCTTCATCCCTCCACAGGCCCTCTGAGATGATGTTGGATAAATTCTTATCGGTCTGCAAGGAGCTTATTGATAATCTTCCCACCCGGCCGAGCAAGAGGCTGCAGGAGCGAATGAACAACATCGAGCTCACTCATGGGGCCTATGAACGGTTTAGCAAAATTGTTATTGCTCGAGGCGAGCTGAAGAGATTCAGCGGTATGTCATCGCGTGGGAGCTTTCTCGGAGACTCATGAGGGTTGCGGGTGTGGCTGGACGGTTATCGACCTCAGAAAGTAAGAATAGGAGGTTATCAGGAGAAAGCTGCGACAATTGGGAACCGAGCATCGAGGTTGTCTGGATAAAGCGAAGAGTCGGAGGGGCGAGGTGGATAGGGTGACGGGAGGGAAGAATGGAAAACATCGCATCGGGCCGAAAAGATAAGGAGGCTCGAGAATGAACTAAACGCTAAAAATCAATCTTTGGAATCATTGGCCTCGGAGAAGGGAACTTAGCGGCCGAGGTGGCTCGGTAGTGGTAAAAAGCAAAAGCGCCGTTCGTACCCTCCACTTGCGGCCGTTAGTGGCTATTCAACAGCCTTGAGAATATAAGAAAAGTATGGCCAAAGTTCTGACGACTTATCAAGCGGGGTTTGTAGGGCAAGTGTGGGTAGGAAGGAGGAGAGATTGTTACCGCTCTGCGGTATCAAAAACATTAACGAGGATGCTCGAAATTATGGAAAGCTGAATTCAATAATACGTTTTTACGGAATATCCTATATTCGGAAGCTAGCGGACTCCTACGTACCTCTAGGCGACTTTGTTGAACATGGAGCCCGATCCCCTATGAAGACCTGCGGTCCTTCCGGCCTCCGGTCAGCGTCACCCTAGCAAGCACTCCGACCACGAACATCCGGTGACGGTCTGAAAGATAAATTTGTCGTGTATTTGTGACGACAATTGAACAATTATAATTGTAATAATTAGTACTTAACTTTTGTGTGACTTGTGTTGATTATCTCTTGCGGCATAACCGCGTATTTCTTAGCCAAAACTTTGTGTATGTTGTATATCTTACTTTTTCGTTCCGCTTTATTTTGTTAACCTTCTTTGAGGTTTTCCAAAGGGTATCCGGCGTATAAGCCGTGCATCCGTGTGTACGGGCAACCTAATGTTTTGTAGGGCATCCATTATTCGGGCATCCGGCAAGGATGCTCGGGCATCTGGGTGGGTATTCCCCCAGGCGTCCATAGTATTATTTTCTACTTTTGGGCTTCCACTATGTGGGCATCCGAGCAAAGTTCTCGGGCATCGGTAATATTATCGGGTAAATATTTAGCATTTATACTCGGCGAGGGCCGACCATGAATAACTATGCATCACATCATTTGTTCCGGAAAATTGTTTTCCTTATTGTGGGAAAACTTTCATCATTGCAATAATATACATAAATAGATCGGGTTACATAGTGACCGTAGGATTCCTATCATAATAACGATTATAAGAAACAATTCACGAGGTTTATAGCGTGCAGTCAGAGGACCTCTTTCTCCTCCATAGTTTGTAACTTATAAGAGCCATTTTGATTTGCTCCTATCACCCAGTAGGGCCCTTCCCAATTGGGTCCCAGTTTTCCTTGGTTTTCCACCTACTACTACGTTCCTCCGGTACACAAAATCTCCTACTTTAAAGTTCATGGGTCTCACCCTCGGTTATAGTCTTGTTCTACGGTTTTATACTTAGCTTCCGTATGGCGGCGTTTTCCCTTCTTTCACTGTAGTAGATCAAGTTCAAGCGTTGTTCCTCTTCGTTTGATCTTCTCGAACATCATCGTTCGGTGTGTAGGCATCCCTATTTCCGCCGGTATCACGACCTCACTTCCGTATGTTAAGCTAGGCGGGGTCTCGTCGTTACTTGTTTTGAGTGTGGTTCGATGTGCCCATAAAACATTAGGCAATTCGTCCATCCATCCGGTTCTTTCTCGTCCTAATCTTGCTTTAATTCCTTCCATCAAACTCTTGTTGGCTCGTTCCACCTGATCCGTTGGCTTACGGATGTGCAGCGGCGTGTTCATCTGTTTGATTTTTAAACCTTCACACCATTTTTTAAACGGGTCATTCACAAAGTTAGTCCCATTATCGGTAACTATGACCCCGGGCAGGCCATACACGCACACAATATTCTCATAGACAAACTTTATAACTTCTTTTCCGTTGTTTTACTAGCGGCTTTGCCTCTGTCCATTTTGTAAAGTAGTCAATCTTTCTGATCACATATTTGAAGCGGCTAGGTGCCTGCAGGAAGGGACCCATCGTCCATTCCCAGCGATAGAAAGGCCACGGAGCCATGATGGAGGTTAGTAGCGTCTTGGGAAGTTTGGGTACGGAGCATGTATCGACAAGAGTCACACTTCGATTTCTTCTGGCGTCTTGGTGCATAGTGGGCCATAATATCCTTGCCTCATAAGTTTAGCCACTATGGTTCTTGGTCGAGTGCATCCCGGCATCCTCGTGCACCTCCGTATTATGTAATTTGCTTGCAATGGACCTACACATCTTAGCATTGGCATTAGATACCCCTTTTTAAGCAGAACCCTCCTTCCATGATATATTGAGGAATTTTCATCCGTAGAGTCCTAGCTTCATTGGGGTCATCCGGCCAAACTCCTCTTCAAACATCGATGATCGGTGTCATCGGTTATCCGCCTCTTCTTCCACCACCGTCTCAATTCTCCGTTCTTCTCGGAAGGTTTTCCGAGAACCTCCACCAATACCTTTTTAGTGAGATGGTCGAAAGGCTCACGAAGCTAGTTTGCTCAGTATATCTGCCTTTTGGTTTTGAGCCCTTGGTATGTTGCGGATTTTGAAGTTTTGGAATCCCACTATGTATTCTTTAAGCGAGCCAAGTATTTTTGCATGCTTTCTTTTGTAGAAAGTAAATTCTCAGTTGATCTGGTGGCAACCAATTTGGAATCAACTTCGCACATCCGACCTTCGATTTCTAGCTTTTGCGATTAGTCCGGCCGACAAGCGCCTCATTACTCGCCCGATTGGTCTTTGGGAAAGTTGGCGTAAAGCATAAGTAAGCTCTTCCTTCTCGGATGATGAGGACCGGACCATGGCTCCTTTGCTATTGGGCGCCCCATCCGTGTATATGACCATTCTCCTTCCTCCCCTACTTCCATGATATTGACTTGTCTCTCCGGCTGGGTTGCGGATTCGACTTACATACGTGAGAAAGTGCCAATACGACCTTTGACCGAATTTCTAGGGCGTATGTGATGTTGTAAGCTCTAGTTCTATGGCATACTTGGCAAGTTTTCACGAAGCTTACGGTTTGTATAATATCGCTTAATGAGGTTGGTGGTGATAACCCAAATGGGATGAGCCTCAAAATATCTTCGTAGTCTCCGTGATGTATGTAGCGAGACATAAAGCTAACTTTTCCATGGCAGCATAATTTTTTTCGCTTACGTGCAAGGTTCGGCTACGTAGTGCACGGTAATTGTCTTAGTCCCTTTCACTACTAGAAGCGTACTACGGCTCCTTTTGATCTTTGCTAAGTAAGCGGATAAAGATTCTTTTCGGCCGTGGGGTGGTTAATGAAGGTGATTTTAATATCAGTTTTCATCTCTGAAAGCTGCTGACTTCCTCCGTCCACCCGATATTCCTTCTTGTTCTCCTTTGTTATATTTTTCAAAGTTTCGAAGAAAGGTAAGGATCTCTCTGGCGATTTCGATAGAAATCTGTTCGAAGGCGCCGATTTCCAGCTTAGACTTTGCATTTCTTTCAGCGTCCACGGAGATTTCATCTCCATGATGGCCTTCGTCTTCGGGATTCGCCCTTATACCTTCGGAGGTTACCATGTATCAGAGGAACTTCCCTCTTCTACACCGAAGAACATTTCAGCGGGTTGACTTCATATTGATCATTACGAGGTTGTCAAATGTTTCCGCTATATGCGCTATCATATCTCTCTCTGTCCGGCTTTTTATGACCATATCATCGACATATGCCTCCAAGTTTCTCCTATCTGCGGCTGGAATCGAGAGTCTACCACGGTATGTTGCCCCGCATTCTTGCCGAAGAATATTTGGTGTAACTTGATGCGTCCCTTGTTACGTATAGAATGTCGTTTCTCCTCGTCCTCTCTATCCATCACGGACTTGGTGGTATCCTTTGTATGCATCCAGAAAACACTTGAATTTATATCCCATCACGGATTCAATCTTCCAATCAATTTCTGGTAAAGGGTAATAGTCTTTTGGGCGGGAGGAATTGATTTTTGAAATCGATGCACATCCGCCAACTCGATCACATTTCTTTACTAGTACCGGATTGGAAATCCATGTGGGGTATCTTCGGACGAACTATTACGGCTTTTATCCATTCTTCAACCTCTCTTGCAATCACTTGGTTTTTCTCTCGGGAGAACATTCTCCTTTTGGGCGTCGGCGTGTCGATACATTCACATTAAGAGAGTCTTTGGGCCACGTCTTGGAACCCGGTCATATCTGGCGGCTCCCAAGCGAATACTTCTTTATTTTTCTCAACGAGCTCGATGAGTTGCCTCCTACACTCGGGAGAACCTGTTCCTATTGTCACACGTTGTTCGGGGTATGCGGCATTAACGATGCGTCCTCCGTCGGTCTTAAGCCTTGAATCTCCGGTTAGCACCCTCTTCTCTCTTTCGGAGAGGAATCTTCCACAGGGTCCGCTTTCCTCGAATCTTCTACACTCCATGACAAGCGCCTCTTGGTAACCAAAGTGGCTATTCTCCGGCGTGGAAACTTCATCATGGCATGGATGGTTGAGTATGGCTCTTAATTCTCTTAGACACATTGCGCCCTAGAATCGCGTTGTAGGGTGGCGGGGATCTTCGACCGTGAACTTCATCATGACAGTTCTGTATAACCCATGGTCTCCGAAGCATACCTCAAGCTCGATCTTTCCTAGAGGTTGGATGATTTCCCCCTAGAATCCCACTAGTGGTGAGTTGCTCTCTTGCGACGGATTGATTGGATGAACTAAAGTTGTTAAGCGATGCTCATACATTACTTGGAATGAAGCACCTTCGTCTACAAATACCCTCGGACAAAATATCCTTGATTTACGCTTCCAAAATGAGGGTTCCTCAGATAAATCTTCTGCAGCTATTAGTGGGAAAGATATAGGGACGTTCAACCACTCCTCTTCGTAGTACCGAGCCTTTCTTTTGCGGTCTTCAACATAGTGATTGACCATGTTGATCACTTTTCCCTCCATGATTTCCCTCGGCCTTTCTGTCCCCTTTGTTGGGCGTTCTTTACCAAATGGTCCAGTTTTCGATTCAAAGGCTGTTTCCAACTGCTTTTTTTGATAACAATCGTTGGTCAGGTGACCTTTCTCTCCGTGATACTCACAAAATCTGTCCTCATTTTCTTTGCTTGGTTTTCCCTTTAATGGTGGAGGTGGAGGGAGGTTCAAGTGATGTTCGTGTAGCAAGATTTCTTTAGGTCATTTGGATAGGGACGGAGAGCATGACCCTTTGATTATCATGTTTGTTGTTTTCGTTTCGTGAAAAGTAAACGCGACGGCGTCTGCTTTTGGAGCCACATCACGGAGAAAACACCTCCGGTGTCTAGAGTCATTTCTTTCCGGACTCTCCTGTCAGGCCCCCTGAGGTTCTTATCCCTTGCGATCTGAAGGTTTCCTCTTCTAGACCATTCAACCGTTTCCCCCTTGGGCATCTCGGTGTTCTTATAAGCCTCTTCTGCTCGAATGTAATCGTCCACCCTAGTCATCATTTCTTTCACGGACTTGGGACTGATCGGAGAATTTTTAGACAAGTTCGAGGGCAGATGGCTCATGGTGGCGATATTTTCATGAGCTCCGGTACTCACAGGATCCGGTCGGCCTCGTCGGTCCACCTCTCTTTGAATACTGGAAGAGCCTCGTTTGCTTGCCTAACAATCCGGGTGATTTACGTGGGATCCCTTCAGGTTCTTTTGCGTAGGGCAAACCTCGTGGTGATTGGTCCCTCGGTTAAGCCCCATCCGTCGATGCTTCACGGTTCCAATTGCGAACCGACCACATGCCGCTCCATCCATGGTTTGTTGGAACATCAGGCACCATCGCGGCATTGGCCATTCTCCTGATTTCTTTGCTCGACGAAGCGGTTAATATGGTCATCTGGATCCGGTGACCCATCGCACTTCAAGTTGGTAGGCATTATGCATTAGGACGTGAACTCTACTATCCTTCTTGTAAATGGTGATCGGGCCAATTCTTTAAAGGGTTTCTTTGAGATCATCCTTGGGTTTTGGCGGTGTCTTCCTCCATCTCATCATCGTCGTGAAGGTGAGGCAATTAGGTTTGATGGCGCGGTCCCGTGGCGTTGTATTTTCGAAGAGAGCCTCCAAAGAGGCCATCGGGCTTGTATTTCCTCTGGTAACCCGGCGGTTTAGTATTGAAAACCCGCTTCCCCTATATGTCGGGAGGAGAATCGGGTTCCGTGAGTTGGTGGTCCCGAGCTTGTCATCCGATCTTGAGTAGAATGAATCGAGGTCCCACGGGTGGCGCCAATTTGTTGAAGCAAATTCTTGTCCCCGTTCAGCCTCGATGGTCGGTAGAAAGATGGCTTCTGCACAAAGTATGAACCCGTTAGCCTCGCCTCGGATGTTCTCGAGAGACCAAGCTCCGGTGTGGGAATGAGTAAAGAGTGGTAAATGTAGTAGAAATGTAGGTGTAAAACTTAATGCAAAGTATTAAATGTGTTGGGGTATTTATACTACCCCAACTTCCTATTCATGTTACTATTCTATTCTTTGTTAGAGATACTATTCAGCGGAGCTATAGCCACTCTACCTAGTAGGCCACGTGGTAGGAAATCCCCTAAAATCTGTTGACATGGTGGTAGTTGCCAACTCCTTGGCGGACGTCGGGAAACCGTCGGCTATCTGGCGGATGTTGGATCGTCCGGCACATCGTCAACAAAACACAAGGTGGGTTGTCATTTGCTTAATCACCTGAGACCTCCTCAACTCGTTCACACCCTAAACACTTGTTCAAGCTACTTGCAAGGTTCTCAAGTGTTCTAGGCTCTGCTCGCATCCCATACCCTTATCCCCATCCTATATTCCTTGTTTCTCCCTCAACTTGTTTCCTATTCATGTAATATAGTCCCCATGCAA